>CM034148.1:723918237-725118237 GCA_019776745.2 Taxus chinensis
GTATCTTTTGCGTGCACCATTGTGCATTTTACAACCAAGTCATATGCAAGCATCTTCTTCATCCATCCGTGTTGATTTGGGGTGGATATCTGATCACTCGTGGAGATGATATAGGCATTCGTTGAGAGGACTCTACACTCATGGCTCCTCCACCATTCGGCCTCTTGCTCCACTTTCTATACCTTCTACATTGTGATGCTTCTTGTTTTGAGCATTTTTCTTTAGCAGGTGTAGTGTATCTCTCTTGTTTGTTGAGAGATTTTGTATCTGTATTTTTGACACTTTTGGCATGTTGATAGTATCTCTTGTGGGGGATCTATTCTGGTGAAGTCCAGTGTTATTTTGTCAGTGTTCAAGTAGTTGATTTTGGGCAACTTATACAGATTTGTAGCGTCACTCCACCCATTCAGTAGTATGGGAGGGTGTGGTGTTGATTCTGCTTCTTCAGGTTTCGTGTCCTTGCCTTGTTACCTTGGCTTTTCTTGGATCGTGACACTCTGGAGTTTGTGTCCTTGCCTTGTTGCTTTGTTCATTGTTCTTGGATCGTGGCACACCTATTTACAGCAGTTGGTCGAATTATGTTTGGTGTTTTTTTTCCTTTCGACATTACTCTGTTGACAGTCTCCTTGTATGGAGCTATTCTGGTGAAACTCAGTGTCAGTTGTTTTTGAGTTTTGTGATCGAGCAGTGGATTCAGACCATAGTGTACACCAAACTTCTTCAGCATTTTACGAGTTTTTGAGCCAAGCTTCTTGGGATGCCTTGAAGCGGGTCTTTATTCTCTTTACTTTGTTGTTACTGGTTTTAGGTACCTTGTGGTGTCCCTTTTTCCCAGTTATTGTACATGAGTACCTTATCATGCCTAGTTGTCGGGACTCATACTGTGGACATGCCACATCTATTTTGGCTCCTAGCTTGACTTGAGGGGGGGTGTTAGAGTAGGTATTTACCTTAGCTCTTGTTCACCTAGGTACTTTATTTACTTTTATTGTATTTATCCTCACCCACTTATGTGTGTGGATATTTCTTTTATCTTATTTAGATATTAGGAGATATTATCTAGTTGTTGGGTATAGTTCTTTCCTTGATCCATGGTATTGACTAGTTCTTTCCTTGATCTATGGTATTGACTAGATCCTTGATGTCTAGTTCTCTCCTAAATCTATGGTCTTGACTAGTTCTTTGATGACTAGTTATTTCCTTGATTTATGGCTTGATCTAAGACCTTGACTGGTTCTTAGATTGTTATTCCTTACCTATTTAAGCAAGGCCCATTCTCAATGTATTGCATTGAGTTCTATAATAATATATGATATTGCTTCTCATTTTTTTGCAAAGGTTTATGTAAAGTTATTCTGGTGAATTTCTTTCATCTTATTGATCGTGGTGTTTGATTAGCATATGTATTCTTGGCTTGGTACGATCTGGTTATCGTTCCTTTCATTTACAACCTTTAAATCAGCTTTAAAACAAAATCTAGATTAAATCCCCGTAAGTTAAATATAAAATTTTACGCACAAGTAACCGGTGCTGGTTACACTTTTACCAGTGTCGGTTACCCTAATGTTGACTGACATCGGTTACCCTAACCGGCGCCGGTTAGTGAGTAAACCAGAAAGGTGTAAATCATGCTAACTATGAAGCAATTCAGCTCCACAATCCTAACATCTTTTACAACTATCATTTGCAAATAAATATTCTATGTAAATATAGACAATTCTAACATCAATACAATATTGAAGGTGAATTATATGAAAGGAAGGTCAAGGGCTCACCAATTGTTAGACGAACACATGGATGACACAAATGTTGTCTTGCATCAATAACCACAAAACCGATTGATGGTTCTTTTGAATTTCCATTCTAAACTCCAATTTTGCCACTATTACCTTGTATTGAACTAATATTAGCTTTATTGTAAATAATAATTTTCTTGACTGAAAGAGAATTTTTGTGCGTAAATATTTATTATCTTTTATTTTTTATATGATTTCTTAAATCGATTTATATAAATTGATATTGGTGCTAGTAAATGTGAATGGAAAATATTGCATAGTCAAGTGTAGGACTCACATAAGTTTAGTGTAGGACTCACATAGCTAAGCACAGGACTCACACAGCAGAGCACATGACTCACCCGATCAGCACAAGATTTTCACAACTTGTGGAACAACCTAGTCTACGGTCAAGCTATTACTGATGGGTCGAGTTCACTGTTCACTTGTCGAGCTCGTTCAACTATGCACAGGGCTCATTCAACTATGCTACGGTCGAGTTATCACTAATGGGTCGAGTTCACTATTCACTTGTCGAGCTCATTCAACCGAGCTATCCTTCATAGTTTTGGCCTGCGTTGTTAGCCGAGCTCTTCAACTTCCCTGCCAACATTTTTTGCTATGGTCGAATCGGCATTTGACCCACCATATCCGCACAGATCCGAAACAGCTCGACCTTCAACTAACCCCCCAACTCAGCGAGTCACCATTAGCTTGCCCCCAAGTAACATACCTCCAAGTCACCAAGCTACTCACCGAGTAGCTCAACAAGTTGTTTTTTGGCTCGGTTGGCCCATAAGGACCCAAAATGTAAATTTAACCTCCCGGGCTCATTTTTTGGATTTTTTTGAAATTTCACAAGCTGGGAGACTGATGTCCACTGAATGCAGGAGTTTTTGAGACTTGACCTGATTTTTCCATTTTTGCCTGCTCAACCGGATGTGGACTTGGGTTGGCTAACTTTTCATAGAGAGAAAAATAGTCAACAACACCCAAATGAATTTTGTAGTTGAATGTAGGTAGGATCATAAGCCACAGTAAAGATGGATGCGGTTTCAAAAAATAATCGACGATTAATCTCCCTCACTGTGTGATGACGTACGAAGCTACAAAAATTGTCAATTGTTAATGTGTGTGTCAAATAGAAGAGAACACACTCCCCTTTGGTATACACTTGTCGGTGTAATAAATTCTTATGACATGCTTTCACCTCAAATTTCATGAAATTTAAAACAAAAATAATATTCTGACTTTTATTGAAGTTCACAATATCACTATTTTTTCCAAGTGTGATCACTGACCCTTCCATGAGTATTATTCCCAACATGATCTGTCATTGAAGGGTTCATTTAGGCCCTTCATAATGGAAAATGGTAGGATAGGGATGTGTGTCAACTTAGGAATAAAACTTTTTTTTGCAGTGGAGAGTATATTTCCATATGTTTAGGGTGCCCATTAAAAGGCGCACTTAAACCACTTCAGCATTAAAGCCTTAGCAAAATGATTTGATTGCATAACGATGTTGACAGTTTACAGTCGCCAAAATTTAGAGAATAGAAATAAGAAACATGCCACGAGTTTTTGTAAAGCCCTCGCGTAAAATGTCAGAGAAACCGTCTATAAAATGTTGGTGTGAACTATGAAGTGATTAGCCACATGTGGTCATTTTTTATTTAGGTATAAAAATCTGGAGGAGCGAGGGGAAGGGGAAGGAAACTTAGAACGATATCCTAGTTGGTGCCACATTTGTTTTTAGTCGTTGGGTGGTTAGTTTTTTGTAAGAAGTGAGCTTCTGTTAGGTCGATTTATGGCCCAAAATTGTACCCAATTGTGGGCTTGTTGTTTTCATTCTGGAAAAACAATGGCAGGTTACTATAATGGTATACCGAGATGCCTGCGCAGGCCCCGACGTAAAAAATGGCACTCGGTGGGTTGGATGATAGGTGGACGGTCGAGATGGCTAACTCATAGAATGTGGAGCATATACTGAGGAGAAAGTTTGAGAATTATCCCAAGGGCGGGCCATTTATAGGAAATATCCATGACATGTTAGGCACCGGGATTATCAATGTCGATGAGGATGTGTGGAAGTTGCAGTGCTAGGCTATGAGGATTTTTATTGTGGAGGTGTTGGAGGAGGTTCTGCTACTCGTAAATTGAGAGGCCAAGAATCACCTCCTTATCACTATTTATCTTCGTACATCCTTCACTCTACTTTCCTAAAAAGAAAATTTCTCCCCCACCGCACACTTCATAGCAAACCAACCTGAAGCTCCTCTACTTTTGTCCATTCACGTAAAAAAAATAAAAATCAGAGTTATCTAATTCTTTTACAAATTGTCGCTGCATCAATGGTTAACACATCCATTGTCCCAAAAGGCATCCTTTACCCTTCAAATGACGTTGTTACGCTGACGCCAAAAATCTCCTCCTCGTCATTGAAATTACAATACAAGCACATGATAGGCGTATCCATGGAAAAGTGGGTACGAGCAGAAAGAGTCGTTTGATGCAGGTGGTTGCGATGTTGAGCCCCTCGCCTGCCAAAGGAAAAATGGTGAGCTTGGTGGAAGAGAAAATTAAACAAGCCAAAAAAGATTGCGAAGCGGATAACACATCTGGGGAATGTGCAGTGGTGCGTGGTTAGATGTTCAGGACTTGTTGCAGCGAATGCGTAGGCTCACATGTCGCTTTTAAGATACAGGTGGTTTTAAAAATATCAATGTCCACCAACCTCACTCAATGTGTGTCAACGTACGATGCAACAAAAACCGTCGATTGTTGACATGCATGTTAAACATATGAGGTCACACTCCCCTTTGGAATACTCCTTTCAACGTAATTATTAATTAATATATTGTATAAAAAAAAAAAAAACCTTGAAATTGATATTTCAAATCGTATTGCTATACATTGGAATTTTAAACGATAATGAAGACCAAGAATACGGTGGAAGAACAAATAAAGAATAAATAATAATGAAGAGCTAGGGGAAAGGAGTCAGTTATCGTGAACCCTAACTTAAGGGGTTGTTGGAGAAATTTAATTATCATAATTTAAACAAAGAAAAAAACCCTTTAATAGATCATGATTTTTTCGATTTACAGATTTCCTTTTGAGCATTAAAATTGTGTGGAAAAAAATTTTTAAGGGTTTTTAATTAAGCATTTTTCAATACAAATAAATTTAAGGTGACTCATTACTTAGAATAAAGTCACCATTTATGGACTGCCTATGTGTCACCCTTTCATTGGTTACTTTATTGATGTGACTTGCTTTATTGGCTAGTTTATATTTAATTTTTAATTTTGAAAGCTACATGTGCTCACTTTAATTGAAACAACTAATGGTACTTTATTTCATATATGCACTCACGATCATTGGCATTGGCCCATGCACGGTCATTGGCTCCTTTCCCCTAAGTGGTTGAGACGCGAGAAACCTCGGTCTCCATCCCTGTCGATATCAATGAAGGAAATAAGTAAAAAACAACGCCAACATCATGAAAATGTAGGCAATTCCTTGGTCAATGGCAATACCTGCAACATTTATACACATTCCATTCCGTTAGTAAAACCAAAAAGAATCAAGCAACAGAGAATTGACAATTGAAAAGGAAGGTAGGGGTTTATTACCATCGCTGGTGGGAGCAGTAGCAAGAGCAGGATCTGAAACCTCTTGAGCATTTATAGCTACAAATCCCATCACAACCACAACCACCGCTACCATGAGAGTCGTTGCACTTCTGATGAAATCCCCATTTGATGACATGATGTTAAAAACCATCGATTCACAATTTTTTCTATTTTCACAGAAGAGTGGTTGATAAACGATTTGATCAATTGTTGGGGACAGTAGAGGTATATAAAAGAAAGGATGACACGACTAATTTCGTGCGCGATTGAGCATTGGACATGGCCATCCGTTTTAAAAAGGTCCCCCCCAGTTGTTATTGAGAAGGGAGAGTCACTCAAATGTGGAATGCATTAGTTTAAGATACAAGCAATTTCCTACGTAATCAACAACCACCATTATGTCGTACTGCACGTCGACGTACGTTGTGAAGGAAGGCGTGGATTTTGTCGAGCATGTCAGTGAGATGAGGTGCCTCTCCCCTTTGGAAATGCTTTTCGGCATAATAAATATAAGTATGTGTGTGGCACGCAAGACATGTAACTAATTATCAAAGTAATTTGTTAATTGCCACCAATGTGCTCTCCATTTTGTTCAAAATTCTTTAAAAGTTACAAAATATCCAAATTAAGAAATATATTACTAAAATGAATATTTGAAGATGCACAACTTAAGAAACATATCCCAACCGACACACTTTTAATAAAATAAGGATAAAAAGCATATTAAATAGAGGAGTCGCTTTCACGTCTTTTAGGTGTTTGAGTTATTTTTTAAGCTTACTAATAAAATATCATTATCTTTCACACTCACACTGCGGGCCATTTGCTAATAAAAACAAACCATAATGATTAATTTGAGAACCATGTTATGACTTTCCATAAATTGAAAATTAACCCTCTCTTCCAATTATATATGAGATGATGTAATCATAATCACCCTTATAAAATTAAATGAAAAGATGAATGATAAAAAAGAATATTCACAGTTGGTTGGTAGTAGACTTAGTATTTGAGCATGTGCGGATTAGTCACAGGCTGTCGATGACAAGATTAAAAAAAGAAAACCCGGTTTTTCTTTTGAACACGTGTAGATTAGAAACCGTATTTTCCTGCATTGCACGTCAACCAGGGGGCCCGTACCCAAAAGAAAATTATTCTCTGGTTAAGAAATAAAAAACATGTGAAAACAATGCGGAGATTAGGTCAACAGATGTCATCGTATTCCCGAAATTTCTGAGGCACGCCGTAGAAATTATGGTCGCATTAAATATTACTTCCCAACAAGACAAAAAAAGAGGACTTTTTAAGTACTTGTTTATACTAACATGAGATTTTAAAGCTTACTAATGACTTAAAAATGTGATGTTATTGTCACCATTAATGGCTATGTATCCCCACGCTATAAGCAAAGTCAGAATTGTCATCAAAGTGAAATTTAGCGTTTATGAGGAACACAATGCTCAAGATAATATTAGTGAAGACATGGATAAAACCATTGTTACCTAAGTAAAATGTCATTAATTATAAAACTGTTGGAACATTCGACATTTCAAGAGTTTGTAAGCTTTAAATGCCCACTTGCTTATATAGTTTGTTTATATACTTTTTAACTTTTTTCTTGCTAAAATCGTGGAGATGAGAAGATGTTTATAACTTTTTTAACATAAATTTGTTTCTTAATAATTGACTTTGATGTAAAATACTTGGAGAACTCTCATTTAAAATTTAATGTTGATTTGTTCGCGAGAAAGAATGTTTGATATGTTTGAACACATTTAACAAACTTCACACGAGAAAGTTTTCGACAGCCGTGGTTTACAAGATTGGGTTTGGGAACAAGTCAATCCCTTCTTGTTCGCCATGGGCATTTGATTTCTAATAGGTTTGTGATTCAAGGACATAACACTCCCCATGCTCTCATAAAAACATTTCTTATCCTCATCACCAATGACAACTGACATTACCAAAGGTTACAAGGTCATCCAATCAATGTTGAGCAAATTTGACGTGAAGAAGCATGTTATCGTAGATGCTCCTTAAGGACTAAAGCTCGAGAGAATTGATAGAAATATGAAATCCACAGATGTGAGCTTCAGATATCCTTCTTGTCCAAATGTCATGGTTCTGAGAAATTTCAGTGTCAAAAAACGTAGGGAGGAGCATGGCTCTTGTGGGTCTGAGCGGATTTGAAAAATATAATGTAAGTGTACTAGTGGAGAGGTTTTATGATCCCATCACTAGAATCATAAACATCTATTGCAATGACCTCAAAAGCTTTCATTTGAGGAGTGTGAGACATCACATAGCTCTCATAAGATAGGATCCCACTGTTTTCAAAGGAAGCACCTGAGACAACATTTTCTATGGAAAGGAGAATGCCACGAAGTCTAAGATGATCAAAGCACCCAATAATTCCAATACTCATGGCTTTAGAAGGTAAGGTGAGTAATATTTACATGGATAGACATTTCTCCAAATTAGAATAAGGGGTGTCTATTATTGATCTATTGCCAAAAGATTGACGATGGAGGAGGCTTGTGTCGTTGGCTTATGACATAATACATGATGTCCACATGTTGTCAAACACCCTAAACACCAACAACAAATTTCCTATTCTTTTAGCCTCACTATTATTCTTTGTCTTCCACCTATTTTAGATCCCTTAATGTTAAAATCAATCCACTGTTGGTTTTCATCTTCAAATTTCATTTGTGAGTTGACCATTCAATTTCTATTTATGTTCTTGGTAGAGAATTCACTCATGTCCATGATGTATATTTTACTGTTAATGACACGTGACAAACAACTTGTACTCATACTCAAAAAGTTAATCAATATTTATTCCATAGTGAGAAGTCATGACAATGGAATGTGCAGCCCCACAAATGCCCTTAGGCATGTAACAATAGTTCGAAACAACCATCCTATTATCCTTGGACTTGTCGATCATGGGGAACATAAAATCTTAGCGGGCTAATTCCATGGCCTTAAAATCCATCACTGGGTCATTATCAACAATTTGATGTGGATCTAGCTGCAAGAGGTTGAAATGCCTCCAAAACACACACAATTTTGTAAAACTTAAGAAGCTTCAAAATAGTTATCTTCTCATTCTTGAATCCACACTAATCTCTTACAACATTACAATCTTCCCTTTATTTCCCATTATCTCTTAAAAAAAGCTAAAATGTGAAAAGAAAAACACCCTAAAACATAAAAAACTCTAAAAACTAAAACACCTCAGATGGACCCCAATTTTTGCGTACTAAATATGCCTTCAGCAATTCAGGCATAGGCCAAATCTTGACTTATTACATAAAAAAAGAAAAATATATTAAAACTCTAAGTTATAAACAAAACCAAAAAAATGTTTAGAGCTGATTTTGGACCACTAAATGAGGGAATTTGGCCCTAAAAATATATCGAAAAGTCACCCAACCTTTCAGTGGACATTAATCATGGCGTATTAATAATCAAGATTTTCCACCCTAGAAAATTTCAAGATGATCCAATAGTCATATCAAAAGTTATGGTCTCCAGAAGTTATCCTCCCACATCATTCTCCCCTAGTTGAAAAGAATTTTGCTCCTCCAAATTCACTTGATGGAATTCATCCAACTTTCCACTGTCTATCTTCTTCAACTCCCACTCAGGAATCCAAGTATTTTCTTCCAGCTCCAAACCTTCCCACTGTACCAAATATGTATGGTAGTTCCCTTTCCTAGTAGTGCTTGTCTTTTTGTCCAAGACACGCATTATCCTCTCCTCTTTCTTCTTCAAGATCTGCTACCACTATAAATTTAAGACCCCCTAGCAAAATCCAACTTGGTTTTTTTGGTGAATTTTCAAAAATGGATTTTGCGTTGATGGCAGATATGATAAAAATGTATATAGTGATGCAGGAGAATAATTTATTCAGGAAAAAATGTGTTAGGAATAACAACCGACAAATTTCCATCCATGTATGTAGTCGGGCATCTGTACATGCAGCCGCCTAGATGTATATGCATATGGGCGTCTACATATACACCCATGTTGGTGCATGTTTAGATTCATGACTACATATGCAAACGGGATCGAACACACCCATCGGGTGTCTATGCATGGTGTAGAGGAAAGATTGTGTTAGCATGCAAACATGAAATGAATATGAAACCAATTCAAAATGAGATCTAATACAATAGTTCATCTACCTCAGATGGAGAAGAGATAAAAAGGGGGAGAGATTGATATACATGTACTTACCTACAAGTGAAATCCTCATCCTTTGATGAGTTTGATTTGCTCCTTTGATTTGTTTTGTTGAATGGTTGTAAGGATGCTTTAGATCTTGAACAAATTTCAGCAGCACCTCCCCTTGATCAAATGCTTGATTGAGCTTGATGGAATGTTATGAAGATTGCTTAGATGGCTTGAAAATTGGGCACCATTTACTTGGAAATTTCTAAGGTGCTTGCCATGGAGGGTGGCACCTATATTTATAGCTAGAGGAGGCAAAAATCAATGGTTAAGATCTTTCCATATTGGATTAGATCAATAGTTGAGAATGGATGATAGGGGAAATTGTAGAAAATTCTAGATTTCATGAGAATTCTCCATTCAATTAAAAATTCAATGGAATAGTGTATTTTTTTTTTAATATTTGAAAATGGGAGGGAAGAATGGAGAGGCTTCTAGAAATAGAAGCCTCTAGATTTGGAGGTTCATTTAACATGTAATTAGGTGAGATTAACTATGTCTAATGAGGTGATTAGATGGATAAGCTAAGCATAGGGTAGGTGGTAGGTGGGTGAGTATTTTTAATTTGCTAGAAAAAGTTAATGAGGATTAGTTAGTGTGGCAAATAAAATATTAATAATGTATTTAATATTTGTAAGAATGTAATGGGATTGTGGAGTAGATGGGAGAAAAAGTATAGTTATATAATAACTAATTATTTTTATAATTAACTATTATATGGTTGATAATTGGGATGGGTTACTATAGTATGATGACCATGTCGACATTTTGCATGTCTACATTTTGGTCCTCTTTGAAGTGTTATTGTGTAGCAATGACATTTCAAAGAAAATAAGAGAGGGTAGGATAAATGGAGAGGTGATGCCCCCTCGAGGGGTTAGGTGGGGAGGAACGAGTTGGGTAACCGCTCAAAAAGAAGAGATATCCAAGGGGGTGAGAGATTATTAGAGGAGTTGAGGAAATTGATGATGAGGGTGCAAAATCAATTTAGAAGATTGAGGATAAGAATGTAGGATTATAGGATGAGAAGATGAAGGATTATAAGAGATAAAAGAGGATATAGAACATGAGGATTAAAGAAGTAGAAGATGTAGAGAGGAGTAGATTTGAGGATTATAGAAGAAAAGGGGATTAGAAGATTAGAGGAGGAGACGAGGTCAGAAAATAGGATACAATAGAGGAGGGGGGAGAGTAAAAGATTACAAGAGAGTGTGATTAGAGGAAATTGGAAGATTAGGAGAGAAGAGTAGTAGAAGTAAGAGATTAGAGGAGGGGATAAAGAATATTGGATGCCCCAGTCAACAATATATGAAGATTGAGGAGGTTGGATGTAGATGATGCCCCAATCAAGGGGTTAACTATGGAGGATGTTGAATTATAGGATGTGGGATTTGGATATGTTGGATTATATGATGCTCCAATCAAGGGGACAGGATTGAATAGTTTGGATTTTGATGTAAGGGTGTTGGATTTAAAGACGTTATATTTAGAGATGCCCCAGTTAAGGGATAGGATGTGAAGATGTGGGATTCAAGATGATAGGATTTGGATGTGTATATTGATAAGGGATCATTTCAATGGGATGATTAGTTGATTAGGTGTATATGATGATACGGCTAAAGGATGATGATATAAGGGGGATGCTGCCATAAAGTGTCCAGTGTTATCATCATTAGCAGTGTGATTAATGTGGCATGGAGAAAAATGCACCAAGGTATAAAGACCACGATAACTAAGTTGCCAAATGCCCCAATCTTCATATCATCAAGAAAATTAATATAGAAAGTTGGTCCTCATATCATCGGACCTTCTACAAAAGGAAAACAAAAGCGACCTCATATCATCCGCCAAAATGAAAATGTAGACAAACACACATATGACATTGATGTATGATTTGGAATGTTTAGATGTTGTGGAATTATTTAGATATGTGGATGGCAAGTGTGTAAATTTTTTAATAATTTTTTGATTTTACAATTTTTTTAATTTTTTATTATTTTTTAATTTTTGGATTTTTTACGATTTTTTTATTTTTTGGAATTTTTATGATTTTTTGGAATTATTTACAATCTTGTGGATTTTTTACGATTTTTTAATTTTTGTAATTTTTAAGATGTTTTTTATTTTTTTGGAATTATTACGATTTTTTGCTTTTTTGGAATTTTTACGATTTTTTGGAATTTTTTTAGAATTTTTATTATTTTTTGATTTGTTAGAATTTTTGTTATTTTTTTGGAATTTTTACAATTTGTCGGAATTTTTATTTTTTTTGGCATTTTTACGATTTTTTTATTTAAGGTTATAGATGAGGAAATTTGACGAAGGTAGGAAGAAACAGGAGGAAAAACAAAAACCCAAGGAGGAAGAACGGGCTCTCGGAAGGTTTGGGGTTACTGCAGTGGGTATAAAAGGGTTTCGGGGACCACGAGAGGATTATTTTCACCATGCATAGTGTGAAAACGAGAGCTCGAGAGAGGAAAAAATGTCGTATGAGAGGATTGCGGACCATCAAGCGAATTTCGTGAGAGAGTATCAACGTCCAACAGAGGAGGGACTACCGGTGAGTGATTGTACATGTTATTTGGTAAATTAAATTCACGTTTTTTCGATATTTTTAGGATATTGTAGGGTAAAATTAGTGCTAAAGTGCACTATCATCACGTACGGGTCCTAAAACAATGAGTATATGCTAAATAGTGGCATGTTTAGCGTTAATGGGGAACCGAGGTAGAGAATGGCACGTTTGTGGTCGATAGGCGTATGTTTTAGTGCGTATAGTGTAAAGTAGCGTGTAGATAGTAAATTTAGTACCGCATTTATTAGGTTGAGGGATGAAGTTTATACATTAGCACGGTTGGGTTGTTTTAGTGCATTTAGAGGTAGGCTGGGATGCGTTTTAGCATGTGTAATATACTTTAGCGCATATATTGTATATGGTAGCGTGGTGATGGTGAGTGGATATGGTTAGAGGATTTTAACATGTTTAGGGTATAGTATCGTTTATAGGGTATAGATTGGCATGCATATGATGTGAAGTAGTGCATTTAGGTTGTATATGAGGAATGGGGTATGGTAGTTCATTTAGGATGGAGTGACACATGTGTGATAGAAGTGGCGCATATATGGTAAAAGTGGCACATTTAAGTTTGTGAACTAATGGATTATTCAGAAGAAATGGGAGGGAAGAGAGAGTGGGAAGGGGGGAGGGGGTGTGCGTGTCATTGATTAGATGTAGGTATTGACATGTTTGATCTGTGTAGGAGGTGTTATTACCCGTCCAGGTTAGACATCCACCATCGGTGGCTTTACAGTATTTGCAAGGAGGGGCGGATATAGAGGCAGAGTAAGAGGAGGCATCTTTGTTACATGTGTTAGGATTACTCCACATAGCGAGGATGTCGGTGATGTGAGTAGATCGGGATTTGTTTATAGCATTGGCTGAGTGATATCACTCAGAGATGAGTACCTTTTGTTTATTGAAAGGTGAGATGACTGTGAGATTGG
Organism: Taxus chinensis; assembly: GCA_019776745.2. Taxonomy (NCBI): domain Eukaryota; kingdom Viridiplantae; phylum Streptophyta; class Pinopsida; order Cupressales; family Taxaceae; genus Taxus; species Taxus chinensis. The sequence goes on from CM034148.1 coordinate 723,931,391, forward strand.
AGGACGTATATCATATCTATCAGTTGCCAATAGAAGGAGAACCTATGGTGTGGCAGAGATCAAGACCAAGGGATAGTCTGTGGTTGTTGACAAATGTGGAGGATGTGTTGCGAGATGATATGTGGATAGATCTCGGGATACTTTCCAGAGAGGGGTTCATGGAGTGAGCTCCACTATTATTGTGTTCATTGATCAGTTGTGTATTATTTCCAAATGGTGGGGGTCGATGGTTCAACATCAGTTTGGCAGGGGTAGTGCATTCAATGTGGCATTAGGAGATCGTATTTACATGGGCTCTGACGATATTAGCTCAATTGTATGAGGATCTGCACAGAGTAGCCTATGGTGGAGGGGGGAGTATTGGCACCCGGGATTTTGTTACAAATATGGAGTTATGACCATATGATTAGGGAGGCCGATTGGTGTTAGGGAGCAATGGCGAGTGGGAGAGCATTTTATTTATGGTTAGTAGATGACTAGGGGGAGATGGGAGCATTTAGGAGAGTTGGATTGGTATTGTCGACATATTGATGAGTTACAGGTAGGGGATATTACTTGGAGGTTGTACTGGCAATACAAGGCATGGGAGGGAGACCAAAAACATTTGGGGAGGATCTTTACTCCATATTATTTGGTTGGAGGTCGTCTGTACATAGTAGAGAGATACCAGTCAAATAGGGTTATTTGACAGTTCGGGATAGTGCAGGACATAATAGTAGGTCGTCATATTTTTTCTCAGATGACATAGGAGATAGGTGTTTGGGGTGTAATGATTTTTGAGGCGGTGGCTAGAGCTAGTTTAGACAAGGTACATGTGATTGCATGGGCAGTATTTCCAGCGGTAGAGGACCCAGGGGTAACACAAAGGTATACAGAGTGATGGTCAGAGATTAAACCGGTGTGGTTGACATAACCTCGAAGGGGTATGAGATTTGTTCATGGACGGCGATAGGTATACAAGGTTTTACCCTAGGGACATGCATTGGTGGTTCATCAACCATAGCCATATGATAGCAGGAGGAAGAGGCACGAAGAGCGCCACCTGTTATTGTTTTGGGTGGTCCTCCAGGTAAACAGCCAGTGGTACAAGCATCATTACAAAGCCCAGAGAGGACAGAGATAGACTTGATGGAGATAGATGATACATATTTACCACTATAGACATTACATCCTTCACATGAAGATGTGGAAGGGTCTCTGGGTGGGGGTGGATCAGAAGTAGGGGGGTCGATGGGTCAATTGATGGAGGAGTAGGAGGATATGGATGAGTAGGATGAAATGGAGGATCACATCCATGAGGTGTCGATTTGCAGGTACATATAGAGATGTTAGAGAGAGAGTCACATGCATGAGAAATGGAGATAGGTTGCCTACAGGTGAGGGATGCAGTGTGTATGAGAGATACACATGGATTTATAGTAGTGGTGAGATGGAGGGAGATAGAGATTACACGGCTTGCAGCGAGAGTTGACACAAATAGAGAAAGAGAGAGATCATATAGTGCAACATCGAGACCGTTATTAAGGATATCGGTATGCATATAGGGTGAGATATGGCCCATTAGACAAAGGAGTAGGAGGTAGTGGGACACAGTGGATCACAGGATGGAGGGGAAGTAACAACACCTAGTACATCATAGAGATCATGGTAGATGGGGCCTCCTGGGACAATGTATTTACAACAGTATTAGGCCTTGATGGCTGAGATGTGATATTACAAAGTTATTGTGATACATGAGGGGCTTGGTCATGTACATTATGTAGATTATGTGTCTGAACAATAGACAGATCAAGGTTTTGGATAGATACCAGGTTAGAGACCGAGTCAATCTACAACTTTTGGGAGTACATCTAGTGTACGGTAGCCTCCTCCACCGGGGGATGATACTGGGAGTTCGACACCTTGATGAGTGCTAGTATATCATATGTATTTTTTTTTTGATGACCAGTATGGTCACATTTCTGATGTATGTACAGATGATCGATTATTGTGATGGCCAGGATGGTCATATTTTTTTTATGTATATATGTATATGGATGGTGTGTGATATATGATTACCATTTTTGATGAGGTGTATGATTTTTTGTATTCATGACATGTACATGTAGTTAGATATTGTATGATGATTATGATGGTCATTTTTTTTGTGGATATGTTGGTGGATACTTATCATTTTGGATGTATAGTGTATGTTATTTGTATGATGATGGTTAGATTATATATGATGAGATGATGTGATTTATTTTTATGATTAATGATGTTGGTTGATGATGATTGATGATGTTGTTTCATTATGAGGTTGAAAATGTGTAATGTTTTTGTGATTATCATGATGGGTGTATGATATGATAATGAAATAGTGGTTAGATGACTTGGTTTATGATGGTGTGATGAAAATATTGTCTTTCTTGTGGATGAGGTATAAATGTGATGATGTGTTCTTAAAATGTTGATTTTTATGTGTGTGTGTGTGTGTGTGTGTGTGTGTGTGTGTGTGTGTGTGTGTGTGTGTGTGTGTGTGTGTGTGTGTGTGTGTGTGTGTGTGTGTGTGTGTGTGTGTGTGTGTGATGAAATTTCCATAGTAATGATGATGTGGTTTGATGATGGATGATATTAATTTGTACTAAATGTTATTAGATGATTATGATGATGGCATTTGATATATAGATGGCTTACTTGTGATATGATGTGTTAGATTGTTGGCTCATGTTAGATGTTGGTATGAGTAGTATTTATGATTGATGAGTTTGAAAATTTAGTATGGATTATGGATTGGGATAGTGACTATGTGTTAGATTTAGATCATGGATATGAATGGATGTATACTTTATTTATGTTATGAATGTAATTTATGGTATTTACAAAGGAAATGTAATGTAGCCAAATTCCGAACATACTCAATATACTACAAATAATCTGAACTCAAAAGAAAATAGATCTCCTTCTTCGTTATTGAATCATGAATTACAATGTTTCTTAAATAAGAAAACAAGTTGCAATTCGAGTTGCCAAGCAAACTCTAACTAACTTTAATTAAATCTACTCTAGGTGGTGAAAATTACTATTTTTTAGCATTTTACTAGAACATGCTATTTTTAGTAAGTTCACATGCTTATTCGTATGGGTACAGACATTTCCACGCATCTTCTACATGCATAAATTAGAGAAATTGCCAAATTTCCAACTCACAATGCATCTAAGAGACTAACATTAACTAATGCCCTAAAATAGAAAAAAACTGAATTGCAAATTAAATCCTAATTTTTGGCCCTTGGATGGTGGAATTCGGGCCCAAAAATGTGCCAAAATGTGCTCCAACCAGCAAAGTTGGTTGACCAATGTGTTCATCTCATCGAAATAGGTGGTTTAAAAAAAAAGGACCCAATTAGACACCCAAAGCATAAGCTGTGACCTTTTCAAGTTCCTGCTAATTTTAGCGCATCATTCTCCCCTGCTTGAAAAAAACACAGCTCCGGCAATTTTTCTTCAAATTTCTGTCATTTATCTACATCCATCTTCTTAATCTCCTACTCTATGAACCATGTGTTTTCCTCTTGTTCCAATCCTTTCCAATGTACTAAATATTTCTTGTATTTCCCATGTCATGTCTGCACTGTTTTCTTGTCTAGAATCTGATCCACTTCTTCTTTCTTCTTCACCGGAACCTACTGCCCCCAATATACTACTTCGTTAATAGCATCCCCGTGTATTGGAGGAATATCAAAATTCCTTGGCAATTCTTGTACTTCAGTTTGTTATAGTTTTCTTTTGGAAACTGTTCCTTCCGCAGGTATACCATAACCAACTCACCCACCTTAAATACATTGCTCCATCTGTACAGATGTTATTTCCTTATACTTATCATTACTATTCTAAAACTTCTTTTGCACTTCTTCTTGAACTTGTTATATATGTTCAAAAAATGCTATTGCATCATCGTTGACTCTACCATAAACTGGTGGATGTACCAAATCTAACACCTCGTTTGGATTACTCCCATACACAATAGAAAATGGATACTTTCATGTGGATCTATTTATGGAGCTGTTATAAGCAAACTCAGCTTGTGGTAATGTTAAGTCCCATTGTTTTGGATTTTCCCCAACTATGCACCTTAAGAGGTTTTCCAAACTCTTATTTACCACCTTTGTTTTCCCATCAGTCTAAGTATGATAGGCACTGCTGAACTGTAGTTTAGTTCCCAAATTCTTCCATAAAGTCCTCCAGAAGTGACTTAAGAACCTTGTGTCCTTATCTGAAGTAATGGTTTTTGGATTACCATGCAAACGAACAACTTCTCTGAAAAAAAAATCTGCTAGTCCTGTCACATCATTAGTTTTCTTGCAGGAAATAAAATGAACCATCTTAGAAAACCTATCAACAACCACAAAATTTGAGTTATTACCTCGTTGTGTTTTTAGTAATCCCAAAAAAAAATCCATACTCAAATCTTTCCATGACCCTTTGGGAATAGGCAACGTCATATACAACCCTGTATTCCGTGCATGGCCTTTCGAGACTTGGAAAATTCTACACCTCTCCACATATCTTACCACATATCTTTTCAACTTTGGCTAATAGTATTTTTTTGCTACCAAAGCTATCATCTTATCCTTACCAAAATTCCCAACCAATCTTCCGCTATGCAGCTCTTTCACTATATTCTCTCTTATAGACCCAACTAGAATACATAGTTGGCATCCCTTGAATAGATAGCCATCTTGTAAAAGGTACTCATCCTGGACATCACCTGCATTATCTGACAATGGACGAATTAACCTTACAACAATATTATTGAAATCAGGATAGGAAGAATACAAATCCTTTATTGCTTAAAAACCAACCACCTCATTGTCCATAGTTGTAAATAGAGTCACATGCCTACTCAATGCATCTAAAACTTGATTTTGTTTTCCTAATTTATGCTTTAGAGAAAATTTATAACCATGCAAAAATGATACCCACTTTGCATGCCTACTCTTCAGCTTCTTTTGTGTATTCACATACTTCAGGGCTATGTGGTTTGTAAATAACACAAACTCCTTAGGCACTAAGTAATGCCTCAATACTTGTATAATTCCACATCATAAGTAGTGTAGTTATTTCTTACCCCCTTTAGTTTCTCACTAGAGAAAGCTATTGGATTTTCACCTTGAATTAGGACAACACTAATACCCACATGTAAGGCATCACAATAAACCTCAAACACTTTATCAAAATATGGTAGTGCCAAAATAGGTGCCTCTTTAACCTTCTTCTTTAAGAATTGAAATCAATCCTCAGTTGCCTTAGTCCACAAAAACTCCCTTCCTTTTGCACAATCTGCTATAGGTGTTACAACACTGCTGAAATTTTTACTAAACTTTATGTAAAATGTTGCTAAACCATGAAATATTCTTACCTTTGTTATACTCCGTGGAGTAGGCCATTCAATAATTGCCTTTATCTTCTCAAAGTCCATATGTACCACATCTGCTAAAATAATAAAACCCAAAAATACCAAACTCTCTTGCATAAATGTACACTTCTTCATATTTGCATAGAGATTCTCTTTCCTTAACACTTCAAATATCACCCTTAGATGCCTCAAATGCTCTTCTTTAGTTTTATTGAAAATCAAGATATCATCAAAATAAACCACAACAAACTTACCATTGTAATCCCGCAGCACAGTGTGCATCAACCTCATAAAAGTGCTAGGTGCATTAGATAACCTGAATGGCATCGCCATCCACTAATATAATCCATTCCCTGTCTTGAATTTTTTTTTCATCTCATCTCCTTCTCTGATCCAAATCTAATGGTAACCACTTCGAAGATCAATCTTGGTGAAATACCTAGATCCAACAAGCACATCCATCATATCATCAAGGAGAGGTATTGGGAACCTATACTTGATTGTAATTTTATTTATTACTCTTATATCCGTACACATTCTCCATGTTCCATCCTTCTTTGAAGTTGATAAAGTTGGGGTTGCACATGGGCTCATGCTCTCCCTTACTAACCCCTTTCTCACAAGCTCTGCCACTTACTTATTTAATTCTGCATGCAATGTTGGGATCATCCTATAAGCCGTTTGATTTGGAAGTGAAGACCCTAGGCTCAAATCAATATGGTGCTGAATATCTCTTTTGGGTGGTAATCCATCTAGTAGCTCATCAGGAATAACATCAGAAAATTATTCTATTAATTCTTCTACCTCTACTAGTATTCGCACACTTGTAGGTTCATCCTTATTTGTGACCAGTGCATAAAAAAAACCCAGTTGCCTTTTCCTCCTTCACAAATTCTTTTGCAGAAAGCATACTTTTCAGTCTTCCCCTCTTCCTTAAGAGGTCAAATCTAATTTTGTGCCATCCTTCCAGAAAGTATAAGTATTCTTTCCCCCATCATGAATAACTTTCCTATCAAATTTCTATGGTCTTCCTAGCAACATATGACATGCATCCATAGGAATAACATCACACCAAATCTTATGCTTATAAATTTTCCCAATAGTAAAAATTATTAAACATCTCTTATCAACAGTAACTTCATTACCCTTCTTAAATTATGCAATACGATAAGGGTTGGGATTCTTCTCACAATGCAGACCTACTTTCTCAACCATCTCATTTAAAACCATGTTCTTACAACTACCACCATCAATAATAACATTACATACCTTTCCTCCTGAAGTGCATCTTGTTATGAAGATATTTGTACATAGCCATGCATCCCCCTTGATATCCTTTCTTAGAGAAATCATCATCCTTTTGATCATCATATTTTCTCCCACATCTGGTAGAATTTTTAGGTTTTGTTCATTTTCTTCTTATTCAGCTTGAACAAGATTTACCCTTCAATAATCTACTTGTATCTTGTCATGTGTATAATAATGTGGGCATTCAAATTCCCTATTCCCCTCTTAATCACATATGTAACAAACAAATGGTCTTCATAGAGCCTCCCATCCTCTACTGTCAGCATATCCTCTACCCCTAGGAAATCCTCTACCTCTTTGCTGATTTGGGGAATCTTGTCTTGTATCTTCTTTCTTTTCCACTCCACGAGGTGGTTATCCCCTACCTTGAATGAAATAAGCTCGCCCCCAAAAGGAGGATGAGGATACCCTATTCATCCCAGGTGATCTCCTAAAACTTTGGCAACTTTGTTTTTCTTTGGACTGTAAGGCTAACCGATAGGCATCCTCCATGCTCTTAGCCCTGTGCATGTTTATTTCATCTTGAATAGAAAATTTTAATCCATTTACATACCTTGAAGCCAATCATTCCTCATTTTCTTCATGTTCAACATGAATGGCCAATTTTTAGAACTCATCTGTGTATTCTTGCACAGTTTGTAAGTTCTATTTTAGATTTTGAAACCTCCTGAAAAGGGTTTATGCATAATACATAGGGAGAAATTTGTCTTTCAGATTCTTCTCCATCTTACTCCAAGTACTAATCCTTTCTTTCCCCTTTCTTGACCATTCTTTTTGTAGGTGATCCCACCATGACATAGCATGACCTTTTAATTTTGTGCATGCAAATTTTACCTTCTTTTCTTATGACATAGCCTTCCACTCAAAAAAAATTCCCATGCTAGTCAACCAGTCTATCAACTCCTCTGGTTTTAGACTACCTCCATACTTTGAAACATCAACTCTTATCCCATCATTCTTTCCTTCTAATGCTCAAAGCATCATTTCTTCAAAAACTAAGGGTGGTGCTTGTGTTTCCTCCTCTTCACAAACTTCTTCTTCATCTATGTCATCTCCACCTTGATTTCCTCTTTGGGTTGTCATTGTAGCAAGCACAACAACTTACCTCTGCAGATGCTCCATGTTTTTATTCATCTGGGAAACACCGCCTCCTCTTCCTCTTCCTCTTCTTGTCATTTTGTTTTCACAATTCAAGCTTGCTCTGATGCCAGATAATGTAACCAAAATATGAACACATTTGATATACTAAAAATAATTTAAACTCAAAAGAAAATAGATCTCCTTCTTCGTTATTGAATCATGAATTACAATGTTTCCTAAATAGGAAAACAAATCCCAATTCGAGCTATCGAGAAAACTCTAACTTTGACTAAATATACTTTAGGCGGTGGAAATTGCTATTTTTAGTAGTTTACTAGAACCTGCTATTCTTAGTAAGTTCGCATGCTTATTCGTATGGGAAAATAAATTTCCACGCATCTTTTACATGCCTAAATTAAAGGAATTGCCAACTTTCCAAATCACAATGCATCTAAGAGACTAACATTAGCTAATGCCCTAAAATAGAAATAAACCGAATTACAAATTAAATCCTAATTTTTGGCCCTCAGACAGTGGAGCCCAAAAATGTGCCAAAATGTGCTTCAACCTGTAGATTTGGTTGTCCAATGCCTTCGTCTCATTGAAACAAATGGTTTTAAAAAATGGACCAAACAGGACACCCAGAGCACAAGTTATGACCTTTTCAAGTTCCTACTAATTTTAGTGCATCAAAATGGGTGTCAAATGTTTTAGAATGTTGTACAAATATTTACAATAGAACCTTGACATTAATTGTGACATGATAGAAGAGAGAGAGGAAAGTAGCAGGGAGAAAATATCAACAAGGCATAAAATTGGGGGAGCTGGAGAGAAATGTAGGCCTCAGGATCTTACAAGGGCTGCATTTCTTGGTGATTGACTTAGACTCCTAGAAAATCTATTTCCTAGGTGTGATTATGGACAATGTGATCTTAGTTGGGATTGAGATAGATATTCTTAACCATGACAGATCCTGTGCTTCGTAGAAAATATCAAAAGAAGTCTGGATTTGGGTAAGGTGGATTGGGATGAAAAGGGGGATAGAAGGGATGTAAGGATGAAGGGGTAGTTTACCCCCAGTGTGCTTTGTCATTTCATTGTTGTTGAGCCCATAAAATGACCAAATACCTGAGGCATGAAGGGTTATGGTGCACAGAGACAGGTCGTGAAGGCATGCGTGGAAGTAAATTTAGAGGATCAGTAAAATCTCATGCCTAGGTAGGGTGGATTGGGGGCTTAGTCACTTTTTGCAAAATAGGTAAATCTGCAATAAAAGAAGAAAAAGGAAAGGCAGCAAGAATTAGCTATGGATAAAGGTAAAATATGAGAGACTTACAGCTCAAGGAAAGGATATTCCAGGGCATCAATATGGTTATCATAATAGGATAAGGAGTTGAGTTAGTTATGGTTTAGATGAAACCTACATGATGAAGATACTTGAGTAGGGAAAGACATGATGAAAATTGGTATGTCTTGGATAATGATAAAGCAGTTAGAGGGGATTCCTTCCAGTTCCTTCTTATGTATTGTTTTTCATGGCAATCGAGATAGGATGCGCATATAGAGAGTGAGAGCTAAGAGCAGCATGGGTGTAATCTTTGTAATGAAGCTATTGTAGAGAATATGGGGACTTTGTTGTTGTATTAGCTCCATTAACGGATTCTTTAATGTATTTTGCTACTATAATGTCAATAAATCAATACAATGGATTGTTCTAAACATCTAAGTTACGGATCTTGATCTGTATATTTTCTTTTATGCTTGTGGATCCAAACCCTTATGTTCCTAATGATGCTCATGGCTCAAATCTTTTTTCTTTTTGTGATCTCAATGTTTTGTTTCTTATTATGGTACATCTGTATGTGGGTCTAAGTTCCTTTGAGGTTTGTTGTGAGAATGCATGTGTCTATGTCTGTGAAGCACTTGATCCATTGGACATGCGTCAAAGCATGGCTTGCAAAGCTCACATAGAGGATGAGTTTTCTCATAGCCTTTAACACTGTCCCTCTGTTTGAATGCACGTAACACTGGGTGATAGTAGGACACGCCTGGTATCATGAGTTGTTAGGGGGTTAAAGGAGAATACATTTTGTTGTTTCCGTTGATCGGACCTCTATATGAATGGATTGTTAGCATATGCATGGTGAGGTCAATTTGGTACTATGAATGACCTTCGACATTTTTGAACCTAGGATGAATATCAACGATTGCAGGATGAATTAATCTCATACATGTCAATCACTGGACCTGAGTTTGATGCACTGGTAGAGATGGTGTTATAGGAGCATCTAGTATCATGACCTCTATGAATACCTGTCATTTCTATGTATTCTTTTCCAGAGATTGATCTGAATGAGTGAGTTATTGAGCTTATGCATTAGAGGAGAAGTTCTTGTATATTATTCCACCTCGTGCTGTCAAGATCTTGAGTTATTACTTTGAGTTTGGAAGCCTTTCCCATGATAGCTAAACTAGCTCTAGGTACAGGCCATGGAAGCTCAGTGTGGTAGAGGATGGAAGACCTTAAGGTGGAAATGGAGTTAGACGTTGGAGTACGCAATCTCAAGTATAATGAAGCTCTGAGAGTTAGGGAGTTGGAAAGACAATGCGAAGTTGCATGAGTGATGGATTTATGGAGGTAGACTTTTGCGAGAAGGATTTTAGGTTCGCGTACGGAGGGCATGGAACCTAACAGTCTATGATACCCCTTCTTGGCAAGTGTGGAAGAGAAACCCCCTCAGACTTTTAGAGAGAGATCTCATTATATGAAGAAAGGACAATATTCGTAGGAGTGACATCTTAACCCACATGGCAGACTAGACCCTTACGCTTATTTTTCCAAGTTCCTCAGAATAAGTATTGTTAGTCCTAGTTGGTGCTTGGTAGTTCGTGATCGAGTGACACATCGAGTGGATATAATTTTTCATTTGGTACATCTATGGTCTGTGACATTTATTTCCTTTGTTTGGAGGTTATCCTATCTAGTACAATGTTTCAACAAGGTGTGGGTGTACACAAAGCTTGAGCAATTATATCTGGGAGTGGGTCGACTTCACATACCGTTTTTCAGCAAAATTTAGCGTGGCAACACTGGGATCACAGGAAAAGCAGCACCCACTTTAGAACCCTGTACCTTGTGACAGGAGAGAGGATTTGGTGGATCTGGAGTAGTTGGCACTAGTGGAGTCTAGTGGTTCTAAAGGTGGGTGGAAATATTAGAGGTAGGCCAAGGTTCTAACCTCTGATTGGAAAAGGGCCTTAGCAAACCCCAACAGCAGGTGTTTTTTGAGATGTCTTTGCACTTGTTCCTGATTATAAAGGGTGTTGAGAAGACACTGCAGAACATGTGGAGCATGTTCATAAGTGTGAATTGCTATGGCATGCATGAATGGGTATCATTGCCCCAAAGCAGAATAGCAAGCCAGTAATTACAACGATGTTGTTACCACATTGCAAGGGAACGTGCATAGCTAGCTACCATGAAGTATTATCCACACCAGACAGTGTTGGATTACATTATGCAGCGTAATGCATTCCTTTGGCGAAGTTCCACATACCTGAGTTTGAATAGAAAAGCATCAAGTGCATTGAAGGAGATATCCAGCAAGGAATGGCAGAGAGTGTGTGGGATTATGACGCACATTTGAAGACTCTCCTATCTAATTTTTCTTATGGCATTCACGTCCTTTGCAGCATGCTCAGTGGTTTTTTGGAGGGCCTAATCACACCTGTTCAGGATGGGTGCTTTCATAGAAGACTTTCACAGATCCGTTGTGAGGCCTTGGAGGCTACCTTACACATTGAGGTAGTCAGGAATCATTGATACATGGATTTAGTCCATTCCTAAAATCCCATATTTCTGCAATGGCAGAAATAACTTGAGAAATTATCTATACAACTTCAGCTCATGAGACTCGCACCGTGGACTATGGTGTACAGATTGTGAAGTAGAGGGGTCATACAAATGGACAGTTTCCCTCAGAAGATTGATGTGCATGCCATGTCGATGTAGACTGTGATATCTATCCACAGAGATCATGATCCAAGTAGATGTTTGCTCATTGATATCATGTGCGTAATCCGTAAGAATGTGTCCTACTATTGTAAAATTTGCACCTCTACCTACTAATGACACCAAGGATTGTAGATTTGATTGACCAGATACATGACTACCGTTGATATTAGTGTGTGCCATAGACCAGCATTGCCAGTAGTTCCAAGGATGAGGGTCATAACTATGAAGGACGCACAAATGGTAGAGGAAGAGTCTTTCGCAAAGGAATTTAGAGGCTGTAATGGTCTTGGAGGAGGAAGAGGAGACTTACCCCATGGAACTTGTTTCAAATGTGTATCTACAAAACATTATAAGCATGAATGCCCAGACTTGTTGCAATGTTCATGGTGTGGGAAGAAAAATAAGTAGGAAGAGTGCCCGGATTTTTATAGTCACATGGTTCTAAATCAGAAGAAGCAGAATAAGGGTGCGTGTATGGTGAATGTGAAGTGCACTAATCCATTGTATATCCCTAAGGAGATGTTTTGATACAAAGTTGGAGCCTATTTTGGTAACTACTCACGTTGAAGCTGCATGCACGAAGGAAATGCCAAGCTAGAGGCCTGCTATTACAAAAGAGGAGGGACTGTATGGGAAGTACCCTGATCCTATCTACCAAAAAGAGGTGAATCAAGAGAGTATGGAGGTGATTAGGAGTTTGTAGGGAGATAATCAGTGTTTGAAGGAGCAGTCATAGAAGTTAGAGCAAGCGAAGAATGCCGAAACTCCTCATAGGGATGTAGATGATATCAAGGAGGTGTGTAAGATGTTGCACCAGGAGAACATCATTACCCTGCTAAGAGAATGGTTGAGAGAAAAATTACCGCGCACTGGATGTTTACGTGAGAGGAAGATCCTACATGCTAACTTACCCCCTTGTAGTCTATATTATGACAAGGAGAGCACACTGAATGTGGTAGTGGATGTTTGACTCTTGAGTAATATTGTGATTGATACAGGTGCAGAAGTTAATGTCCTCACCCTAGATACATGGAATCAGATGGGGAGACCACCATTGCAGCCATCTTCAAATGTGTTGTATATGGTAAATAGGACTAAGGCCACTCCCCTTGGCGTTTTGAAGAATGCTTTCATAATTATTAGGGACTCAAGTTCACTAGGGATTTTGAAGTCTTGGCGCTTGCCGAGGGAGATAGCTTCTCACCATTACTTGGGCACATTTGGTGCTATGAAAACAATGTTGACCTTTATTTCAATAAATTCTACATATGTTTTGAGGACAAGGAGGATCACATGATCATTCCACTAACTGATGGAGGGTCTACGCGTTATGTGGAACCATTTGGTGCAGAAGACTTAAAAAATATTGTGTGTGCATCATTAGGGACCCTGAGTTCATTCAGCCATCAAAGGAAGGGGTCATTCAATGGGATGATGCACCATCTATCAGTGATACAATCAGTGTTGCTTGTGACAATTGGGCATGTGGTACATATTAGTTGATTGGGATAGAGATGAAAGGTAATGTGACCCGAGTAGTCAAGGCACATTTTATCTGGAACTTGGGAGGAAGGAAGTTACCGAGCTATACTAGCGAAGGTAACCCTGATACCTTTTTACACATGACAGAGGTACATTGGACCTATGAGATAGAGTGGAGGAATATGCTTGTTTATACCTTGCATGGGACAACTACGCGTTGGTGGATGACACATCGTGATAATATTATGGAGTGGCGTGAGGTAAGGGTCGTGTTCTCCCTTAGATTTATGAGAAGTAATGCACCTACTGGGATACATGACTATGATGGGAAGGGGTCTGCCTCGTACCATGTTTAGGAGTGTGAGAGGACCTAGAGGGAAGGACCGAAATCCTTTCCCCCTTCCTTGTGGGTGCACAAGTTCTATTCCACCTTGTAGGGTTGTGCGCATGTATGGTATGTTTATTCATAATTTTGAAGACAAACAAAAAATTGGCAAGAGTTAACATCGGGTATTATTCAGACCTTTGATTACTTATCTTATAAACCATCAGTAAATGAGGCCTTGCAAGTGATCAAGTGCCTTACATTAGGAGATATTGCCAAGGTGGAGGACATTGTATTAGAGTTATTGGGAGAACCTGATTTGGGGGCACACCTTGAAGAAGAGGAATGTTATGAAGTGTAGTTTGAACACGCCTACCTAGAGAAGGAAAAATGAAAATTGGTATACGTGATTAATGATGAGGAAGTGGATAAATTAGATGTTGATCATATAAAAGGTACATGTGAATTCTTAGACAGTGTAGATGAGAAGGCACGCGCCTACCATGAGCCTTTAAAAATGAAGAAGGTTAAAATTGGAATAGATGAGGAACCAAAAGAGGCCATTTTTAGGGATTTCTAGAAAAATCAAGAAGTGTCAAAGATTATTGAGCTATTGTGCAATTTCTAGGACTTGTTCAAGTGTGGGTACCATGAGTTAAAGGGGGTTCATCACTCTCTAAAAGAGATGCGGATAAAATTGAAGGAAGGGGCACGACTAGTCAAGAAGAGGCCTTATAGAATGAACCTGAATCTACGCGTGAAGGTTAAGGAGGAGATTATAAGATGATAAAATTTGGGATTATATAAGCCATTAAGAACTCTGAGTGGGTTAGCCCCATGGTAATCAACATAAAAAAGGATGGGAGAATACAGATTTATGTTGAATATAGAGACTTAAATTTTGTGTGTGTTATCGATCCTTTCCCTACCACAGTCACTAAGGAGATCTTGGAAGTAGTAGCTAGGCGCGAGATATATTCATTTATAGATGTGTTTTCAGGATACACCAAGTTCGAATTGCCAAGGAAGACCAGGAAAAGACAACTTTCACCACTAAATGGTGAATTTTTGCATATACAGTCATGCCTTTTGGATTGAAGAATGCATTTGCTGTGTTTTCACGCATTGTGGTTAAGACATTTCAGGAACTCATTCATAAATGTCTCAAAGTATACCTGGATGACTAGATGGTTTATGGATTAGTAAAGGATCATTGTGACAACCTGAGGCTAATGTTTGAGAGGTGCAGGTAGTCAAGCATCTCTCTGAATATTAAGAAATGTATCTTCGCCACTCCTTTTGGCACGTTACTTGGTCATATCATTTGAAAGGAGGGTCTATTGGTGGATCCTGGGAAAATTGTTGTAATTTTGGGGTTGAAGGAACCCACCAACTAGAGTGCAGTGTGTGGATTTCTAAGGCATACATGATACTATAGGAAGTTCATCAAGGGCTATGCCAGAGTTACAACACCATTGGAGGAGTTGTTAAAGCATAAAGGAAAATTCCATTGGGGTGAGGTGCAATAGGTGACATTTGATACACTATAGGATAGATTCATTACTGCACCCATCTTGTGCTTTCCCTCTTGGGATAGGCCCTTTCATGTACACGTGAATGCATCAGGGATGGCAATTGGAGAAGTCTTATCATAACCTAGAGAAGGGATTTTTGACCATCCCTTGTGTTTTTCTAATAGGAAGCTAACTCCAGGAGAACAAAATTGTACTACCATGGAGCACGAAGCATTGTCAATGATCTACACGCTGCACAAATTTAGGCAGTATTTTCTGGCAATGCCTTTTATTTTCTACACAGACCATATGGCCTTGAAATATTTGGTGAACAAGCCAATCTTGCAAGGGCGCATATGCCATTGGGTATTATTATTTCACGAATTTTAATTTATAGTTGTGGTGAAACCAGGGAAAAGTAACTTAGGACCTGATCATTTGTTGAGGGTTAATTCAGGAGAGGACACACGGAGCATTAAAGATATAATGGCATATGCTTAGTTCTTCAAGATACAATACACACCATCTGATTTGGAGGACATTTCCACCTTTTTACAAATGGGTGTGGCACCCAAAGGAATGAGGAGCTTAGAGAAGAAAAAACTTTTCATTCGCGTTGCACCCTACATAATGATTAATGGAGACTTTTATAAACTAGGTCGGGATGAAGTTTTGTGCCAGTGTGTACTTGAACATGATTGCAAAACTATTATGGAGGAGGCTCATGGCGGTACTGCAGGTGGACATTATGCTGGAAGAGAAACCAAGCACAAGGTTCTGATGACTGGTTTATGGTGGGAGACCTTATATAAGGATTGCACTGAGTATTCCAAAGGTAATCATTGCTAATTCCTTGGGAAGCTTGGGCATCGTGATGAAATTTCATTAAGGCCTATCACCATTCCAGATCCATTTGAGAAATGGGAGATTGACTTTGTAGGCCCTATTTCCCTAGCCACGTGAAGGATGGGTTCATATTACATCATCACTTGCATAGGCTATCTTACACGATGGGTAGAAGTGGCGCCTATAAAGGATTACACTGCAGTCACTGTAGCTAGGTTCTCGTGGGAGAATATAATCAACAGGTATGGATGCCCGTTGATTTTAACAAGTGATAGGGGTACTAATTTCCTCAATGAGATAGTTATAATCTTATTGGAAAAATTTATGGTGGCCCATCACAAAAATATCCCTTACCACCCACAAGCTAATGGGACAATGAAATCCTTTAACAAAAAATTGCATCACACGTTGACGAAGATTTTTGATGTTGGGAGATAGGATTGGGATGAAAAATTCTCTGTCATGTTATGGTCCTATTAGAAAACCTACAAAAGGTTGAACAAAGCAACACCCTTTCAGCTGATGTTTGGCATGGAGGCTATATTACCTGTTGAGTTCATGTTATCCTCCCTACATATTATGTGTGTAGGAGGTTTGGCTAATGAATAAGCACTTGAGGAATGTATTGACAAGTTGATGCAGCTACATGAGAGACGTGTCATTGTGCGATGGAGTCAAAGAACGGAAAATGCCAGGCATAAGGCATGGCATGATAGGCACATCAAAAATAAGAAGCTGGAAGTTGGGAAGATGGTTCTCTTATATAACTTGAAGTTTTTGGGGCATCCTAGGAAGTTTAAAGTACATTGGTTAGGACCCTATAATATCACTTATATACTTGATTCAGGAACTTGCTAGTTATAAGCGCTAGATGGCACAAGGTTTTTTTATTTATTTCATGGGATTAGGTTGAAGCCCTACTATGAATAATCCTTCAAGGTGTTTGTAAATAAGGTAGTATTGGTAGTTAGCCTAGGATTTCCCTTAATGCATTTTATTTTTATGTGTTTCCTTTCATTGTCGTTTTTCTTTTCCTTCTTATTCTATGTTTTTTACACGTTGGCATGCCTGTAGCTAAATACATTTGAAGTAATTTCATACACAGAGGACTGCACATAATTTTTTGTGAGGTGGATCGACGTCTACATTTGAAAAACATTGGCATGTTTCTAAGGAAGAAGAATGATTTGTGTAGAGGTGTTCAAATGTGTGCTTGTGTAGTGAAGAAGGTGTTCAAATTTGTGTCATAATAAAGGTGTCTTAGTGAAAAATATGAGTTGATTATAGACCACGAAAAAGAGATGCAACGATCGCTTAGTGTGATGTGAGGCAGGCAGCAGTATAGGGGACTACTTAGTGGACAAATCAGAGGTTAAGTACTTTGGCATGGTGAGGCACCCAAAGGAGGTCTATGGCAGTGAAGAAGTGTTGGCATGCCAGAAGGTTACGACTACAGCGCGTGAAGGGATGTCACAGAAGTTGACTAAAGTTATAAAAGCACTTTATTAAAAAGTGACTTTAAAAACATATGGGTCAAGGACATTGAGGGTATGAAAAAGTATAAATAGAGGGTAAAGGTATTCATTTTGACTACTTTTCCTTAGAAAAATTTTGTGCTCCCAAGCTTGAAGTGTGACAAGGGATTTGAGAAGAGTGAGGTACTTGTCATGAACTAGTAAAGTTGTGTGAGTTGTGGTGTGATCTTGCGGTTTAGCAAGAGATGAAGAAGATAATAGAGCATGAAGGGGTTGCATGAGAGAGAACCATGAAAGTCATCAATTTTGGGAAAAAGAAGGAAAAGTTGGAAGCACCTAGAGCATGAAGTGGTTGCGTGAGAGAGAACCATGAAAGTCATCAAGTTTGGGCAAAAGAAGGAAAAGTTGGAAGCACCTAGAGCACAAAGGAATGAGAGAGAAAAGTAAATATGACACCAAAGAAGGGTAGGAATAATAAACTAGTGGTGGAAAAGGAAGAGCCCATTGAAGTTTATTCGGAAATGTAGTAACCTCCACGGGTTATTAAGGTAGAGAAGTGGAGTTCAAAGTTATATAGATGTAAAATCGGTGAGGTCAACCATAGAACCAATGACCATGACAAATTGATGCAAAAGTATTTGTACAAGGAGATCCCAAGGTTGAACGAAAAAGGAAACCCTAAGGTCAACAATTTGGTGATGAAGGAGTTGCAGAAGATTGGCATTTTACAGATTTGGGAGCTACCATTTTTTGTTAAATCCGCACCGCTCTTCAGATGGTTAATGTCGTGAGTGCATGAAAACTTCTTCTACTTTACAAGGAGGAGGATGAGACTCAAGAGAAATTTAATCCATAGGGTAATGGGCCTGCGAAATGCTAGTGAGGATATGGCCCTCAATTTGGGTGCCATTGCAAAAGTGGAAGAATTAACAAAAAAAATGAACTATGAGAAGTGGGAAGGGCTCAATTTTTTACAGATCTTCCAGACCTGACATTGAGAGTCACCTCTCAACTCATTAGTTGCAAATTGGGAGCATCAGAGAGATGGATGGACATTAACAAAAGGTTTTTGTACATTGCCTACAAATTTTCTAAGTGGTCACACTATAATTTTTCACAATTTATTGCGGATAGTATCACTGAGGAGGTGTGAGTGTAGAATGACTTAGGAGAAAAACTAACTTGGGGGTCCATACTGTTATTGATTGTATTCTGGGAAATTGGTGTCCTATATGGACTGGAAGGGAACATGTTGGTTTACCCACAGGTGCACCCATCTCATGCTGTACAATTCAAGCAATTCACTTGTGATGGGTCCATCTCGAACACCTATAAAGTGTAGATGAACAACTGGTATGAGAGGATGCGTGGAGCTTTTGAAAATGAATGGCATATCCCACACGAGCTACCATAGATTGTTAGGGACTAGGTGTAGTTCGTTGTTACACAACACTTCTGTTTTACATGGTTCATGATGGCCAAAGGAAAATTAGGGGCATGGTGAAAAATTCCATTTGCATTCAGTGCTAAATAAATGAAGTGCGCCATCAACTGGTTGAAGGACGTGCAATAGTTAACCTTCAACGTGGATAAGGTGGATTCTGATGTGCACACCCTATGTGTGACCTACGGATATAACTCAAGGCCAACATACATGGAGACCTTGGAGCCTAAATTTTTGGATCTACACCCTCAAGTCAATGTTACCATCAAAGGCTACATCCACTAGGTATTTGTGCAGTTGTGCCCCAAGATGTAAGGAGGATTTGAAGTGGAGATTAGAGACACCACCTTCCTAAGGCCATGTGAAGCACCAATCCCACTAATAAAAGTGGTTCAAGAAGATGAAGAAGTGGTTATGGAAGAAGAAGAGGGTGAAGGGAAGTTAGAAACTTCCCAGAAAATAAAATACTATAAATTTCGAGGTAGTAGTGGGGGCACAAGTACATCACAGCTAAGCAACACTGAGGACTCATAAGTAGAGCACGAGGTAGGTGAGTTGATTGAAGGAGAGGAGACAGAGTAGAAGAAACAAAAGATACATGAGGTTACTAGTTCGACAACATAAATAGGCTTAGAAGAAGATAACAAAACCTTTAGGGGGGAACTCAAGGCTGAGCTCGAGGAAGAAAAGAAGAGAAGGGCAGAGGTAGGCACCAAGGTGGTGGTTGATGCACGCACCAAGGAGAAGGGTCACTCTATAGAAGAGACTGAGGGGAGTCTAATGCAAGGGTATTCTCTTACACAACCCACCAAACTAGAGGAAGAAAATAAAGGGACTCCTTTTTCATAAAGGAGGATAAAGGAATCATTCTAGGCTCAAGGAAACAATGAACAAAGTGCAAGGTTGTGAGAAAGAAGTGCACACCTATGTCCTGTCGACACTAAAATTTTCCTCCATAATTTCTATTTCATTAATGTATGTATTAGGAATAGGATGTTGTTAAGTATAATTAGTAGTAGCGTCTGATAGAAGATAACGGCGCCGTCAGTACGGTGTCGCCAATAATGTGGAGTACGGTAACAATCAAAGTACAATAGGAATGTTGTAAAAAGTAAATATTTGTCGTAAGTGGTCCGGTAATGTTAAAATGTCAAAGTTTGGGTAAGTAGAGAAGTAGGGTCTACGTGATTAGGAATTAGAAATATTATATTGGTAATAAGGACAAGGAGTGAGGTCATAAATATTTTGTATATTTTATTTGTAAAAAGTCTAAAAATGTGGAACCCATGTAAAATGATAAGGTTTATCTTATCTTAAAAGATAAGCTTACATGTATAGATAAGAGTTAAGGTATGGAATATGATTCGTCAGAGTGGATTTCTTATCCTATCTTAGAGATAAGATGGATAAGCCTGGAAGTTCTATAAATAGAGAGGCCACTCCCCTCATTTAGCATAGAAAGAAGTAGTGAGAAATATTGTAGGAAGTGTGTGAAGGAAGCCATCAGTTTAAAGGTGTGTTGAAGAAGCCATTAAGAGGTGTAATTATAAAGTTTCTCCCATAGTCTTGGTGAAAGGCAAGTGAAGTCAATAACACTTG
This sequence comes from Taxus chinensis, assembly GCA_019776745.2. Classification (NCBI taxonomy): domain Eukaryota; kingdom Viridiplantae; phylum Streptophyta; class Pinopsida; order Cupressales; family Taxaceae; genus Taxus; species Taxus chinensis. Next base: position 723,951,877 of record CM034148.1, read on the forward strand.
AAGTACCTCATGGGTGAGATTGTAACAGTTTCATGTTAATATTATAATTTATTTTGATATTTCATATTTTTCATCATTCTGTCTTATCATAGTCGATGGTATTCTTGTGTTATGTTGTTGTTTTGTTTCCAGATTACATCCACCAAACTAAAGGCTATGAATTAGTAAATAATCATAGCACGAGGAGTTCCCGGTGAAGAATTATCACAGTGCCGGATTGGTGATGACATTGTGGTTCCGTTGCCGAGACCATTCCTCGTTGGTGGATTTTCTAGAGAGATATTCCCACTTAGTCAAAAATCAATTGGAGGGTAACCTTGTTTTTACTTTGCATAGTAGTTACCATGGTAAAGTCATTTTTGCTGGAATAGTATTTACTGTAGTAAAGTCACTTTTTACCGTGAATAGTATTTACCGCAGTAACTTCACTTTTTACCGTGAATAGTATTTACCGTAGTAACTTCACTTTTTACCGTGAATAGTGTTTACCACAGTAAAGTCAGTTTTTACCGCAGTAAGTCAAGTTTTACCATAGTTTACCGTGGTCATTTCTATAGTAATTCCAATTATTTGTGCACATAAGTCTTGTTGATTGTACTTGTGGGTTGGTATTTCACAGTGGTTAATTTTGAAAATGGGAAAGATTCTTATTTTTTCAGCTCAATCTAATGAAGATGCTTCTTCTTTCATTCAAGAGTTTAAACGATCTTGTATTTGTAATGGCCTCATAAGAAGGGAACAATGGACTGAATTTTTTCCTACCTTTTTGGATGGTTCAGCACTTAGGTGGTTTGAAACACTAGGTGATAATGTGAAAAATTCATGGGATTTATTAACTGAAAGTTTTCTTGAAGAATTTGGTGAACAACAGAAATATGCAGATCTCATGATCGAGATCACAAAGCTATCCCAAGGAGAGAAGGAGAAGATAAGGGATTATCATGCTCGTGTTCTAGAGATAAGGAGGAAGCTCGATGCCCAGATCCAGAAGGAAGGACTAGCGGATGGGTTGATGAATGGCGTGGATAATCTCCTCTGTAAGCACTTCATTCTTGGGATGAAGCCAGAGATCAGACAACGAGTGAAGTATGACCGCCTAGCCACCATTGAACAAGCAAAGGAGATTGCAAGAAGGAAAGAAGAAAGCATGGAAGAGGAGCCCAAAGAAATTGTTGCTAAAGTAGAGCCTACGCCAGCACCTTTGGTCCAGAATCCACAACCACTCCCGGTGAGCACAAATATTTCTCCTAGTACATCTACTGAGTATGAAGATCTGCTCAAAAAGATGGGTTAGTTAACTATTAATCTTCTTCAAGGAAAGGAATTTAGTTCTCAGGGAGGAGATAGAGGTCCAAAAAGAAATATTTCTGAAGTTGTTTGTTACATGGTTGTTATAAAAAGGGTCATTATAAGTATAATTGTCTAGATAGAACTTCTACATCTGGTAAAGGAGATAATGATAAAGGAAAAGCACCTGTGAATTCTTTTGATGTAGTAGATAAGAGCAAAAATAATGAAGTAGATGTGTTTGTAACAAAAAGAAAGAAAAAAAAAGATAATCATGATGGAACTGATCCTAAGAAGATGAAAGGAGAAACTAGTAAGAAACATAGGAGAAGAAAGTTGGGTGTGCAGGATTTTCTGATTTCACAGGGGCAAGGACCATACTCCATCTTGGAAGATCTGTCCAAAAGGCCTGCAAATATTACATATGGTCAACTCTTGGCTATGTCTTTTGAGAAGAGGCGGGAGTTGCGAGGTGGACTCAATGCTCGAAGAAGGAAGGAGGTTGAGGTCCCTGTTTTGGAGGCAGAGGCAGATCCCTATGCTCCACAAGTTGAGGTATTATGTAATGGTATTTCAATTCATGATGTCTTAGTTGATGGAGGTGCTGCAGTTAATGTAATGACCGAGTCTGTAATGAATATGTTGGGTTTAAAAATTGATCGCCCTTCAAAACTTATGTTAAGGTCATTAAATAAGGGAAAAACTAAACCAGAAGGTGTAGTTTCAAATGTGGCAATATCTGTTATGGGTGTGGTATGTGTGGTAGACTTTCAGGTGATGAAAAATGGTACTGTTGCGTACCCAATGCTGCTGGGAAGACCATGGCTAAGGAGAGTTCATGCAAGAAACTACTGGAATGAAGGTTTCATGACACTTGGACGTGGTAGAGAGAGGATGAAGATAAATGTGATCCCTCGACATCATAAGGCAGAACCTTTGGACTCAAGTGATGAAACTAATGATTGGACATCCTCTGATTACTCTAGTACCAGTGAAGTGGACACTAAAGATAAAGAAAGTGAGGTGGATGTTTCAGTCATGGATATCCTTCCAGTCACACCAACTCATGACCCCATAAAATTATCTGAAGAAGAAGTTGATGATCGTCTCCAACAAATAAATATTGGTGATGCTGTGATGGAGAGTGAGAAGGAATCCTACCTCCAGCTCTTTCAAAGGTACATACACCTATTCACTTTTGATTACAAGGAACTCCATCAAGTAAGTTGGGTAGAACATTGTATTGAGCTGGTAGATGGTGCTAAGCCCATAAAGCAAATGCCATATAGAATGAATCGTAATTTTTCCAAGACTGTAAAAGAAGAAATAGATAAGTTGCTTGATGCAGGATTCATATTTGTTGTGGAGAATTCATAATGGGTTTCTCCCATTGTGATCTCAATAAAAAAGAATGGGAAGCTACGCATTTGTGTTGATTACAGGAAGCTCAATAAGGCAACAAAGAAGGATCATTACCCTCTTCCATTTTCAGATCAGATCTTAGACGAAGTAGCTGGCCAGGAGTACTATAGTTTTGCTGATGGATATAGCGGCTACAACCAAGTTTGTATAGCAGAGAAAGATCAGCTGAAGACCACGTTCACCACTCCTTGGGGAACGTTTGCTTATAGAGTTATGCCTTTTGGGTTGTGTAATGCTCCAGCAACATTCCAGCGTTTGATGAATAGGGTGTTCGAACCCTACATTGGGACCTTCATCAGAGTATTTCTGGATGATTTTTACATCTATGGGAGCAAGTTGGACCACCTGCACCAAATGGAGACAACATTTCAAAGGTTAGATGAAGCACAAGCCTCACTAAACCCTACAAAGTGTGTCTTTGGATGTTCTAAAGGTGTTTTGTTAGGGCATGTTGTATCCAGAGATGGTATTGGTACTGATCCTGATAAAGTTTCAAAAATCAAAGATTTACCATTTCCTCTTAATAGAAGTAAGTTGAGATCATTTTTAGGCCATGTGGGTTACTATAGAATGTTCATCAAGAATTTCTCAAAGATTGCACAGCCACTAACCCAGTTCTTGAAGAAGGATGTTACTTATGAACCAGGAAATAAGGCGCATGAAGATTTTGGACAATTGAAGGAAGCCCTGGTGTCTTCACCTATTTTGAAGAATCCAGATTGGAGCAAGCCATTCATTGTGTACACTGATGCCTTAGATGCAACACTAGGAAGTACTTTGAGCCAAAAGGTTGAAAATGGGAATGAACATCCAATTTACTTTGGGAGCAGACAAATGAGCAGTGCTGAGGTAAACTATATTGTAACTGAAAAAGAGGCTCTGGCTATCATTTTTGCTGTAAAGAAGTTTAGAAATTACTTGCTAGGGCAGAAATTTATAGTTGTAACAGATCATCAGACTCTGAAATATACTGTCAATAAGCCTAACCCATCAGGGAGGATAGTAAGATGGATAATTTTGCTACAAGAATTTGAATTTGATATTATAGATAGGCCAGGAAAGAAGCATGTCAATGCAGATGCACTCTCTCAAGCCTATGATGGTTTAGGATCATCTTGCGATGATGATGATTTTCCCGATGCAGCATTGTTCTCCCTTGACACAATCCCTAGTGAATACATAGATATTTGGAATTATCTGAATGAATTCAAGTTTCCTGATGGTGCCAATGCAAATACTAAGACAAAGATTACTCAAGCCAGTCGTCCATATTCTATTCTGCATGGGGCATTATTTCGAATAGGACCTGATGGACAGTACAAGAGGGTAGTTGGACGTGATCAAGGAAAGGAGCTGCTAGAAGAATTCCACAATGGTACATGTGGAGGGCACTTCTCTGGACAACTTACAGCAAGAAGGATCTTGGATGCAGGTTATCACTGGCCCACTCTTTTTAAAGATTGTTATAATTATTGTAAGACATGTGATATTTGTCAAACACATGGTAACCGTAAGACTTCATCAGCTCCATTATGTCCTATTCTTCCACTTGGTCCCTTTGAAAAGTGGGGAATAGACATTGTAGGTCCACTTCCAACTACATCACGCCAAAATAAGTATATTGTAGTTGCCACAGATTATTTAACCAAGTGGGTTGAAGCTAGGCCATTGAAAACAACTTCCATGGATGAAGTGGCAAGGTTCATATATGAACGCATTGTCACCAGATTTGGTTGTCCATTAGAAATTGTAATAGATCAAGGAAGCCACTTCATTAATGAGGTGGTAGAAGCCCTAGTCAATAAGTTTTCTATTAAGCACAGGAAGGAAACAACATACAAGCCAAGCACAAATGGACAGGTGGAACGAACAAATTTTGTGCTGTGTCAAATTCTAGCAAAAGATGCAGCCTTGCAGGTACATAAATGGGATAAAAGGATTCATGCAGCATTGTGGGCATATAGGGCAACATCAAAGTTAGCAACAGGATACTCCTCATTTCAGTTGGCCTATGGCATTGATCCATTTCTTCCTATTGAGTTTGATATTCCCACTGTGAGAGTTATGAAAAATGAAAGGATGGATGAAAGTGATTCAGTAAAAGAAAGGTTTGTACATCTTCATTTGCTAGAGGAAATGAGGGAAATAGCAAAGGATACAAGCCATAAGAAGAAAATGAAGCAGAAGGAATACTTTGATCAAAAGATCCGATGGTCTCCATTTCATATGAATGACTTGGTCCTAGTATATGATTCCAGATACAAAAAAAGAAGACAGAGAAAATTTCTTCCAAAATTGATGGGGCCCTACAAAATAGCAGTTGTGCATGAAAATGGTACGTACCGACTGGAGGAATTGGATGGCACTCCCATTACGAAATGGGTCAACCACGACAAGTTGAAGATTTTCCAAGCACCAGAATAGTCTACTCCGAGGACGGAGTAGAAGCTAGGAAGGGGGAAGATGTCGACACTAAAATTTTCCTCCATAATTTCTATTTCATTAATGTATGTATTAGGAATAGGATGTTGTTAAGTATAATTAGTAGTAGCGTCTGATAGAAGATAACGGCGCCGTCAGTACGGTGTCGCCAATAATGTGGAGTACGGTAACTGTCAAAGTACAATAGGAATGTTGTAAAACGTAAATATTTGTCGTAAGTGGTCCGGTAATGTTAAAATGTCAAAGTTTGGGTAATTAGAGAAGTAGGGTCTACGTAATTAGGAATTAGAAATATTATATTGGTAATAAGGACAAGGAGTGAGGTCATAAATATTTTGTATATTTTATTTGTAAAAAGTCTAAAAATGTGGAACCCATGTAAAATGATAAGGTTTATCTTATCTTAAAAAATAAGCTTACATGTACAGATAAGAGTTAAGGTATGGAATATGATTCGTCAAAGTGGATTTCTTATCCTATCTTAGAGATAAGATGGATAAACCTGGAAGTTCTATAAATAGAGAGGCCACCCCCCTCATTTAGCATAGAAAGAAGTAGTGAGAAATATTGTAGGAAGTGTGCGAAGGAAGCCATCAGTTTAAAGGTGTGTTGAAGAAGTCATTAAGAGGTGTAATTGTAAAGTTTCTCCCATAGTCTTGGTGAAAGGCAAGTGAAGTCAATAACATTTTGAAGTACCTCATGGGTGAGATTGTAACAGTTTCATGTTAATATTATAATTTATTTTGATATTTCAGATTTGTCATCATTCTGTCTTATCATAGTCGATGGTATTCTTGTGTTATGTTGTTGTTTTGTTTCCAGATTACATCCACCAAACTAAAGGTTGTGCATTAGTAAATAATCATAGCACGAGGAGTTCCCGGTGAAGAATTATCATAGTGCTGGATTGGTGATGACAGTCCCCACATATGGACTTCGTGGATGATCCCACGAATGTGTTACACATAATTGTTGGCTAGATTTTCTGAATAGCACAAAACCTAGGCAGTCATGAGATAAATCTCCCTCATTTAACCGATGAGGCTCCCGTGTCAGATTTTTCAATAAAAATGTGTTATTATCTATTAGGGGTTTTACTTTAACCACTTAGTTCATCAACCATAACTAAGAAGTTCTGCAGCAAGTAAGCAGCTATTCAAGAAGGGAAGTATTTTATAAAAGAAGGAAGTAAAGGAAATACAAAGAAGAAATAGGGAAGATGCGCATCCCAATTAGTAGATAGCAGAGCTAATTGCATGCACATAGAAGAAACTTAATAGATATGAACACATAGAATTATAAAACAAAGGCATCTCTGGATCTAGATCTAAAATAACACAAAGTTTATTAAGAGATCTAAGATTAAAAGCAAGAAATAAAGTACACCGTGACACAAAGTTCTCCGGAAACCTGCTCCTTTGTATTCCTTTGCTCCATGTTGCTCTCAGGGGTCCAACACAAAGTCTAGAACACAAGATTGCTGCTTACAAATTTTGATCGATCATTAACACGGAGGTTCTTCTCCTACTTATAGAATATAGGAGGGAAAATACAAATGGAAAACTCAAACTAAACTGAAACATAAACAACAAGTAAAGATGACATTTGGCAAACATCCTCAACTATCTTCTCCTTAAGTGACACATGTATCACTTAACTAATAGAATGATTCCACATGAATTTAAGTAATGGTTGCAAAACCAATAACTGAGAAGTTTTACAATTTCATCCAGGAACATAGAAAATAGAAGAAGAAAGAATAGAAGAAGTCATGCCAGTTGTAATGTTTATGTATTTTTCTTGTTATGATATCAGATATACTTGTCAAACATGTAATTCAGCATCCTTCCATCTGTTTTAGCCATTGCTTCTTTCTCTGTCTTGAACTTCAGCAACCCTTCATTCAACACTTTGATGCACGCTTCCACATCTTCCAAACTAGGCCCAAACCTCGCAATGTCTGCCTACAGCGCCACCAGTCTGCTGATAGAATTCATCGTGAAAGGCTTGGTAGCTTTATCAATTCTATTTTGTATCATCAGAAGAGATCCTTCCAGGGAATTAGGCACCTTAGTTGAGACGATCCACACATATGAAGTGACATTGTTATCTACTCTCTCCTCAGTGAAAGAAATGACATTGTCTGGTAAATCTGATGTCCTACTCTCAAGTGCCTGCATCCTCTTCAGCAAAACTCTGCAGATTTCCAAATGGAAAGATACTGCAAACTCTAGCTGCTTCCCATTCTCGACTGATCTGTCTGGTACAATCTGCTTCGCAATCAATACATCTCTTGGCAGCTTGTTAATCTCAGCCAAAATACTCAGGTTACTCTCTACAACTGTATTCATGCCTTCTATGTTTGCCATCAGTTGTTTTAGTTGATTTGATGCATCATCCATAACCTTTAGGCGGGCTGGCACTTCTCCAAGTTGTACAGAAGTTTGACGAATAATCAAATCCTTCCATTCATCAATAGCCTTTACTTGATTGCTTGCATCCTCCAGTTCCTGCATAATATTAGCACTCACCTGCTCTAAAATGGGTTGAATGGAAGGTTTAGCAACCTTGGCTATGATCTCACATAATTGAGATACTTGCTTCTGTAGCTCTTCTTTCTCCGCCTTTTCACTATCAAGCCTAAGGAATAAAGCATCCATCAATGTCTGCGTGTCCTGCTTCAATCCTTCAGTGGTGGCTTGACCGAGAGGTAATTTGGTTACTGTCACATCCTCTGCTGTGAGCTCCTCCTCTATCTTTCCTTCTGCCAGAATTGATATCTCAGCAAACTTCTCTCCCGAATCCTCGATGATCAACCTAGAAGTTGCTTTGGCAACTTTAGGCCTTCTGTCTCTTCTGCACAGATTCTGGAGTAGCTGCAAGTCGTGCTCCTCTAAGTTCATCTCCATTCTCACTTCTGGAACCAACTATGAAGCCAACCATTTCGAGAAGTTACTTCTCGAAGAATGAGAAGTCGCTGAAGTCGCTGAGTGTACTACCATCTTCCGCTCAACATCTTCTCTGTCAGAAAGTGTTGTTATCCAAAATTCACCCTCAAGGTAATTTTGATAACATGCATCAAATTATTCAGTCCTGAGCAAGTAGATTGATTCAAGGCCCGAAATTATCTTTTTTGGGGGGCCCCTCGGCTTCTCTCTAACTCTCCCATCCAAGAAGAAACCCCAACAGGTTGAGAAATGGAAAAAAAGCAAAAAATAAGGTTTCAGGACTATTTTGAGGCATTTTGGGTCTGAAGGGCTCAGGTCGTACCAGTTCGGGTTGAACTGAGGTTCTTCGTACCAAGCTTGGGGCCGAAAAGGCATGAAAATCGGCTAAGTCCTAGTCCAGGCGTTCTGCGGGACAGTTGGGACGACGGGACACAAACCGGCCGATTGGCCGACAGACAGTCCATTTTGGGCGGTTCAGAGATATTTGTCCCGAGCAGTCCGCGGAACAGTTGGGACAAAAGTACGCAGAGGACGTGAACCGGCCAATTCGGCCGAAACAGGATACTTTTGTCTGAGACAGTTTGGGACATCCGGGCCAAAAGTACGCGTGGGATGCGAAAAGCCGAAAGAGCTGAGAGCGAATGGAATCTCGCCACGTGTCTTCACCACAAACAGGAACAAGGAAGCCTGAATCGGCCGAAGCAGGAGATTTTTGTCCAGGACAGCCAGGACAAAGGTATGCGCGGGATGCGAGGGACGCGAAAAGCTAAAACGGCCGACAACAAAGAAGAAAAGTCAACGTTTGACCCGTGAAACTTCAAACGGCCATAACTTTTGACTCCGAGCTTCGATTTTCATAAAATTAGACTTTCTGGAACGAGCACGACGTCCTCTATGCCACAAAAATTGGATTTATTTTTTTTAATGAGGGTAGATATATTTAATTAAGAGAAACATATTCAGCTCCAGTCAGTTAATGCTCATTCCCGTCAAATGACAGAAAACACCTGCCAGACCCAAAATAGCTGTCTGCACTCAGAAGGCCATAACTTTTGCATTTCTCAACGAAATCACACAAAATTGGTACCGTTGGAATTGTGGCTCCGAGCCTGATGCACAAAAATCAATAAATTCTAGATTTGATGAGAAATTGGTTGATATTTTTTAGAAAACGTGGCTGGTTTCATAACAGTGTTTCATTTGGTGGTTGGGAGTACAATTAAGAGGCATGGTCATCATTCTTTCTCTGCTGTAGAACCTGAGACAGTATGGGGAGCCTTTTGCAAGTAATATATAATCATTTTACTCCATTTAATGCCTCTTACAAGTGGTTGAAGGATAGATTTCAGGATTTCCATTTTCCCTTCTCTCTCTCTTCTCATTTTTTCTATAAATTGGAGTGATGGGCTCATTGTAAGGGGAGGTAGTTTTTGTAGCAAAGCTCTGTCAAAATTTCTTTGTGAAGCCAATGTGTTGCAGGCCCTTTTTGTGGACTCCTTGCATGGTAATCCAGGCCCTCATCTTGTAATAGATTGAACTGTGCATATTATGAAGCAATAAAATATAAGTTTGTGGATGTATCTTCCCCTGCTGTGTTTTCTTGCATTCTTCTTGCCCCTTCAACCTCTTCTTTACAAGAATATTGTGTCTATTATTATGTTCATACAGGGATCCATTATCATTGTGTATGTTTGAAATATTGTTGTGAATGCGTTTTGCTAGATTATGGAGAACTGTCATCACCTCTTCCAGTGTGCACTTTGCTTCTGTATTTCACGCATTTGGAGACTACTCTCACACCCTCCTTTTCTGGTGTATCACCGCTTTAGTGTAGGATTTCATGTTATGCATTCCCTCTCACTGGTCCCTTGGAAATTTAGATTAGAATATTTAGTTTTCCCTGCATTAGAGTAGATTGTGGCAGGTAGTTTAGGAGCAAGAACCAGCTTTCTCTTGAGGTCTATCTCAAGTAGCAAGTCCCACAACTTGGAAAGAGTACCCCTGTTATCCAATCACACCGTGAGTTCAAGTATATGCACTTGTATAAATGAAAGAAGGGTGTTGTGATTTGGTGATAACAAGTGCCACAGTGTTGTGGCTACCATCTTCTGAGTCATCCAAGGACAAAGCCCTTTTGAACTCCACCATCTGCAACTTCAACGTATCCTCTGGAACAGGTGCTGAACGAAGTGGCTAAGGGGAGAAGATGAATGTCACTGGATTTAGTGGAGGCATGGAAGCATCCTACTACTGTGGTGCAATAGTTGGTGAAGTACTAGGTACTGGAGAAATCGAAGTTAAATTCATGGTCATAGAAGTGATCCTCTCCTTGGATTGAGATCTTCTATGCACTTTTGACTTCTTAACTTTCCTGCTGCTTTCTCCTCCGTGCTTCTGCTTGAGGGAATCTCCTACGCTGAAGTTTCCCATGACTTGATTCATCAATGCTTCATCAAGGCAATATCCCTTCGTCAACAACCAGTTTGAAGTATTCACCAACACAGCTCTCGACCTTTCTTCAATTGTGTTATAGCCTCCTATGTTATTCTGCAGTATGGCTTTATCTCCTCCCATTTGATGGTAAGTGTCAAGTACCACATTCCCATCATCTTTAAGATCCACAGGTGTCTGCGCTAGTCCAAAGTTGAACACTCACTTTGCTGATAGCCTGCTGAAATCTCTCTTTCTAACCTCGTACTCACTTTTACACTTCATCCAGAAATTCTCTAATGAAGGCACATGTGCGTACTCCTGGGAGATTGTCTTCCTAGCTACTCTAAATGGATCAAAGTTCAGCCATGCAGGGAAGAACTCTTGCTCATACTCGGATAACATTTGTGCCTCCATTCCCCGAGCTCTATGAATGCTAATGCAGCTATAATGTCCCACAGTGATTGGGAAGAAGCCCATAGACTTGTGCTGCTTTGACTGAAGGTCATGTAACTTCACAAGTTGCCTGCTTAGCTCCATGGCAATCAATCTATCATTCAGATGCTTGGGCATCTTTATTGATTCTCCAAAAAATCCTGTAACCCTGAGGTATGTGAAATCTACAAATTGAATGAATAGACTGCCAATCTTGTACACATCTTCCCATGCTTCCTTGCTTACCCTGTTGGCCTTCAAGTCTTTATCTAGCCTGCAGATGAAATCGTAGAAGAATTCATCATTGATCACTTTGAATTCTTTCTCGCATGCAGGTGCAGTAAGTTATGGGTAGCACTCGAAAATGGGGTCCTTAGAAAGAACTACACATCTATCCAGCTTGGAAAAGATGCCTTGTGAAACTGCAGCATACACCAAGTATGAAGTCATCATGAAGTTGAAATTATGCTTCACATTCCAGAGTTACTCACCAATGTTGTTGCTAATAATTTCTGACCAATTGATTATAGAATCAACCTTGTTGATTTCAATGGTCCTGATGAAAGCATACATCCATGTATGGAAAGTGTAGGCATTCGCTTCGTCATTCATCCTGCATAGCAATTTGACGACATCATCTACCTCCTGCACCAAATTGGACCATGGAAGAGTTCTCAGGAAATTTGAAGGAAATCTATGCTTCTTCATGTATCGGATATTCATTATGCTCACGCAATCAGCTCTATGCTTTTCCCACCTGCTGTCGGCATCCTGAAGACTAATGGAAGTCACCACCTTTCGCACTAGAATCTTCAAACAATAATTGATGAACTCTACATCCAAATGAATTATTGTCTTTCCCGAAGCATCACGCACTGATCTGGATAAAGGATGGTAAGATCTAGCACACTCCATAAAAAATTCTAGCAACTGGGCTATACATGGAAAATTTGCAGCTCGCATAATTCCACTACTTTTAACCGCACGCATGAGTGAAGTCTTTCTCGCTCTGGATCTATCAATCAAATCAACAAGAGGTTCCAGGCCTAGATCTGTGTCTCCTATGTCTGAAAGTTTGGAAGTGATGCATGACTCTATCATGCTTTCTTTTTCATCTCTCTTCGCCATGGCTTTGTCTATCTTTGTCTGAATGATTCTTTTTCTTCTTACTTGGTCGGATTTATTCAAAATTGGTGTAGATCTATACAATTCTTCAGATTCGGAGGATATATGCAATGTATTGGACATTGATAAAAGCTCCTTTTCCTTTGTAAAGCACCTGGAATGAATTCCTGTAATTTATTTAGACAAAAATGGCCACTGGAGCATGAATGGTGAATTTTAATTGTAAAAAATATGCACTTTTCAAGCCTGCTGCCCCAAAAATTGGTGTTTAATTTGTACATAAAGAGAGCATGAATCCTTTCAACAACACCTGAGCACCTGTAACACCTATGCAAACAATTATGCAGACAAAGATCCACCTCCTTCAAAGCATGCACCAAATCTGGAAGCTTTTAGCCTTGTTACCACCTTGCCTGAGCAAAATCCTTCTTCAAATGGGGGCGCACTTTTCCTCTTGGCTGCAATTCTTTACCTGTGAATCAAATAATTCACCCATATGGCTGCCCATGCTTATATAACCTTCACAATTCTATAATTAATAATTGCCCTAACAATTAAAGATAATTAATTAATTAAAAATCATGCTCTTCTCTTTTAAAAATAGCATGTTTAAGGACAGCGATCCAATAAATTAAATTAATCCAATTTAATCCTTCACACATCACTTCACTTAAGCTTCACAGTGTGCCTTGACCATAGCCTCTAAAAATAGAAATTAAAATCATTAAATAACTCCCAAATGGAGCGCACTTTTTGAGAGGAAGGGGGCAGCCACTAAATAAATTAAATTCAATGTGTTTAATCCATTTCTTTTATTCCAATTTTGACTTGTTGACTTCCTCTAAGCTTGGGCGCACTTTTTGAAAGGATATTTAATTAAAATAATCACTTAAACGCTGTCATCATCTCACCAAAGGGGGCACACTTTTTTGAACATATAATTCTATTTTTAAGAATTTTTCACAATGAGATTCTTTACCCTGCAAGGTAGGCACCAAAATCCCATGGTCCACTTAAGTGATTTGACTTTAACAATGGGATTATTTACCCTGCAAGGCAGACAATAAAATCTCATGATTTCACTTAAGTCACTTTCCTTTTATTTTATCATGGGAATTTTTACCCTACAAGGCAAGCAATAAATTCCCACCTGCCTGTAGCCTCTAACTTCCCCACTGCAGCTTAAGTGGATTTTATAACACGGGAAAAAGTACCCTGCTAGGTAGGTACAAAATTCCCACCCTGCCTGCAGCTTCTATTTTTCCCATTGCAGCTTAAATCCTTTGTTTTCCAAAAATGTGCCCATCCCCGAAGGGGCTTTTCCATGCACGACTTCACTTTTTACCAGTGATCCAGACCTCTGATGGCGACTTCCTCCGAACATAATGTGCGTATATGTTTTCTAGCTGCTGTAGACCAAAAATCGGGTTTACCCGGCAAAGGAATTGTTCTAGAGAAATTTCACAGAAAACGAAACGGGACAACACAAAAACACGAAAAAATGCCAAAAGTCACAAATAAAGCCCAAAACTTATTCCAAGTTAAAACCCTTCTGGTACATAAGAGTAATGACATATTTGATCATAACAGAGTTAAAACGGGGCACAAATAGCCTCATACGGGGCTCAAAATAATTAAATACAAATTTCCCGCAGACAAATCCCGACGCCAGAATATAACAATTTTGGGCATATGAGTATTTGGCAAAAAAAGGCTAATATGGCTCTTTGGGATTATCTTGACGCAATAAAATAACTTTCAGTCAATAAAAACACAAAACGACCCATTATTTTAAAAGTACGAAAAATTATTGGAGAGGGTAGTCGTAGATTTCAGGGTGAAATCTGGGTGACACCAATAATATTTCAGGGTACCCTCCCCACGGAGAAGCTACATGTGTGGGATATTTTGGATCAGAGTGGGGGTGTGACGAGAACAAGGAAGATGATAAGCTAGAAACTGCATTTCCATGCAAAGGAACTTGAGTTTTAGGTCAACAATCATGCGGTCGAGACCATTCATCTGAAGAAGAAGGAAAGAGATACTTTTAAGGTGGTAGACCCAAACCACCTCACCAATGAGTAGGCATGAAACGTGCTACAAAATGTGTCTTCAGAGGTGGTAAGATGCAGCTTAGACGTAAGGGCAATCGTTCGAACCTTGGTCATGGATAAGAAAGGGAAGGAGAAGTAAATAGAGAGATTGTGGCAAGGGTTAAAAGGAGAGCAGACGTGAACCAACGAGGCATATGGAGCGCCCTAGTTAAGAATATTTTGGGCAATATATAACACTGGTAAGCCAAACCAAGACCAACTACGGTGATGAAATGGAATATCTAGAGGACCTTTTGGGGATGTTGCTAGTCAACATCAAGGATGGTGTGAGGCCTACCACTGAATATCTCACTAAGGAGAAAGAAAATAATAAGTTCGTTGTGGAATCCCAGATCGCTGAGTTGGAGGACTTGTTATCCCAAATCAAAGAGGAAGAGATACTAGTAGATAGGGGTTTCAAAAACTTCCAAAAGTGCGAGGTTATCATTGACGCATAAGTAGTAAAAGAGGATGCAACCCTCAACGCCTTGTAGGAAAGGTCCCTACTAACAAGTATGAGTGCACACAACTGATGGTGGACACCACAGTGCAGAAGGATAAAATAAAGACCAAGTGCGAGAAGTTAGAGTTCCGAGTTAGTGAACTCTGGGACTCCATTACCAAATGTATGGATCAGTTTGAGGGTCTTGGTGCAGAGCTGGTGGTGATAATTTAGGAGTTGAAGGGGAAGGTGGAATAAATCACATTGGATCAAGTACCCAATATAACAAGATAAGTATCAAGGAAAGCATTAATAGAGCTAGAGGCATGGAAGAAGTTGAAAGGGGAAATAGATGCCAAGTTCCCTGAGTTTCTCCAGTTGGTTTTGTAGGCGGTAATAGCGTAAGTCCTTTTTTCCTTAACATATTTTTGGCCAATGAAGTTTTATTTAGAAGTATGAAGGATTTCTGTGGGTGGAAATCTCATTAGTGTTGGGTGATTTTGAACCGCTAAAATGACCAAGTAACTAAGGTGCGAAGGGTTGTGGCACGCGGAGACATGGCGTAAAGGAATGTGCGGAAGTAAATTTAAGGGATGCGTGAAGGCTCATGCCCAGGCAGGTGGATTTGAGACTTAGTCAATTTTTGAAGAATGGGTAAAGCCATGATAAAGGAACAGATAGAAAGGTGACCAAATTTAGCTATGGATAAAGGTAAAACATGACAGACTTACATCTCAAGGAAAGGATATTCCAAGGCATCCTTATGGTTATCATAAAAGGATAAGGAGTTGAGTTAGTTATGATTTAACTAGAACCTGCATTCTGAAAATACTCAAGTAGGGAAAGACATGATGGCAATTAGCATGTCTTGGATAATGATGAAGCAGTTAGAGGGGATTCCTTCTAGTTCTTTCTTATGTATTTTTTTGCATGGCAATCGGGATAGGATGCACATATGGAGAGTGAGAGATAAGAGGAACATTGGTGTAATCTTTGTAATGAAGCTATTATAAAGAATATATGGGGACTATATTGTTGTATTAGCTCCATTAATGGATTCTTTAATGTATTTGGCTAATGTAATGTTAATAAATCAATACAATGGGTTGTTCTAAACATTTGAGTCATGGATTTTGATATGTATATTTTCTTTTATGATTGTGGATCCAAACCCTTATGTTCCTAATGATGTTCATGGTTCATATATGTTTTCTTTCTGTGATCACAATGTTTCCCTTCTTATTATGGTGCATCTGTATGTGGGTCTGAGTTCCTTTTTATATCTGTTATACAATGCATGTATCTATGTCTATGAACTAATTTTCCATCAATGGTGAACATTCTTACAAATATCACATAAAGGAGGTGCTCGACCACTATGCACACCTTGGGTGAGTGCCCAACACTAGGTGATAAGCTAACACACTTGGTATTTTAAGGGGTTAGGGGTAAAGGAGACTACAATCATAGAGTTCTAGTAGACTGAGGATCAGATTTACCATAGTGTCAAAAACCATTTTTCACCATGGTACTTTCCCAATGCGCCACCTAAGTGGTTTTCACCTTTGGACATTTTTTTAATATAATGTGGAGCATTAAGCACTTAAGCATAGAAGAAGTGAAGATGCATGATACTCATGGGCTCATTCAACTTGTATCTTTTTGGAGTAACAAGCTTATAAGCATCTTAACCAAATTTAGCTATGATGACATATGGTCTGAGCCAGTTTGGTTTGAACTTTCCCTTCTTTTCTCGATTAGTGTTAGTGTTGCGTTGATTTTCCTTGAGGAATAGGTCAACTATTTCAAACTCACGATCATTTACACACTTACTATAATGACGATGAAGGATGTTTTAATAGGCTTTGAGGTGGTCTAGGGCTTGGAGGTGTTTCTCATCATGGAGCTCAAGTTCTTAAAGGTAATGGATGGGGTAGTCTTCATCATCAATGAGGTGTTGGAGGGAAAGGCATAGTAATGGGATTTCGATCTCTACGGGTAAAATTTCTTCGATGCCAAAGATGACGGAGTATAGATTGGTGCCGGTGGGAGTGTGTATGAAGGTGCAATAGGTCCACAAGGTAGGACATACTTGTGTATGTCAATCACATCCTACTTGATTCACGTATTAACCAAAATGTGTTTTAGCATCTTATTAGATGCTTCTTATTGGTCGTTGCCTTGTGGATAATGGGGAGTATAAAATTTAAGCTTGATATGGAATTGGTCACAAAGTTCACGGATGTCTTGATTTTTGAAGTATTTTCAATTGTCTGTGATAAGAGTGGATGGAATACAATAGTGGAAAATGATGTGGTTAAGAATAAATCTGGATATTTGTTTTTTAGTGACGTAGGTGAGCGGCATGGCTTCGACCCACTTAGTGAAGTATTATGTTGCAGTTATAATGAATTTGTGACCATGAGAAGAAGTGGGATTCAATTTTCACATGGATTGAGACCCCAAGTGGAAAAGGGCCAAGGGATAATGATGGTTTGTAAGGCTTGTGATGGTGCGTGGATGAGGTCATCATGTTTTTGGCAAGGTACACACTAGTGGACATATGAGCATGCTTCTTTTACCATGTTGGGCCAATAACAACTAGTACGCAAAAGCTTTTTTTTTAGGGCCATACCACTAGTGTGAGCACCGTAAATTCCCACATGAACTTCCTGAAGTGCTGATTCAGCCTCTTGGGAATTTAGGCATCGTAACAAAGTTCCATCAAAGCTTCTATGATACAAGGTATCTCCTATGATAGTGAAATGGGCAATGCATTAGATGAAAAATTTGTGATGGTTATGAGGGAGATTTGGTGGGAGGGTATGATCATGGAGATAGGTGTAGATTTTGTGGTACCAAGGGGAATTGGGACCAAAAATCTCACACACCATCTCAGACTCATGAATATCGTAGGATGGGAGCAGGATTTGCTAAACAAAAAATTGTGAATTAGATGTAGTTGAGGATATGTCTAGGAGGGAGGTGATGGTAGCCACAACCACCACTTATTTATTTCTTGTACGAGGAACTTGTTCAAACTGAATATGTTGAAAATAAGCCTTAAAATTGTCGACCATTATTTTATAAGGGATTAATTTATCATATTTGGTGGTATATTCATCATTGACTTGTTTAATGATTAATTTTGAATCACCAAAGATATTGATATGCTTAATATTCCATTAAATGGCCATTATGGGACTGGCAATGAGTGCTTCATATTCAACTATATTATTGGTACAAGTGAAAGCAAGCTAGAAAGTTTTAGGAATTAAGTTGCCTTGAGGAGTGATAAATAGGATACTTGTGCCCAAGCCATGATGTGTGAAAGATCCATCAAAGTATAATGTCCACATATTTGACTCTATGATCGTACATATAGATTCAACTGAGAACCAAGTGGTGAGTGGTGCAGAATCAGAAATTGGAGCTTCTGCCAACTGATCAGCTAGAACTTGTCCTTTAATAGCTTTTGGATTAACATATTCAATATCAAACTCACTAAGAAGTATGATACATTTAGCCATTCATCCTATGAAAGCCGATTTAGAAAGTAGATATTTGAGTGGATCAACCTTAGCTATGAGCTTATCAATATTATTGAACATGTAATGTTGTAGGTTTTGAGAGTCAAAGACTACATCAAGACACACTTTTTCCATAGGAGTGTCGTTGAGTTCATACGCAATTGATGTTCGGCTTAAATAATAGATGGCCTGTTCCTTTCCATGGGTATCATGTTGTGCTAGGAAAGCTCCTAAGGCATGCTATGTAGCTGATATGTAGAGAAGAAGAGGAACTCCTGGCATAGGATATACCAAAACAGGAGGATGCATATGATATTCCTTTAATTTGTAAAAATATGCCTAATATTCTTTGTTCCAATGAAACTTTGTTCCATTTTTAAGCAAATGATGGAATGGATGGCATTTATCTACTAGCTGTGAGATAAATCTTCTGATGGCTTGAATCTTTCCTTATAGGCTACGTAGTTTTTTGAGGTTCTTAGGTGGAGACATTTAAACTAAAGCTTTGAATTTATCTGGATCAATTTCAATCCCATGTCTAGAGACAATAAATCCTAGGAGTTTTCCAGATGTGACGTTAAAAACACATTTCTTGGGATTGAGACAAACTTTATATTCTCGGAGTCATTCAAAAATTTGACGAAGAACCATAGGATGTTCTTCACAAGTTTTAGATTTTCCTAGAATGTTTTCAACATAGTCTTCAACTATATCATGCATCATATCATGAAAAATGATAGTCATGCACGTTAGTAGGTGGCTTTGTGTTCTTAGGTCCAAAGGGAATCACTTGATAGCAAAATGTGCCCCAAGGTGTAGTAAGAACTTTATTATGTTGATCTTCTTCAGAAATTTTGATCTTATTATAGCAAAAGAAACCGTCCATGAGAGACAACATCTCATGCCCAGCTAAAGAGTTGAAAATCATGTCAACATTTGGGAACAGGAAATCATCTTTTGTGTAACCTTTATCGATGTCGCAGAAGTCAGTGCAGATATGAATGCCCTCAGTTTTATTTCCTACTCGGATGATATTTGAGATCCATTCAAAATAATCAATGGGTCAGATGAAACTGACATCAAACAACCTCTGTAATTATTCCTTAACAAGCAACATAACTTTTGGATGCATTCTTTGGATCTTTTTCTACTAGTTTAGCATCTTTACACACTAAAAGATTGTGGACCACAAGAGAAGGATCCCGACTAGGCATATCCACATAAGACCATGTGAATATGTCTAAAAATTATTTTAGGAGTGCGGTAAAGGTGGCTTGTTCCTTGATAGATAAAAATGCCCCTAGTTTAAGAATCTTGGGGTCTTCTTCTATGTCAATTTTGATGTCAATGGTTTCCTCAATTAGTGAAGCAGATCCATCTTGTAACATTTTAGGAGCTGGGAGAAGTTGATTCATAATTAGATCATGTTTGGGATTCAAGGATTCTTGGAATAATTCAGCAAGGGGATCTTCCTCGTCAAGGTGACAAGAGAAGTTGGGATGAGGGTTATTATATTGGGATTGAGGGGAGATGGGAAGCTCATGTTCGCTGAAATAGGTGTCAGCGTTTAAACATATACGAAAACCCCTTTTATGATCACCAGAGGGTATATTTTTGCAAGTTCCCATGAACTCAAGTATTGCTTCATCATTTTGAAATAATTCGAGAGGGGCATGCTCTAATCGTTGGTCCCATTGAATGAGTTGTGGGTGGGTGAGGTAGATGTTGATGGGGAGAACAACAGTATCATAGAAAATATTAGTGGTGGCGAGGTCTTCGTGTCGGCTACAGATGGAACTTGTGTCAATATTGTCAATGGCCTCCTCAGGTGTGTCGGAAGTATCACTAAGTTCATCACAGATACTTTCATCAGGTGGATAGTACCCAAGGCCGCAACCATCAAGGTTGGAGATAACATATGGAGGTTCAAGTATGCCTTGTTTGGTGAGCCCCATTCCTTGTCCTGAATAACCCATATGAGCCATTATCCTTTTGGGAATCAGGTATTCTTTATTAGAGCAACAAGAGGGTACAGAGTTGTCAATAAGCCATGTAGAATTGGATGGTTCAATGTACTCATCAATAAGATACCCAAAGCGAATAAAAGTGGGTGAACCCTACACATATGTTTTCCATTTCGTTGGACAGAAACTGGGACTTTTGAGTTGTTTGGGTGACAACAGTAGTTGGTCAATGCTAAAGGTTTGATATTCTCCACACACTGTCATCTTTAGTTTGAGTGGCAGAGTGTGTAGCACATGAATGGACATGGATGGAGTAGGAAGAAGGGGAATGAATGATGATGATGTGTTATGTGATGTGGATGGAAGGCTCTCTAGTGAGATATATGAAGTAACAAGTGACAATGGAGGTGAAAATGACTGTGTAGGTTCAGTGATAGGGCAATAAGGTTCCTGATAACTTTCAGCTTCCAATGCTTTAAACTATTGGATGGGTTGTGCGTCACCATGGATAGTGACTTTTGTACCAGCATGTTCAAATTTGATACATTGATGTAGAGTGGATTGCATGACATGCATCTCATGAATCCAGGGTTGGCTGAGCAAGAGGTTACAAAGGAATTGGATATCAATAATGTGGACGAGGGTGGGAAGCACAACAGGCCTGACGTTGATAAAAAAAATACATGGTGCCAACTGATTTGTGCTTCGTATTATCATATGATTTAATAGTAATAATATCTTATCATAGATATAAATCCTTGTTTCATAACCGATGGATGAGATTTAGGGTACAAAGATTGAGAGTCGATCCATTATCAATTAACACTCTTTTAATGCAAACATTGTCAATGTGGACTTCAGTGTAATGAGGAAGATTATGGGTAGGGCCGTTTGGTGGTAGGTCTTGTTGAATAAAGGTGATTGGGAGTGTTGGATAAGGATAAATATGTGTAATAAAGGCTTGAAATTGTGTAGGATCAATGTTGGTGGGGATGCACGTCTCTTAGAGGGCATGATATAAAATGTCTTTATAGATAGATGAAGTCTTGCGAAGGTCCATGATGGATTTTTATATAGAGATTAATCTCAAGTTGTTCGATGATGTTGTATTGTGATTTAAGTTTTGGGTTAGAAGAGGATGAAGGAGATATTTGAACCACCACATGGCTCCTTTGCGTAGTGACAACACACTAAGGGTTTTGCGAGGGACCCTTTATTTTAATGGTGGCTACTTGATGGGGATAATGGCTGATATGGCCAACAAGTGATGTGTAAGGAGGGGGTACATGATGATAATTGATGTGGTTGGAATGATGAGTGGATGAATTGGGTGTACTTCTAGAATTTTGTTGACCATAGTTAGAAGCATTGTTCTAGCCATGGTTAAGAAGGGGAATTTGATAGATCCTGAGTTTCTGATTTTGAGAAGAAGTGGAAGCATTGTCCTCTATTTTGATTTCACCTTGATCAATAAGGTCTTGAATATAATTATTTAATTTCATACATCGATGTGTAGTGTGACCCTTGATTTTATGGAACTTACAATATTGATTTTCCTTGAACCATGAAGGTTTGAGTCAGGACTCATCAATGGGATGAGTTTGAGAAAAAATGACCATATTGGTAGCAATTAATTTATCAAGGATTGCCTCCATTGACTCGCTAAGGCGAGTGTATGTTCATCACCCTAGAATCTTGAGTGGACCAAGGTTGTCTTTTAGGGATGGATATGGTAGTTGTTGTATGGACATGCTAGATATTTTTGGTATTTATAAATTCGTCGCCAACAACATTTTTATTCTTATTAAAGTATTTAAGCATTTTTGATGTAGAATATTGAATGGACTGGTTATGATTATCACGGGAATATATCTTAACAAGACCTTTTGCAATAAGGGCCTTCTCGATTTGCATTCCCTTCTCAATGATGGCTTAAAACATGTTTACACAATGGAATTGTAAATGAAAGGAAAATTCTTGATTGAGGTTTGATACAAAAATGGTAACTACTTGTTTTTTAGATATGGGCCATGGAATGCAGATGAAAAGGGATCACCATCGTTATAGAAATGATGAGAAAATTTCACTATTGCATTGTTTGGTATTGCACAAGTCAATAATTGCGACATCATGTTCTACATTATAGGAAAAGTTATTTACAAATTTTTTTGATAAGTCAGCGAACATTGTAACTGAATCTTTGGGTAATCAGAGGAACCATTCTAAAGCAAGATCTCTTAGACTTCTAGAAAAGAGTCTTAGAAAATATGAGTCATCGTAAGATACTTCCTGACACATCATATAAAACTCCTTAACATGTTCACGGGGATCTCCTTTTCCCTTGTATTTGTCAGAGGAATGATGAATATCTGGAGGGAATCCATGAGCATCGACACGTTACACTCAACTGTGGAAATAGTGTAGCTTCAGGATCGAAGCAAGAACTCACCCAAAAAGCAATGTGCATGCATTGAATGAGAATGGATCAAAAGAGGCCCATACTCCATTGTTCATAGATCAGGAAAGGTAGGTACATATAGGGGAGTAAATGTGTAACTCCCATGTAAGAAAATATTCCTCCATAATGGAGAAGAGGAGTTACTTTCCCAAATGGGAATGTAAGTCCTATGACATAACTTACACATATGATAGATTATGTAAGAGAATCTGTCATAAATAATATGACACCTAAGACCTATGATCTCACTTAAGTGAGATGACTCACTTGGTGAGGTGGTAATACACCTAATAAATAAATAAGAGGTGAAGGAAATGCCACCCACACTAACACCCCCCCTTCATCATAACTTAGGATGAGGCGGCAAGTCAGAAATGAGAAATGGGTCCTGACACAAAGCCTGAATGAGGTACCCATGCACAAGAAAAAGGTCCCAAGCAGTGAAGGAAAACCTAGTGGAAAAAACATCCACCACAAGAGAACAAAACACTCTCTAATCTAAGAAAGATGCCAAATATGGGTCCCAGCTCTAGACAATCCTGAAAATGTACCCATGTAAAAAGAGGCAATCTCTCGGAAAGAAGAAGAAGAGGGAAGAAGAGGGAGATGAGAGGAATGCGGAAGATTCCATGGATGGATCTGAACTCTGCAGCTCTAGGAGGTCTCCCAAAATAATGTCAATGATGAGATCTTCTGCCTCTGGACTAAAGAAGAGCCACCCACACTGAACTGTGTGCCATGCCCTTAGGAAGGACAGAGATGGAGTGCTGGAAGTTCACCCACTCCATAAAGTAAACCAAAGGAAACAACACAAAGAAATCTGAGTTTGGTCCACCAAAGTGTGACATAGGTTTAGCAAATGAGCGCCAAGGAACCGAAGGTAATGCCACGTGTAAAGAACTGTCAGAGTGTGAAGAGGTGAACACCTATAGAAAGGATGTACACGTGATGTGAAGGCAACAAAACATCCCCCAAAACAGAAAATGGATCCACAAGTAAGGGTGGATCAATGAAGGTCTCTGAAAAAGTGCAAGTGGTAAGAGTCCCAGAAGGGGCACTCCCAAAAAAAAGAGATGATGAAATCCTCTGAAACACCTGTAGATGGATGAGGGACCTGTATTGCATCACAAGTAGACTCTCTGAAAAGATGACTAAGGTCAGGAAGATACTCGTTCCAATGAGGGGGCTCAATAAATAGAAGAGTGATGTTAGATATGTATGAGTCATCCAATAAAGGTAGAGGAGTGGAAGGGGCCTCGACACACTGGAAGTGGAAAGGAGGTGGGTGTGATGACTATATGAGATTGAGAAGGAGACCGCTCAATATCTGATGAGATGTGGGAAGTGTCAACACTCTCTGGAATAGTGAAAGAAAGAGGAGAAGAGTCCTCTATAGTACTCTTGATATCAAAACTAGATGCACAATCCTCATCATCAGAAGTAGAACCAAGTGATAATGTGTTAGTGGAACTTTCAACACATGAAGAAATAGAGGAGACAATTGAATCAGCAACAACAACAATGGTGGCAGTGTGTGAAGGGTCTCCATAGACAGACTGAAGAATGCTCCAGACAGGGTGAGGTGGATCTGAGTCTGCCACGTGAAACCAAAGATATCAAGAGACATACATAATCATGTGACCAAAGACATGGTCACAAGTGTTCAAGGAAGTCCTCTAGATGACGATGATCAGTGGGTGCAAGAATGGGCCCAAGTAAGAAGGGTGAAAGACCCTCGTGAGTGAAGTAATGTTCCATGGAAGCATGCCAAGCTAAATAGTTCCCTCTCCCGGTGAGAAGTGGTGGAGGTTGTAAAGTGATCCTACGACACTCAAGTTTGGAAAGATCACTCTCCATGATGTGGAATCAAAAGTGTAATGTGCACGTAAGCAATATGTCAAACTCGGCCTAATAATGCGTCTGTGTGTGAAAGCCAAAGAGTACCAATGAAGCCCCCTAGAATGCAACTCTTTAAAAAGTAGTGCATTTACAAAACTGACAATGTCATCACGTCATGTGTGAAAAATCATGTAACTTTGACTAAAGAAGCACTCAAAAAGAGAAGTGAGTCAAAAGTTATAGCAAAAAGATGATTCCTGCAACTGATGGAAAATGTCAATAGGCCCTGTAAATGGATTAAAAAGGTGCCCAAAATGGGTGCAAAGGGTGTCATGTGGGCACCCGTTAGAAATGACATCAAAATTTAGGCATAGTTTATTTTTCTTGTGAGGGGGGATTAGTCATCCTGACCAACCCCAGACCTCACCCTCTGTCTTCGACATGTGTAGGAAGGCAATTAAACAAGCAAATAAAGTCTAGAAAATAATACAATGCCAATGTGAAATGAATGCTTTTCACCCTAAAACATTAAAGGCCGGATTGTTTTTAGATGTTGTGTTGAGTAGCATGCAATGTGATGAGTTCAATGCAGATGGCCCACAGTGTCAACTAGGGGAAGGGCGAGCCAAGCAGTGCATGGATATTGTTCAGGCTTTCAATAGTGAAACGGTTGAGCAAGAGGTTTAAAACATGTGCCAATGCTGCAGATTATAATGTCCTGGTAACAACTACAAACCATATGCCAGAGGCCTCCATGATACCATTGACACGGGTTTGTTCAAGATGAAGATTCAAATGCATGTTAGTGGTAACGGCTTTGGCTGTGTAGACCATGAACCCGTTCAAATCATACCAACAAAGGAAAAAACAAGCCAAAAAGTGAGCCCTTGAGCCAAAACGAACCAATGCAGACGGAGAAAAAATAGTGCAAGCTGAGTGATGTCACATTCTTCTAATAGCTCCAAGTCCAGGTGGCTGGGATTTGTGCAGGTGCAGGCTGTGGAATCACGTGAGTCGGACTGAGCTGCAATGGTGAAGCCAAGTCAAGCCAAACTGAAACAAACTTGAACTGTGAAGCAAGAATGAGGCAGCAGAGTTAAAGGATAATGCAAAATGCTCGTGTAACAAGAGACTAATGCAAGAGCCCAAATGTGCTAAGTCAAAATCAATTGTAGACTAAGCTTTGAAGGCAAAATGACCTTACAGACCAAACTAGAGGCCAAGTAGCAAATAAAAATTGCAAAAATGACTACCCTGGAGAAATCGAGAAGTAGATCAATGCACGAGTCAGATGCTGGGTGACAATAGCGAGTTTTTTAATGAGGTATGATCTCGTGAGTTGAAGACCAATGCAAACCAAGTTCAAAAAAGGAATAGCAAAGGGAAAACCTAATGCCATAGTTCCAATTGACAAAAAATGCACGAGATGCAATCTCAAAACCGAGTCATAGACCGAGTTAAAGAAGAGCTTGTCAATAAACAAGGATGATAATGCACCAAGTTGATGTGGATGTAATGTGCATCAATCACCAATGAGTGGTCTAGGAATCCAATGCAGAATCCAGAGAGCTCAATGCAAGGAAAACACTAAACAAAGAATCGAAGCCCTTGAAAATGTGAGTAGAGCAACAAAACAAGTTGAGATCTTGCACATGAAGCTACAAGGCGGTGAGTAGTAAGCAACCAAGGTGAGAAACATGATTCTAATCCTTGAGCTCTGATACCATGTCAGAGGAATGACAAATATTTGGAGGGAATCCATGAGCATCATCACATTGCAATCAACCATGAAAATAGTGTAGCTTCAAGATCGAAGCAAGAACTCACCCAAAAAGCAATGTGCATGCATTAAGGGAAAATGGCTCAAAAGAGGCCCATACTCCATTGTTCATAGATCAGGAAAGGTGGGTCCATATAGGGGAGTAAATTTGTAAGCTCCCATGTAAAAAAATATTCCTCCATTATGGATAAGAGGAGTTACTTTCCCAAATGGGAATGTAACTCCTATGATGCAAATTACACATATAACAGATTCTCTAAGAGAATCTGTCATAACTAATATGACACCTAAGACCTATGATCTCACTTAAGTGAGATGACTCTCCTAGTGAGATGGTAATACACCTAATAAATAAATAAGAGGTGAAGGAAATGCCACCCACACCAACAATATTTTTAAAATTTAAGTTGGTTCAAAATATGGTGGGAAAGGGACCCATAAGATATCGCGGTCAAAAGGATAGGGAAAAAGTTCCTCAAATTTATATTTTCATCCTTGTGTGTCGATTTGCAACCCTTGAAGTTTTTTCTTCATAGACTTCACTTCTTGCTCCATGGTTGGTTTTGGAGGATTGGGGAGGTGGTGGATTGAATTTGGGTTGAGAGTGTTGGGATATGTGATTATTGGATGGTTTATGGACCGATTTAGGAGGCTAATTATGAAATTTGGTTACTCATTTGTTGTAATTGGGATAATATATTTTCTTTGGATATGTTAGGGTGGTTCTCTCTACCATCCCTTCTGTTCATAACGCGACGGTGGTTCAGATTGTGATGGTGTGTGGATGGTGGCCATTGACCAATGTTATCATTTTCATCTTGGAGGAAAATTTGGAGCTAGTCATGGGTATAATCAAAAGGAATTTTTGTTTCAAGATATGATATAGCTGGAGTAAAAGGGCATTTTTATTTATCTCAGTGAAACAGTTAATAATTTATTTTCTTCTTTCTTCTGTAAATTATGTACTTGAGTCATCATCACTACTAGTGTTGACCATGGTCTCCTCATCTACTCCTCTAGGTCAATTTTATTTTGCATTGGCATCATAATAATTGTGGTTGAATAAAGCACTTTCTATGTTATGATGATTTTTTTCTTCATTGTTTCTATATTGAGATCGAGTTAAAATTATCCTGGGTGGCATTAGACTCGAGATGAGATGAAGATGTTCAGAGTAAATGAAGGATGTAAGATAAAAAGAGATTTACGATCCCTTGGTAAATTGACATACAATCTCAATAATCTACTCTTACTTGTAGGACATAAAAAATTTGAAGGGGGGATAAAAGAAGGATTTTCCTCGTTAGTAGAGGGATTAGGATGTGCCTTGTTATAAGGGATTAGAAGAATAGGATAGATAATGAAGATATTTTTTCTATTAGCAAGATGTTGATTAATAATATTGGGTTATTCATATCAAAGAGGGATCGTGAATAAGATGATTAAGAGTGTTTGGATAGGTGTGTATGAGGATATAAGATTATGAAAAAAATTTTGATGAAAGAAGTATGTGATTGGGATAAGTTTCTAGAGTCTTACATGCCTAGGTTAGTTTTTAAAGTGCCAACAGGAGACATCAAGTAATTTAGAATGGTACGACTTATGCGGTGTAAGATGAAGGGTAATATTTGTGTGAAAGATGGAGGGCGTTTATGTTGTATTATTAATGAGATGGATTATTATTTATGTGATTTTATCTTTTTTGAAATTTAAATATTATGGGATGGATATTAAGAAATTTATTTAATAGGATGGAAATGTTGGTTTTATTTTTTGGATTTTTGTGGGTAATGTGGAAAGTTAAAATAAAGGTTTTTTATGTAGTGATAGTGTATGTTTAAAGTTTATTATGGAAAATTTTTGGTTTTATTATTTACAAAGGATGTGTATAATGGTAGTGGGATTATGTTAAAATTTATGTATTAGGTGGAAAAGGAGATTTTATTGTGGTAAGTGTGATTAATAGTACGTAATGAGGGGGATATGATCAAAGGTCGATGATGTGCATTTTGAAATTGAGGTTAAGTGGTTGTGGTAAAAATGATGTGAATGGTAGGTGTATGATTTAATTATGAAGATTAGTGTGAGGGCTACTTACTGGTTCTAAAAAAACACTCAAACAAGTATAACCATGCAAGTACAATCCTAACTAGTCAGGTGGGATTATAACCGAACTATATCTCATTTTCAATACCACACACTAACGGTGGTGCCAAAAACTCGATCTCCACCTATGTACCGATGTGTGATCGAATAGCGAGTGATCTTGGGAAGTGCAGCCTCCTTGCACTATAGTTCGATATGCAGCCAAAAGGGCAACCTAGTCTAGGCTAACAAGCTCTCTAGGGGCATCCCTGATACACCTTGCGGTATGTGGGGCCCAAATCTATGTTTCAAGGATGTTGTCTAAGGCCCGAGTTTTGGGACGTGGAAGCCCCTCACTTCACGCCACTCTTAAAACAAGAAAATGCTTAGCCAATAATGACATCTCTCCAAGAATTTATTTACCCCGCCGGAATACGGGGGTGTGTCTACATGCGTAGAGATGAAGCCCACGGTCATAAGACCATTAGGACTATGGTAAGTGTGTGGTTGTCACTTCCACATTACGTTACCTCTTTAAAAAATAAAAAATAGGAGGGAAGACTAACCGACTTTGATCCTCAAGATCATCGTAGGATGCTAGAGGAGAGCATACATGATGTCACCTTCGAGTTTAAATAAGCAACACAAAAATTTGCAAAAGGACACACAAAATAGTGAAAATTAAAATTTATATGATAGGGGCCTTTGACAAGGGAACCTGCAAGACAAAAATATTAGTAACTTTAATGAAAACTCCAAATTACTTGGACCGTTCGGGCTGTAAAACAAAAGGTTAGTAGTCTTATTTCACTTAATATCTTGCAACCACATATATTAGGCAATAGTATTATTATTATTTAGATTGAATGGAAAAACTAGAAGAGTGTCCCCTTGTTTATGTGATTTCCCTACAAAAAAATAATGTTAGATTTGAGAAAAAGCTACAAATAACCAAAATATAATACCTATTGATGAAAATAAAAGTAAAAATGGTTAACAGTATATACGCGCTATTATAGTATAAACGCATTTTTTCAAGTAACATACACGATGTTCTATGAAAAACACATTAAACTATAGTATGACTTGTCAATCCTGCAAAACAGATGTTAGTAAACACAAAAACGAACTATTTTAAGTATCAAATGTGCTAAAATAGGGGTTAAACCCGTTGTTTCAGTGTATAAGAGTTGAAGGGTGTATGAATGCGTTATTCCTACAAACACTAGATTAGTAGCTACAGATGCATTAAACCAAAATATAAACGCACTAACAATAGTATTATATGCATTAAAATGTGAGTAAGAGACCAAATTTGCATAGAGAAAATGTTAGCAAATAAAACACGTTATTTTAGAAGATATGCACACTAGAATTCCAATGAATGCGCTGATATAGTGATATAAGCGATGGTACTACATGAATAGAGTGTTAGTACATAAAAGCACTACTATAGAGGATAAATGCGTTGAAAGTTATATAAATGCACCACGGGATACTCAAACATGTCGAAAGGTTTTCTTGACACCTAGAGCCAAAATTGACGGGTAAACTCGATCGTTTCAGGTGATGAACACACTGTTTTAGGATGTACACACTACAATGAACACAGAGTAAAGGAAAGTTGAAAATTTTAAGTTTAAATCTCACTGAAAATTTCTGGAATTTTGAAAGCTTTGTATTAGTTCTTAATGATACTAATTTCAATTATAATTTAGGGGGGTAAGCCCCATAGTGGGCACACAAATGTAGAGGAAAATTCTGTTAGCATGCACACATGAGATGATTATGAAACCAACTCAAAACAAGTTCTAACACAATAGTTCATCTACATCATATGGAGCATAGATAAAAAGAGGGAGAAAGTGATATACATGTACTTACCTATAAGTGGAATCCTCCTCCTTTGATGATTTTGATTTTCTCCTTGATTGGTTGTTGGATGGTTGTAAGAGATGCTTTAGATCTTGGACAAATTTCAGCAGCACATCCTCTTGATCAAATGCTTGATTGAGCTTGATGGAATGTTATGAAGATTTCTTAGATGGCTTGAAGATTGGGTAGAATTTACTTGAAAATTTCTAAGGTGCTTGCCATAGAGGGTGGCACCTCTATTTATAACTAGAGGAGGCAAAAATCAATGGTTAAGATATTTCTATTGTGGATTAGATCAATGGTTGAGAATGTATGAGAGGGGAGAATTGTAGAAAATTATAGCTTTCATGAGAATTCTTCATTAAATTAAAAATTCAATGGAATAGTTTATTTTTATTTGAATATTTGAAAATGGGAGGGAAGAATGGAGAGGCTTCTCGAAATAGAAGCCTCTAGATTTGGAGGGTCATTTAGCATGTAGTTAGGTGAGATTAAGTATGTTTAATGAGGTGATTAGATGAAGAAGCTAGGCATAGGGTAGGTGGTAGGTGGGTGAGTATTTTTAAATTTCTAGAAAATAGTTAATGATGATTAGTTAGTGTGTAAAATAAAATATTAATGATGTATTTAATATTTATAAGGATGTAATAGGATTAGGGAGTAGATGGGGGAAAATAATTGAAGTACAGTTATATAATAATTAATTAATTATATGGTTGATAATGGGGATGGGTTACTATAGTATGATGACCATGTCGAACTTTTACATGTCTACACATGGAACCGCCCGATTGCATATGGAAGCAGGCGTATGTGTATGCAGATGAGCGTCTGCATATACACCCAAGTGGATGCACGTACAAATTCCCGGATACATATGCAAATGGGCTCGAACTCACCCATCAAACATCTTCAATGTAAGAGCCTTATGGAATTTGAATTTCACATATGCTTAGAATATATATATATATATATATATATATATATATATATATATATATATATATATATATATATATATATATATATATATATATTGGTGAATGTACCCATTTGGTGTTTCAAGGCAGTCGTGATATACATGCATAAGTATGAAATTTATTTTTAACACTAGGAAAGTTGACGTACAAAATTAAGTTGCATCTCAAAATTTTAGGAGAAATACTACTCCATACGACTCCTCAAAATCTCTAAATGAAAATTTCAAAATTGTAAATATTCATGAATTACCAAAGAATCACCACTAAAATTTACCCTGTGATCTGCTCCCATTTTATTTCTTCCTCCTCCTCAACATTTTCCTAATGACCAAGAAACTTATATAAGTCAGAAACATTAACAACTAGTGAAATAAAAAAAATTCAGATAGCTCCACCTTGTAGGCATTATCACTCATTTTCTTCATAATCATACATGGCCCAATCTTCTTATACTTCAATTTATTACATGCCCCCTTTAGAAACCTCTCCTTTATTATATGAACCATCACTATATCTCCTTATTCAAATGCATTTACTCTCCTACTTGCATCTGCATCTGCTTAATTTTTTGCATTACTAACTTTGATCTTTTCCCTCACTTCTTCCTGCAATTGTAACATGTGTTCTGCAAATTCTTTTGCATCATTACTAGTTTTATCTTCACCAGGAAACACGATCAAATGTATAACTCCATTGGGGATCCTACCATAGAAAATTTGGAAAGGAGACCTCCCCATCAACCTGTTTATCAAAATTTTATAAGAAAAATCATCCAGTGGTAAAGCCAATTCCCATTGTTTCAGATTTTCTCCAACAATGCAACGTTGAATATTTCCCAAACTCCTGCTCACTACTTTTGAACTATAGTTATGTCCCCATTTTTCTCCACACATTCTTCCAAAAGTAACTCAAAAACTTTGTATCTCGGTCTGAAGAGATCTTTCTTGGAACTCCATGTAGCCTAACCACTTCTGAAAAAAATAAATCCATAACTCTAGAAGCATTATTAGTTGTCTTACAAGTAATGGAATGCTACATTTTAGAGAACCTATCTACCACAACAAATATAAAATCCTTCTCTTGTTATGTGTTAGGAATTCCTAATACAAAACCATAGTCAAATCAACCCATGTCCTTGTAGGGACAGGTACCAAAATATACAACCCAATCTTTTGCGCATGGCCCTTAGCCATTTGACACACTCTATATCTTTATACAATCCTATTTATGTACCTCTTTACCTTTGGCCAATGATACTTCTCTACCACAAGATAATTTGTCTTACTTATACCAAAGTTTCCAACCAAACCCCTACTATGAAATTCTCGTATAATATTTTCTCTCATTGAACCAACAAGATGCACAATTGTTTTCCCTTGAATAAATAACCATCATGCATCCAATAATCATAATAAACACTGCCTACTTTAGGGTCCTTGCATTATCTCACAACATCACCAAAATTTAGATCAATTTCATGCAATTCCTTAACTACCTCAAACCCTACCCCACATTTTCTCTCCACAAAACATGTTACCAACTCACATTTTTGAAACACACCTTTTAGCAAGGATAAACACATTGCATTTGTAACCAACATTTTCTCCATAGTGATGCATTCTTTGGTTCCCATGTTTCACTTCTTCCAACCCCTTAACGAATACAATGTTCTTGATATGTTGTTATATGTTTTTTTTTCTAGTAACTTATGTTAATCTTTGTTTGGAGTGAAATAACCCCACATTTTCTCTCTGCAAAATGTATTACTAACTTGCATTTCATAACCACACCTTTTAGTAGTTATAAACACAATGTGTTTATCAATAGATTTTTCTCCACGACAATACACTCTTTGGTTCCTACATTTCACTTCATCAATGAATTTGGTGTTCTCTTTGTGTTATTTGTTTTTTCTAGTAACCTATGTAATTATTCATTTGGAATTAAAAAAAAAACCCCTTTTCTCTCCCCAAAACTTGTTTTTATAGAAAAGCAATCCCAATGCTAAGGGAAGAAAATTCTCTGCATAGTTAAACTTTTCATAAACTTGACTAAATGTTCTCCCCCTAGCAGTTTGAGAAAATCAGCTAATGGCATGAGTCAAAGGTCCCATGGTAAATTTTAGGTCACTTAATATAAATTGGTTTCGAAGCATAAATATGCCCAAAACTTAAATAATATTGTGACATGTGACACAAACCCTTATGGTCAGGTGTTGCAAGAGTGGGAGCTCAAACGAAAATTCATATAAGGATTAAACAAATCTCAAAGTTGAAAATTTAGGATTGTCCCACATGGCACAATCCCATGTGATTGGGTTTCAAAAGGTTTGTGAAATTCAGCTAATTCATAATAGGGCCCAAATTTTATAGCCATTCATGGCCTACCATGTGACATCAATCCAGGGATCCCTTAACCAACTAGAGCTTGAAACATGACATACATTTCGAAGATCAATTTTTAGAAAGAGAAGAATAAATATAGAACAAGAAAAAACCTAGAGCCTGTGGTCAATTATGGCCTACCATGTGACCTTGAACTAGGGAGGCCATTGCTAAACACAACTTGTCATGTGGCACCAGACAAGAGCCCAACCAAAATCTTTATCCAATCACATCGTGACACATGTCACCATGATGAAAAGGAGGATATGACCACAATGTAAAGATTAAATGTTTGGCTCTACATTCAATGGCATGGGCTAAGTTGCAGATTTTTATATTTTTGGTCATATAATTTGATTGGGGCCACCAAATCAAGCGAAATCACTTTCATTGGAAATATATAGAGGAACACTTTCCAATGTAATTTTTTTTGGACCCTAGGCCACCTTATTTCAATAAAAGTTTTCACTCAAGTATCCTTCCAACCATTTTCTCCTTTCTACCAAAGTCATATGCATATTTAGATCTTGATAGAGTTAATTTCTTAAGCCCAATATTTTTTTAACATACATACCTTTTTCCATAAATAGACCACCCATTTTTCAGAACATTTGAGATATGACTTTCCTTATGAAAATAATTTTATAGTTGAGAGTACAATTTGGGTGATTTATTATCTATGGTTGCATTTAGATGACATGTTTTGCATTCAAATAACTTTCCCACTTTTCACTCTTCGTCCCTACTCTTCTTTTCTATAAATGGCAAGGTCATTTCATTATAAAAGGGTCCTTTCTTATGGATGTGGGAAAACTCTACCCTTTTGGGTTCCCACCATTCCCAAGTTTCCCTAGCACTTATGTTCGACTATTGAAATGCAACAAACACTTCTCTCCCACTTTGTAACAGATTATACATACCATACGAATTAATATGACTTTGGTTGTGGCTTGTATATGCACTCTATTGTTGTGTTTTTGCCTCCTTGTCTTCTAATCTATGTGGTTCATATTATGTGTGGATTATATTTACAGGGTTTTAATGCACTCTATTTAAAATGACATGAAGAGAGTGTCCCTCGTTCTTGTCTGGTGGAATCACTAAAGAAACAACTTTATTTTCATGTTTTCTTCACCTCCTTTTTCTCCTGCAATTTTCAACATAGTGGTAGGCATTAGAGTAGATTAGGATCAGATCCATGTGTTTCCAGAGGTTTTCCTCAAAGGATTAAGGTCATATGCATTGAGGGATCTCACCAAAATCATTTGTCCACAGAGAGTGTCCATTTCCATTAAACATGTCCCTCTTTCTCAAATAATATTATCAAAGAATTTTTACCTATTTTGTCTACCTGACGGCCAAAGGGTGTGCACAAGGGTGACTTAAGTCACAATAAATTATTATAAAGTTCCTAAAAGAAAATAAAATAAAAGTATTAAGCATGTATAACTTATTTATTTGCCTTAATGAAAATAAATGGTAATCCCTATGGTAAATGCGACTTTCCTTGAGAGGAAAATATCATTGTAAAAGGGGTTAACTATATTTTTATTCTTCCTAGGGGGCATTGGCAACTTTCCTTAAGGAAGAATAATGACGTTTAGAGGCCATATTAATTTTGTACATCCCCTATGAAAAATGTGACTTGACATAGAATAATGAACCATGCATAGAGAAGATCATTAGAGATGATTGGATAGGAAAGAGGTCTCTTTTGGGTCATTTTTAATTTATAAAGGAGAGGTAAACTTAGAAGAGGATAACATATACTCATTTTTCAAATTTCTTAATTTATCTTAAGCCTGGTGCGTTTATATAAAAATACTCTAGACGATGAAACCCTCTTAGAGAATGTGAGGGATTTCCACACGTGAAATTATATTGTGCTTGCAAGGGGATTTCAGTATTTCCAATAGTTGTTGTTGAAATTTTACAATAAGGGATTTCAGTATTTCAGTATTATAGAGTAATAGCGACCCATCTTTGAGCTACTCTGGAGTTGTTTTGGAGACATCCGGATCTGCACTTGTTGATCATCAAGTGTATTGCATTTTTGGGAATCCAAATAAATAATTTCAGAATTTTTAGAGGGCTTTAAAAAGGTATTTTTCTGTCCTTAATGTCTACAGATTTTTCAGTTGAATTCCAGTTTGAATATATTCTTAAAAAATCAGATTTCTTCCATTTTGGACTGTTAAAATTCTAAAATCGGTTTGTGGCAATAATATATAGTATTGGCTATTTTTTGGTGTGGATTCCATCCTTAAAACCAGTCATTATTTTTGGTAATCATTTACAATAGTCAAACTGAGCTTGTATGGTCTCTTACATCACCTATTTAGGTATGATTTAGCTTCATAAAATCTGCATGTTGTATTGGAAGTAAAGAGCCACTCATTTTACTACTTTTTGGTGTGGGTTTTTCTAATAACCGTAATCAAATTGTCCTTAGAAAATCTAGATCTACAGTAATAATTTCTGAGTTATATTTTATTAATTTGCACTTGAGTGTTGGGTTTTCCTAGAATCCTCTTTGGGTTTGAAGAGTCCCATTTGGGGACATTATAGTGGTATCAGACCAATTTTTCCTCCCAGCTTGTGAGGGAAATAATCAAAAATCATATTTGAATGCAATCAGCAAGAGATCACATAGTATACCAAAGAAGGACCACTCCAATAAAGGGCACTATGGAAGATCATGATCAAATGGCTCTTCTCAATTATGCTCTCAGCTATATGAATGAATTAATGACCAGAACTTAGAGAGAGTTGCAACAAAAAATGAGGGAGAACCAAAGAGAAATACAAGATGCATTTACCATCTCCATTCAAGATTTGGCCATGGTTCTATAGGGGAATATGGAAGCCACCAATCAAGGAGCAACCAACAGTGGAGAAAGAAGCTCAACAGGACTATGATGACTTATCCCAAGCCTAATCCATAGATTTTCAAAGTTAAAAGTTAGTGTAGGTTATTATTTATCCTTTTATTTATTTATTACGATATTTATTACACTTGTGTTAGCCCTACACTTGTTGGGTTAGCTTGCTTAGGTGTACTAGTTGTGTGGAGTTAGCTTACTAGTCTTTTGGAGTTAACTTAACTACCATTATCAGTTAGTGGTATTTCTTCACCATTGATTTAGGTATTAGTTGCATGTCCCTCCTCCTATATGTACATCTTTCTTATTGAATAATTAAATTCATTCTATTGTAATGTATTGAGCATTATGGATTATGATGGATTATCATATATGGTATCTTAGGTCTTCTATTTTGTAAATCTAATGTGGTGTGCTATTATCATCTGAGATCACATCTTGGAACAATATTCTTATCATTCCTTTCTTTAAATTTATACAAATAGAGGAACCAATTGAAGAAGCAGCACAAAATGATGTTGAGTATGTAGAAGCATATGGTGATGAGTACATGTAACTTATCCTTCAAGTTAGAGATGTGCTACCCTTTAGAGTCTTCTTCCAGTTGAATAATAGTAAGGGTGCATGAAGAAACAAAAGATCTCATCAAGAGACACCAAGGAGAGACATTCAACAAAGGTTGGGGTAAGGTAACTCTCCCTTCATTTGATGGTACAGATAAGTGCTCTACTAGATCTTGGTTGCACAAATTAGTTACATATCTTTCTTTAAATCTTATGTATGAAGATGAAGCACTTAAGTTTGCAACATTATATTTGGATGGTGTGGCACATGAGTGGTGGTATCATGACATCATCACTTAAGGACATGTCTCTATTACCTCCCTTGAAGAATTCAGCAAATGCTTGATAGAGAGGTTTAACTGAATGGATCTTAACTTGTATTTCAGGGAGCTTTCCCAACTCAAATAGGATGGCATTTTAGATAAGTATATTTCTAATTTTCAAATATTTTTAGTAATGGTTCCTGATATTAGTGAAAGAAGGCTTGTTTTTTTTGTTTATATAGGGGTTAGGAGAGTCATTAAAGGGACTTGTCAAAGCCTTTAATCCTCCATCTCTTTAAGGTTCCATTAAGAAATCACTTAACTTGGAGTTCTCTATGCCAAAAAGGAAAAATATGTAGTTTGGGAAATAACAAACAACACTTTTGAGGAAGAAAAAGAGCCCATGTGAGAAACCTATAACACCTCAAAATGATAGGCAAGGAGCAATAGTTAGTGGGCAACCAACTAGAGCACAAGAGTGGGAGAAAAACAAGGCTGAAATAGAGGCAATGAATGAGCTAAGGAGGAAGAGATTGTGTTATGATTGCAAAGAACCATGGATACCCAATCATCATTGCAAAGGTAATGGCTCCATTCATTATATTGAAGTTATTGATGAGGAAGAGGATGAAGATAATGCTGATCCAAAAGATCAAGAAAACAATGATGAGGTGGTTGTCACATGTGCTACCTTAGTAGCACTGACTATTTTGCCTAGTTTTTATGCATTCCATGTGATTTGTGATCTTCTTGGACAAAAGATAACTATTTTGATTGATAGTGGTGTAACACACAACTTCATTGATGAAGGTTTGGTTGCTAGATTGAGTCTACAAGAAGAAGAACTCCAAGGATTTGATGCGATTATGGTAGATAGGCATACAATCACATGTACCAAAAATATTTCCCAACTTTGATTCACCATGAAGGGACATAAGGTATGTAATGAATGTTATATTGTTAGCATTTTTGGGTTGGATTTAGTTCTTAATGTCTAATGGCTCCAATCCTTGGGTGGTTTTCATCAAAAATATCAAATAATGAAGCTGAAATTCAATGTGCAAGACAAGGAAATTGTTTTACAAGGCATAAGGAAAGGAGTTCCTCCAAATATGGAAGCCCATAGTATGATTGGAGATAGTTAAAGGTGGGGCAGATTTTACAAGGTTTGATTAAAGAAGAAAAGAATATAACAGGGAAGCAGTTGGACTTTGAAGAAAATCAGTCTTTTATGAACCATGGAGACATCCTAAGGTATGATATCAGATTTCTTTTAATAAGAGTGTTGATTTAGATGATAAAATCTACAATTTATCTTATGAAATGCCTTGTAAACTTCCATGTTTTTATGAGCACTTTGTCAAGAGTAATTGGTGGCAAGATTTGTCTCATCTAACAGGTACATTTGCTAGGATCGTGAGGCACTTCAATATAATTTGTCCATTGTGCATGGCACTTAGACAAAGGAATTCATAATTTCCTGTGGGCAAGCAATTTTGGGAAGGGAGGACTGAAATGTCCCCCTTTCTTGAATAATATTATTGAAGACCTTTGACCATTTTTTTCTACCCAACGACCAAAGGGTGTGCACAAGGGTGACTTAAATCACAATAAATTATTATGAAGTGCCTAAAAGAAAATACAATAAAATTATTAAGCACTTTAATTAATTTATTTCGCTTAATGGAAATAAATGGTAATCCCTATGGTAAATGCGACTTGCCTTGAGGGGAAAATATCTTTGTAAAATGGGTTAA
This sequence comes from Taxus chinensis, assembly GCA_019776745.2. Taxonomy (NCBI): domain Eukaryota; kingdom Viridiplantae; phylum Streptophyta; class Pinopsida; order Cupressales; family Taxaceae; genus Taxus; species Taxus chinensis. The sequence continues at coordinate 723,990,861 of CM034148.1, forward strand.
ATATATTTTTATTCTTCCTAGGGGGCATTGGCGAGTTGCCTTAAGGAATAATAATGAAGTTTAGAGGCCATATTAATTTTTGTACATCCCCTATGAAAAATGTGACTTGACATAGAGAATGAATCGTCCATAAAGAATATCATTACAGCTGATTGGATAGGAAAGAGGTCTCCTTTGGGGTCATTTTTCCTTTATAAAGGAGGAGGTCAACTTAGAAGAGGAAAACATATACTCATTCTTAAAATTTTTGAATTTATCTTAAGCTTGGTGCTTTTGTATAAAAATACTTTAGAGGAAGAAAACCCTCTTAGATAATGTGAGGGATTTCCACACAGGAAATTATATTGTGCTTGCAAGGGGATTTCAGTATTTCCAGTAGTTGTTGTTGAGCTTTTTCAATAAGGGATTGAAGAACTATTTTGCAGCAATTGTAATTACATGCTATAGAGTTATAGTGACCCATCTTTGAGTTATTTTGGAGTTGTTTTGGAGACATTTGGATATGTACTTATTGATCATCCACTGTACTACATTTTTGGAAATCCAAATAAATCATTTCAAAAAAATTGGAGGGCTTTAAAAAGGTATATTTCAGACCTCAATGTCTACATATTTCTGACTTGAATTCCAGTCTAAATATACTCTAAAAAATCAGATTTCGTCCATTCTGGACTGTTAAAATTCTAAAATCATTTTATGGAAATAATATATAATATTGGCTATTTTTTGGTGTGGATTTCATCCTTAAACAATATCACCATTTCTGGTAATCATTTGCAACAGTCAAACTAAGCTTGTATGGTCTCTTACATCACCTGTTTAGGGTTGATTTAGCTTTATAAATCTCTGCATGTTGTATTGGATGTAAAGAGACACTCAATTTACTATTGTTTGGTGTGGTTTTTTTTCTAATAACCCTAGTCACATTGTCCTTAGAAAATCTAGATCTATAATAATAATTTCTGAGTTATCTTTTATTAATTTACACTTGAGTGTTGGATTTGCCTAGAATCCTCTTTGGGTTTGAAGAGTCCCATTTAGGGACATTACATATTGTGTGTGGATTATATTTATAGGGTTTTAATGCACTATATTTAAAATGACATAAAGAGAGTGTCCCTCATTCTTCTCTGGTGTAATTACTAAAGAAACAATTTTGTTTTCATGTTTTCTCCTCCTCCTTTTTCTCCTACAATTGTCAACATAGTGGTAGGCATTAGAGTAGATTAGGATCAGAGCCATATGTTTCTAGATATTTTACTCAATGGAGAAAGGTTCTATGCCTTGAGGGAACTCACCAAAAAAAATGTCCACAAAGAGTGTCCATTTCCATTAGACAACAATTTTAATTATTATAAACCCTAATATTTTCATTACACTTTGGTGTTCATATGTTTAATCTAATTACATGCAATCATAAGGCTTCAAGCCTCACCCCTATATTTTTGTATTTATCTAAATTTAATTGCTTTCAAACTTCTTTTAGAGTATTTAAACCCTTATTTGAATTTTTGGGTCCTACACACTTTCACATGACCAAAATTTGATGAAATAAGGGAGGAGAGAGACATATGTGAAACATATAAACATGGCCAAAAAAGAAAGAACAAAGAAGAAAATAGGGTTGTTAAGAAAGAAAAAAGAGTTTTAAAGAATAAATAAAAGTAAAAAATATGGAAAGTTGTATAAAGCATAAAAAGAAAAAATCAAAGATCAAATAACACAAAGCATATACACTGATAAAATTCTAGCTTGAACCAATAATCAATAAACACATATATACATTAACACTATGGTAATTAACTTAAATGGATTTGCGCAATACTATATTTCATATTTAAATCAGAATAAATTTTAGTGGAAAATATTTGTTAATTCAAGAATATTTCGGTATTTTTAATTTGCATTTGGTGAATTTTTATGTGTAGGGATTATGACTGGAACTTCTAAATTTTCCATCTTTAAGTTAGTTTTAGGGCTTGGTTCACCAAGCGTTTATATCAATAGTTTATTATTTTAATTCAAATCGTCATTAGTGTAAAATTGAAATTTACAAAATTCACCTTCATATATATATACTAATTCTAAAAGAGGGACAGAAACCTCACAATATATTGATATTCAACCAAATCATTTACAATAGTGATGGCTGCAATATTTATAGATATTGAATAACCATATGTAGACAAACATGATGTTGCACAGGTGCGACAAAATATATACAGGAAGCAAAACAACTCACTATTAAAAAATAACAACAAAAGTTTGATACAGGAATACTATTCCCAAATACAAACGAAATATGGTTTATAACCAAACTATAACAAGTCACCACAATTTAATAATTAAATTATCTATGCTAAATTAACCTAGGTAAACTATGTTTTAATTAACATTCCCGCCCTTAATTTTGCATTTCCTTAAGGGATGAGGAGAGGAATTCTTTGAACAACTCGAACATGTCACGTGCAAGTGACTTTGTGAAGATATTTGTTCGTTGTTCATTTGTTAAGATATCATGTCTTTGAGTTAACGTCTTCACGCCTATGTATCATCTAGATTGAGGAATCAATTATATCCGACATCAAACTCTTTGCGCTAGATGTGAAGCTTCCTCCCAAGTTACCTTTGCATCGAGTTGTAACTGACTACAGGTACGAATAAGTAGAATCATTAAAGCTGTTATAAATTACTGTGAATAGAGCATGGTGAAATTGGATCACTGGGAAGAATTCAGAGGTTCTCACAAAAATTTAAAGAGTGGATGAGTGTTATTACAGTTGTATGGACTTTTAAAGTGTGAAAATAGAATAAAAGACATCAAATTTGCAGAAATCGAATATCTTTAAAATAATTTTTTTACACATTTGTAAAATTCTGTAACAGGGGTATAAAATTGACTTTTTCACTATTCAATAAATCGATTAGTATTATGTGTAAAAAGAATGGATTGGAGAAAATTTTGAAAACGTACTCCTACCAAATCTAACGTTTTCTCTTGCAGAGTTGAATAAAATTTGCCATATTTAAATTACACAGAAATAATTCACTGTTCAAAATAAGTGCTCAGAGTGCGACATATTACACGGAGATATTTCACTGCCAAAGAAAGAATAAATAGAGAAAATTAATTGGTGCTCATAGTTTGGCCAACAGATAGGAGCATTGTGTTGGTCCAATGTTATTACTCTACCATTCTACAATCAAGTGTGGGTGTTTAGCTGGTGGATATTGATAGTCATTCTCAGTAGCTTTGTGGGTTTGGTGTGCATATTGCTCGTAGCAAATGCATATACAACTATTTAACCATTCAGGGAAGTATTTAAGAACAAAAGAAGAGAAAAAGAGAAAAGGAAGAAACAAGTGGAGGAAAAGTTGCAGAGGGAAATTAGAGGAAATAAAGCAAAAAATTAGCCATGATAGAGGAAATGATAGAGAATGTGCAATATGCTTGTATTGAAGAATTTGACTATGAGGAACAAGACGAAGAACATGAGTCCACTATTCAAATTGATCAGTTATGAAAGAGAAATACTCCAAGAAGATATTGAGCAAGTTACAATGACACATCATGAAACAAAAGAAGTTGATGAAGAAACCTTCAAAACAGAAGAATTGGAGTTCTTGAAGCCATCACAAGAAGAAAATGTTGATGAAGAAGCAATAAAGCCTCAAGAAGGTTTTAAATCTGACTTTGTTTTTGGTTTTGTAGGTATACAAGAATTTGAGCCAATGAATGAGTTCATTGATGAAGGAGAATTTGAAGACAAGCATGAAGAACAAGCTCATGAGAGAACTTATGACCAGATAATGCAAAGTGAAGGAATAGAAGAGACAATTGAGTCTCAAAATTTTGTTTCTGATAGTGAACCTGAGTGTGTGGTTACAGGAAATGAAGATGAGGAAATGATTTGGAAACAAATCATGGAAGAATTTGATTGTTTGGACCTCATTGGAGGTGAAGAAGATGTCAAAACAGATGAGATAGAATTGATGGAGATCTTGAAGCAAGGAAATGAAGAAGAGAGACAAGATGAAGCTAAAAAAGAAGAAGCCACATCAGAGTTAGAGTCTTATTTGAGGCTATTATACAACAATGCAGACAAGGTCAAAGCTATACAATGCAACTATGAGAGAGAACATGAAGAAGTTGATATGAAGATTGAACCACTTCAATTAGTGAACTATGAAGACTTGAAGAACGAAGGGATTTTGAAGAATTGGAAGACCAGGAAGAAGAAGTTCACATTCTATTTGAGAAGGAGCTCAAATTTTTCCCTCTAAGAGAGTCTAATGCAGGAGCATCAAGATAATTAGTCATAGGGTCATTCTAAAAACTATGTTAGCATGATTTTTTTCCCATATGTGTGAGTGATTATATGGTGAGGATGTCTCAAAACTGAAGTCAATTATACTTGTATTATATAATAATTAAGTGTAAAGAGAGGAATTAGTGGCTACCAAGCCTAATAAGGTCATTTGTGTATTATTATGATTTGTAATATGATTAAAAATGAACTGGGGGGAGTTTAGGAGGTTGTTTTATCTTATCCCAATTTTAGGGTGTAAGTTGAGCTCATATAGGAGCCAAAAATCAAGTATTTAAGGATATAGTTTCAAAGAATCATTCTTCTACGAGATGAATCAGAAAAAGGAGCTGAAACCAATGTAATGTTGTTTTGATATGGAATAATAAAGGCATGGTAGTGATACTACAAGTGTTTTGTTGAGTAATTCCAAGTTTTTGGTATGTATTTATTTACGTATTGACTGGAATTAGACCTTTTAATATTTCTGATTCATCATTGTACCTCATGATATTCAGCTTATGTAGAAGAGTGAGAAACAAAGTTTAAATTTCTTGCTTCCCCATGATATCGGTTTAGATCCCAAAAAGAATACAAATCAAGAAGTGGATTTCCTGTCATCAGTGTTACCTACATGATCTGGATCCAAATATCCAGTGAAGAAGAAGTTATCGTTCTTCTTGTACTCTAGACCAAGATCCATTGTACCCTTGAGATATCTCAATATTCACCTTACTCCTTTCCAACGACAAACTCTAGGTTCCTACATGAACATGGAAAGATAGCTGACTACAAAGCTGATATCTAGTCTAGTACAAGTTAGGTGAATGAGACTCCCAATCAACTGTCGATAGAGAGTTTCATTTACCAGAGGAGATGGATCTGAACAAGATAACTATAGTCTCATCTCCATAGGTGTAGCAATTGGTGTGAAATCCATCATCCTAAACTTCTCAAGCATTTTTTTGGTATACTTCAACTAAGAAACAAAAATGTGATTCTCCTTTTGTTATAATTCCAATCCAAGACAGTAGTGAATGAGCCTAAGATCTGTCATGTAAAACGATTGATTAAGATCTTTCTTCGTAGCATCAATCATCTTCATTGTGTTGCCAATGATGACTAGATTCTGATTCATTCATAACAGTGGTACATGAACCCCCGACCCTATCGTGGTATGGTGAAATCGATACGATATAGGAAGAGTCGGTGGAACCAGTGAACCACGCATGAGTCGCTAGTTGCATGGGGCAGAGAGCTCGTAGTACCCCAACTATTGATCACCTTTTCTGACTGTGCTTTGATCTCCATCCACGACCACCGGGGGGATTGGATATCCATCTATCCTGGGGTGCTAATCTTTCTATCTAGGGGCACCAATCTTTCTATCCATCTATCCGGCCCAATATAGAGTAGAAGTCTATATGATAGGGATATGAAGACTCGGCACCAGGAGCCGAGTCTTAACTGTCTGGCTTTAAACCTAGCCGAGCCAACTGTCTGGCCCATTGGAATGGATTACATAACAAACATAACCCAGCCGAGATGGGACCCCCAATTGGGAATTGAGTGCCCCACCACCCCCCCCCCCCACATATAGATCGGGATAGGGATAAGGGGGGCCCTCAACCTCCAGATATATAGATAGGGGCCGACATAAACAACAACTATAACAATCACTCCTCCTTACCTATTGACATAAAGATCTGGATCATATGGAGTTTTGACAAATCCATGATGAACAAGATGCTCATCAATTTTGATGTACCAAGCCTGGGGGTTCCTGTTTAAGGCCATATATAAATTTCCTAAGTCTGCATACCTTTGTTTTTTCACCAAGTATGACAAATCCCTTAGGTTGAGTCATGTAGACTTCTTCCTATAGATCTCCATTTAGAAAGGAAATTTTCACATCCATCTAATTGACTTTCCAACCAAACTGAGCAGCTAGAGCAAAGAACATCCTGATCGTTTTAATCTTAGCTGTGGGAGAAAATGTCTCCTCATAGTCTATGTATTCCTTTTGTGCATACCCCTTTGCTACCAGTCTTGCTTTGTACTTGTCTATGGTCCTATCTAATTTTTACTTTTTTTTTTAATATCCATCTACAACCAATGGGTTTCTTCCCTAGTGGAAGATCAACAAGCTACCGGGTGTTATTTTTCATCACTAACTGATACTCAACATCGATGGCATCTTTCCAATCTTTCAATTGTAGGGCATCCTAGAAAATAGAGGGATCAACAGATTCCTACTCATCAAAGAAAAGTTTATTTTTTGTGTTTTATTGCGAGTCTGTGGTCGAGTGGTGGATGTATCCGGTGGATCATCTAATTTTGCATCTTGAATCATATTAGTATACCACTTGGGCATATGAAGTATTGTTCATATGGGTTGTTGTCTTGTCTATTCATCACCATCATCCCCATCATCAATGTTAACATCAGCGGGAACATCAGCTTTTGTTTTCACAATAGGTGAAATATCTACATCAAGTGAGTTTGGACAAGGATTCTCAGCTTCCTTCTTCTCAAATAACTCAACATCTCTATTGATGTAGACTTTTCTAGTCTTTGGATTTATCGGCCTGTACCCTAGAGTCTCTTCATTGTAGTCAATAAAGATGAGTTTTTGAGATTTCATATCCAACTTCTTTCTTTTCTATTTGGGTATGTGCATGTTAACTTTGCACCCGAATACTCTATGGTGTGCAAAAAAATGGCTTCCACTTTTATCATGCTTCATGTGGAGTTAATTCATCAAGAGCAACTATAGGAACTTTGTTCGACAAATATATTATTGTCTTCGTTGTTTACCTGCTAGGCAGTTAGGAAACTTATCTGTATCCTTCTTGAGAGATGGGACGCCTCTTACCATGTTGTACCGGCGAAGTGTTTCAAGATATTTGAAACTAATGTGACCAAGTCTTCGATGCCACAACTATGCTGAGGAAGAATTCTTAGCCACTAGTGTTTGATCATCCCTGTGGAAAAATTCAAGATGGAATATACGTCTCACATTGGAGGCTTTTGCAACAATTTTCGATCCTCTAGATTTTTCTCGAATCAAACACACTTTCTTATTGGAATGACTATCAAAGTCAATCTTCAAATTATGATATAGAAGTTGAATCACTAATAACATATTCTTTATTAACCCAAGGACATATAATACATCTGTTAATTTACAATTTTGTGAACCAAGAGGTAGAGAAATGTTCCCAATACCTTATATTGTGTAAGAAGAATCGTCACCTACTAAAACATGATTTTTCGAAGGTGTTTCCCTCATGGTGATAAACCAGTCTCTGGTGAAGTACACTTGTTTTAAAATAAGTGCATGGCGCCTTGGTTGGGTGGCCAAGTGGCCAACGCAGAGAGGGGGGCGGATTAGGTTTTCCGCGTAATCTAGATCTGTTTTCCTTCTTTTCACTGTTCTCCTCTGTTGTGTTAGTTCTTTCTTTGAAAAGTGTTATATCTGGTCACCTTTTGTTTGGTTGATCCATCTTTTGGAAGGATCCGCCACCGTTTTGCTTTTTGTTTTAAATTTGTCTATGTGTATTTGGTTTCCACCTCTTTGGTGTGTTCGTTGTTTTGTTTGCAAGAGGGTTTCATGTGTAAGATCTGCTTCTACATTGTTGGTCGCATTGAAGGTTGAGCTCACTGTTTTTGTTTGCTCGCAGGTTTAACACAGTCGCACCGGGTCAATCCATTGCGTTCGGAGGAGCTTGATTTACTTTCAGTGCTATAACCCGTCTCACTATTTGTTCCAAGCGACTTGGACTGCTTTGGATGTTAAGGAGCTCGACAAACATGGTGAAGGGATTTGTTGAAGATCAGGTGGACGGTGAATCGCTCAAATCGCATGTGCAAGGAGATCGGTCAGGAGACTCGACGTCACCTCTTTACAACTCGATGCTAAACTAATGCAACTCGTTAAATAGCTAGATAGATAGCTCGCTCAGCTCGGTGGGAGTCCTTTCCAACTTGGTCCAATGAATGCAAAATGTCAACTCCCCTGTCAAAGTAGCCATCTCGGTTTAGCAACTCGCCAACTTGTTCTTAGCAGAGACACCAAATGTAGTAGGACTGCTAGTTGTAGCAGTAGCTAAAAGCCCCTCCAAATTAGAGGGAAAACCCCTAATGGGGAAATGTATTTTTTTTATTATTTTTTAAAAAACTAATTTACTTCCATCAAGAAAATTTTGACTAGTGCAGGAGGCACCAGTGCAAAAAAAAAGATTTTCTTTTGCCTAGAAAATGAACAAGAGGTTGTGGGGATGTAGGGATGGGCCTAAGAAGTTGTAGGTGGCCGCACAAGCTCTCAAAATGCTTCTCCAAGCTCCCCTATCTCTTCTACACTCTCTCTGCACAACTTTATGTAGAAAAACATGATGTTGCATAGGTGTAACAAAATACATACGAGAAGTAAAACAACCCACTAATAAACAAATAACAACAAAAGTTTGATACGGGAATAATACAAACGAAATATGGTTTATAACCAAACTATAACAACTCACCACAACCTAATAATTAAATTATCTATGCTAACTTCACATACGTAAACTATGTTTTTCCTAACATTAATTACATGCCCATGATGGCATGGGAATTGATGATCGAGAATGATTGCATATTGCAACCCTCCAACATTAAAGTATTTTAACTATTGATATGTTATGCAGTTGGTAGCATACATCCCGCTATGAACTGGTAGCAATTTTTTTTTTTGCTACCAATTGGTAGCATTTTCTTTCTTCTACCCCTATTAGCATAGGTAACAACTTTTTTGCTACTAGCGAGTAGTTTTTTTTAGCTACCGACCAATAGCATAAAGGAAAAATGTTATATTTTGTGAGGACAAATTTGTCATTGATATGATCATTTTAACTGCTAACACCAAAAAAATTCTAAAAAAAATCCCATACAAAACTAGCACAATTAGCGTTTTTTTCACGAAATCACCTTTTTATTTATTTTTTGCATTTTTTTCACAAAATTGCTTTTTTTAATTTTTTTTGTTTACTTCACATTTTTGTGAGAACAAATTTCTCGTTGTGACGATCATTTTATCTGCTATTGTCAAAAAATGATATTTGAAAAATTAAATATAATAACAACTAATTAACATATAATGTTGGCCAATAATTGTTAGTGATCGACACTATTGTCAAATAATTTGTAAAACTATTCGAAACTCATTTCTTTTGGAATTACTATGATTTCAAAATTTATTTTCACATATTGCCCAAATAATATCTACAAACTTTTTTTAAAAAAAAGATTTTAAAAATTTCCGTGACTTAAATGTGTTTCCTTAAAGAATAAGAAATTCACTTGGAGGAAGAAAATGGGACCACTCTGGACATGGAAAATTCAAGAGTGAGTAGAAAAGCATGTTGGGCTTAATCAATACAATACGGTGCTTGTCAATTTAAACTTTATTGGTAGATACTTCTTTAAGATAGTTAAATTTAAAAAATTATGTGAAAAATTGAATGTTACCTAATCTGCATATCTTATTCCGAGAAGGGACATACATTCATCATGGTGATGGGATGGGCCTTTTAACATATATATATATATATATATATATATATATATATATATATATATATATGTATGTGTGTGTATATATGCCTCTAGATATTACGTATATACATACGTGTCATTTATTGAAAAAATCGAAACAATTTTTCACTATCTAATGTAAAATTATGATTGAAATTCTGAAAGAACCTTTTTAAAATTGATGGCCGAGCCCGACAGACATTCATCACTATACCGAACGTGAAAAAATCCGGCTGATTAAAAGGGAATATGAAGAAATCTCATGTCCTCGTCCAATGCCCATTATTTCCATGTTGAAAATAACACACGTCACACTTCTTATAAAACTCAAAAGTCAAGCCGTTTTTGCTTTTATAAAAATATTTAACAGATTAATAAAAGATAAAAACATAATTGTCTTTTTGATTGAAAATAATAAAATATTAACTTATTAGAATAATTTTTGAAATAAATTATTACAATGAATATTTCTAGAAACACAATTTAAAAAGCATATACCCAAGACTTTATTGCATTTTTGTAAAAAAATTAAATAGAGAAAAAACATATTAAAAAGAGGAATCACTTCCACATCTTTGCTTAAATTGGTTTTAACACGTGCACCCATTTGCTAATAAAAAACAAACCATAATAATTAATTTGAGAACCATGTTTTGACTTTCTATAAGTTGAAAATAAACTATCTCCGCCAATTATTTATGAGATAATCAGTTCTCACCACATTCATATTCATAATTATAATCACCCTTATAAAATTACACACAAGGTATTTACTGCAATAAAAAGATGAGCGATAAAGAAATCTACTCAGTCCGAAATATTAAAAGTGGTTAAGTACATGAGCATATACAATATTTAGGTTTCGCTATTAAACAAATTGCATATGGCTTTCAGATACGTAAAATACAAGATCAGAGACATGGACTTGGTTTAGGATTTTCTTGTGAAATGGTATAGGGAGCCTTTGCATTCAGCCTGCACAAAAATGAAGTTAAATACACATTAAATCCCCTAAATATATAAATTTCCAAACATGAAGAAATATAAAACAAGCATAAAGAATAGGAAGTAGAGTAGAAACCTGTGATTTCGCTTCTCCAGAAAGCGTTGCAGAGAATTCTTCCTCGCAATCGGAAGATCTGCTGTTGATTCCAACTCAGTTGAGTTAAAGGTAGACAGTTTGACCATAAAATCAAAAAATCCGGCAAATTTCCTTTAAAAGAAACTTGTAAGGTATACAATAAACCAGAGTTGCAGGGTGGTTACCTGGTTTTGTGGGTTGAGGCTGTGATGCATAACCACCGCTGTTCTTTTGAATGGGTTTCCCGCTGCTGGCAAGTAACATGATGGCCTGTGCCTGAAAACCAAAATAGATTCTTAAAAAACTAATTCCTGTAGCTTTCAAAAAAAAAAGCTCTAAACACTAGACTGCAAGGCATACCTTATCTGCAGAAATATCATCATAAACGTTCACCATTCCTCCATAAAAAATCGTCAACTGGGCACTACCGGATTGCTTCTCTGCAACGGCACACCCAGCCGACCTTCAAAATATACCACTTTAATAGGTATACCACTTTAATTCATGGGGAAGATGAAGAAAAAAGATGGAGATAGATTAATTACAGTAAATTCCCAAAGTAGATGCGAATATTGGGAACGATTTGTGGGTGTTTTCAAGTGATATATTTACTTACCTGAACAGTGGGTGCAGATGGAGGTTTCTGTGTTGGACTTCTGCTGTAGCAGCCACAGGTGAACCAAAAACGGATTTTTGGGTGGAATCCTGATCCATGGCTTGCTGCTGTACAAACATTTGCATAATTTCAGATCTTTCCTTGGTCATTAATCTGGTATTCAAGCTACCCTCTTCATGAAAATCTTTGGCGAAAGAGACCAAAACCAGTGTTGTGCATGTTCATATGTTCCCAGAATGAAACGCCAAGCACCGCATTGGTAGAGGTATTTGAGCATGTGCCGATTAGTGACAGGCTGTCGATGACAAGATAAAAAGGAAAAACCTGCTTTTTCTTTTCAACACGTGTAGATTAGAAACCGCATTTTCCTGCATTGCACGTCAACCAGGGACCCGTACCCCAAAGAAAATTATTCTCTGGTTAAGAAATATAAAAAGCATGTGAATCAAATATAACAAACAATCCAAAAGGTAGCCGAGATTAGGTGGACAGATGTCATGGTATTCCCGAAATACCTCGGGCACTCCGCAGAAATCATGGTCGCATTCAGTGATCAAATTTGAAGGGTTGGTCTGAATTTCACTCTGAAGGGTAAATATTAAACCAACCCTTTGGTGATGAAAAGTAATATAAATATTTTGCACTTTGTATGACAAAAGTAAATTAAATAACCACCTCACAAAAATAAAGAACATTTTTTAATTGAGAGATTTTTTAAAAAAAATGAATGTTTATTAAAACTAAGAACATTTTTTAATCTAAAGATTTCTTTTTAAATGAATGTTTTATAAAAACTAAGAACATTAATTAGGTGTTGAATATAAAATTTTACATCAATCACATCTAAGAACAATATCTATACCCCCTACATAGGGTCTATTTTATTATAATGTTATTTTAAAACTCAACCTGAAACAAGGCATCTATTAATTAATTCATTTACTTTGAAAAGTTGCTTAATAGTTTGTTTCTTACAACATTAAGCACACAAGTAATGAGTAAGATCAATTATACTGGTCTAAATGTGTTAGGGTTTGTTAATGCACCTCTAGACGCTCGAGCATTTAGACAACAAAAACAAAAGCAAACTATCCATAACTATTAACTCAAACTTAGATTTGATTTTCTATATGCCACCTCTATGAATGCCATTATTATGCACCTTCCACTATCTTTTCAAACTCACTTTGCTTAATGTGCATGTTAAACAAGAAGAACATCCCTTTGATTCATATTAGGCTCAAGCCAATAGGTTCCAATGTAGTGATCCTCTGATTCGAAATTGATATGATCCTTGGCTTACATAATTTATACTTTGAGCCTTCACGGTTAATTTATACTACTAAGCTATAAACATCTCCATTTTTCCACCAAAAAAATCACATTTTTAGAATTTTTTTTGTTTAGTGAAATTGAATTATTAATCCTTTTGATTAATCCAAGAGAAATATGGCCAAATATCACTATGGTTAGAACCTAGAAGCCGCTAAGCTATGCAAATAGTTGCTTACAGTGACAAAATCTAATGGACTTCACTCGTGTTTTAAATATATGCATCATCACTTGTCATGTGATTTGATATATGGGATGGAAATTTTGAAAAATGATATACTTATGTTTGTAGTATATTTAATCCCATATTCCCAGTGCCCAGCATCCAAATTTTGTGTTTGCAATTAAATATTTTATCGGGATTTACAAATTAAAATGACAATGGTTGACGACCATTTTTCCACACCACCCTTCTTTTGACAATTTGAATAAAATATTACACTTACAATTTCTCAAATGATTTATAGGTTTTGAATTTGTTTTTACAGGCATATTTTGACCTGCCCTTCTCTGATGGGTTGGAAGCCCTTTGAAGGGTTGTGACAAGTGCAATTTTGAACGCTGGTCGCATTAAAAACTCGTATAAAAAAAGGATTACTTCTCAGCAAGAGAGACACCAAAAAAAAAAAAACATGAAATAAAATAGAAACTAGAAATTGTATATGGTATTTTTAAAATATTTTATAACTGGGTTTAGACTCAGCGAGTTATTTTCGCAGTGAATGCTCAGTCTTGTTGTACGCTACCATCACGTCACACTGCTGATCTGCAGATCCAAGCGGGATTATCTGCATTAATTTTGTATCGATTGTCACTCCGCGACCACCTCCTCAAGTCATGCATCTATTGATGTTGGTCTTATCGCAGGAGCTCTGGACAATGGCACCGAAACAAGCGAGGACATTCGTTCCGAAGGTATTCGACGAGGTAAGGATACTGATACTCCTTCCCTGGATATTGTTCTTGATTTACCAGCTTTTGACAAAGCTTGCAACTAGTTTAAATCATTTTCTCTTGTTGCTTATTTTGTGGGTTGAGTTCCCCCTTAATGTATCCTCCGCCAATGATCATTGGCAACCTCATAGAGTCAAGGTAGAGGGAGTCCAAAACATGACCAAGGGTTTCTTTCTGTTTCGCTTTACCAATGCTGAACATTGCAAAACCATTATTAACCACGGTCCTTGGTTTATTTGCAACACCCTTGTGGTTTTCTCCCACTGGACTCGAGATTTTCAAGTCTCTGAGCAAGCCAAACTCAAAATTCCTGTTTGGGTCGAATTTCCAAGTCTTCCTTTGCCTCTGTGGGGATTCGTTGATCAACTTATCAAACCCTTGGGTCGCCTCATTTGCCACGAGCAAAATAAGTTCTACTCGGCTCGACCCCAGAAACGGGTCTGTGTAGAAATTGATCTCTCAAAAGACCTCAAAGATGCCCTCGATATCCAGGTTGGAGACACACGCTTTGTGCATAAATTTCTATACATCAATCTACCCAACACTTGTTTTTGGTGCCAATCTACTGACCATATGATCAAGGATTGTCCTCTCATGACTCCAAGCCCACCGTCGGTTTCAGAGAAAACCCCGATGGACCCTAAATCCAGCACTCCCTCCTCTGATGGATGGACTACTATCAATGGCAGAAAACCTTCGGCCTTGACCCGAAATAAGCACCAATAGGCTACTTACAAACCGGTGGTTACCTCTACTTCTGCTCCTTTGAAGTCATCTGCTGTGACCCCTCCCAAGCCCGTGCGCCCGCCATCTCTCGGTCTCCGCAAGCTGCAATTGTCATCAACCCTCACCCCTCAGCTCCTGCTCTTTCACACCCCTCATTTCCTGAGACCTCAAGCTTTCTGGATCTCACGGCCGGTGGTTCAGCTACTCAGAACTACAGATAGAAAGGATGCCTTACGCCGTTCCCTGAAGTCCTTCCCCTCCTTCTCGAGGAAGATTTCTCGCAGAGACCCCGCCGGCAGTTCGAGCTCGGTGATTTTATTCATGGGAATGCGTGGCAAGTCACTTTCTCTAACCGCTTTGGAGCGTTAGCCAGCCTCGAGGAGGAAAACATGCACCTTGATAGTTCTCCATGTTAGTTTACTCATGGAATGTCAGGGGGCTTACTGATCTGACTCACAGATATCTTGTCAGAGATAGTTGCAAGCATTTTGCAAAGTTTCAGGTGTTGTGTTTGTAGGAAGTCAAAATCTCTGGCTTCCATCTTTCTGCTGCTATGCGTACCATCTGGCCTAGTTCTCTCTGCCAGATGTCAGCTCATGATAATGGTCGAGGTGGTGTTGTCACTCTTTTAAGCCCTGACCTCACCTCCAATATCATATCTTGGGGTTCTGACCCCACTCATCGGGTGGTGTGGACCCTTTTTTATTTTGACGGCCACATTCTTGGGTTGGCCAATATTTATGCTTCCAACGATGCCTCTGAACGTTCTTCTTTTTGGCGGTGGTTGGCTGATCATCTGCCCTCTGCTACCTGGCTTTTTTGTGGTGATTTCAACATGGTTGAATCCCCCGAAGACAAATTGGGCTGGCTTCCAATGCATTGGTGTACTGGTGAACGTGAAGCCTGGTTTTATTTGCACAATAAACTTTGTCTTTTTGATCCCAACCACCACAAGCACTCTTCTGCTGCCACTCCTTGGTTCACTTGGTCTAATTTTAGAGCTGGCGATGACAGAGTTTATAAGCATCTTGACAGATCTCTGCTTTCAGAGCAGCAATGGTTTTCCTTTGACTCTTCATACAGCCTCCCAGTCTCGGTGGTGGACACTGCTTTGGTTTCTGACCATAAGCCTATTTTCTTTGGGATTCAATGGAACTTTCAGTGTCCCAAGCCCAAGTCCACCCAGTTCTATTTAAATACGTCCCACCTTTCTCATCCCAAAACTTTGGATTATATAAGACGTATTTGGAATCCTGACCTGAGACCTGTTGATGGGATTGGCTGGATTGACTGGTGGTCTCATGCCATCACTCGTACCACTTCTTTCCTTTGGCTCTATGGGAAACAAGCTGCTCTTTTTCACAAGAATGCTCATGAAGCCTCTCATATTGAATATTTGAGGGCTATTCAAGAGCTTAATCTGTCTCCTTTCAACACCCACCTGCAAGTGCAAGCTGCTCACTGGAAACATAAGCTTCAAATTGAGGAGCACTATAAGGCTAGAGGAGCCCAAGTTCGAGCCCGTCTACACTGGCTTCGCATTGGTGACAAAGTTACTAAGGAGTTTTTTGCTTCCCTTAAATCTAATCAAACTCTCACCAAAATCAAAGCAATCAAGGATGGAAATCAAAGGCTTACTCTCTTACCTGACATTCTACAAGCTTTTGTGCATCACTATCATGTTGTTTTTACTGCTCAACCTGCTACTCCGGCTCGTGATGCTGCTCTCCTCCAATGCATTGAAGTTGTTCCTTGCAAGCTCTCTGAAATTCAGCGCATTGCTTGTGATAGACCTCTCACTCTTGATGACTTGAAGGAAGTTGTTATGCAGATGGCCTCTGATAAAGCCCCCGGTGTTGATGGTTTTCCCTGTGAGTTTTACCAGTCTCTATGGACGACTGTTGGTCCGGATCTGCATCAGGTCTATCTGGAAGCTATGTCCTCCAACACCCTGGGTGATCTGATCAACCAAGGCAACATCAAATTCATTCCCAAATCTGGGGATCCCGAGCTTATCACCAGTTGGCAGCCAATAACTCTGCTCAATGTCTCGTACAAAATTATTGCCAAAGCCCTTGCTATCAGGCTCACTAATTTACTGCCCCTGATCATCAGGAGTGAGCAAACCAGCTTTATCAAGAACATATATATTTTGGACAACATTATTGTAGTTTGGGAGGGCATGGAATATGCCCGCCAGACTTCTCAACCGACTTTGTTTGTTAAAATTGATTTTGAAAAAGCCTATGACAGAGTTGAGTGGCCTTTCATTCTGGCCATGCTGCAGGCTATTGGTTTTGGACCCAGATTCATCTGCTCTGTTAATATGCTCTTTCAAAATGCGGGTGCCTGTATTACTATCAATGGTCAGCAGTCTGAGAGATTCTCTCTTCATCGTTCCATCCGGCAAGGTTGCCCTCTTGCTCCTTCTCTTTATGTCATTGTTGTTGAAGGTCTAAGCTACTTGCTTGCTAATGTTTCCAATGCTGGTTTGGTTAAAGGTATTCAACTACCTTCCTCTCCTAAGCAGTTGATTAATGGTCACTTTGCAGATGACTCTTTTCTCACTCTGGCTGAAACTGAGGCCTCTGTCACTAATGCCATGAAATGCCTTGATATTTTTTGTCTTGCTTTTGTTTCTGCTATCCAATGGAAGAAAACCCAATGTTACAGACAGGCGATGGGTCCCAAACCTCCTTGGCTAGAGGGATTCCAATGGCTTTGGATTGAACCTGGTGTTCAATTCAAATTTTTAGGCATTCCTTTTGCCTTTATGGCATCCCCTGCTGACCTTTGGAACTATGTGATTCAACGAGTTGAGAAAAAAATCTCTTTTTGGATTACCAAGCATCTGTCTCTTGCTAGAAAATTCCAAGTCTGCTCCAAGGTTCTGGCTGCCACTCATGTCTATTACTCATCATGTTGGGCACCCTCTAAAGCCGCTTACCACAGGCTGGAGAAAATTCTGCGTGATTTCCTGTGGGCCAACTCCGAAGGGAACCATGGTTTTCACAGAGTTGCTTGGGACATATGTTGTACGCCCAAGGACATTGGTGGTCTTGGCCTAATCAACATTCATATGCAGGGGTTTGCTCTTACTGCCAAATGGATTATTCGCAGCCTTGAAGGTGAGGAATCTTGGAAAATTCTTCTCAAAAATTGTATATCTCAAGGGTCTCGCTTAATCGAAAGGCATGGCAGGGTTTGAACTACTACTCCTTACTTCTATGCCCTACTACTGTTAAAATAGGTGGCTCTTTTGTGGAAAAAAGCATATGGAAAGCTTGGGAACTTCTCAAACCCCATCTTCTCTGGCAGGGTGATGGTTTCCGGAATGGGCTCTCTCTTAACTCTCTTAGTTTGTGGTGGAATCCAGTGTTTCAATTTCATGACAAACCCCTTGCTCTTTCCTTGCAGCTCAAGGGTTTGCATCTTTTCAAAAAAGGGATTCAGTATATTCAGGACCTTTTTTGTCCTATCACCAGGGATTGGCTTCCATGGGATAGCCTAAAAGCTAATTTTTCTCTAAATGACAATGACAAACAAGCCATCTCTATCATTCAAGATCTCATACCTGGTGATTGTTTGCATAAAATTGGTGTTACTACGCAGCGCCCGTGGTGGTTTGATTGGCATTGGCCCTCTGCCACCCCCTTCAGAAATTATAAACCTCAGTTGGGCTACAAGCTTCTCACCCAGAAGCAGCTTCCTCTCAAAAATTTAAATGCTCGATGGAGCCTGCATTCCACTCGTTTTGGGTGGAAGCAACGCTTCACTGTTGTTTGGGCCATTCCTATAGAGCCCAAAGTTGCGCACTTTCTTTGGAGCATTCTTCATCAAGGGCTTCCTGTGGGCAAGTGCCTTGTTCTTCTGGGAGCTCCCCCATCACGTTGCCCTTTCTGCAACCACATTGAGACTCTTCTTCATCTCTTTTGGTTCTGCCCTCATGCTCAGTCTGCCTGGCGCTGGATTCATACCCTTTTCCAACCTTTTTTGCCCACCTTCTTCATGTGGAAAATGGTTCTTCTGGGGGATCCGGCCTTTATTCCTGCAAAATTTTACAACATTTGGCATTCTTTCAGAGTGGCTATTTTATATCACATTTGGAAATCTAGAAATGCTGCTATTTTTAATAAAGAGACAGTGGATAGAATTTTTGCTATTTCTAACAAGCTTGTTGTCATCTCCAATGTTTCGCTTCAGATCCAGGTTCAGGCAGAGAAAGTCTGCATAGAAGTTGAGCACTTGCAAACTCTTCTAGACCATTGGGGGAGTGCCCCTTGTGCTATTAGTCGCGTTCCGCCTGATTCCCCTCGCCGCCGCTCCCGCTCGCAAGGTCGCCGCTCGCTTTCCCATGGGCGGCGCAACTTCGACCGGGGTCTGGCTCGTGGGTGGCGTAGCGCCTCTCCTCACCGGCGGGTCTCTATGCCTCCGTCTTGGACTCCGCCCACTACCGGGGTTTTTGGTCGGCTGGGCTCTGGCAGTGGTGGTTCCGGGAGACAGGCGCCCGACCAATCAAAGTTTTTGCGGCTCTCTTTGGCTATCTCGCCCTCCCAACAGGGAAATGAGGAGGAGCAGCAGCAGACAGATGGCTGGGAGCAGCCTGATGACACCCCCGACACTACTCTTGGTGGTTGGGGTGACCGTCCAAAGAGCCCACCGCCACCGCCACCTTCTTCCATGTTTGTTACTGCTGCCTAGCTCCATGTTTGGAGTTTTCTCTGGTTCTCTGCATTTTTGTTTTAAGCTTTTTTGATTGAAAATGCTTCTGTTGACATGACACTTTGCTACTCGTAGCCTCTTTATGGCTACTTTGATCCTGCTTATGGGGTGTGATCTTTTCCACCTGATTTTGTATGATTAGCATTGTACTTCATCTTTAATATATGGTTATGCTTTTCAATCAAAAAAGGTATGTAAAATTGGTTGAGGTCTTGAAAGATAATATTATGTTGATTGGTGTTATGGTTGTTTCAAGAATGTAAGAGCTTGATACCCTTAGCAGCCCACCACTCTCTAATGTGTTTATAAGTTAGCCTCACTCCCTCCAAGTCTTTGATCAAGAGCAAAAATTGTGCAGAAGATGGTTCTCATGAGTATTTGGAAGGTTTTTTCTCTTGAAAAAGGAGGATATTAGTTTCGAGACTCAACTCGCTCTTCCTCCTTTTGTGAAGTTTAATTTATGTTTGTTTCTAATTGTAGTTTAGTTTGTATGGATTGTTAAGTGTCTTTTGTGGTTGTTTCCCTGGTTTGATCTCATTGGTTTGTTCTTAGGCATGTTTTAATTTGGACTGATGTTTTTTTTGTTCATGTTATGTTTGTTTCGTGCTCCATTCGTCAAATCTAGAGGCTCTTTTAGTTTTAATTGTAATTCTTGTTGTTGATATGCCTCCTTAGATTGTTCCTTTTTGTCTCATGCAAAGTACTAATAATTTTGTATCTTGTGGTGATATATCACAATCTCTGTAACTATTTAACGAGTGAAAGCCCCTATAAAATCCCTCAAATTACGTGTGTGCATGCGCGCACGTGTGTGTGGATTGGTGATGGGAAATACATTATAATGGTTATAAGGAGAAAACATGGACCTTCAATACAAATTATTACTACATTTGGTACACTAATCTTATCCCAATGTCCATAGTAGCCAATAAATATATAACAATCATTATTAATAGTAAATTACCAACATCAATACCAAGTAGTTGACCAATGTTCTTCTCATGTGAATCATGAATCCCAAATCTTCTAAATCATGGCCTACATTTCGTGAATAATGATTTTTTAGTAAATATAATGGGTGCCTACTGGATGTTGGCACCCTAGGCAACTACTTAGTTTCCTAGGGCTTAATCTAGCATTGAATTCCATGAGGGATGTCAATGTTTAATTTTTTAATCATTTCTATACAAGCTTTTCTTGAAGAAGTATATTTTGTCAATAATTTAAAAGTATCTTTTGAAAGCTTTGACATATTTTATACATTTTTATAAAGGCATTCCCAATTTACCATGTGACAGAAATCCACATTTTTAAATGTCTTTCTATAACATGTTCCTAAGCCCCCGTTTTGGCACAAGCTAGGAGAATGCTAGGTAAAGTTGTGCAATTCAACTTTAATCAAATACAATTGCTTATAATTCTTAGTATCAACAATTCCATGTTGTGAATATCCTACAATCATAATGTTTCCATAGTGATGTCCATTTGGTACAAAATATGTAAAACACATGCAATCATGGTATTTTTAATAATACCATTTATTTTTTGAGTTTTACCACTACATTCTCTCATTCTCAAATCCATTTATACTAATACTCTTATTTTTATCAGTACACAAGTAAAAATTATATATATTTTAAATCATGTATCATCATATATGTTATGTACCACCTTACCATAATAATGACCATGTGAGAGTTCCATAGCATCATGCCTAGTTAAGATGTTTTGTCAAATATTTTTTTTTATATTTCCACCTTTCACGTTCATGTCTATCAAGCTAGAACATTTGATAAAAAAAAAATCCTCTACTTTTTCATAACGAATCTCCACGATCTGCTCCTAAGCTCCTATTTAGAGATGCTATCAGAGGAAGGGCTAATATCCTCTAGAATGTTGAAATTTGTTCTCTTCAAGAACCTTTAGTATTTACATCTTATGTGCAAGCCTAGATTTGATCCCCAACATTTGAAAACATAGGAAGGGATCCATCTTAGCCTATTATACACCTAGTATGTTCCATTTTTATCTAACCGATGCAGCGCAATAAGATACATTTTTTTAAAATTTATATTTGGAAGGGTGGTGCAATGCTAGCTTACCTTCATCATTATTTTACATCATATGCACTGACACCAAAATAGAAACACAATGTGTCTAGAAGTCATTGCCAATAGTGTAAACAATTGGTTCTTCATCACTTGGTTACAATCTAGCAAGCTCAAGTTCCCCTTGTGTGATTCATTCACAACTTGGAAAATGTATATTTCTTGTTATCTTTTATGGCCCTACTTAGGAAGCATAATTATTTCCAAGGATAGTGCAATGCCCTCGTGTTGGTGTATATTTGAACAAGTACGAAAGTTGAAATATATTTCTCACCTACTCTTTAAAATTTTGGAAACTACTGCAATGTGCAATGCATCACCACCTTAGTAGTAATTTTTTAATTCTTTGGTATATTGCTCCTCCTATTTGGGATTTATCTTTCGATCCCCTTCTTGATCTCTTACCAAATAAATCTTCTCACTACTAGCGTTTCTAAATTTTTAATTTCATTTTCATGGCTTAATTGGTTGTTTTGCATCAAATGTTATCTATGTTTTCCATTTTTGTGGCCTCCCTAGTTGTTTAGAATCCAATGTAATATGATTATTTAATTTTTCGTGGCTTGCCCAGACATGTAGCATCCAATTCAACTTCATACCTAACAACATTTTTATAACTAAACATACATTTTGGTGGTGATCAGGGAAAATTTTAAGGAATACCCCTGAAAAAAACTTATAGAAATCGTGGTGAATATACTTGTAACTAGTTTTGTGGTTTTGGTGAATATACCTGTAACTAGTTTCGTGGTTTTGGCAAATATACTTTTAACCAGTTTCTTGGTTTCGGTGAATATCCCTTTAACTTGTTTTGTTCTTTCGGCGAAAATGGTAAAAATATTTAAAATAGTTGGAAATTGAATGAAGAATCTCTTGTAATGTGTTTGTCAAGTACCCTCCATCAAATTTGAATGCAACAGGCCCGAAAATTTTCATTTCTTTTGCATGGCTTACCTTTACGCTCAAGTTCCTAGAACGTGTAACACTTGGCCACTCAGAGGAACAGGAAAATGGCACGTGGTATCTTCTAATTACTCACTGCCACTATGCCTTACCTTACCGACACCGTGGACCTGAAACTTTATTAAATCGGTTCATTCTGCGGGTTTGGAGTCCAGAGAATGCCTTTGACTTGGGGAGGCCCAGGATCCTACCACATGTATTTCTGATGGGAAGGGAAGGATTAATAACTTTAATAATAAAGAACAAATAACTTATATTTAATAATCAAGGATACGTCGTTGGTTACTATTAATTTTTTTATGTCAGGTATCTGTAGCATTAAGAATGTGTTTTTTAATAAGGCCATGATATGGAAAATCATGCCAAAGCTATTGTATTTGATAAATAATGAAAAGTAGTATGGGGGGCCTAATTACTATGTCTAAAATTAAAAATCACATGTACTTAGAGGGTCTTGGCACAATTCTCATCGTTAATCACAACAACAACAACAACAGATCATTCAATAATTGATGATCAAATCAAATAAAGATGCCAAATGGTCATATTCGAATGCATAGTTAGCGCCGCATGCGTGGGGATAGGGATAAATATGATTTTCGAGTATTCCTTTGCATACAACTATGGAAAGCAATATAATTCAAAAATTCTAAAAACATGCCAAAAAGACATGAACCGAAAATCATGCCACTAAAAGAGAAAAAATAGTTTTGAATAGAGAATAATCGTGCCTTAAATATAGAACTTTCCATTTTTTGGATGCTTGGATTTTAGAAGATATACCATAATAGTAAAAATAAGAAAAACTACTACAAATATGTAATTTTTTTTAGGAAACAAATATGTAATTGTCTTAAATCAACATGGACTCAAAGGTGATGCCACCATTATTACAGATGTCAGTTGTGTTTATATATACTGGAAACCACGACCAAGACCCTTACTTTAAATGAAAACAAAGGATGAGGATATTTTTAGAAAACACGTTTCTGAAACACAAGAACTCTCCCACATTAGTGCAACTAAATAAGAATATCCTTTTCCTCACAGAAATACACTAGCACATTGCATGGGGTATCCTTGCAATTTATTTCCAAGAAAAAACATTGCCTCTCCTCCTTCCAAACTCAAGCTCGAGCTCAAACACAATTATGTCCTTCAAATGGTTCCCATCTACAATTGCTTCTGCAAGTAACATCCTCTCTTTAGATATAACCAACCTTGGTCTGTAGTGAGGGAAATGGTCTCTACCATATCTTAATGTAACAACACAAAATGCACAGTATCACTCAAGTGTTATAAATTCTCACATCCAACATAGGTTCATATGAAATTAAGAAGAAAAAATTGTTGCTAAAGACAACGGGTCCATAGAAGAAACAATATCTCAATCGTGTCACAATCCTCCAAGTCCCCATGGAAGAATCATAAATGTCTATAGTACCATTTCTTGCATTAACTCTAGATCTATTAGTGCCTGCTCGAACCACTTTATACCCCTTGTTTTCATCTGCAACCAGAATGTCCCGCACATAAATCTAAAAGTGACATTCACTAGCTGATAACATTTGAGGAAGCTTGAAGGAGGTTCCAACCTTTAGTGGATTACATACCCTTGAAATGTGACTCAATTCACTCAAACAAAATAATATTATCCCTTGATGTGAATCTTCAAACCGTACCCCATCAAATCATGATAACCACAAAAAAGTTGAGAATTTTTCATGTCCTACTGTAACAGTCATATCTCAGCCAATTATGACCACTACCATGATTTACAAGTATCCATGGATGTTTGTTCCTTGTTTCCTTGTAACGCCTAAAGAATATGGTGGAAGACATGATTGCTTTCCATTCCTTAGAAATTAGAGAGAACCTACATATGGATTCTAATGGAAGCCAAAGCAATATGTTTTCCCAAACATCTTGAGGTAGTGAATGATCCCACATAACATGATTTCCATTTTGCTCCTCATTCTTTAACATTAAATCATCATCCATTTCTAGGAATTCTCTTTTTCCTTTTCTTGATGACAGTTGAAAAGAAAAGGTAAAACAAATCAACACAATTGATGATGCTAAAGGGTAACACACAGCAAGTAAGGGGTTGTAGGTTAAATGGCTAGGAAAGGTTTCAACACTTACATTGGAAATAACCTAGAATGAAGAGCAAATTCTGGTGTTTCAAGAAGGAGAAGACAAATCAAAACATTCGACATTGTAGCAATGAAAGAGTATCCACAAGAACAGGTGCTGACAAGGAAAAATAGATTTGTTGAAATATAAACAAGAGTATCCACAAGATTATCTCATCTATTTGTTAAGATCCAAAAACAAGAGCATCCACTTCCACAAGAGTATCTCATATATTTGTTGAAACATAATTATTACATTACATATCGTAATATAGGCATACCAAAAAAGATATAAACCCTTAGCCTATAACTATATTAATACATAAATATTACATATCATAATATATTTCTCAGTTCTTGTGTCATTTTCCTAACCGCATTGGTATCAATCTTCTCTTCCAGAGTGTCAGCCAGGGTTAGTATCAAGACACATTCTTTATTAATGATAGCTCTGCAGGTGTCTGTTAATCCTTATCAGGTTTTTAAAAGGAATGATAACCAGATCGTACCAAGCCAAGAACATAGATGTTAATCAAACACCACGATCAATAAGATGGAATTAATTCGCCATAATAACTTTACATAAACCTTTGTGAAAAAATGAGCAGCAATATCATATATTATTATGGAACTCAATGAAATACAATGAGAATGGGCCTTGCTTATATATGCAAGGAATAACAATCTAAGAATTGAAGTCAAGGTCGTAGATCAAGCCATAAATCAAGGAAAGAGCTAGTCATCAAAGAACTAGTCAAGTCCATAGATTTAGGAAAGAACTAGACATCAAAGATCTAGTCAATACCATAGATCAAGGAAAGAACTAGTCAATACCATAGATCAAGGAAAGAACTATACCTAACAACTAGATAATATCCCCCTAATATCTAAATAAATAAAAAGAAATATCTAAACACATAAGTGGGTGAGGATAAATACAATAAAGGTAAATAAAGTACCTAGGTAAACATGAGCTAAGGTAAATACATATTCTAACACACCCCCCCCCTCAAGCGAAGCTAGGGTCCAAAATAAAAGTGCCATGTCCACAGTATGAGTCCTGGAAACTAGGCCTAATGAGGTACTCATGTACAATATATCCATGAAGAAATCTCAAACCAAAAGAAGGAAATAATCCTGCTATAAGGAAAGAGAAAGAAGAACAAGAAGGAAGATATTCTCACAAACACCCCCCAAGAACAACTTTCAAAACCCCAAGCATTCCACGTAACTCAAGGTAGTGAGGTGATGCAAAAGGCTTCATAAAGATTTCTGCAACCTGCTGCTGACTCGGAATGTACTCCAAGCAAAGAACTCCATCTTGAATGTGTTGACGAATGAAGTGGATGTGTATCTCAATATGTTTGGTCCACTGGTGCTCAACTGGGTTGTGAGAAATGTGAATTACACTTTTTTTGTCACAACAAAGTATAGTCAGTGAATCCTGTGGGAATCCAAACTCTATCAATAACTATCGAAGCCAAAGAATCCAATGACTCACTGTAACTACTACCCTGTACTCTACCTCTGAAGATGAAAGTACAATAGCCTGTTTCTTCTTACATGCCCAAGAAATTGGAGAAGAACCAAGACAAAAAGATAGGCAGAAGTGGAACGTTTGTCATCAATAGAACCTGCCCAATCTGAATCTATATACCCAACCAATTAAGTATATCCCCTAGTGTATTATAGGCCAAAGTGGGAAGTGCCCTATAAATAGCGCAAAATCCTTTTAGCAGCCTGTCAGTGACTACTATGAGGAGAATGTGCAAACTGAGATACAAGCCCTACTGCAAATGAAATATCAGGGTGAGTATGGGTCAAGTACATGAGACTCCCAACCAATTACCTATACAATGTAGGATCACAGAGTGGTGTGGTACATGTGGAAGTAAGAGTAACCCCAGACTAAAAAGGAGGTGGACTTGGCTTGCAATAACCCATATCAAAGTGCCGAAGAAGATCATGGGTGCAATTTTGCTGACTCAAATGAATCCCTGAATCTATCTAAGAAATCTGCAATCCAAGGAAATAATGCAATAACTCAATATTTTTCATTTCAAAATTTGTAGAAAGAGCCCTCTGAATAGTCTGAATGTGGGAAGAAGAGCTACCAATAAGTAACAGATCATCAACATACATGACAAGTACCAAAATATCCTCACCAACATGTTAGAGATACACTATATGATTGAAGTGGCAATAAACAAAACTAATAGATAGAAGAAAAAAATCCATCTTCTCATACCAAGCCCGAGGGGCTTGTTTGAGACCATAAAGAGACCTTCAGATCCTAAAAACAAGAGAATAATCATGAACAAATCCAGTTGGTTGCTCCATGTATATTTCCTCTTGTAAATCTCCATGTAAAAAGACACTCTTCATGTCCATATGGTATACGGGCCACCCCTGTGATCCAACAATAGCAAGTATAAGGTGTACATAATCCATCTTGGCAACGGGTGCAAAAGTCTTAGAGTAATCAATACCTTCAACTTGTGAAAAACCTTTTGAAAAAAGATGGGACTTATACTTGTCAATGGACCCATCAGTTACGTATTTGGTTCGGTATACCCACTTACACCTAACCATCTTTCTTACTTTAGGAAGAGAAACCAAATCCCAAGTATGATTCTTCATCAAAGAAGAATACTCAACTGCCATCACATCATCCCACTCCTGTATCCCATGATCCTTTGAAAAAGATTGTGGATCCTCAAAAATTGTCTGACACAAAATTCCATAACCTGTAGAATGTGTGTGATGATGCCTAGTGGGTGGAAGATCATGTATGAAAGGTGCTGCCTCAGAAACTGTAGTACAAGCCCACTTAGGCATGTAGTGACAACATCAGTGGGAATAGGATCCTCAATGACATATATAACATCCTTAAAGAAAGGATCCTCAAGATGAGATGAAGAAGAAGAAGGATGCATGGAAGAAGATGAAGAATCATGAGGAGTGAAGTGCTCATAAAACTGAACATGTGTTTGAAAAAGAACGTCATGAGTATCAAGATCTGAAAATCGATAAGCTCTCATGTCCTCACAATACCCTATAAATATCAAGGGTTTTCTCTTCTTATCCAAAGCTTTCATTTTATTCTTTGGCACAAAGGCCCAAACATGGCTCCCAAAGACTCGAAAAAATGAGACATCTAGCTTAGTGTTGGACCAAGCTTCCTCTGGAGTCAAATGCTCAAGTGCTCTGAGTGGTGTGTGATTCTAAATGTAGTTAGCACAATTAACTTCTTCTTCCCAATAGATAGGAGGTAAATCTCTGGAATGTATCATACAGTTAGCCATTTCCTTCAAAGTTTAATTCTTTCGCTCTATTAAGCCATTATGTTATGGAGTATGAGGAACAGAATGCTGGTGAATAATGACTTGAGTTGCCAAAAAATTAGAAAACTCATTGTTGAAGTACTCCCCCCATTATCAATGCGACGATTCTTTATGCAACTCGAAGATTGTTTCTCGACCAAAGCCTTGAAGACTTTGAAGTGTGAAAAAACATCACTTTTATACTTGATAAAATAAACCCAAGTACGCCTCAAGAAATTATCAATAAAGGTAAGTGCATCCTTAGCTCCATTGAAAGAGGGGATAGGAAAAACCATCAAGTCACTATGCATAAGCTCAAGTGGTGCAAAATCTCTCTTAGAAAAATTATTAGGAAATGGATCTTGGTGTTGTTTCCCTAATGCACAACCAGAGAATATTCCCTTAAGACAAGAAACTCTAGGAAAATCATCTACCATACCATGAGTGCTCAACTCCTTCAAATATCTATAATTAAGATTTTTAAATCTTTCATGCCAAAGCTTACTCTCTGAATCTACATGAGAAACCAATCATGTCCCTATAGAAGAAGTGTCATCAAAACCCTCAAAATGATATAGTATAGAACTATGATCAACAATACCCTGAGCAACAAGTGAATAAGGCTCCCAAAAAGTTCTTACTTTTTCCCCATGTGGTGTAAAATTCATTGTTTTCCCTTGAACAGAATGACAAATTTGATATACTAAAAGAAAATTTGTAATGATGTTACAAACATATAGGGCATCTTGAATACTACCACCATCAAGTTGTATATCACCTTTTCCCTCAATAGAAAGAAAGGAAGAATTTCCAACCTCAATTTTTGAAGTAGAACTCAAACCTAGAGAAACAAAAGACTCCTTGGAAGAAGTCATGTGATGAGAAGCACCAGAATCTATAACCTAACTGTCTGCAAGTGGTGAATGAGATCTCCCAACAACATTAAGTGGTTTTCCATGTTGATTAGAAGGAGGTGGAGTGGGGATAAAAAAATTGTTTTTCTTGATTGCATCCTCTAAGGCTTGCATTCGCTTATAACACCTATGTTCTTTATGACCACTAATCCCACAAAAATAACATTTAAGGCTAGACTTATTCTTGGATTTAGAAGAATCCTTAGGTTTAGAGTTGTTTTCTTTAGGTTTACGATCATTTTGAGATGGAGAAGGGGTGATTTTGGGTTTCCCTTGCCCTTAGGATTAGATGCAACTAATGCCTTTTGAGAGGCGGAAGACTCAAGGTGAGACAATTTGGATTCTTCCGTAGTAAGTATTTCACAAAATGTTTCTAAGTTAGACATTTTGAATATGTCACCTTAGACATCCATGCTACAGAAAAAGGTCGAAGAAAAGATTTGAAATGGTCCTCTCAACTTGGATAGAATCGAGTAAACACACTCTTCATCTTTCTTATCTCTTCCACTCCCCTTCAACTGTGTCAAAAAATGCTTGAACTTGGTAAGATAGTCTATAATTGTTATAAAATATTTAGGATTAAGAGAGGTGATCTCAATGTCAAGTTGCATGGCTCTCATATGATCCACCTTACCAAATAAATCCTCTAATTTCTCCCATATTTTAAAAGGAGAGTCACATTTTTCCAAATGAAACAAAATACTTTCACTTACATAAGTTCCTATCAAACCCATACACTCATCAAATTTGCACTGGTACTGAAATTTCTCATATTCTCTAGTGAACACTGGTTGTTCTGAAGAAGTTAAAGCCCATAACCCTTTCCGCTTAATTATTATTTCCATTTTTGGTTTCCATGTGTGGTAATTATGTATTGTTAATTGCTCAACATGATCTAATGCAGAAGTAGACGTCATCCTAAAAAAACACCAAAAGAAATGCAAGAACCAAGCAA
This sequence comes from Taxus chinensis, assembly GCA_019776745.2. Lineage (NCBI taxonomy): Eukaryota > Viridiplantae > Streptophyta > Pinopsida > Cupressales > Taxaceae > Taxus > Taxus chinensis. The sequence continues at coordinate 724,020,571 of CM034148.1, forward strand.
TGCAACAAGACCCCCAAACAATGTAACAAGAGCCCCCCCATATTTTAGCACTTTATAATGAGTGCATGTTACAATATGTCACTTTATAATTATAGTGTGATTCTCAAAATAAATATTTCCAATGGAAAGAGCATTAAAAAACAAGCACTTTTACAAAAAAGGGCACTCAAAACCGAGTTACCGTTTAAAAGATACAAGCTTTTCAATATTATGCTCTACTATTTATTTTAGTTGCCATTAAAATAGAATAAAATGTTCTTGCCTTCACCACACAAATAAAATGAAAGGGGGTCAGAGTTAAGAACCTACTAGTAGGAAAGATTTAAGCCCTCATATGACCATACCATATGACGAGGGACTAAGGATTTCAATGGGTGTCAACAACTAACTATTCCTAGGTGTGTCGTTTGTTTTACAGAAAGTCACATCCAACTACTTTTAAGCGCGCTCGAACTAGAGTAGTACTGGGATGGGTGACCTCCTGGGAAGTCCCAGTGTCATTGTCTCCTAATGTCGTTGGGCCTAATTTGGTGAATACATGGTGAGCTCAAAGCTCATGTGGTTGCATTTGGATCCATCGTGTGGGGGTGTGGGGGTGTAGCAGATGGTTAACACGATGAGATCTCTCTCTATTACTAGTTCAAGCTTTTGGTGTGACGACAAGTTGTGCAACTCTGATGCCATAAAAGGAACAATAACCAGATCATAGAAATCCAAGAACACAAATGTTAATCAAACACCGTGATCAATAAGATGGAAGTAATTCACCAGAATAACTTTACATAAACCTTTGTAAACAATAAGAATGGGCCTTGCTTATATAGGCAAAGAATAACAATCTAATAACCAGTCAAGGTGGTATATCAAGTCATAAATCAAGGAAAGAACTAACCATCAAAGAACTAGTCAAGTCCATAGATTTAGGAGAGAACTAGAAATCAGTGATCTAGTCAATACCATAGATCAAGGAAAAAATTATACCTAACAACTAGATAATATTCCCATAATATCTAAATAAATAAAAAGAAATATCCACACACATAAGTGGGTGAGGATAAATACAATAAAGGTAAATAAGTTACCTAGGTGAACATGAGCTAAGGTAAATACCTACTCTAACAATTTTAAGCACCTCAAAATATCGCTGCAAACTTGCAAGGATGGAAGACACCATTTCAACTTGACTTTCCATCTAAGGGGTCGCCAACGAGGATTGATTGCCATCAATTTATATATCCACATCATTTATAGTAACATCTGCAGAATCCATAGGTTCCATGTCTGGGGATTCTAGATAAACAGTAGAGAGTTCCAGTAATACTTCAGGAATCGACTGCTTAAACAGGGAATCCGGATGGAGCTCTACAAAATAAGTTCCAAGAGAATGAAGGGAAATAATGGTAGCATTCGATTGGCTAAGAAAAGGGGGGTGGAAGCACCATCAAAAAAATAACTAGAAGCAGAGAGGGAAAAGGATTTCCCAACAGTAACCTCATCTAAGTTTATATCAGAACTAGAAGAAACCACAACATATTTATGGCTTGATATTGGTTTGATGCACTCAATTTGGTCCCCTATAATGTTGCAAAAGAAAGAAAGTGTCGGAAAATAACCATGGACCTTGAATTTATAATTGTCGAGTGAGTTCTTCAAAATTTTGATTGGACCTTTACTCATGTCAACCAAACCCGAGTATTAATTGATGGTTAATAATAAATGAAAATCATGGTGGAAAATTTGCATTGAAACTGGCGTCACTATCCCAAATGCCTCGCATCTGCTTTCCTTTTAAACATCCTTTTATCATGATGAATATGATATCATTAAGGATAGAATGATATACATTAAATCATAATAAACATTTAACCTATCAAGATACTAACGTCGATGAGTAATTATCGATAGCCTCGGCCCTCGACCCGAGTTTTAATTGAAATGAATTACAATTTACCTATTCATGACACATGTAAAGTGTGCCGCCAGAGATTTTATCGATACCCTCACAGTTAATAAATGTCTTATCAATTTTAACTCTTGGTGATGTTATATTTTCTAGCATGAAGGTCTAGTATAATAAATATGGAAAAGACTTATTTCATAACAGTGGCATATTTAATAAATATGGAAAAGACTTATTTCATAAAAGCGGCATATTTAATAAATATGTATATTCAAAAGTTACTAAGCTTTATGAAAAGGGCAATTGCCTGCAAAATATATTGAAACGACCATCACTGCATTCAGTGATCAAATTTGAAGGGCTCCGCATACTTTAATTTGACTAGCTAGGTTAAGCTTTACTCGTCGTAAATGAGATATTAGAAAACACATTACCCTTCAACAAAAAAAATGAAAATGTTAATTTTCTTTCAATATATATCTGATTAATTTGAATAAAATAAATATGAAAAAGGTCAAAATTATGAAATATATAACATCAAATAATAATTTTGAAAACACTATATTTCATCAGTAATGACATTAACAATTCTGAATTCTATTTAAAAACAACATTTTCGTTACTTATTTCAATTCAAATAATAAATAATATTAAGCAACATTTAATTTTATTCATATTCATTTTCTTTATAAAGACTTTCTTTGATCTATTCTCATCTTAAATCTATGGATATTTGGTTTTGTATTTTGGAAATTGAACTTGTGTAAATTATTTATATATGTATAATATTTATATTATTTATAATATATATAATATGATATATTAAATTTTAATATAACCGTATATATATATATATATATATATATATATTTATTTATTTATATCATGTATATATATATTGGAATTTGGGATGGTCTCGAAATCATCTTAAATACGAAAGGGCCTTAAATATATGTTATTGCCAATCTTTTCGAGCGTGTGAAGGGCTTTGTTTTTTGCCTAGTTATTGTAAGTCATTTTTTTCATTTTCATCCTTTTTGTCGGTGAGCACCTATGGATTCCCCTCGAGTTCCCATGCTATCTTTATTTTGAAATAAAAGGGAAATGGCTTTCAAGTCATCTATATCCAATAATCGTCTGCGACGGATCTTCAAAATTGGTAATGGTAGCGATTTGGAGGCAATTATATTGGTTTTGGGGGGAAAATATCTATTTGAGGATGAATAGTGTAGGGTTAATAGTAGTGTTGCCTCAGTTTTTATGGAAAATCTTTTGATAATTGAGCCATCAAAGCCTGATGTGGTCAACCTTTCTCTTTGTTGGGTCCGGTCATCTTTCTGCGGAAATTTGGTTGCAGAAGTGCAAAAGTGTAATGTTACTTTCTAGGCAGCATGGGATTCAAGGAGGTGAAATTTTTGGGTGGCGTGGATTTGAGCATCTTCAGGAAACTAGAATGTCATCATGGGGAAATGATGACCTTCATAGAGAAGTTGGCGGTGTTCAGCCGTGACAAGAATGCTAGAAGGATGCGCTTCAAACTCCCTAATTTGGTTGCCCTCAATTCTCCCATCGAGCCAGTGCCACTTTGGTGGATGAAAATCTATGAAACTGCAAGGGAAGCTTATAATAATCTTTAGCACGATTGGGCCAATGAAGTTATTGCTCAGGACTCTGAGGAGGGTGTGGTTGAGAGGCAGGAATCTCCAGTTGTATTATTGTCTATGTCTTCTGATTCAGGGGATTAATCCTCGGTCTAAATATATGTTGTAATGTCTATAGTATAGTATAGTTATAGTTTTCCTTCCTTCTGGATTCCATTTTCTCAATATACCCATCATTCATGATTGACGAAGGTTATTTGCATCTTCATGTTGTATCTGAGGTTCGGCCTCCCTCTTTTGTAAAGGGAACGGGACCCTTCAACCCGCTTGAACAATAAAAAATCAAGGCTGTGATATGGCTAATACTATCAAAGTTTGAGGTATTTGAGTGGAAGTTATGGGAAAAAATATTGTATATGTTAAGCAGTTACACTCATTTAATTGCATTTTTACTTGCAAATTCCCCAAAAATGTTAATATTATAAACTTACATATAATAATAATATTCAAAATATGACTATGCTAAAAAAACACATTGAGTTTTTTATATTGAATTAATAAAAAATATTTATAAATAGGGGTAGATTGAAATAATCAAATTTTCCTCCACTACGAAGGTATATCATGATGTTCATTAATTGGCACACTTAATCTATTATAATAAAATATAATGCAAGTTTTCATGAATTCCAAAGTCTCTCAATTTACCATTTTGATTTATAAAATAAAACAACTGTTTAGTAAAATTGTTGAAATTAGTAAAATTGCTCGATTGCCTCCAAAATCCCATCTCATTAGGTTCATTTTGATAATCTCCACAATATCTATTTTCCTTTTTCTCCTTATTGATACTAAATTGATAGGCAACAGAGATTTCTAATACATAAGCATTATAAATTTAACCCTTCATAATAGCCCATAAAAATGAACCCTTGTTGAGAGGATTGCTTAAATTGTCTAATACAATTGTTGGATTAGGAATTATGGCCTAACTTCTTTGAGGGATTGCTGACATATGTTACTTCTTTTTTTAATGTTTTAGTCCATCGAACTCATTTCCTTTTAAGACTTTTGTAGCCACTTGTATCAGATCTTCTGCATCTACAAAAACATTAAATTGCAAATAGAGTTTGGTCAGATTCCAACATTGAATATCTGAAACTTTCTGAAAATCAGAGTTGCTTGATAATCAAAGCTCTGGGTAGTTTTCCTTCTCAAGCTTGCAACGACCCAAATTGCCATATGATAACAATATGATGAAGACTCCTCAAACACAAAACAAATGTGAAGAAATAAGGTCAAATAGAAACAAATGTCTGAACGAAATAGATAAAAAAAACAAGATGAATTTGCGGCAAAGGCACAAGATCTTCAAAGACCCATTTTTGGAAATTGTTTGATAAATTTAGGGGAAGCTTATCATCACATCACTCTTTTCAAGTTGGGCTTGAAGTTGTTTCTTAAAGTGAAGTGCTGTGTGAACAAATGGTTATGAGCCCAAATGCCATCAGAGTTGTCCATGCTTCTCCATGCCAACTTCTACATAAATGGGAAAATCCATATCTTCGAAACTTCCTCCCATGTTATGAATTATAGAAGCTTCCATTCTGTAGAAAACCCTTCACTCTAAATGTAGTGGCAAAAACTCAAGATATTTCCTCTAAATTCGGATTAAAGAACCAAATGCATTCTAATTGAGACAAATGAAATAAATAATCTAAATTTAAGAAATCAATAATGTAAACACTATATAAATGTGAAAACCCTACTATATATATTATAATTATATATAAATATATATATTTGATTTTACCGAAGCTATGAAATAGAGGGTTAAGGTACCCCACCCTTACAACTATACTCCAAACAAAAACCAAACATAAACCAACAATACAAGGCCCCACTAAATGGCCTGCACAGATGAAGAAGGAAACACAATTTGAAAAAATAGAAGTGACTTCAAGACAATGAATACACATGGCCACATAATAAAAAAATAAGTGAAAAGAGTATTAATCCTCATTCCAAATAACTGCTACCTCTTGAAATGCCCCAACCGCCTCTACCAGAAATGTCACCTTCCAGTTGCTTGACCTTACCTAGCAGAAGAAAAAAGGCCTCACTGGCATTATCCCAAAATCATTGAGGTGGTCAATGGTCGAGTCGATAGGTGAGCAAGTATCGGTGCGATCCAGAGGAGGTAATCTGCTAGGGTCCAAACCACCATGCCAAAAAAAATGTGAACAACCTTTGCGTAGAGTAGCAGCTCCCTATACTGCTTGCCAAGCTGAATCTTCCCCACGTCCGGTGTCATTCACCTAAGCGTCCACCTCCTCCACCCAGAGCAGAGGGTATGGGACGCGGTAGCTATCCATTTCTTTCATGTAAACCAACTCGATGGACATGGTAAATAAAGAACTCCATGACAGCCATGACATCCACCTTGACCGGATGGAGCAAGAATCAATTAGAAACAAATGTCACAGCTAGTTCAGAGTTGACTCTGGCCATGTGAGAGTCCTACATATAGGAATCTCCTATCACATGCTCAATGGCCTCGACCTCGAGCAAAAAATCATAGTGAAACACCTCTTGAAGCCGCTTGTGGGAAATGGCTGAAGTAAAGGCCATTTCCCTTCTCTCCCGCACAGAGCAATGAAAGGAACCCCAAAAAAACCATTCTCTCGCCAACCCAAAAACAAAAACAAACAGAGGTAGGAGAGAGAGGAATGCGAATGACCACCAATAATAAAGGCCCAAAGTGTGGCACGTGCCACCATTAATTCTTGGAGCTTGTGTTGGCATTACCCATCATAAATGATAATATCTTCCAAGTCATGTGCCAATCTTCTATATTATTAGAAATTAATTCAACTCTTGGGCCATCAATTTCCTCGTTAGCTAGATGATCGGTGAAATTCCAATGTCCAATTCCATGACCAACAAATTAACAATGAACAATTAATCCTGGACCTGAAATTATAATTCATCCCACCAAAATTCGGGAGATTCACTTCCGTCGGGGCAGGACAAAAATAAATCCACTGAATTAGTCCACGTGGCATGGGAAAAAGTGGGATTTTATTATTTAAAATGTTTCAACGATCCCCAAAAATTTCAATGGCCAAGTCATTAAATGCAAACACATATCACCACGGACCCAAAACTTTATTATTGAATCGGTTCATTCCACGAGGCTTGGAGTCTGGGGAATGCCTTTTCCTCGAGGAGGCCCTGGAATCCTACCATGTGGCCATCTGATAAGTGACAATTGTCATCCATTGAATGGAATTTGATTAATGACTAAATTTGACGTCTACAAAGTACAATGAAAGACCTAATCATTTATAGTGATGTTGACAATTGAAATTTTGTTTCTGGAAGGCATACTGCAACAAAAGGAAGAATAGATTCATAGAAGTTGCAGACCGTGTAAGACTCAAAATTTTCATATTTTGAGTAAGTGTCATCCTGTATTTGAGTCTTGATTCTTTAAATATTATCTTTTTTATAAGTAGCACTGTATAAGCCTTCACTTTCAAATATTTCAATATAAGGGTTGAGAAATTAGGGTTGAGGGTTTATAGAATCCAAAATTCCAAGCATGTCTACTTCCATAGGATCCCAAAGTAAAAGTAAAACCCAAATCCCATACGCCAAACTACTTAAAAGTAAAACCCCTAGTTTTACTGATGAATATCATGATATTTATGATCCTGTAATTGGCACAAGAGCTTCACAACTTAGATACACATCTGAGATGAAAGATGAGGGAAAGTAGAAGTTCAGAACCAATTAGGTAGACATAAAGCTTTTGGTTGGATAACATGGGGGTCTGGATTGGGACGCATGATGTTCCATGAGGTTTTCCCCTGCCCTAAATTTGTCAATATATGTGCCCAAAATTACAATGAGACAAAAAAAAAATTGTTGCAAAGGGGAAACGGACAAGAACTTTGTACATTACGGAGGTAAATCTTGGCAGTGCATTGGGGTTTGAAAGCAAAGATTTAGGAACCGTCCACATAAACCTAGAAAAAATTGATAGCGATTATCATGCCACAAATAAAAAAGATAGAGATGCATTTTTATGAAAATTAACATTTGATGCAGAGGTACCAAAAGGGAAGGCTCTGTATGTAATTAACATATTTAAACCATGGGTCAGGGATACCATTTCTATGCTAGTATTTTTCCTTGGCTTTGATAGCGATGAGATATTGGATGAAACCCTCCTGGAAATGGTATACAATATCCATTTTGTTAATCCACCTTGTCAATACAGATTTGTTGGGTACATTGCAGAATCTATGCATAAAAAATTATTAACAATCAAAGAAGGCTTTGGCACTAAGACGTTTAGGTTCACTACCTACTTTTGATATTTAATTCTATGGCGGTTTGCTGGATGGTTTGAAAAAAAACAAAATTACAATTGAGCTCCAAGTCCAGAAGTCGTGCATCCATTAACTGAGTGGCCCCCAAGATAAGGATGTATGATAATAGAGGGGACTACAGTCAATTTGTGGATTATTTTTGGGCTCCGGTGTATGAAGCATTTACAAAAAGTACAATGCCTAGATTGTCCTGTGAAATGTAGAGATTGCATTCAACTGGGATTAGAAATACAATTAGTAGACTGGTACTTCACGAAGGATTATATTGTGCTAAGGTTTTATGGATCAGGAGTACAACCTTACAAATTTCCAATACATGTGACAGAGAGAGTTTTTTCCTTGGAATATATACGATAGATGGAAAGCACAAATAATCTCTATTTTGTTTCTCAGCAAAAGAAGAGCATATTTCCTTCCTTATCGTTCTCATGTGGAGGGTTCACATTTGAAAGAAAAGCATTCTATGTGGCACATGAAATCTTACATATTTTTAAGTTTGATGTTGACTCTTCACTAGGTGTATGACCCATGTGAGGTGATTAAAGCAAGGTAGTGGCGAACAGGAACTCTGCCACTAAAATTCAACATGAAAGCAAACCCTTGCTAGAAAAATTGAAAAACAAGAACTCTTGGGATGAAGTACAAATAGCAATGAATGAAATTTTGTTGAGCAAGGAATTAGTTCTCAAGAGTTGTCAAAAAATTTTTTGGATTGCCTGAGCCTCCACAAAAAAAGGTAGAGGATTTTCAATCTGCAAAACTTGATAAAAATTCCTCTAAAAGCATGCCAAAGGCATTACAACAAGAATTGCGAGATAGAAATTGGACAAGGTCAAAAATTACTGCCTTTTGGTCTATGAGGCAGGACCTAGGCCATCCAAAATCTGTAGAAGACTATGATTCTATTCCAGAAGATGTAGATTTCAGAAAATTGTGGAACAAAGAGCATCCTAGAGAGGAAAGTAGTGATGATGACACTGCCTCTAAGGAATTACACAGTCCCCATAGCAGTAGCACATATAAACCAAGTCTCGATGAAGGTTTGAAAGAAATATATACTGCAGGAGCAATTATTGTTGAAAAGTTGGGTTTTACTGGTGGTGGTTTGGGTTCAAGAGGACAAGGCATTTGGCTTCCACCAGAGGTACAATCTAGAAATTTTTTTGACAAGTCAGGCCTTGGAGCTTCACCTTCGGAGAAAGGACCACTGCATACTACAACATCTACAAGTGTTAATCTAGTGTGCAATTTACTCTAGAGTCAAATCCTCAGTAAAACAGTTCAGCCACACATTGAAAATCCTAGAGGAGAAGTTGGCCATGAATCTATTACTATTGCTAAGGTTGGTGGTTCTAGTGATGATGGTAGTAGTCAACAGAGTGTTAGAAACTTAAAGAGGCCAATAGAGATAGTTGAAGTTGCTAGGGCTATTGTCCAACAAGGAAGTGAGAAGAGGTAGAAGACAGAGGCAGACATAGGTACAGTTACTCTTGGCTCAAGGCAACTATTTATAGAAGGTGGTGCCACTGCCACCCCTAAACAAACTGCCATTCCACAGGGAAATTCTCCCCAAACTTCAATTACTCCTTCTCCATTCAAGGTGGAACAATTCACTCCTACGAACACCTCAGGTTTTGATTACCGAGATGAGTTTTCCAATAAATCAGAAAGAGATAAAAGAAACAAGAAGAAAATTCTACAGGCTACTGGAACTTCAGATCCAGCCACAATGAGGGTATTTCCTACATATAACCAAGACACAAATACCATGGAATACATGTATGATATGCCCAAAGTTGTAAAACCAGAGAATGAAATGCTTCCCACTGACTACGATGTGACCTCCCTTCAAATGGATCTTAAGGAAATGAAACCTTCTGAAAAAATTAATGTATCAAAAAGGAACAATGATGTGGTTTACACAACATTACTAAAGGCAGAGAGGGAGAAAAATAAGTTGAATAATAAGATTCAAAAGTTAGAGGTAGACCTGGAAAATGAGAAAGCAAAAGGAAAAGCAACAGTTAATAAGACAGGTGAGTTGGAGAGGAAGATAAAATCATCTACCTCTATGACTGCAGTTGCTTTGAATGAACAGGCACATGTAGAACTAGAAGATGTGAAGAAAAATTTACAGGAAACAATGAGTAAGAATAATAGATTACAAAAAACATTGGGAGAATTGAAAGAGGCTATGAAGGAAGAGAAAGAAAAGGTCAAAAAATGGGAACAGAGCCTAGATGCTGAGAAAAAACAAAATGAAATATTGCAACAGGAATTTGCGAAAGAAAAAAGGAAATAGAGTCTTCCAACATCAAACTATCTAGATTTCAATAGAGCCTAGATGATGAGAAAAAAAAAATGAAATATTGCAACAAGAATTGGAAAGTAAAAAAGGAAATAGAGTCTTCCAACATCAAACTATCTGGATTTCATAAAAAGGCATTGATTAATATGAAGGATAATGTTTGGGGGCAAATAAACCAAAAAATTGATGATTTGATTAGATTATTTGAATTCATGACTGATCTACAGAGAATATTTGATAAGCTCCATGAATACGTAACATGTAGCAGAAAAGTGATGGCTTTAAGAGAGGATACAACAAAGAAAATTTTGGAAGCTATCTACAAATTCAGTGACACAGAACTGGCATCCAGAGGAATTTAGAACCGGTTTGATGCCTTAATAAAGGTATCATCTATCATTCAGAAGTGTGTGATGTTGGGCGAAGCACAGGAATTGTTGAATAAGTGTCAAATAATGTTACAGGAGCTGCATGGAAAGGTACATGAGTTCACAAAGCTTGGTTTTCCAATGCCTTTTGACAATACACACCAATTCATTAAGAAGGATGCATTCCAGAAGAAGATGAAAGAAAAAATGACTCAAGAGAAGGACTGAATTCCTGAGAAGCTAGATGAGAAATTTTTTTTGACTCTGTTAAACCATTGATAACCTTGTCAGTAAGTTTGCATTCAATAGTAAAGGAAAGATCCACTATCAGTTATGAATTGCTAACAAAGTTACATGTCAGTCACTCTGATTTACAACAAATTGCAATTCCAACAGATGAAGAGTGGAGCATGTTATAGAAGATGATATAATTTGTTAAAGTTGTGGAGCTTGATTCCAAGTTGAAGTGGCAGTTTGGTTTTGTTGTTTCTATTATTTGGGAGGAAATCATGGTCATGGATAAAAATAGTAAATTGTCTTATTAATAGACTAGAGTTATCTTTATGTTTATTGTATTAATAAACATGTGATATTTAGGTTGCTTGTGGTTGAAGAAAACTTTTACAAAGAGGTGCACAAGTTAAATATATATGTGCATGGATTTACTCTTTAGTGTATTTAGATCCATTTTGAAAATTGTTCCATTTGTTGCAATGACAATCTTCAATTTTTTCATACAAGGCATGTCTCAAGCAAGTTGAATGAGGAATAGTGTTATTTTTAAATTTTCATTTCAATAATGATTCAAGCAAAGCCACTTATTCTATCTCATAATTAAGCACCACAACTCTTATATGCCTAAAGTATATAATAATGTAAATGCATTGTGATTTAATAGCCAACCAGCTGCGGTGTATGCTTTCTATAAAAGAGATCAACAACATTGTATGTGAAATATATTAAATACTCATTAAAACATGACTTTGTAATGTTTCTGCAATCAAAATGGAAATGGAATCAATATGATTACCTTTAGGCACATGTAAGTTTGGGGTGAGTGCTAATCCTTGTTTGAGATTCAGAACAATGTACTGAATATTTGAATATATTAATTATTATATGAACATCTATATCATGGGATATCCACCAATGGAAGCTTCCAACTTGATGGACCTGGATCATCTCTATCATTTGATTCACCGGATCTCTGAGACTGACTCTCTCTTTCTTGACAATAAACTGCTGCAATAGGGTCATTTGTTGTATTTGTGCCATTGTTTTCAGCCCCTCTCCTTTCAATAATCAACTTCCATACTACCAGAGCCCTGTCGTAGGGAAATTTATCCACTTCATACCGTGATGTATAAATTCTCAAACAATTTTCCAATTTTTTTTCAAGATTGTTTCACAATTTTGACTTTATAAAGACCAAGGCACTGAAAATTCTCTCATCTTCAACTGAACCCAAAATCATTGTTTGACATAGATCAGCCAATGAGAAAAACTCAGAACATGGTTTGCTGTAAAATAGTACTCACCCCAACTTTTTTCCATAGCTGGGTTATTGTCTCCACACTGTAAGGGATTATCCAAATCTTTGAATTGTCTGAATCATTGTAGTGGAGAATTCATGAGATTGAGCACTCAAACTATCCTTTCTTAAAATACCTGCAATATTCATTCCATTGATATCAACAGGCTTACAAAAATGTTGAATCAATGTAGTCAACCTCTTGAAGTAGTCTTCCTGCATATGTCTTTCATTTTGGACAAGATTCCAAAAGGTCAGATTTACTATAGCCATTGCTTCAAGTAAAGCATCCCTTCTAAATCACTCCCTTATTTCTTCTAGTAGGGACACTGCAATTTCTCTTAACCTCACCCTTGTTGATGATACAATGTTATCAAACAAATGGCCCTGTGACTTTTACCTCCTCAACCTTACCGGCTACTACTTTAAACATGTACATCAGTATCTCATATCCACGTACAGAAGCACATACTTCCCCAAACAAGTTGAGCTTCAGAAAGCTACTTGCATTTCCAATATTTATCAAATCATTCCAACCATCAAACATTGGACCTGTAAAAGCAGTTTCATTGAGATACAAATATTCTATTGTCATACAAACTCATTTCCTCAAACTAGAAAAATCAACAATATAGATAGTTCTTTCATGTAGGATTTGTTTAATTAAACGATGCATTTCTTCCAACATGGGAAGGAGACCACACAACATCAAAAATGAATCTATATCAGTCAAACGATGTATCAAATCATGGGCCTTGTCCACTTCCATGTGATTCTGCCACATCACTCCTAATAAGGATTGATACTCTTCGTACACCCTTTCAAACCGGTTGGTACAATGAGATCCACGTGGTGTTGACATATTTTAATAATTTATGCCCATTTTTTAGTCCTACAAATATTTGGAATTCCATGAACCTTTTAGGACTACGATAGAAATAAGCATGCACCTCTCGAACAAGGTCTTCAACTTTTGCTACAGGTTTAAATTTTCCAACTATTCTATAAGCTAGGTTTATTCTATGAGCCATACAATGAATGGAAATCATATAAGGGAAATGAGATGTTTGGAGTCTTACACATAGGCCATTACAATGACCTTGCATTATAGATGCCCCATCTTCCCCGACACATACCAACTTTGATGCAATTGCAACATCATCCATGTCACCGATCTCCTTCAAACTTTTTATCACCAACTCACAAAGGTTTTCAGCATTGGAGTTCTCTCTCATCTTGTGAATGGAAAGTAAGTGAGGTTGTCTCATAGAATTATCAATAGTATACACATGCATACAAACCCAAGCAATATTATCTACTGTTGTAACCTCATCAATAGACAAAGATATGTATCGTGTAGACTTCAGTTTCTCTTTCAAGTCTTCTTTCTCAACCATAGCTAGGCATTTTTCCCAATCCCAACCACTACTTTCTGACTAGTGAGAATGAGGAAAGTGTGGGACACCAAGAAAGAAAACATCTTCTTTTGTTCAGGAAAATATGTTATAGGACAACCTCTTTTCAAAATGTGAAAAATAGTAGCTAGCTAAATTGTTTTACCCAAAAGACTATTTTGAATGATCTTGTTGAATTGAGAGGTAATTGTCCCTCCATTTACTGCAAACATTCTTTCATTTCTCTTTTGCTCTTCAAATTATTTTTCATACCTAATATGCAAACAATCATTTGTAGTTTTCCATCTGGAAACATTCTTCTCAACGCCATCTACAATTATCTTTTGATATATCTTTCCTACATGCTTCTCAATAGTATCCAACTTAAGTTGCATTGTCTTGTCCCTACCCAATCTCCAGATACAGATTGTACATTTGCATTCTTTGGGAGGTTCAACTTTATTCTCATTTTCAACAGGTTCAATAAATGGAAACTTAGAAACCCACTCTAACTTGAAACTCCTTCCCAAGTCCCATTTTCTTTCTTTTCTCTTTCTTCCAGAAATAGGTGTCCGCTGAGTATTTGCCTTGGTGGAATTTATACTTAGTTGACTACCATAGCTAGAATTTTCACCTCCAAAATTCACTTGGGCACTGGTAGGTGATGTAGTGTCATCTTCATTCAATTGGAGAGGTGGTACAGTGTCAAACTCAACATCATTCAATGGAATGTCTTCAAGGGGAGGCATTTCATTGTTGTTGTCATTGATAACATCAGGAAAATAAAAAATGAACACATTCTCATTCTGAGTTTCATTTTGAATGTAATCATTATCCCTTGATTGTGATGGTCCTGCTGGAGAAGGATGGGTTTCCTTAGATGGTTTCTCAAAATAAGATGTTATTTTTCGAAGGCTAGTACCACTACCAAGAGGGATTGGAATAACATTTTTGCCTAAGGCTGAGCTTCCCTTTTTAGGTGCCATTTTTATGAATCAATGAATCCTATAGAATTGAAAGAAAAAAAGATACAACATGTTAGACTAAATGATATTGATATGTGCAGAGACATCTCAACATGAGAAATATGTATAAAGAAAAATAATGTTGTGTCACTTAACATGTACTACTTTTTGCAAGAGTGTTACATTAGTATAATAAGAATTAGAGCATACATCAAGAAAACTGAAGATGTATCAGAGGTTTGAGAAGAGAACAAGCAATTTAAAATTTTAAATGATTTTTTGACATCCAAAGACACTCTAATGATAAGACACTCTAGTGATAAGAAGTCTCTGTTGTAGCTAATCAAACATGAAATAGGTGATCTCAGGGTCTGTGCTCAGTTTGAAATCAAAGTATAATATGTATCTACTCATGAAGGACCTCTGAGTTCATTGATTCATCCAAGGTATGATCTGTCTTTAGTTGATTAATGAAGGAGTCTCGATGACCGAGCTCTGTCATAATGTATAGAGATTAATTCCTGTTGTATAGAGGTTCTAAATGTTGTCATCAAGCCAAATAAGGTGTGCATCTGCTCATGAAGAAATTATTGATTCATCAGAGGTATGAGGTCTTTCATAATCCAATTACCAAGAGTGTTCATCATTTCAAAGGAGTTGAGACAGAATATATGGTCTCCATCTATGACTCGTTGTGGTATGAGACTGTGAATTCAAGGTTGAGAATGTATGCAGGGTTCTTTGGCTTGAAAATGAAATGTCAATGTGTCAAAGCTAGCTAAAGTATCATTATTCTTGAGAGAAGCTTGAATGCTTTGATTTGATGTTTCACATATGATACAATCATGATAAGTGTATTCTTTGTATACTGTCGTGTTCCTACTTGGAAAACGACTTCAAGAAACTTGAAGGATATAGGAATTGAAAATATCCCCGAGATCTTGATGTTTTTCCTTTATATTAAATATTATACACATGTTGAAATTTAAAATTTATACTTCAAAAATTACATTTACTTCACACAAATTTTCTATTTTCTATATTAAAAAAAATTACATTCACTTCACACAAAATTATGCAAAAAAAATCAGTTGGAAAAAAGGATAAATCTTTAGAAAATAAGAAATTACCTTACTCTTTCTATTTTCAAAAGAGTGATATTATCTTTTAGCTTTTGTTTACTTGTAAATCATGTTTGGAATTTGTTAGTTTATTCTCAATACCCTTATTTATTTTATAAACTGGTCATTTAAATATTACTTGTTTTTATAAATGTTTGATTACCAAATGCACAACCTTATGCATGAGTGAAAATTTGTATAAGAAATAAGTGAATTGAAGTCCTAGTGAGTTTTGTTGCTCAAAATATTATCAATGTAAAATTTAAATGTATTGTCCAAGACATTGTTTGATAAAAATACGGAATGTATTTTGAATTTTTGAAACAATTTATTACTTAATGTATAATTTATTTAAATACATATCTATTTTACACATTAGCACCTTAATTATGTCATTTTTTATTTCTCAATAGTAAAGTTTTATTGCTTATTGTCTCTACAATATTTCTAGTCTGATAATATCTTACTCGATATGTTTATTCAGAAGGTATTATTGATTCAATGTATAACATTCTATTATATTTATAAGAAAATATTTTTAATAACATTGTACTTCTTGAATTATATGTTTTAAAAAATATATGGGAGACATGCCCTAAGTTCTTGAATTGTTCCATTTTGTTGTCTTAGGAAGGTACAATCTAGTTTGAGAACAATAATCTTTAAATTGGAGATCCCTCGGTATCTCCTCCATACTGATATTTTCTATCAGTTAAGAAAACTTAGCAAGGAATGAAATGGTTTGAAACATGTGGCACCATGATTACCTAAGTTGGTGAGCCTATGGTTAATGTCCCATGCTAAAAATTTTGTTGTTTTCTACGGCCAACTTACAAATTTGTTAGAAGGATTTTTCAAACTTATAACTTGTGTAATTACACTTTTTAATATTGATTATTTAATTTAACTAAATTTTAAAATTATTATTTGATGTTAGATATTATTTAAATTTTTTTGACTTTTTCAGATTTATTTTATTTAAATTAATCAGTTATATATTCAAAGGAAATAAACATTTTCATTTTTTCTTTAGAAGGGTAATGTGTTGTTCAATTTTTCATTTACGAAGGGTAAAGCTTAACCTATCCCGTCAAACTAGCAATCGCATCTGTTCAATGCAATGTGAATAGTGAAACGCTATAAGTTATTTGTTTTAGAGGGATAATTATTACTTTTTTTAGTTGATGTTGATAAGGGGTGTGATTGATTTTGGTTGTGTAGAAATATAGATGAACCACTTCATTTAAATAGTGCAAACATGAGGTCTAACCTTTAAAACAATTCAATATGAAAAAAAGTGATATAATTTAGCTTTGGATGGTAACAATTATACATTGCAAGGTTCTTTCTCGGCATTTGAAAACTATAGGTATTTGTATGCAGATATAATGAAGAAGAAATTAACAATGACTTGTTTTTGGTTTATATAAAGAAGCGAGCAATAATAGGGAGGAAAATTTGAACATGTGTGTTGAAAAGTGTTATTTTGTAAGTGTAGAAATATAGATGAACCACTTTTTTTAAAGGTGTCATCTCTTCATTTCAAACTTGTGCGTACAAATTCGTACATATACAATTTGCAAATCTTATATCATGAGTGATAGATTTTATATCGTTTTGTGTTTTGCAAACTATTTTATTTGAACTTAACATGAATACATGAAGGCTTCTATGCATGTGTAGATTTTATATCATGAGTGGTAGCCGTTTGTGTCCATTTTTATACGCTTTAAACATGAATACATTTCATATCGTTTGCGATAGTTAATTACATTTATAGTTGACGTGGTTTGTATTTATTTCTGTGTAATTGTGTTAGTCTTACATTGGGTGTTTAGTTGGTCTTTTGTTGAAAAAACCTTTATTGTACACTCGATGGTGGTAGTGTAGGAATATAAATGAAACATTACATTGAAAGGTTGCATGACAGATATATTGGTATGCCACATTATTTGCATTGCATATGTTGTAATAATCTTAAATAAACATGGATTATAATCGATAAAGAATCATATTGTTTGGTTTTCTAGATAATCTTATCGAAGATTCTCTTGCCTAATGCCTAGTCTGAGATGTTCACTATTTTTCAGGGTCTTAAAGATCATTTGGGAGATATGGACTTCAAAATTGTTGGTACAAGGAAAGGAGTGACAGTTATACAGCTGGACATCAAACCTGTCGGGATACCTCTCAATATTCTTTGCAAGTGTCGTGAACCACACATACAGAACTTCAAATTCAAAAACGACATATTCCATTAAATTCAATATTTTTCCATGCAGGATCAAAGATTTCAACAATCATGTTAATTTCAGTGTAAACACAAACAAGGTTTTATAGAGCACTTTTTATGTAGGTGATTACAGAAGTATGCAGGTGATATAATAAAGCCCAAAAAATACTAAACATGTATTAATGACGAACCTCTTTCCGAAGTCATCTCCACGTGTTCAAATCAGTGATTAAAAAAACATAAATAAGAAGTAAAGAATCAATGATTGAAAAAAGGTAAATAAGAAGTTAAAACCCAATGCTTCTTCAAGGATAAGATTTGAGGTCACTGGATGTCTTTCTTCAAGGATATGCCTTCAGAGCCTTTGTTAGGCCTCGGACAGGCATTGAATATGATGCATCGGTACCATCAAATATGTCTGGTATTAAGCTTGGGGTAGTAAGGTTGTGAAAGTGGTAGCCTTTATCATAGAGGGATTGACTATAAAGAGTTTCATAATCATGTTGGGGTCTTGGGGGAGCCTTATGTGGAGAGGTGTGTATTGGTTTATTAGAATCTTGGTAAATGGTCTTGGCTTGTTTATGACAAACCCGGATATGATCTTCTGGGACCTATTTTAGGTCTTTTGGCTTATGATGCCTCCAATTTAAGTGCCTTGAATTGGCGAGAACTTGATATTGTTGCCACCGAGGAGCCCATGAATCTGCTAGATATTTCCTAAATCTGTGCAACTTGTTATAAGTGTCATTAGAATAGACTGGTCAACAATTTCTTCTTACTTGGGAAGCCCACTTGTCAGTCCTTGGTTTGCCATGTGAGCTTAGTTATTGGATTTGTGTCTGTAACGTATGTGATGACATCATTGGCATATTAGCTGAATATTTTTTATGCAAAGATATTTCCCATATTTTTTGAGGATCTTTTCACCTCCTCTAGCCAAGAGTACAACATTTCCAAGATTATTGATTCAAATTTCCATTTGTACTTGAAGGCTTATGAGGAGTATGGCACATTACATTTCAATACCTTTTTTGCTATGACATATGGAGTGGGATTTGCTGCATTGACTCCCACAATAGTTCATGTGTTTCTTTTCCATGGAAAGTATGTATCCATCTCTAAGTCTTTATCTTATTTATAAATTCGATAGAATTCTATGTGATGTCACCAAAGACTGGTTGAATGTATTTTCTAAAATGTCAATGGTGTAGAAAAAATTGCGACAAGGCCTTCAACCTTTTGAGGCAAATGTAGTTATTTGGGGTTGCGTCAAATGTGGTCAGTTGGAACACAGTAATAGGTGGGTATGCTCACAAAGGGCATAGTCATGAGGTCTTGAGGCTCTTTTAGTAAATGTTAATGGTTGGAGAGAATCTAGGAGCAAACACAATTGTAATTGTACTCTCAATCTACCTATATATAATAGATCCACAACATGGTAAGGACATACATGCGTACATAATCAGAAATGGGGTTATGTCAGATTCTTTTGTAGGAAATGCACAGTTTGTTGATATGTACGTTAAAATGGGGAGTCTAGAAAATGCCCACCAGGTATTTGATGAATTGTTTGATGGAGACAAAGCCTTGTTCAACTCAATGATTGCAGGTTATACTTTGAATGAGCATGTTGATTAAAAACATTTATGAAGCATTACGAATCCAATTTTAAAGGTAAAAGGAAGGAAGGAATTCCACTTTAATCACTTGATTTTATTCATAAACCATTTTGAATTAAAACCTATCAATTATGAGATATCTAGGGAAATTTTTAATCAAGTAGTAGATCCAAAACCACAGTTTACTTGTACTTCTTTGTAAAGCTTGAAAGAATGTTGAGAGTGACTTACAAATTGATTAATTATTATTAAGTACCAGGTGATCCTACCACATTTATACGTAATGACCAAGCGTTCTCATCAATGGATGAAGATCTATGGTAAGTAATCTGGATATTTGTGTTTATTGAGTTTTGAAATTTTACTATACATGGCATAAAACTAAACAATTTATCAGAATTTTTGTAGGTTTCCTCAGACAACCATAATTTCCTCTATTTGAACCAAATGTATTGCATTGCATACTTTAAAGAAAACAAGCATCATGGAGAAATTATTTCAACAAAAAAATTCAAATTTTGTTCTCTATTGTCGTAGAATTTGTGGTAGTTAACTATCACTAACCTTTTCTTGTGTCTCACACTTTTTTTAGTGACTAATTTTTCTATTAAGAGATTCTAAGTTGTGTGGAATTTCTTATGTTGCTAAGACAAAAAATATAAGTGTGGAATTGCTTATATTTTTCATTTTAGGTTTATTCAAAGATAGGCCTACCTAGTAGCATAAAAAGATGTAGCAAACAGACACAAAATAAAATATACATTACACCCAAGTAAAAATGAGGTTTTAAGAGACCACCTAAGTTATCAACCTATTACTCTAGTACTTGGTTGCATGTTTCTTCCTCCTCCGGCTTCTTTCGAACTATAATATCAGGCCATTATTTCTTCATGACCTAGAGTCGAAGGAATTTGAAGAAGCATACAATTATTTATGTGGAATTTTTTAATTCAAAATGAGAAGTATAAGAAAAAATATTTAACATGAAATTAGAACAGTGAAAACATCCATAACAATAATTGAGCTGAAGTTTTCTTGCATGCACAAGTCCTGCTTCATGCATCCTTGGAGAAATATAAGGATTATCCTGGTTGAAATATCTATAACTCATCTAATGCTAACTGTGAAGCTCAAGTGCATTCATGTATAAGAATCAAACTTGATAACATCAAAATATATCACTAGTCTAAAGTAAAATAAACTCTTCAGGGAACCCAAATCCTCTATGTAAAACTAAACTTGCGCTATTCCCAAGGAAAACTAAGCTAAAAGAAACCACCCAACTTTTAAACCTAATAGTGTAGTACCACTTAGTTTTATGTATCTTCTACCTCGGTATTCATTTAACTATAATATTAGGCCATAGTTTGGACTTTGAAGAAGCATGCAATCCTTGACATAGAAATTGTGACAAGGCCTTCAAACTTTTGAGGGTAATGCAGTTATTTGGGGTTGTGTCGAATGTGGTCAGTTGGAACACATTAATAGGTGTGTATGCTCAAAAAGGGCATATTCATGAGGTCTTGAGGATCTTTTGGAAAATGTTAATGGTTGGAGAGAATCCAGGAGCAGACACAATTGTAATTGTACTCTCAATCTACCTATATATAACATATCCACAACATGGTAAGGACATACGTTCGTACATAATCAAGAATGAAGTTATGTCAGATTCTATTATAGGAAATGCATAATTTGTTGATATGTATGTTAAAATGGGGAGTCTATAAGATGCCCACCAGGTATTTGATGAATTGTTTGACAGAGACAAAGCCTTGTTCAAATCAATGATTGCAGGTTATACTTTGAATGAGCATGCTAATTAAAAACATTTATGAAACATTATGAATCCAATGTTAAAGGTAAAAGGGAGGAAGGAATTCCACTTTAATCACTTGATTTTATTCAAAAACCATTTTGCATTAAAACGTACTAATTCTAAGATATCTAGGGAACTTTTTAATCAAGTAATAACTCCAAAACCATAGTGTACTTGTACTTCTCTATAAAGCTTGAAAGAATGTTGAGAGTGAATTATGAATTGACAAGTTCTTATTAAGTACCAGGTTATCCCGCCACATTTATATGTAATGACCAAGGTTTCTCATCCATGGATGAAGATCTATGGTAAGTAATCTGGATATTTGTGTCTATTGAGTTTTGAAATTTTACTATACATGGCAGAGAAACTAAACAATTTATCAAAAAATTTGTAGGTTTCCTCAGACAACCAAAATTTCCTCTATCTAAACCAAATGTATTGCATTGCATACTTTAAAGAATGCAAGTGTCATGGAGAAATAATTTCAACAAATAATTTCAAATGTTGTTCTCTATTTTCATAGACTTTGTGGTAGTTAATTGTCACTAACCTTTGCTTTGTCTCACACTAGGTTTAGTAACTACTTTTTCTATTAATATATTCTAAGTTGTGTGGAATTTCTAATGTTATAAGCCAAAAAATATAAGTTTGGAATTTCTTATATTTTTCATTTTAGGTTTATTCAAAGATAGGCCTACCTAGCAGCATAAAAAGATGTAGTAAACAAACACAAAATAAAATATACACTACACCCAAATAAAAATAGGTTTTAAGAGACCACTGAAGTTATCAACCTATTACTCTAGTACTTGGCTACATGTTTCTTCCTCCTCTGGCTTCTTTGAACTATAATATCAGGCCATTATTTCTTCAGGACCTAAAGTCCAAGGAATTTTAAGAACCATATAATTATTTACGTGGAACTTTTTAATTCAAAATGAGAATTATATGACAGAATATTTAACATGAAATTGGAATAGTGAAAACATTGATAACAATAATTGAGTTGAAGTTTCTTGCATGCACATGTTCTGCTTCATGCATCCTTGGAGCAATATAAGGATTTTCCTGGTTGAAACATCTATAACTCATTTAATGCTAACCGTGAAGCTCAAGTGCCTTCATGGATAAGTATCAACCTAATAACATCAAAATATATCACTATTCTAAAGCAAAATCAACTCTTCAGGGAACCCAAATATTCTATGTAGAACTAAACTTGTGTTATTCCCAAGGAAAAATAAGCTAAAAGAAACCGCCCAACTTTGAAACCTTATAGTGTAGTGCCATTTAGTTTTATGTATCTTCTACCTCAATATTCATTTAATTATAATATCATGCCATAATTTGGACTTTGAAGAAGCATGCAATCCTTTGCACATAAGCTTCCAACTCAAAATGAGAACTATATAAAAAAAGAATTCGACATGAGAAAAATGAAATGTCCATAGCAATAATAATGTTAATGTTCCTTGCATATACAAATTTTCTTCCATGCATTCTTATTGTAATATGAGGACCCTCCAAGTCTATATGCCACAATAACTCATCGAATGCTGACCACTAAGCTCAAATATATTCATGAATAAGTATCAATTTCATGGCATAAAAAATTGTCACTATTTGATTCTAAAACAAAATAAGCTCTTGAGGGGCCCCAAATCTTCTATGTGTATAGGTAGACTTTATTGATGTCAAAATACAAGTAAAGTGAAACCTGATTACACCTCTCTAACTTCACGAAATGCTAAGATAAAGAAAATATTTCAAGAATATTTCAAGATAACAAACAATATATAACATAATTGAGCATTACTTGTGTTTCAAATAAAGCCAACTATGGGTAGTGCAGGGTGATAAGAATAGCAATCAATGCACACAAACAGGGTCCTATACATAATCAAAAGTGATTGTGGAGGTTTACTAACATTGTAGCTAAAACTTCATTTGATGCCTATATATCAAAATAAAATATAACAAAGAAAAAAATTCATATTAACATGGGTTGCATTTTTGTTTCAAATTTCAAATGTATTATTAGGTTGTTATTATTTCAATGTTCCTGAATAATGTTCATAGTTATAGGCTCATCTAGAGAAGAAATTGCCACCGCTAGTCTTGAGAAGAAATTGCCACCGTTATGCAAACGAATTCACAATGACTCTAGAGAAGCAAGCCAGAGTCATCTGAACTTCACTTATTGAAAAATTGGTCAAATCTAACCTAATGGAAGTAGCACAATCACCACAATTAGAATAGAAATAGTGGCTCGTGAGAATCAATTTTTTTCTCCTGTAATTCAAAAAATGAAGGCATGAATCTACATGATATGCCCAAGGCCCCAAATCCTGACTGAATCTAGGTATCCAATTATGTCAAGGCATTAGTTTCATAAAGTTTTAGGCATGGCAGAAAACTAAATGGCAAGTGATTCAAATTCACCCAAGGCAAACTTGTCCAGAAAAAATAAATATGTGTTCAGCAACTCTAGAAGAACAATTCTGTAACTGTATACATCATATTGATGTTCTTGCATATTTAGGGTCAATGTAACGAATGGTACCCATAACATAGGTAGAGGTGTGGGTTTTGGCCGAGGAAATGCACTTGGAAATTCCAAATTCTAACAAATATGCTTCAAAATTATCATCCAAATGAATGTTAGAAGTGTTCACATCCATGTAATAATATCAAAATATGAATCTACAATGTACATATCCATTTTTCTTCATAACATAATCATTTTACTCACCGTCTAGGATGTCTCACAGAAAATAACAGGTTTCCATGTGGAGAAAGTGAATATCTATGAAAACTCACAAGATTCCAATACGTGATGCTTCCAATTATTTCCAGCTCGGTTTCAAATTCACACAAGCTTTGTGGGTACTAATTTTAATGAAGTCACTGGTCGCTCAGACATTTTTTCAAACACTTTGCGTGCACACTATAATCTAGTTTATGGGTATGTGGTTAGCCATGCGGGTGATTTTATGTCCTTGGTGTCTTCTGTAGCGACCTACCCTATTCACGCGGTGGACACTTTGGTAGTGTCGGCCCCTACCCCTTAGTTTGTTGGGGTTAGCGATGACCTGGTCGAAGAGAAGGTCCTTGATAAATAATCAACTCATTCTGATCTTGGCTAGGATGCTGGATCAGAGGATTGTTAATCAGCATTCGGAATGGTTTTCAATACCATCTAAGATGACGATGAAAAATAATCACCAAAATTGATGTATATAATCACAGTTTCAATTAGCACTAATACTCAATGAAGAAAACATACAACTCCACAGCCTGCCATTGGTCTTTACATTAAAACATGCAAATGCCAAAACTGTTAAAACCTCAAAAATCCCATCAAAACATGTGTTAAATTAAATATAGGGTTGTGACGTCTTAACACCCGTCAAACTTACCTTCATCCTGTGAACGACCGAAGAGGCCTTTCCCATAGGGGAAACACGTTTGATCTTCTTGATGGGCTTTTGCACCTCAAACATCATCAAGTCTCATAACCATCTTACTTAAGGTGTGAACCCTAGTACTCCTTACATATATAAATGTAAAATCGGTGCAATAATTAGAGATTTCTCCTATTGCAAAAGGCATAGGCACAAATTTCATAGCTTTACATATTAGTTAACTTGCTCTCCAATCAGGTCACTCCCAACAACAAGAAAGGATAGACCATGAAATAACAAGAAATAGAAGTGAATTCCTTGTACTGACAGCAAACTTCTTGTTGCTGCAGTGAGGATAAGAAAAGCCAAAGCAAGTTCCTTTCTATAAAGTCGGTTAATCTTTTTTATTGGAAATTTAGATTTCTGCTCTCTAAGTTTGCTCAACATATCTAGTCTAGTCTAAGAAGCACCACGATGTAATAGCTGACTTAATGCTTTAGATTCTCTTTTTGCAACAACTAACAAATCCGCTTCAGAAGATCTTCTCATCTTCTTTGTCACAACCCACTCGTAAGCAATGCCAAGTTGAAACAATTTGGATACCATAGTAGTGAACTTTGTAACAAACATGGTATTTTCAAAAAGAAGATACGGTATGTTGAAGGGAAATGATTTTGGTGTTAGCAACACACTAAGAAATGACATTATAGTTGGAATACAACATATCACCTAAACATGCAGTTGAGCCTCTGGGACAAACATTGTCAATGGAAGGATAATGCAGAACAATGTGAAAGAATAAAACGGAAGAATCAACCTTCTCAAAAGGAAGAATAATAGAATTAGGTTTTCTTTCTTGCCAATTGATATCTGCATCCACAGATGGAAATCTATTAGAAAAAAGGAAACTTTACCACAAACAAGATTATTCTCACAAACATCAAAGAAAATCCTAATACAATCTGCAAAGTTGTCAGAGACAATCTATTGCGTTAAGCACAACTTTATCAAAAATGGAAAAAAAGAAAGGAAGAAGAGATAAATCTATCACATACCTTGGAATAAATTATATCTGGAAGGCACAGACGAAAAAGTTGCATAGGCCCAAAATTCCATCGGTGTTGTTTCTTCCTGTAGGCTTCAAAACTCTCTAGAACTTCACAAAGTACCTAGAGTAATATAAAATTTCAAATTAGCATTAAAACCAGAAGTTCCATTGAAGGTCTCTCTATATCAAAGAGATTTAATCTAAGAAGACTTTAGAGATAAATATAGGCGTCGAAAGAATCTATTAGATTAAATTAAATATATGTGTGATTCTGAGTTAGTTCTTGAGGGTTTTTTTGTTTAATATTGCCCATGTGTGTGTGTGTGTGTGTGTGTGTGTGTGTGTGTGTGTGTGTGTGTGTGTGTGTGTGTGTGTGTGTGTGTGTGTGTGTGTGTGTGTAGGTTTCTATTTTACGTCAAAACTTACATTTATAAACAAAGGATCCCAAAACGTTCTTGTTGAAGCAATCTGATAACAAGTGAAAGAATCCAATTAAGTCTTCTCCAACCATTAACTCAAACATTATTCTTCACCCAAACTGCCTTCTATAAGAAACTTGTACCAACTAAAGTGAAACTACAAAACATAAACCAGAAAAAATACCCACAACTGTTACTTTTAACTCCAGAGAGCAATTTAGGAATCAACTGCTTTCTTGCATAATACAAGCAATACAGTATCGATATCACTGCATATTCCATTTCTAGATGAGAAAGAGAGTCAAATACCTCCTGAGTGTTCATAGATTTAGAACACATAATATTAGGATCAATCTCTACCGTCACCTAATATAAAGAGCCTTTCCCTAACAATAGCCAATATACAAAAACCTAACCAAAGCTTCTGTTCTCAAAATCGTACAACAAGATCTATGATTATTGCGGTAGCGTCTTGCATGTTAATTCTTGTGGTAGACAACACATCAATTTCTCTCTTTGAATCGCTTAAATAAGGTCCCATAAATTTTACTTGATCTGGTGTTGGATTTAACTCTCCTTTCTTCATGCCCTGTGTGCTTTCCCCAGCTGAAGTTTCCTCTATATCAGTAGAAATGTCTCCATTTCCATTGCTCATTAATTTGGTTCCTTCTGAGGCCTGTAAATCATTACATAATTCACCTGCACCACTGACTCCATATTTAAACAACCCATTGGCATGTTGGTTCAAGGGATAGCTCTTCTTTGTTAGATTTTCATGTCCCTAGGTGGGTCTTGAGATAAACTAATTAGTTCCATGGATTGGCCAAGGAAAAAATGGTGTATTTCACAGGCTGAAATCCGAAAGAATATTAACAAATAGAAATCTTACCAACTGAAGCACATTTGAGTTATTGTCCACAACTTCCTTCCCGTCAGCTACTCCGGAAGAACAATTCCATGACTGTATACATCAGATTTCTCATTAAGCCTTGATGTTCTTGCATATAATAATTGAGATTGAGCCTCCTCTAAGTGATGCCTCCTTTGAACCCAAAACTGAAATCTAATGATGGCAGTGTCTCAAACTGCACCTACGCAAGACGTCGACAAAATTGAGGGTTTCACTGGAATGACTACTTTCCTCATGGAGCATTTATGCCTTGTTTGATTGCCTCATGGAAGGGAAAAACATCTAGATGACTGTCAAATCGTCAAATTTAACATAATTGGAGAAATGTTCATAAGGGCCTTTCCCATATGGGGAATTCCTTTGATATAGTTAAAATATGAGGAGCCCTTCAAATTTGATCATTGCTCCCATTCCCGACCAAATCCTCCCAGCAGACGTGAACCCCACGGAATGAGCCGTAATTGATATGTTTTCAAATCCAAAGCGAGTCTCAGCTACCAGGAGGTCTATGGCACACATCTCCATTCCCTCAGTCTCCCAAGGAAATGCCCTCAGCAGATGTGAAACATGCAGAATGTACCACATTTTATATATCCTTTAGGTCCACTGTGGGATGTGTTAGGTTGTGGAGCCTATTTTTATGTGAGAAAGTGTTGAAGACTATACACTAAGAGTATTGTACACATTCCACTGTTGTCTCCCTGGGGTTCGGGGTTGGGCTGGGCCCCGAGCAGGGGTCCAGGGATGGCAGCCCCTAGTAGTAGGGGTTCGAGGGCGCAACCCCCGAAAAAAATGTTTTGGCCTTAAAACATGCTCGATATATCGAGAAATGTGTTTTTCTCATATGGATGGGATTTTTTACCCATATGTTTAAGAGACGTTTTTGGCCCATGGTTTTGATACCCATTGTTTTGTAAAACTGCTTAAGCAATTATCTACTTATATGGTTTTATGCATATGGTAGGATTATGTATCATTACAGATGTGTTTTCGAATTCAGGTGTGAATTCTGTAGAGTTTTTTGAGCATAGCTCCAAACAAATCTAGGTATTGTATTGGGAGAGCAGTGGCTTATAATAAAATCTTCACAAGTGATTCTTGGTGGACGTAGCCCAAATTAGATGAACCACATTAAATATTGTCTCTTTGTATTGTGTTATTTTATTCTACACTTTTATTTGAGATCTGTAATATTTTCTGCATATTAGTTTCTACTGTTGCGATTCTGTGAGGGATTATTCCGCATATTTTATCCCTTATTTCCTAACAGGATGAGGCAGTGGCAACGGACAGTGATAAACGGTCATGGTATTGTTCGTGGAATAAATGGAAAGTGAAACCGCAGTGTGTGTGTGTGTGTGTGTGTGTGTGTGTGTGTGTGTGTGTGTGTGTGTGTGTGTGTGTGTGTGTGTGTGTGTGTGTGTGTGTGTAACATAGAATCTAGATGTATCTAAGATAGCAATACTAGTTATGATTCTTTGCAAGCGGAGGACTATTCTAGATGACATAAAAAACATAGTGGTTATGAGGATGAGGATGTCCAGGCTTTGTAATAACTTAAAAAGATGAAATCATAGATAAAGAAATGCAACATGAAAGAAAACAAGTCTCAAATAGACTAAGGACTCACTTGCAGTAAGTGCTTCTAGGATGTAAAGTTCAATGCACTAGCCGAGCGCTGGCAAGGCCTGGATTTATTTGAAATTTTGTACAAACAAATTGCAATATGCCGATTCGCTAAATCCCTTTCTACTACTTCGGAAATACACAAATTGGAAAATCGTGGGAGATCATCACCTCTGTGTATATATTGGGAAAATTTCGGGAATGTTTTCTTGGCCAAATAAGGTTCTATAAATTTCTTAGCGAAACATTAATGTTTGCAAATCCTAGCGCGTCAATTTCTTGGCGAAACATTAATGTTTTCAAATCCTAGTGTGTTGATTTCTTGGCGAAACAATAATTTTTTCAAATACATGTGTGTCGATTTCTTGGCGAAACATTAATGTTTTCAAATCCCTATGCGTCAATTTCTTGGCGATACATTAATGTTTTCAAATCCTGGTGCGGCAATCATGCGGTGATTTAATATAAAAATATACATTGGGATTGGAAATTCCTTGGTGATTCAAATGGGATAGATTACTATTTATGAGATTTTTGGGTGAAACCTAGGTATTGTCCTTGTTGTAGTATTCACCAAAATCAAATTCCCATAATTCTATTATTCGCCAAACTACAAATATTTGCCACTAAAATTTTCCCTGGTGGTGATTGGTGGAGATTTGCAACAAACATTGATTCAAACCAACTACTCATGTATTTAGCAAAAGCTATAGGTTATGTAAGGTTGTCTTTGTATTTAATAATATTGTAATAATTCATAAATATATAATAGAAATCCACAAATTATGGATGTTCAAATAGAAAACAAAAATCCTTCATCCATCACAATACCCTTTCAATGGACAAACCATTGTTAACAAAAAAATCTTTTAAATTAAGGTTACAAATATAACTTGGGCCAAATTCTCTACATGCACCTAAAACTCGCCTTTTACTTCTTTCACCCCTAATACGCTATAAAGCCTTACTAAAATCAAGCTCTTACATATAGATTTTTAAATTTGAATCACAATAATAAATCAAAATATAATTGAAAGCAATGCAGATATTAATATTGGTATATATAAAAGAGCCACTTTGGGGGGAGAGAGTCGAGCAGGGGGGAAGGAGGCATGTGGTGGCGGAGGCGAATCTCCACAACCTTAAAATAAGAATAAAATTTATAATATAATGCTTTAATAGTAACCACTACCTCTATGGATACTCCATACGTTATCTCCTACCACTAACATGTAAATATATAAATTATCATACGATAAGTTTTGTAGGTTATGATAACAACAAGTTAACCATATGTTGATGGTGTAGCATATGATATCATAATCCTTTTCCACATGAAACTTAAGTTTGAGAGCTTGAGAAAGTTTTTCGTTGACTCTCCCTCGAGGTTGAAAAAATAGGGGGACGGAATGTAACATTCCTTTATCTAGCCCTCCTTTGTATAATAGTGTTTCCACTCATAGGTAGCTATCATACAATAACAAATATAGAATGTATTAACTTAAAAGCACAATAGGCTCTCCTAATTGATAAGGAAAATAAAACATGAGGATAAAATACTATTAATATCACATACAATTGTGACATGTCCATAGATAACATGAAACTATATATAATATAGCATTAAAATGAATAATCAAACTATACATGCACACAACTTATACACACTACACAATAGGAATTTGTAATAAAAAAAAATAAAAGATTATAACAATATTTTTTATAACATTACATCTAGCAACACCCATTTCCGTGTCAATATCAGTGTACCCTTTGGACCAGACTTCCACTTACATCATAAAAAGAAAATAGGAAAAAATATCATCTCAATGTAAGTTGTAACATAACTTTCCTCTTAAAGACAAGAAAAGTCTCTATGTCAAGCCATGTGTAAGAAGAGGACTTTGTCAATTCAAACTAGTAACAAATTCTTTCCCACAACATCAAACTCTTCTCTTGTCCTTGCGCGCCATGCAAGACAAGGAAATAATTAACAATAGTTTATGAATATATACTATTCTCACTATATAAATAGCGAATTATAATTATATTTAAAACTAAATAACTATCAAACACCAACGTACCCTCCAATTTGATTTGAGTTCTTTTTTTTTTTTTAAATGATATTCTCAGCGTCTTGGCAAGAGATGTAACTTGCTTCCATATTTATAAATACAATTTAAGGGAAATTTAATTTTATAAAAAAGAATTAAGAGAATTTTTATTTTATAAGAAAGAATTAAGAAAATATAATAGATTTTAAAAGGTTAATATGAAGGTTTTTTTAAAAAAATTTTGAAGGAAATGAGAATGTATTAGCATATTGAATTTACACCAAAGTTGAAAATAATATAGGATACACATCAAAGTTGAAAATAATATAGGATTCGTGAAATGTAAAATAGATGTTACAAGTGGTAGAATTGAAAACAATAGACATATATTTTATATTCAATATTTTATAAGATATTTTATAAGATAAAATGATGAACTATTGATAATTGTTAGTATTATATATCAATATAATTCAAAAGTATGGATTTTAATAATATAGATTGTACAAATATTATTGTTTTATTAATGTAAATAATTATTTTATGATAACCATTTTACTAGATAAATCTATATATAATAGTTTAATTGATATAAATAATTTTTTGAATTTTTATATAATTTGTTTAAAGTTAATGTATACAAGGGATCAATAATATAAAAAAAAAATTAATTATTGAGAAGTGTACTTAATTGAGTACTAGATTACATAGATTGTTAGTATTTCTGCTCATACTTCAAAGTAAGCATATAGCATATTTACAATTACGAGTAAGCATCTACGTCGATTGTGATCCTCGATTGTTCAATGATCTTCAACTGTTTCGACTCTCCATGTCACATATTTCTAGGCCTTGCACTCAACAACACTTATTCCGTAGTGGGTTCATTCGAAGTCAATCAATTTCATAATTAATTTAATAATTTCAAAATTACAATTCTAATATTAAAAAGTTGGAAGGTAATGATAAGGATACCAATCCTTCTAAAATGTAGTGTCTTCTTTCAATAAAATTAGAGAAAAAAACGTATTGATACAAGAATCACCTTGCACTCAAATTTTTTTGTAAAGGCCCGACAACAAAATATCACCTTTTTCAAAATAACATCCATTTGCTAATTAAAAAACAGACCATTATAATTAACCCGAGTTAAAAATTAACTACAATAAATTATCAACCCATCAAATTATGTCACTATCTGCTCTACGAGATGATGAGATCTGACCACGTTCACATTCATAATCATCCTTACAAACCAATGTTGAAAAATTGCAAACTACTTATTTATACCAAAATTATGAATTACTACAATAAGAAGATGTGTGATAAAAATGTACAAGCACTCCCAAATATTAGTGGAATGTACAGCGTATATAGAATACTTGATTTTGTACATTTTATTTAACCAGAGATGTGACTTGGTTTAGGTTTTTCTTGTGTAATGGTATATGGAGCCTTTGCATTCACCCTGCATGAGAATAAGTTAAATATACATTAATTCCCACAGATATAAAAAAATTCAACTAATGAAAAATATAAATTAAACATGAAGAATAGTGGAGAAACCTGTGATTTCGCTTCTCGACGAAGCGTTGCAGAGAATTCTTCCTCGCAATCGGAAGATCTACGGTCAATTCCAACTCAGTTGAGTTAAAGGTGGACAGTTTGACTATAAAATCAAAAATTCCACAAATTTTCTTTAAAATACTTGCATGGCAGTGATAGACTGTGAGACTTACAAACCAAAACAAATTGTAATATATACAATAAACCAGAGTTGGGAGAGTGGTTACCTGATTTTGTGGGTTGAGGCTCTGATGCATAACTGCTGTTTTTTTGCATGGGTTTGCCAGTACTGGCAATTAACATTAGGGCCTGTGCCTGAAAACCAAAATAGATTATTACAAACCTATTTACAACACTCTTCAGTGCAATGAAAAGCCGACAGGAAATTAAAAATAATAATTAAAATTTTTATTTTAATTTCTTTATAATTGTTTTTTTCCACTATATTATTATAATAATAATAATAATATTTGTTTTTATAGTCCATTATTTGGGGGTAGTTTGTTTTTGGCCTCTACAGACTTATAGTATATAGGATTACCTCATAATCGGAATAGGCAAGAGACACCTAACTGTATTTCAAATAGAAGGTGTACATACCCTACCCTTGCAAGATTTGAACTTATTTTGCAAAAGAAAAAGACACTTATGAGACGAACATTAACCACCCATATTCCTTTAGTGATGAAGTTTTTATTATTAGAATCTATATGAGATATGAGAGACAGAATAGAAAAGGGCAGCAGATGTGTATCAAATAACTAATGAAAAAAACAGTTAACATAATGTGTCCTATGATGAATGCAAAACAAGAAGCACCCTGTCAAGGTATAATAGACCTATTTGCTGCAAACAATAGAGCATAGCTATCTAAGTCTTGGAGACAGGGGCAGGGGGTATGGAGGGACGGGGTTTCCGGGATGGCAAAAAATTTCTCAAAATTTGGGGACGGTAGGGGGGCGGCTTTTAAAATAATACATAAATATTAATATTTCAATAATTTAACTTTTATCAATGACATTTAGGGATTTAAACTGTATTTTAGATACTTTCAAGATTAAAATTTGACATTCTTGGTAAAAATAACATCTTTTTAAAAGTTAAAAACATCAAAAACATTTTAAAGATGTAAAAAAAAAATGGGATATCCCCTCTAAGTCCCCAAAACGTTAGGGACGTCCAGGACTTCACCAAAATCTAGGGGACGCATCCCCGCATAACACTGCATTAGAGTGCAAGGCATACCTTATCTGCAGAAATATCATCATAAACGTTCACCATTCCCCCATAGAAAATCGTCAACTGGGCACCCCGGGCTTCTTTTCCGGCTGGCCTTCAAGAAACAAAACAAATAGTACTTAAATTCCAAGGAAACGACCCAAAAATCCTTTTTAATAATCTGAAAAAAATCAGATGAACACGGTATAGAGAAGTAGACTAATTGCTGCATATTCCCAAAATAGAAAACACTGGAAAAAAATTGTATACTAATTGCTGCATATTCCCAAAATAGAAAATACTGAAAAAATTTTGCAGGTCTGATTTATAACTTACCTGAACATTGGGAACAGGCCATGCAGATGGGGTTTTCTGTCAGCCACAGGAAGGGGTACTGAACCAAAACCAGATTTAATGGCTGGAATCCTGATCCATAGCTTGCTGCTGTCCAAACATTTGCATAATACCAGATTTTTCCTGGTTCATGTGGGTCATTATTCCGGGATTTTTATACAACCCTCTTCATGAAAACCTTTTGTGAAAAGATCGAAAGCTTGAGAAATATATACCAGTCTTGTGCGTGTAAGCAGGCATACAAAGTAATTACAATTAGTGCATGTTCAAAATGAGATTTGGCAAGTTGAAAAAGATTTTTCCTTTTACTTTACCTACTTAGAGATTTTTTTTCCCAATAATGGAAGGCCAACCACCACATGGGGAAAATTTGAGCATGTGTAAATTAGTTAAAAGGTGGTCTACGAGAAGATAAATGGAAAAACCGCGTTGGAAGTGTAGTACTATTTTAAGTTTTATTCACGTGTGTATATTCCAAAGCGCGTTTTCCACGTAAGTAGCAGAAGAAAACTTGTGGTTCACTTAATGGGAAGTCTTCCAACTGCAAACCTGGAAATTGAAGGTTAGAAGCGAAGTGCAATACTCAGATAAAGGACAAATATTTTTTTCAAGTAGTAGTTTGAAATTAAATGTGAATTATATATACACCTTGATCATAATATAGATATCATTATTATCTAAATAAGGAAGTATGTTATTTTGAGTAAGATTCCTTTAAGATCAGTCCATATTATCTTAATAGAATTTCAAATTTACATTAAATTATATATAGTTGTACAAGTATCAATTAGTTTTGTCTACCAAAAAAATTAATATGATTTATTACTTATTATCGTAACATACTTGTTTATGAATTCAACTATTAAGGTTTATGAGATTCATAGATAATGAGGGGACTTCGAAAATTCATTAAAGAGTATTTAGCTTTTATGTATAACATATCTATTATAGTCAATTCTTAGAAGATCTTGTAAACCAAATTTGAAATATAATTTACTTTTTCATTAATATAAGAGTGTTCAATCCCTAATAATCACCTTGATAATAATAAATGACATCATGGTCTGGCTCACCTTTCATAGTGCTAAAAATCTTAGTACTATGTGAGCAATAAATTGTGCAATCAACTCAGTTGCAACACTAATTTATTCAAAAAGATTATAGAAATAACCAAAGAAAATGTTATCCATTAGAGTTAATTCCAAATGAATCCAAGTCATTCCATTGAACTTCCTTATTGGATCCATTTCAACTTATATTAACCAATCAAAATTCAGGATCATAAAATAAAAGTTGAACAACCAATTCCAATTCTAATAGTTCCAATAGTTTTCGTCTTTCACAGAAGAAGTGACGAGCAACTCAAGTAGAGAGAATGTTTAAATTGCAACATAAGTTTTATAATTTTATGTTATCATTTGAAAGTGAAATTTGTATTTCTTCTTACGGTGCATATATTTCTTCTTACAATTCTTAGCTTATGTGATTTTGGTTGATGAAAAAATATTCAAATAACTAAGTGTTGTATACTATATTTCAGAATTCAATTAAACCCAAAATTTGGTGCTTGGAGCTATTGTATGAGTTTACACTTTTACAGAACTGAAAGGTGAGATAAACTAGCCCATTCTTTTCTCTAAATAGCTTGAGTTTTATGTAAGACCAACTAGTTAACAATCAACTCATTCCTTATCAGTTAATGCCTTTTCAATAGTTGTGTTTAATTTTTAATCAAGATTTCAATTTAATAGCTAAGTAGAATGCGAAATTCGGAAAGAAACTTGGTGTAAAAAAAAAGAATATTGTTGTTTCATATCTCGTTTTATACCCATCATTAAGATCAGAATTATGTTAACAATGATCCTCAAAAGAGACCTAAAGCATCAACAATTTTTTAATAGTTTCTTTGCCAACAATCATCTTTCTTTCAACAATTGTTCTTTTCTAGTCCTACATACTTCAAGCAGGGAAAAATTTCGTACTGAATTTTCACTAATTCAAAAATATTTAGATTATTGAAATTTGCATTTGGCAATTTGGAGATGTCATACGGAGTACCGTTTTGCCTACAATATCAGGATGCAAGTTACTTTTCCTGGTCATCTCGCCTAGAGTTTAAAATAAATTTCATACTTATGAATGTATATCGCCATTGCCGAAACTCAAATTGGGCACATTCACTAATATATACTTATAAAAATATGAGCATATTAGTCACTCGCTTACATAACACTTGTCTATGCGCCTCTAAAATTGTCACTGCACCCGCATGAAAAAGTGTCATGATTTTCTATTATTAAGTTTTGACACAGATACACGAATACCTAATAGACACATATGCACGACCACCTGCAAAGAGACGGATTCCACTCGCACGAATACAACATAAACACATGCACAACACTCTCAAACGGTCATCTACACTACATACTCTTGAAATCACTCATCTGCATAGGAGGCGTCCATCAACAACCTCACCCAGGTTTTCACATCCGAAATCAAATAAAGATTTGATGGCCTCTATTGGTAATTGAAAGGGGGCATGACAATCATAAAAATGAACCTTTTATCTTATTTTAGCCAACCACAAAAAGGTTTCATGTTGATGAAATCTACATCCACACCAAATACAGGTACTAAATAAATAATTAAGTCTTTTTATTTATTACCACTTATCAATTTCATAGTAATTTCTAATAATTAATAATAATACAAAAACCTTTTGCATGCGAAACCCACTGATAGTAATATTCCATATTAAAGAATTAATCACAATAACTTGTCACCACCTTAAAATATTATTAATGATGACATGCCTCCACTTGATGATAATCCTCATTATGTTCCTTCATTGAACAACATTCTTGATTACGATATGTAACAAGTAGAAGATATTTCCTGTCATCAAACACCAACTTCAATTATAAATTCTATTCTCAATTTTGTGTCATGGAAGAGGAGAATAGAAGGCATTCGCAATGATGAGATCCAACTAACATAAGATATTTCTTCACATCAAACACGTAGTTTAGTTGAAAATACAACACAAAAATTTATGCGAAGAAAGAGAAGTAGATGGACAATTAGATTGTATCTTAAGTTCGATTAGGTAGCTAAATAACCATTTATTGAACCGGTAGAGCCATAAAATGGTAATGATACTCCAATAGAAAGTAAATGTGCAATTTGTAGTTGGAAACTTGGAAAGGAACACAAAAAACAACTCAAGCTAGACATAATTGAGAAACATTGTGGTAAAATATATGTATGGTTAAGTAAAAAGATGGCCAAATAAAATGAACATATAGATGGAAATATGTATAAGAATGCATGCATGTAAGATATACATCAAAGTATGAAAATTATCAGAAATGTCTATAACATCTTGTTGAGAAAGGAAGAAAACTACAACTCAATTAGGAAAAGTTATTTAGTCTAATCTACATGCCAAAAAACATATAGTTCTCAATTATTTACCACGTTCTTAAAAAGGGTAGACCTATTTTTGATTTTCTGGATTATTAAATTTTGTTTCAATATAATGGATTGCCTAATATTCCACTATCACATTGGCCAAATAGTGGTCCTTAGGAAATGGTAAAAATTCTAGCGATGATTGAGAAGGAGGATTTGAAAGAAAAAGTAAAAAATGCATGGTTTATCTCATTGTCCATTGATGAGGTCACAGAATTTGACAACACATCATGGGTTTGCATTCGTGTTTATGCTTTTGAGAACCATTTAAGGAAACCTCGTTTATTAGCAATCCATAAAATGGTAGAAAATTACAATGTTGAGAACCTTTACAAGATGATTATTTCAAGTTTAAGGGATATAATTGGGATGGATGGTTACGCTATAGCTATTATGTTAGTGTTAATGGTGCATCAATAATGCAGGGGATCAAAAATGGTATTTGTGTTTGACTACAAACCGTTGTTAACCCATATATGATTCCAATATATTGCATGGATAATAGAATGAATCTTGCATCCAAAATTGTTAGCGCATTTGAAAGTGTTGCAAAAGTAGAAGAGTTTATCCGTGACTTCCATGCATATATATCCATCAATCCGAAAATATTTATAGAGTTCCAAAAATTTGCAATTGGAGTGACAAATGGTAAAATTATTGTAAAAGATGTTGATACAAGATAGATTTCCATGTATGAACCTACATGCATAGTTTTTAAATAGTATCCATCATTGACAGGTTTAATGTTTAAATATCGTAGAAAAGTTGACAAGGTAAAAGATTTGTTGTAGGTCATTTAACAAATTTAGAAACATTGCTTACATTATGTGGTATTCTCCCCATGTTGAAAGAAATAAT
The DNA here is from genome assembly GCA_019776745.2 of Taxus chinensis. Taxonomy (NCBI): domain Eukaryota; kingdom Viridiplantae; phylum Streptophyta; class Pinopsida; order Cupressales; family Taxaceae; genus Taxus; species Taxus chinensis. Next base: position 724,058,761 of record CM034148.1, read on the forward strand.
TGTTTGATTAAACATGCTCAAGAGAGATCCATATATATTGTTGATTTCATACTATAGAGAAAATATGTATGTCAAACTTTAGATATTTTATACTTGTCCCAAGAGATTTTTAAAGGGCCTATATTTGAAAATTCAATTTTTTTGACATATTTAAGGACCCTAATTGCTATTTGAAAGTCAATATTAAGGATTATTTTTGTATCATCGTTAATAAAAAGGAGATGTCATTACATACTTTTCAAAAAAGAGTTGATTTGATAAGAACATAAATTGAAGAAGTTCATGTAACACATGTTCTATATGACATTATTATTTTTGATATACAAATGAAATTGAGAAAGATTTCTCAAAACTTATTTGCCAAAATTTGAGATCGTTTTAAAAGGAGTGACCTATTTGAAGCCATGGGAGTAGTGAATCCCATACTATGGAAAATTGTTGATGGTCACAGTGAAAACTAGTAAGTAATTTACTTCTCAAATACATGAGTCCTTTGATTAAGAATTTCAAAAAGTCCGTAGAAATAAATGGAGTTGAAATTAAAGGAATTTTGCAAAAATATTTACTGACATCTCAGTCAACACATTTTAGACTTATGATGACTTATCAATATCAGTATCTAAATGAACCAATCGAAGATAGAGCTTTCACAAGGCTATGGAAAAAAATGTATCCCAAAAAATGTATTACAGGAAAATATTAATGAATATTTTTTTACTATATGATATTTTCTAAATAATTCATTTGGGATCTGTGGAAGATGAACAGGTCTTTAGTGCATTATATTTTTTAAATAAAAAAACTTCATAATAGATTGGATAATAATTTAGAGACATGTTTGAGATTGTATGTTTTCACATTATTGAGTGAACATGTTTCCTTATGAAAGGGCACTTGTTATTTTGGACTTCACTTACTGAAAGAAGAAGAGTCACTAATACAACGAGAAACAAAAAATATTTTAATATTTACCTATGAAGTGTATACTCCTCTAAGACTATACATATAAATGTCATTTATGAAGAAAGGGTTGCTCAAGGATTGTTTCAACTGCCATTGTTTTAGCTTGGTATGTATTATAAATATTTATTCTCGTATGAAGATTCATATGAAATTGGTACAGTTATATATGTATGTTATAAAATGATTTCAATATCCTTATTTCTTATGATTTTTTTATTTTTGCAATAGAAGATATGAAAACAATAATTACAAATGCAACTCCAATATTACACTTCACATTGTTATGAATAATAAAACACTAGGGATATTATGAAAATAATATATATTATTATAGTGTCATCAAATGTTACAAAATAATTTACAAAAGTGCAAAATATCTCGATTGATATTTGCAACTCAATTCTTTTATCAATATTACAATATAAATAAACACAATCAACTATCATTTTTGTTAGAAATGAGCAGTGGCACTCATTATTTCCACTATTGTAGATGATCCCTTTGGTATTGTATCATCTTTTAATATTCATGATTTCATTAGCTCCTCTAATGTTGCATTTATACTAATTAGATTTTCCCTATCTTGATCAATTGCATCACCTGTTAAAAGTACACTAGGATTCGCATCAGATTTCTTCTTGAACAATATATTTGGATCCATGTCAAGATCCTTAATTGTTTTTTTTTCAATGTGTTGTTTTGTTTAGGAGCACAAGTTCTTCCTTCATTGAAATAACAACATTTAAACTTTTTTGTGCATTCTTGAGGTGAAGATCCAAGACTAGTACTTCATTCTTCAAATTTTCATATTTTGACTACATTTGAAGAAAGAAATATTATTAGCTAAAAATAAAAATATGTAAAATTTAAATGCAAGAAAGAGTTAAACTCACCACAGCTTTATCTTTTTCATAATTTACAATGACAACAATGTTTTTGTCTCTAGCTTGTTTGTTATAGTAAGCTTGGGATTTACCATTTATATTCTCCAACTTGTTTAGCATGACATATAAAACATTATCATTATAGTCATTGCTTATAGTAATGATGCCTAATAGAGGTTGATCTAGTAATACATCTATCTTTTCTGGATCATTTTGAACCAATGAATATAAATTATCTCTTTGAGAATGGTTGTGAAAATGGGCATTTATTTCCCTCATCAAAACTTTAGCCCAGAATTCTCATGTTTTCGAATTATTTATATCTTGCATAACAACATCATTAGCAGTTACATAACATCTCTCTGCCAATAAATTATGCAACGATTTAGTACTTAATTTATCATTAGATGGTGGTATCTATGGTGGAGTGGGTGTCTTGGATGACGAGATAGGTTTTGGTGAGTGTAAAACATGCTCTTTTAGGGACACTTGTGAGCTCTAAATCATATCATGTGGATTGAAAAAAATCTTTGGGGCACCACTCTCAATACCCAAAAATCATCATCAAGATCAATTTTATGTAAAATGGTGGTGTCCATTGCACTAAGGAAACCACCAAGAGAGTAATTTAGAATCTATGTTGTTTTCATATGCAATATGCCACCACTTTCGACTTGAAAAGATATTTTTTCCCCTAGTCTGAACATTTTTAGCAGTGGTGGTAGTGACATATTTTTCCTTTGCGAAGAGGGAAGTGAATTGAAAATAAAAATAAATTTAAAAAAAGGAAAATACAATTTAGAATTCAATGTTTACTAAAAATATAACATAATAAATCGAAGTTATATTGTACCTTGTTGTTAAAGAGGAGTGTTTTCTTCCCAATTGGTTGATGAAACTTTGTGGTTTCTGTTTGTGGATGTGGGGAAGATTGATGAAAAGTATCTGAGGACGTTTTAAAGATTAAATGAGTAATAATTAAAACAAATATTGTATCATTACAATTTGAAATAATGTATGTTGTTTCATTATTCGTAGCTTGGCAATAGTAATACCTAGACTCATTAATGAAGTTTTGTGTTTCGATGGAGAGGTTGCAATATAAATCCTCATGAGTTTTAATCTAAAACATGTATAAGAAGGTGATTATGCATCCATGTATGAATCAATAGAAGCCTCACGAGGTTAATGACCTCTTATTGTAGCTTTTCTTCTTATATAAGATGCAATCAATCTCTTCTGAAAGAAGTAAATAGAATATTAGTTATATTTATCAAATAAATACATGAAATCATTTTGTAATATTTTAAGCTTAAAGTTACATCATGATCCCCAATTGAAATACAATTTACTTTTATTTTTTCATCAAGTGCAATCAAAATATTAGTATTTTGTGATTGTAACTCTTAAAATGCCTCATAATATAATGAAATTATATAGTTTCAAGATGAAAATGTTACATTTTCATTGCAAATAGCATATGACAAATCACTTCATATCCTATTGGATAAATATGTGTGCCAATCATATTATTGGAAACGAAGAGAATGGAGGATGTTGTATTCTTGATTCATGTGTGTTTCTATTTGGCCCTGGATAGATATTTTTGAAATAGTATAATGGACCTATCCATGTTTATATTGCAATCTTCCATGTATTCTATTTTCTCTACCCTTTCCAACTGTTTTGTGCGGTATTTGGCTGCCAAATAATTCAACTCTTGTCTTCCCGAGAAATCTATGTCTTTGTTGATATCATAGCTGATAAATTCCTTATTTAAATCTTCCTCCATTTTTTCTAGATCTAATTTTTCAATCATTTCTAGATCTTGTGTATTTGAGTTATCATTTATCTTTAATCAATCATTTCAAGAACTAATGCATTATTATAGTTATGAATGGTCAATTGTAAATTTATTAGATTAGAATAATCTCATGTTGTAAACCCTTACATATTTTCTTATTGTTGTGCATTATCCATAAAGTAGATTTGATTATGGTGTAAACACAAGTGTTCAAGAGTCAAATTCCAGTTGTATATTATTGGAGGTTGAAAGCATCCATTTATGAAAGATGTTTCACTAACAACACAACATTGTATTTCTTCTTAAGTGTGGGAATTTAAAATGAATGGGTTTGGAAGGGGAATAAACAAGTGACTTGAAGTGTTGATCAGCATATTATATAACCTGTGTAGTAACCTTGAAATAAGCTCTATATCATCCAAACAAGTCCCACAAAAACTATTTATTAAGAAAGTGTAATTTGTTGTGTACTTGATTATCAAAATGTGCATTATATGCACCGTTGAACTTCAAAATAATATTTGTAATATTTTTTTATTAATTTTGATTAACTACGATAAATATGGTGAGAAATACTTGCACTAATTACAATAATAGAGTACTATGGTGTTATGCTTTGGGCCATGCTTTTATTAACTCAAAAGGCTATATTTTCCTATTACAACTCAACTTGCAAGGAAACTTAAACTCATAATAGAACATATAATAATATTAAAATACTTCTAAACTAATTTTCGACTTTCAATTAACTAAAAAATAGACTCATGCAATCCACAGACAAAGTCAACATGCAATAAAATTTTCTTCAAATAAATTATACAAGCTAGGCATGCATTCAAATCCTAATTATGGCTCTCTTCTAGAGAATTTTCCCCAGGGTAACTAAAATTTAGGGATTTTCATAAATTGGCTCAATCATGTGCAAAATGGGGCAAAACAAGCCACTTTAAATATATTTTTCTTTTAATACATTGCATCCACATCAAATTTACTCTTAGGGTGTTCTTAATAAATATGCATTAATTTGTGTACATCAATATCCTCTCAACTATGACTATCTCTAAGATACGCAAGCTTTGAAACATATATTTTTAATGCACCTATAACTATAACAAACTTAACTAATCAATCAAAAAGGCCCAAAAACCTATAGAAGCACCCCTAGTTCACCCAAAACATACACAATGTATAAAGTTTACATACTAAGAATCGTAGGTTCAATATTGGAATATTGAGAAGGTTTGTATACTCCATAGAAGATTCACACATGTAATAAGGAAGACACAATTTCAAATCTATTAGATTTTAAGGCATGTTCACCTTAATTCAAAAATAAGATGCAAAGAAAAGAGAACTCAAAATACAATCCCGCAAAGGGTCTCATACACCAATCTTTTTTCTAGCTCGTATGTCACCTTTAAAACCACCTTTGATTTTCTTTTGATAATAATAAAAAAGAATGGGACCGAAGAAACACACAAATACCTATATACAATGTTAATATTGTAGACAAGAAGGATGTGAAGACAAGATCGATGTTACCAATAGCTAACAAATTTCCAAATAAATAACACCCACTTTACCATCTGATAACTAATATCACATAAACTAGTGAGAAATAATTCATATAAAATTCACAAAGAATTAAAATTATTAGATTGAAATATTACACAATTGTTGATCAAAACTATTGATGTGTAATTCATTCTTAACAATTATGTATAGCATGTTTCTACTTAGGCCTAAATTGGTGAATAGGTTAAGTTCATATGTGGTTCATAGGTCAAGTACATATTTTGGCATTAATTAGGGTGGTGATGATGGAATTATATTTCAAACCTTACAATGCTCACATCTAAGTATCAAAATATATATCTTGTTAAAAACTATCCCCCTCTCCTTAAAACTTTTATCAATAGAAATGAAGTTTATGGGTTGCGATGAATTTTTAAACCCCCTCCCCTTGAAATTCTTAGTAATTTACTGGATGTTAATTCTTACTTTTAAAATTCCCCTATATTATTTAATGTCTTATTTACCACTTTGTCAGGGAGACTCCCTCCCCATGTGATGAGTTAGAAGGTATTCCTAAAGGGATGTCAAATGTAAATCTAGTTTGGAAATTAATTTTGATGTGAAAGTTAAGTAAATTGTAATGCCCCGTAATTTTACCACCCAAAATGAAACAAAAAAATCTTGCAATTTTTTTGGCTTTTTTAGGACACAACACTTACTAAATAAGCATTGGTCATAAGATATTGGGCCCATATAACAGTAATACTCGTATTTGCATTCATAAAATTAACATATGGTTAATAGTTTTACTTTTGTATGCATTGCATTTGTTACTTACGAAGTATCCCATTTGCCAAAGCACAAATAATAACTTTATGACAAACAATACCACATTGTAGATGACATTCATTTCATTCTAGGTTTCAATCATGTGTTAGTATTCTATATTTTATTCTCATTTCTTCTTCCAAAACATACACTTCAAATTCAATACTTAGCAAAAAAAAGCTTAGGTCCAAGTGTACACAACTTTTGCGTGACCCAAAACATACACCAATCATCACTTAGGAAAGTGAGGTGTTCATAACTAAGTTTCTTAACACACAATAGCCATCATTCTTCTATGCATTCTAGATCACATGTAGTCCCACTATACATAAGGAGAAGAGTATCACTCGGGACACCTTTCATGAGGTTCCATGCACCTCTTACCAATGTGTTTTGTAGATACATTAAGTAGATTTCATCACAATTTAACCTTATCTTAATGAGATAAAAAGGGGATGCTCAACTCAACACGAGAATTCAAATTTGCAATGAAAAAATGTTTTCCCATGTGTACGACGATCCAAACCCATCTATTGTACAGGGTGATAACTCAAAATCATAATTACCATGAAGGAATAATACTAACCATGGTATAATGCCATCATAACATCCTATCAAACAAACATGAGTTGTTAAGAGAATCACTAACAAAACCACTAGCAGTCCTAAAGTGTCTCTTCGTAGTGTAAAATAAGTTGGCTAAAATTTTATGAGAGAGTGTGAACATGAGGATCAAGACGGAATGTGTGCACATAAACGAAGTTACACTCAAATGTAAATGTGAAGTAGCTCCACGCAATAAGTAAGTAATTAACCACAAAGAAATTGTTCATGCAAGAAAAAAAGTCTAGCATTCTCTTAGATTAAAAAACAAGTACATATAGGATTGTTTTGTAACTCCCCCGCATGGACTCATCATACCTCCACAAGGGAGAAAGGAGTTACAATTCAAAAATAAAATGTAACTCTTGTATTCCGTACATTGACACATATGCCAAATTCTATCATATAAATCCTAATGACAACCTAGAGAACTATGACTAACCTAAGTGATATGAATCACCATGGGTGAGGGAAAATCACCTAATTAATAAATAAAAGATAAGGAATATCCATCACACCAAAACCCCCCATTCATCGAAGCTTATGTAGAGGCTTTACAAGATAGAAAGAGAAGTGGGTCCCGACAACTACACTCAATGAGGTACTCATGTAACAATAAGGATCTCAAGTAATGGAAGAAAACCCAATGGGAAAAATGTTCCACTTAGAAGAGATAAAAGACTCTCCTAAACAAACTAAGAAAGATTGTGTCATATGGGTCCCAATAACAAATAATTCTTGATAAGGTACCCATGTAAAAACTACAATATTTATATAAGAAGAAGAAGAAGAGGTGATGGAGAAAAGAAATATCAAATTAGATGTGTAGCTGTAGTAGATCTCACCCCCAAGAAGAGGAGCACAAGTGAAGAAACTTGGCTTCAATGAAAGGTTTTAGTCAGGATGTCTGTAACCTAATATGAAGTCTGCAAATCAATGATGTCTCTAAGAATATTTTTAATGATATGTTAAATTCCACCTTAATAGACTAAAGAAGGTCCATCCGCATCGAACAATGTTTCTTCCCTTAGGAAGAACAGAAAAGGTGTACTCAAAGTATGCACACTCCATGAAGGAAAGTTGAAAGTCAGTAGTACGCACAGAACTCTGAAGCTGGTCTATGTCTAAAATGTGGCTTAGGTCTGGAAAATTGGTTCTCAAGAACTTGAAGGTAATTCCACTGAAGTAGAACTGGTCAGAGTATGGATATGGATCATTTGTCTGAAAGAATGTCCATATAGAAGTGAATAGAAAAATAACCCTCATGATTGTAGAATGAGGATCCCCAAGTAGAGGTGGATCTACTGATAGATCCCTCGAAATAATAGAAGTGACTAATATATCAAAATGGGAACTCCCATTAATGGAGATGAATTCCTCCAAAGAAAAAATGTGTGAAGGATTATAAAATGGAAGAGTAACACCTTGTACTACAACATAAGTAGGGGTTATGCAAAAATACATCTAAGGTTCTAGAAAAAAATCATCACAAAAAGGGTTGTTCTAGACAAAAATAAGATCAATTTCTAACATGAATGTATAATCAACACAATAATTAGGAGAAATAGAAGATTCCTCCCAAAATGAACATGGAGTAGAGGCAAATACGCAATGAAATTAGCATGTGAAACACCACGGAGTTGATGAAGACGTACATTCCTACTATCTAATGGATCTCCGAAGGTGGGAGAGCAAGGAGGAGATTCAAAATTCTCTTGAAAGGTGAATGGGAGAGGGAGGATAGGTATCCTCATCAATAATCATGTCGGTAGAACTATAAGAATAGTCCTCATCATCAAGAATATAAACAAGAAAATATGTATCAGTTGAACTATCATCATATGAAGTGTGTAAGGAAACAATAGTATTAGAAGAATTAGCAACTACAATCTCTAAAGGGTCTTTAAATAAGTACTAAAGAATGCTCCAAATATTGCGAGAAAACTTAGTGTACACTACATGATGGTGGAGAGGCATGGAAATGTACATTAACAAATGACCAAAAAACATGATATTAGTGTCAAGCTAATATGGATCAGGGTTCACTTTAAGACCCCTCCCCTAAAAAAGTATTGCAGAACGGGTGACGAATCTCCGAAAAGGGATTTCAAAAAATGGTGAAAATCAAAAAAATCGGTTTCCCATGGAAAATTCCATACAGGAGGAGACATACCATCACAACAAAAAATGTAGGTGAGCGACAGGTGTGTGTAAAAGAAGACGGACTACAGATGGGCGGCTGTGTATGCAACCAGGCACCTACACATACAAACACTCAGTTGCATGTGCAACCGCCTCTCTTGATCGTTTGTTGCCTTGATGCAGTCGTGCGTCTACAGGCTTCGGCCCCCCTACCACCACGTGTCCCTCATGCTGATGTATATATTTGTTCCTCAGTCCTAGAGCTCATTTCATTCTCTACAAACTGACTCTCTCCACTCCTCGCTAATTGAATTCCAATTTGCAAATGGCTTCCCAAGCTCATTCCCATTCCTCCTCCCAATCTCATTCTCATTCATCCTCCTAGGCTCATTCCCAAGCACATGGCCATGAAAAACTGAGAACACAGTTTCAAAACCTCATGTGCCCCCAAATTTGGGTATTGCTCACACAAAAGGACACATTCATTGACTAGGTCAAGCAGTGTTGCTTTCAAGGGATAATTTACATACCCCAATACGAAATAGATGCGAGTTTACTATAATTTATGTTATCCAATGTTGACACAACGTCTTATTTCTTCAAAGTGAATCTTCCATCTTGAGCACTTTCTTTTGGGACATCTCCAGAAGATATCCATCACTTAACCAGACTTCCTTACACAAATGCCAACCCTGTCACAACAAAAGCAATGCTCTCAGATGAGAACAAAAAGTATATGGAGTCCCACTTCGGCGTATAGGTTGAAGGTAAGTTGTAACAATCTTCTTTTTGGTAGTCTTTTATTATTATCAAAACATTAATAACGAATTTTATTTTTCTCAATGACATGTAGGTATTGCCAACACCTCTAAATCAAGATTGAGTTAACTATGTAAGTTGTTCAAAATGATTTTCTGAAGGCTATGATTGAATTTTTTGAGGCTAAGATTGTCTTGCAAGGAAGACAATTAAACATACCATAGTGGGCTCTTGTTTACATTTTTCGTTCCCTAGGTTTCCAAAATTTTGACTGGTGTACAAATATATCCAACATGATACGACAAGATTTGACACATTGTTTGCAACGACGGTGCAACATTGTCATATTGTAATTATGTACTTGTAGTATATCATGTAACGTATCATAATTTGAAGTCTGATGCTAATATTCCTATTGCACTTGATGAAATAATGAAAGTAAAATGCCTTTCTATTGATGAGCAACATGTAAGTGTAAAGTTTCAATTTCTGCAAATAAAATTTCATTAATTTATTTGTAAATTTGAGCTAATTTTCAATTTTCTTTCAGAAGAGAAGAGTTGCATCGAATGCAATAAGACAAACTACACTAAGATGTCATCAAGGACACGAGGATAGTGCAGATTCTTACCAAGATGCACAACTATCTCTGACTACAGGTTTAAGACAACAAAAACGCATGAGGAATTCTCTTACACCTACTCAATGTTAAGCGTTGGAAGCAATTGCATCAATTATTCCAAGTATTAATACCAGGGGCTAGAATGTAATTGTATAGTCAAAAGTCAAGACTCAAGCTGTGATTCATGAAATAATGTTAAATATATTATTAAATTTTTTATTAATCAATTAGGATATTATTGGTTATGCGTAATTTTTAACATTACAATTTAGAACATATTTATAGATTCTGCGCATAGTTCTCGTGAATCTTCCTAACAAAATGTTGAACAAATATACACCACTGCCATAATGAATCAGCCACTGACAGTGGAAGAAACTTCTACCCCTACTCATAGACATACCCATCATGGTAAGTATAACTGTATAAAATATATTTTTTAATCAATTATAATTTAACTTTTCTTCTAGATTTCCTAAATATTGAATTATTGTGTTTTCAAATTGCCATTTTGTAGTTCCTTCTCCTGAGACATCAAAGATGCCACCGCCACCGTCCCAGAGACAGATTCAAACAAGGGGAAAAGAATATTTTTTCCAGCTACTAGTGGTGGCACAATTCGTTTGACAACGTCTCAATTTCCGAATTTCTCTTTGAGTGGTATCTTAAGTGCAATGGGCACCACCATTTTGCATGACATTGATCTTGATGATGAGTTCTTGGGTATTGAGAGTGGTACTGGTGATCCAAATATCTTCAATCCCCATAATCTTATTCAGGGGCAGCAAAAAGAAGCTCTTGTTTTACAACTTGATTCACCTATTTCACATGACATGTTGTCTCCTCCTTCTACAGTACCGCAAACTCCACATCAATTAACATCTTTTCCTTTGAATAATTTGTTGGCCGAAAGTTGTTATGCTAATGTGACTGAATTTATTTTGCCTAATATATAATTATTGAAAACTTGGGAATTGTGGGAAAAGATTTTGATGAAGAAAATAAATATCCGTTTTCACAACCATTCCCAAAGAAGTACATTATTTGCTTTAGTTCAAAATGAGCCACGAAAGATCGATATATTGGTGAATAAGGTTGTTTCAGGAACCATAAGAGTAGACAATGACTACAATGATAATGTGTTGGATGTTATGTTGAACAGGGTAGAAAATTTAAATGGTGAAACCCAAGCTTACGTCAACCATGGGCTCAAGATAAAAACCTTGTTCTAATTGCAAATGCGGAAAAAAATAAAGCTATCATAAGTTTTTCTTTTCTTTCTTTGCATTGAAAGTTGAGTTTTGCATATTTAGATTTGTAAATTGTAACTAATAATGTTTTTTACAAACGCAGGAAAAATATGAAAACTTGAAGATTGAAGCACAACTCTTAGATCTTCAACTTAAGGATTGCGCAAAAAAGCTTAGTTGTTGTTATTTCACTGAAAAAAAAACTTGTGCTCGAGAATAAACAGAATAATACATTGAAGAAAATTATCAAGGAGCACAACATGGATCCAGATATTTTGTTCAAGCAGAAATTTGATGTGGATCCTAGTTTATTATTAGCAGGTGATGTAGTGAAACAAGATATTGAGAATCTTGCTAGTATCAATGCCACAACTATGGATCTAGTGAAATCACGAATAATTCATTATGAAAAACACCTGAGAATGAGGCAACATCATAGCTAATAAATTAAGATGGATCTTTGTTATAAGTTATGACATTGTAGTTTTTTATTGTAAGACTCTGTGAATCTATAATACTTTATATTGAGACGTTTTATGAAGTTTTTTGAAAAAATATAAATCATTATTGTTATTAATTATATTAATATTTTCATTGCATCTCTCACTTTTGTTTATTGTTTTTCATGTAATTTGTGAAGTATAAATTTTATGTTTTCTATTCAAAATTATTGTTTTTTGCATTGTATACAAAAATGAAAAGGACATGAATAAAAATATTGAAATCATTTATTCAAGAAATTTGTACCAATTTCATATAAAGTTTATAGTTACGAGCATATAAATTTTCATCTTTGCTTTTTGAATATTGTTTTTTAATATCTATTTATTTCATTGTATACAAAGATTTAAAAGGAAATATGAATAAAAATATTGAAATTCATTTATTCAAGAAATTTGTACCAATTTCATACGAAGTTTAAAGATATGAGTGTATAAATTTCCATCATTGGTGTTTTGTTTTCACAATGCAAACTAAAACACTGTATCTTATTGTTGGATTGTATACAAAAATTAAAAGGAATAAAGATATTGGAATCATTTATGCCAAAAAATTATATCAATTTGATATGAACATAGAAGTTTATATATAGGACTATTTAAATTCACATGTTCGGTGTTTCGCTTTTAACGTAACAAATTGAAAACAATTACAATGTCATGTATATAGTATAGTATATGTTTTCTATACATAATTAATGTTTTCGTATCTTATTATTGCACGAATGCATTGTATACAAAAATCAAAGGGATTCAATAAAAATATAGAAATCATTATATCAAAAAATCCGTAGCGATTTCAAATGAAGTTTATAGATAGGATTATATAAATATTTATAAAACATGTGTCTTGAGTCTTACCAAGGTACAAGTGTCGCGCCTTAAAATCTGGCAACTAAAACAATGTTCAAGCATTTTCCTCGGAGACATTTGCATCTCTAGTGTCAGACTGAGCAGAGCATCCACCTCCTAGTTCAAAACTAAGATCATCATTGTTGCTTGTGTTTATGACTTATCTTCTATTAACAAGTAAAGTCCAAGTCACAATCGCCCTTTCATGAGGAAATGCATCGAATGGATAATGTGAAACATATAATCTCAAATAAGTCTCCAATTTTTTATCCAACTTGTTTCGAAGCTTTGATTGCACAAAAGATAGTAAACTAAAAACACGTTCATCTTCTACTGATCCCAAAATCATTGTTTGGCAAAGCTCATATAGACGGAAATATTCACTAAGACTTTCTTGCAGAACGTTGCTTTGATGCAATTTTTTTCCATAGCCTTGTTATAGCTCCATTTTCTGTTGGATTGTCTAGGCGCCGACATTGATCCAACATTACAAGTCCAAAATGTGATGATTGAGTTGTCAATAAATGTTTTTGCAAAATACCTTTAATCTCAACTCCATTTATCTATACAATCCTGTTGAAGTGCTTTACCAGAACATACATCTTATTCTGAAATATTTCACTTACAAATTGTTTTTTGTTATCATCAAAGACATTAAAGAATATGGGATTGACCACTCCCATAGCCTCTAGAAGATCGTCCCTTTTAAAACGATCACGAATTTCTAAAGATAAACTTTGTGCAATCTTTCTCAATTTCATCCTTGTATCAAAAATGACATTCTCATATAAGATGTGTGTAACAGGAACTTCTTCAATTTCTGCTCCATCCAAATCAACTCGCTGCTAAAATGTATGCATTAGAATTTTCTTCTCAATTACAACTATACAAAGATAATCCTTAATATTGAATTTAAGATAGCAATTAGGATCTTTGACGTTTGTTAACATTTTCTAGTTCTCAAATACAGACCCTTTAAAGCCCTCTTGAGACAGGTATAACATATCAAGAGTTTGACAGACATGTTTCCTCAATCGTATGAAATTTCGATAGTTTTTCTCTAATGCATTTGTGCATACATTGACAAAGTGATATCATCATTCATAGCAATCATTATAGAACTGAAAGTCTCCAATTGTGTATTCTACATATGTTAAAAATCATGTTATTCCACAATTTAGAAGCACATACTGAGATCTTGCTTAACAACTTTGTATATGCATTCAAATGATTAGTATATACTCATAGGTGTGAGCCATACAAGGACCACCTGTCCATCTTCATATATTTCGAAGATTGTCGTGAAAATGCCCTAATTTGAATGGTTCAGATATTAATTTTCCCTCCAATACATTTTTCTCTAACCCAAGATTGTAGTGAATCTACTAATAGTCTCCCATGAATCTTCTACATAATGCTTTGCATGAAAGTCCATGGTCTTTTGACATGATGATTTCAATTTTTAGGCTTAAAATTAGGTGCTCATATAATCATATGCCACTTTGCAAAATATAACTAGGGGTAAGGTGCCAATTATCGTGAACCCTAACTTAAGGGGTTCCGAAAGCCACCTAACTATACTAATTTTTTTTTTTTAAATACCCTTTAATAGATCTTGATTTTTTTTAGCATGCAAATTTTCTCTTGCGCATTTAAATTATGTGGAAAGCATATTTTAAAGAGATTCAAATTAATTACTTCCGCAAAAAAAGAAATTTAAGGTGACCCATTATTTGGGAATAAAATTTCCTTTATGTATTGTCTATGTGTCATGATGTCATTGGGTAATTTATTGATGTGACTTACTTTATTGGCTAGTTTTTATTTAATTTTTAAATTTAAAAATGACATGTGCTTACTTTAATTCAAACAACTAATGGTATTAAATTTCACATATCCTCTTATGGTCATTGACCCATGCACGGTCATTGGCTTCTTTCCCCTATGTGCAATAAATTCCTTTCCATCGGTCTGACTTCATGTCCCACACAGCTTTAGTAACGCTCTTGCTCCTGCACCATGATGGTCTTCCATCTAGCACTTGAAAATGTTAATTTAATCATATTTTTTCTGCTAAGATGCTTTAGCAGATTAGCATCCTCTACTTCCATTTCAGAGACTAGCTGGTTTTAATTCCGTTTTGTAACATGTGCGTCTTAGCTCAACAGGACACAAGTGGCACGCTTTAACAAGGGGAGCCTGCCGTACGTATTGTGAATAGTGGCCTTCACAAGGGATATTATTCATTTACGTATTAGTAATTTACTGTTTTTTTTTATTTAGATCTATAGCAGAACAAAGATACAGTTTATCATAATGGTCTGTCATTCATTAAATCCATACAAAACATTCCGAAGCATATCTCCTCCGGCTGGCTTGATATGAAATGCAAATTTGTTATTACAGAAAACCCTTCACAAAATTAGAAGATACTCCCAAGAACTATAACAAGATTAAACTTATTGCATCGACTACAAAAATCTAATCTAACTACAAAACTAAAGTTGAAGATACCATGTGCAAAGTCGACAGCATTAATGTTCATACAAAATCTTGTTAGAAGTCAAATAGCCCATCTTGCCTGTGATATAACTAATATTCGTTATACTCAGCTAGCTGTAAATGGAAACTCTGAAATAACTGACGACTTCAAATCTATGGGAAATAGAAATGTGATTTCCACAACCATGACTAATATTTCATCTACATGAATAATTCACCAATTGCCATAATAGTCCAAATGAAGAAAGAGGCCTAGAAAGTTTAAGACAAAAGAAAATAAAGCTTAATGCATCTGATCTATCCGCATTCAAAGGCTTACTTCAGAAATAATTTAAAAGGTCATTTTAGGAGTTTCTACTATCATAAATTTGGGTTACAGAAACCAATGTTTCTTGTTGGCAGGATATAAAGTTGCTTAGAACTAGATGAAAACTAGATGAAAGTTTGAACATCTAACCCATCCAAAGTCAACAAGTCATTATTTTAAGAAATGTCAAATGATGGGGAAAGGAAGACGTAGGATATGCTACAACTCAAAAACAAAAGGCATAAGCAAGGAAGTTAATGTGATAATTTCTAACATTGCACATAATATATCAGTTACTATTCTCATTACACATTCTACCTTACGTTCATTTAGCGAAAAACAGCGAAATTAAGATGCATGCCACATCTTTGAGGGAGAGTTCTTTTGATTATTTCAACCATGCAGATAGCAAAGGACTGATGATTATTTATGCTTTCCATGGTCATCTTAGTGACAGTAAGAGCAGTCAAACAAAGGTCAAGGCATTCATGTCATCAAAGTGAAAGTATGAACTCTAAAACATTGTATTTCATATAATGCATTCCCATATGGTACACAAGACATAATACATTGGAAGTGCTGCTCTCAAAATGAATGTCGTCATTGAACGAATTCAAAAAGACCCCCTTTGTCAGGCCAATTAATCTAGTTTAGAGTTGACATCCGCCGAACTGTATACGGTGTGAGGCTTACTGAATTCACACATTCTTCTAATACAAATTTTCTTTTCTGACAATGACAGATCTATTCTCATTTGATACACGATTAAGAATAATTAACCAACAGGCCAAATGCCTGCTGAGCTACAACTCAAAAATGTGTGTTCATTTATAGAATCCTATCATCATTATCCAAAAGAATATAAACTCCAGGCCAGCAATTAAAGTACAGAATCTCCATATCAATGATACAACTTATCTCAACAGGGCATGCAAAGTGACCAACAATAACCGCAACTAATTCTGCAAGAAAATAATGAGTACACCAAATTTGGTGCTTTTTTCCAGCTACAAATACAAAGAGTTTGCAAAAACAATGCCGCGGCGAAGACTTTCACTGCTAGCCTCAAATTTCTTCTCTAGTGCTTCATCTCCAATTGCATGAGCAGCAGCTTTCAGCTTCATATCATTCACCAGAGGAGTTAGTTACAATCTTTTTATCTGTAGAAATAAGAACCTGCTTCATATTCTAATAAGACATAATATTTTTGGATTTTGATACAAGGCAATATTAAGTCGAGTCGATATCAGTTTCAATTCCTAAAACCTTCTCAAAGCCACCTCAAAGCATATCCATGTAAAGAAGGCATTTGAACTAATGAGAAATTTAACCCACTACTTTCACACCATTATTTTTCCTACCGAAAAATAATATCAACTTCAGCTCTTAAAACATTCTCAAAGCCTATCCATATAGGAAGGCATTTGAATTGAGATACATAATTATAACTTTACACAACTGCTTTCTAGTCATTATTGTCCTACCAACAATAAAGGCAGCTAATCGAGATCGGCTCGGAAGAATATGCCTATCAATATAACACTTCTGGTTAGCAATGAATTCATCTCCTAGTCCTCCCAAAATTTAACCAGAGAAAGAACGATTTTGAATTGAGAAAGGGATGATAATAGTTTGAACGCATCCTTTTTATCCAAGAGATGGAAGCAGATGCAGCACAAAATATAGGAACAAACATATCCACCATAATATGAAACTAGCTCTTTTCGCTAATTTCTGGAGACCATTTCCTGATAAAGGTTAAAATGTAAAGAGCAATTGAATTTGTAATTGCTACCCATGTTTTCCAAGGGTAAATTCTAAAATCCCAATTTAGTAGCTTAAAATGAATACAGATAAATCGGTGTCCAAATATTCCAATGGTTTTCACTATTACTTGAATCCAAGCTATACATGCGTGCACATAACCACACACTACTAACTAGTACCATATAAACTTCAGAGTTGCAGAAAATTTATCTCGCCAGCCGCCTTACTGAACACGGAATGAAATGGGATATATATAGTGATAGGGCAAACACATACAAGACAGGAGAATGACAACAAACAGCAGAATATAGCAGAAAATTCATCTCAGATGCATAGAAGCAATTCAATTCACTCACTGAATGATTGAATCAGAAGCAAGCGGAATGTTGATGCATAAACACCGAACCTCACCTTACACCCTACGAGTCACCTCCTAATTTCCACACCATTAAATGACTTATCATGGAATATGACTCCTTAATTTAAAGCACCTAAGCCACTCCCACACATTAGTACTAGTAACTGTAATATTTTCATCAGATTTGAGACACTATTCGAAATTTTTTTCTTGGAAATGTACCCATGTTTCTCAGTCAATCTAAAGATGACTTCCATGAGTATGTTGGAAATGTGTTGTGTATCCCTTATAGACTGTCCACTCTACCATGATGTGCAGTGTGCCATGATATGGGGGTCCGGGCATTGCCCAGGCTGGTGGGTTTGCAGGCCAACAGCCCCCCAATGCAAAGGTTCAAGGGCGAGAGTGCCAGAGAACATTTTGGGGTCCTTATAGGCTATTTTGATGGGTGGTTTCAGCCCATTATTTACAATCCTTAGTATTGCATCAAAGTTTTTCAGCCCACTGTTCAACAGTGTTGGATATTTTATATCAGTATGGTCATGCATTATTTGTGTGCAAATAATGAGTTATTGTGACAACTCATATTGATAGAGATTAGGTGAGAGAATGTAGGGATTGTGATAATTCTTGACTCCATACTTGTAGGAGTTGATGAGGCTATATATTTGTCATAATCAGTTTGAATATGGAGTGATTTCATTTTCAGTTGGTATCAGAACGGGATGGCTCCAAGGTAAGTCACAAGGTTGGTGTTCATGTTCGCTGAGGATAGAATTCGAAAAAAAATTGCCAGAGTACAAAATTCAGGAAAATAAAAGTCAATAACTTTAAATTATATAAATATGCATTTTTATTATTTTTACTCTCAAAATAAAAATAAATGTCAAAATATATAAATATTAGTAAATAGATTCAAAAAGTATAATAAAAAGATGTCAAAAATATTTACATCATGATAAGTTAATCAAAATAAAACATTACAAACATGTGAAATCAAAATCAATAAAGTTTAGTTAAAAGTTTAATTTATTTTAATCTAATAGAAACCAAATATCTAAAAAAGCTAATAATTGAATTAAATTACTTGGAAAATAATTCAAGCAAAATATTTAAAATCTAACTTGAAACTAAATAATACATAATAATTTAATTGAATCTCTCGTAAAAGACTTCGCCTTAACATAAATTTTAAATAGTAGAACGAATACAAAGAATAACCTAAAATTTAATAATGAATATGATCTAAAAATAAACTAACATACTAACTTTTAACTGGCTATTAATAAATTTTAATTAAAAAATACTACATAATCTGTGAGATTCTAAAGTTTTAAAAGCAACTATAAAAATGTAGATATCGAAATAAAGGATGTGGCTCCAAAGCTCTACAATGGGGATCAACCGTCGATCCTGCCAAGGGATTTGCGATTAACATTTGACTTTCAAACTTCAGCCTTCAACAAGCCCTTCACATTCAGACCCTTCAATTTCAGACCTACATTGCATGGTTTCTTTCAGACTTCAGACCCACACTGCACACAAAAACAGATTAGAAAGCCTTCTAAAATTGCTGGACAGCTCGCTGATGACATCTCATTTGCAGGCTGTTTGCAGTCGTGAAAAATGGCGAAGATTGAGCACCTTTATACAGATTTAAAAGCCCTAACCCTAGCCAAATAGTAAAAACGAGTTTTCAAATGATTTTTTGTTATTTTATTTGTTGATCTTCCCACATTTTGTAAGGTTTCAAATAAAATCGGGAAAGAACTTCAACAGTACAAAATTTAGGGCACATTTTAACAGATTTTTTTTGGTCAGATCACCTCCTTCACAGTGATCCCTTTAGGAGGGGCACCAAGCAGCAGTATGACACCAGTACAGGCCCTCAGACCAGATCAGTGCGGAACCAGGGCACCTTTCTCCAGTTTGGGAGCTTCCAGACACATACGAGGCGAAGATCATCCCTTCACAGACATCCATGGAGATCCACCAGACCTGCTCGGA
This sequence comes from Taxus chinensis, assembly GCA_019776745.2. Classification (NCBI taxonomy): domain Eukaryota; kingdom Viridiplantae; phylum Streptophyta; class Pinopsida; order Cupressales; family Taxaceae; genus Taxus; species Taxus chinensis. The sequence continues at coordinate 724,078,424 of CM034148.1, forward strand.
GAGCTTCTCACTCCAGACATCAGTGTTCCATACCTTCCACTACTTCCTCCACTGGACATCAGTGCATTACTAGCTTCTTTCAGCCGGCCTTGAATGCTAGATGAGAGAGTTCATGTTCGGTCTCTCTTCCCTCCTCCTAGCTCTTCTTCTCTCTCTTCTACATTGTTTTCCCCATGTCCCACAGCTCTGAGGTCATGGGTCGTGGGTCGTGCACTTCTTGGCCATTGGCCCTCACTTCATTTCTCTCTTCTCTTTCTTTCTTTCTGTTCTTGTTTTTCGTGGAAACCTGTCTTGGTTTCCCAGCTGGTTTATGGTCCCTTTGTATGGTGCAGTCCCTTTGACCTACTTTTGTGGTCATCTATTGGACATTTAATATATTTGTCTTATCTTATCTTATCTTTGTGTGTTCTTTAAAATTGTTAAAATCTGAATTTTTTTATTTGTAATTCAGCAAATTTTGTGATAGAGGCTCCAAGTCAGTGTTACACAAGGACTCGTCCCCTAGATTTTGGTGACGTCCCGGACGTCCCGAACGTTTTGGTGACGTCCCGGACGTCCCGAACGTTTTGGGGACTTGGAGGGCATGTCCCCTATTTTTTAAAAATCTTTCAAAAAACTTCTGATGTGTTTACTTTTAAAAAGTCGTTATTTTTACGAAGAACATTAAATTATAATCTTGAAAGTACCTTAATAGATTTTAAATCCCTAAAGTTCATTGAATAAAGTTAAAATATTCAAATATTAATACTTTTTATATAACTTTAATAGCCGTCCCCTTGCCGTCCCCAAAATTTGGGAATTTTTTCCTGTCCCGGAAACCCCGTCCCTCTGTCTACATGTCCCCCCCGTCCCTGAGACTTAGGTAACTATGCTCCAAGCTCTGTTTATGTTTCCAAAAAAATATTTCGTACCATTTTGTAAGCAATTTAGCAGTGTTTAAGGGTTTCTGTGAAGATTAAGATTACTTTTTGTTCTATTAAGGTATTTAAGAGTTTTCATGCCATTTAGGATCATCTCTGAATGTAGTTCTATCAATAGCCAGTGCTTCATAAAAATCAACAGCCAATGCTTTGTATCATGTTGATCTGCCCCCATAAACTCGACAGCATATACGTACATACACTATATACTGATCTTCCAGCATATAATCTGCAGCATTTGTCATGGATTTGTGTAATCTCCTGCCATTCACGTACACAGATCTGCTAGGCTGCTACAAAGATGTTTAATGCACCATCTGTGTTGTTTTCTCATGAGCGTCCTGCCACTCTGACATTGCAACATTGTCAAACAGCATGAAGATTCAGGTGCACCTCTGTCTTCTGACGTCTCTCTACCAGACAATTCTCATCTCCATGTACAAGTCTTATATTCAGTCTGTATCTATGCAGTGGTTAATGACTTAATAAGTTAATAGGTAACTCAAGAGCCGAATATAAAGATAGTTGTAATGTCAAATTATTTATTTAAGTTTTTTTTTTTTTGTTATTAGGAATTGTCAAAACTTTGCTCACGTGGTGTATAAAGATAGTTGCAATATCAAGTTATTTATTTAAGTTTTTTTTTTATTTCTATTAGGAAATGACAAAACTTTGCTCATATAGTGTATTGTCAAGTAGAATTTAAAGTTTATGGGTTATAGAGTATCACTAGAAACAATTAAAAATGTCTAGTGTCTAGTTAGTGGCTGGCAAAAATAAAGTCTCAATTAGTTTATTAAATAAAATATTAATTCAATTTTGTACGTTGATATTTAGTCGACAAAGTCCTAGTCAGAATAGTCACTATATATTGCAGTGTTTGCCTAAGACTCTGGAACGGCAGGACATGGGGACAAAGTTTCCGAGATGGCAAAAAATTCCCAAAATTTCGGGACGGCAAGGGGGCAGCTATTAAAATAATATATAAAAATATACAGATAAATTTTAGAAATTTTATGAATAGCAATTCATATTTATACATCAATCCACCATGTGCATACAGTCCACGTCCAGACATCCATATTAAAAACTCGGTGGCATACATATAGCTATACTAATGTTATATGCCCATATATCTTTTAATATTATCGTGTATGTTGCTGGTTTTCAAAGTCTGTTGTGACAGTATGTGTGCATTTTGGCTCAAAAAATTATGTATTGATATATCGCTCTTGATTCTTAATATGTCTTTCTAATACAATACAATCGGTTTGTAGTTCACCAATAAACGCTTTTAAAGAGAAAACAACAAAAAAATTAATTAATAATTATTATTATTAAAAAAAAGCATAAGTCCCCAAAACATCCCAGGGATGTCCTAGCGTCCTCAACATCCCCAGAAAAGGTGGCGTCCTTGAAACGTCCCCTGATATTCAGGGATGTCCCGGGAACGTCGGCCTTTTTTCCCACCCTTCCGAAAATGTGGGGGGGACATTTACCCCCATCCCGTCATCCCAAGGATGTCCGGGACATCTAGTTTTCAGGGGGGACACGTCTCCGTGTAGCACTGATATATCGTCAATCGTTATAAAATTGTCAAAGTTTCCCTTTGTAAATGAATGCATTATCAATTGAAAGGTAACGTGAGCAAACCAACAAATGCCAACGAACTCATCAAATGGACTATTAAGGACCAAAAATCCTTGCCTATCATTGGCCTCAATTTGTTAGACCCATATCTACATCACATAGATTTCCAAAAGTCCTTTAGTAAAGTTTGGAAATAATTGAGCAAGACATTTGGATCTGAGGCCAAGATCGCAAAGATAACACTAAAGCAAAAGCTATAGCTTGAAGATGGAGGAAGACGAAAAAATGGGAGACCACATCAATAAGTTGCTATTAGCTGGTATTAAAGTAATAGCAAAAGATGAAGACACAAAAGCAATACCACTATACAGTTTGCCTACTAGCTTTTCAAATGTGGTGTTCACTTTAAGCAAACTGAAACTCAATCTAGAAATGTTTATTTCTACATTGCTGGAGGAGAATTGAGTCAAGAGTACTGAAACTAACAAGAAGAGAGAATGTTTTTAGAAAATAATGCTAGTCACATCTTATAGGAAAAACAAAAGGTCCAAACCTTCAAAAGACAAATACACATGTTTTTATTGTAAGAATCTAAGGCATCTACTTCTAAATTGTAAGCGAAGAGCACAAGATATCATAGATGGAAAATTCAATCAAAAGGCCTTGATTGCTGAGGAGAGTGATTGGGAAAATACACTCCCCATTCTAGTAATGAAGATTTTTCCCATCACAGTGATAAAGAATATGTGCATGGAACATAAACATGTGTGTATGGGTATGTGGTGTGCTAAAAATAAAACTACTGCAAACAGATAAATAGGAGAGCAATAGACTACTATGCATTTTATGTCGCATACTTCTCAAATGGTTTGTCAGTGTGTAGCCCAGCACTCATTGGAAATGAAAGCATAAACAATTGTGTTCATGTATGTAGGTGATCAAAGCAACAATCGTCATGTGTAGTATCAATGCATACCTAGAGTATGTGTTGACATAGTTTCAGTTTTCAGGTTGTGTGGCACGGTTCCTCTCCCTATAGGGGAATGTTGGATATTTTATATTAGTATGGTCATATATTATTTGTGAGCAAATAATGAGTTGTAACAACTCATATAGAAAGAGATAATGTGAGAGAATGTAGGGATTGTGATGAGCCTTGACTCCACACTTGGAGGAGTTGAGGGGGCTATATATTTGTAATAATCAGTTTGAATAATACATGGAGTGATTTTGTTTTCAAATGACAATTTTAATGTATTAAAGGAAGAAAAATTATCTTATTGTACTGAGTGGTTAAAGTATTACAATAAGTGAGTGTTGTATTTCTAGGTTTTTTCTCGCAAGGTTTTCACATGTTAATCTTGTGTTTATTGTGAATGTGTTTTTTTCTTTTCTGCTATATTTTAGGATTATGTAAGCATTGCTTCTCCTGCCTATATTTATCAGTAGTCTATTTGTCTTCATTTGAGATAACCTCCACAAGTAGTCATAACCCTAATTACATTTTCCCCATGTATTTGTATTAATAATAGCAAGGCAAAGGGGGCCATTTAGAACATAGGATGAGGAAAAAAATCCACACCTACAAAGCTGAACACAAACCACCATCGCACCTAACCTAAACATGATTCCAAGTTCCAACAACCTTTTTCTTGCAGTGTTTAGGGATGGCTAAAATAATATTCAGGTCAGACATTAGATTCATTAATTATTAATGTTTGACAAGTAAGGCATAAGAACAATAGCCAAATCATAATGGCAGCAAAGAAGAAATTCATTGAAACATCTCATTTCAACATTGTAACATGCAAACCCACCAGCTGCATTCAATGCACATCTTGAGAATTATTTGTTCCATTCTACGTTACCAAATACAGATGTGGGGATAAATCTAGGCATATCCACAAGTCTGCTGCACGACAAATCCAGCCTCAAAAAAAATCACTAGTTGTGAATATCTCACCATGGTGGCCTCAAAAAAATTCACTACTTCGGACAAATCCGGCCTCAAAAACTATTACTAAGGAATGTTAGGTATGTTGCTAACTTGAATAAAAATCTCTAATATGTTTGTCAGTTAACCGAGAATCTAAATATTGTTGCAAATTTCTTTGCGGAGAAGTGTTTTGTATCAAGATGTGAAATAGAGTTGGGTGATTGCCCTGAGCATTGGGCAAGGTGGCTAGTATAGGCTAGTTGACTTTGCTACAGTCAACTTCAAAGCATGTGTGGAGGGAGAATCCACCATACAGGATATGCTAGAGGATTCCATAGAGAAAGAATGAAGAGAAACCGGAATGCACTACTTGTGGAGGGAGTATCTGCTAACATGCAAGAAGCTGAGATACTCCATGGTTGGGCAGATGAAATGCTCAAATTACAAAACATGCAAGAGGCGTGACGTGAGATGGCAAGAAAAGCCACCATGGTGAGATGACAGGAAAATCTGCTCGTGGTGAGATGGCAGGAACAGTCACTCAATCAAAGGCCCCGGATTGGAAGTCAAAAACCATGATCAGTTTGCTAGTGTCGTTGTTGAGGACTTCCTAACAATAGGGAATAATTGAGCAACGAACGGGAATAAATGAGAAACAATTGGTTTTTAATCTTCTGGAGTAAGTTTTTTCTCCTACCATTGCAGACATGTTTATTTCTCCTATTGCGGAGTTGTTTGTTACTCTTATTGCAAAGATGGTCACTCAATTGTTTTTCTCCGTAGCAACTAAAGTCAATCGCAGAGTTTCTTCAAGTGTTTTCCTGAATGGAGCTTTGATTGATGAGTTATATATGGTGTCGCATGAAGGTTCTCAACTACATGATAGAGATCATCTACATTGTACATTGATTGAGTCTTTGTATGAACTCAAGCAGGCTCCACAAGCCTTCTACACTCTATTCAATCAACATCTCAGCCAATAATGATTCATCGCCATCCAATGAATCACTCAGCGAACACTTGGTGGACAACCTGATTTATCTTATGTCCACATGACCGGATTTTTGTTTTGTTGTTAGCTGTCCTTTTCAGACTCTATCTACATTGAAGCTCCTACATTGGAAGCAGCAAAACAACAGAGGATTACATCTTTCAGCATAATATGTAAAAAGCAATACATGGATTTAATAACTAAATTTCTAGGATTTATTGTTTTTGGAAAAAATTGGGACAAAAATGTTGTCTCTGATTTAGTCATTGAGAAAGTGGGGTATTAAGCTATATTAATTAATACTTATCAAACTATTAGTTTCTACCAACTAATGTTCGGTTGTAATCTCCTCAACTATATTGTAACTACTTCTGGAATAATAAAATGACAAAAACACAAACTCCAAAGTGTGCATTCTAGTTTCTCCACTCTCTCTGTTTACATCTTCTAACAAATTTCATGGATCCGGTCAAGTATGCCACAAGCCTCTTGGAGAAGTTTGGGATGACAGATTGCAATCCCTCTCCTACTGCTACACCCATGGAGGTCAGGCTGAAGTTATCAGCCAATGAAAACTTATCACCATCCAATGAATCAATCTACAGACAATAGGTGGGCAACATGATATATCTTACATCCACACAAAAGGATCTATGTTTTGTTGTAAGCTATCTTTCATGATTTTTGTCTCAACAGAGGCTTTTATATTGGACAGCAGCAAAACAAGTTTTGTAATATGTCAGAGGAATTCTTGACTTTAGCATCCTATTTTATAGGACTGCAGATTTCAGATTGCAGCCTGCAGATCTAATGACTAAACCTTTTTGTCCGATCTTGTTTGTAAAATTTCGGAATAAACTTAAGTCTCCAATTTAGTCATTAAGGGGGGTATTAAGTTATCTATTAAGTATTAATTGATATTTTGTTATCAACCTCTTCAACTATATGTAACTTCTTTATGCATAAGAAAAAACTGACACACACGAGTATGTCAGTGTAACATGTCTTCCATTTTCTTCTTTTCTCTCTTAGGCTCTTACTAACAAAAACTTTAAAAAGCTATATTGATTGCTTAAATTGTGGAAAAAATATAGCTGTATCGAATTGCACTAAAAAGGCAATTACTGTAGCTTGAAATCTTATTAAAGCGTGCCAACTTCAACTAGGCTGAGTTGTCAACCTGCCTCCCTCAGGCAAGCATGTACCCATATGACTAGTGTGAACAACAGAAGTTGTAAAAGTAAACAGGCATACTCACCACATAAAGCATCAAAGAAGGCATGCATACATACAATTTGCATAAATAAGTTGTTTACCTGATTCAGAAACTCGTCCAACCTCCTAGTCATACGTATGATACTGCCTTCAAATATATCCGTCCTACTTGTAACTTCTGCAAACGAAGCACCCTGCAAAGATCATGTGTGTCAAGTTATTAATGAAGAAACATTGATGTTGTATCAATAGTAACTGACATGCCAACAAGATATGAGAAGAGGAAAAGTTGTAGTAGATTATTCCTATTCTTGGCAATGGCTAAGGCATAGCAGGAAACTATAGAATCCAGTCCATCACTAAATGAACTTCCAGTATTGGTTGCCAATGTTGAGTCATTTTCTGCCATATAAAAAATCAACTAGACTAATTTCCCAGTAAGTGAATGGCATTAACATGAGCTGATCCCATGGTAATGTAAAGTTTGAAGAGCTCCATGTACACCTCAACAATGTTTGCAGTAGAATAAAATTTACTAAAGAATTGGAGCTCGACAGTTGTCTCACCTGATTTGATGTCCTCCTCAAAAGAAAAGAGGATGGTTATCTTTCTCAACAAGTTTTACATGAAGGGAACACATACAGTTCTTTTACTTTACCTTCGAGCCCCATCTCACCACCACCCGGCACATTAAGAAGGGGTCCTTAAGGCATTAACCACCAGAGCTTTTAAAATTTCAGAAGACGAACATTTGGAGGAGAAGTGCCACTTGGACAAAGATTTATGATAAAATATTATAATAATAGTCAGATAGCTAGGGCCTTCCATAAAGCCCAGGACTTTCTTTCGCAAAGGAAGATAAGAAAAGATGCCAATGAACAACCTCTCACATTCCTAATTTACATTGAGGGGGCGTCTAACAACTTTGCTAGAATCCTTGAGCGCCAAAACATTAAGACCTCATTCATTCACTTAATAAGATCAGACAACCACTAAAAACAACAAAGGATTATCTTGAACCTAAAGTAAATAGTGTGGTTTATTGGATACAATGCTCATGTAGAAGACCTTTCACAGGAGAAAAAGGAAGGTATTTCCTAACAAATCACAAACACAATTCAGACATTCTCCATAATATGATTGACAAGTCAACACTTGCAGAGTGCTCCGATACGACTAAGCACCACATTTGCATTGACAAAGCCGAAATGGTTGCAAATGAGGATTGCAACATTAAGAGAAGACTATGGGAGATTCGTAAACATCTGAATAATTTGAATAGGGATGAAGCCTAAGTCATCCATGGAGATGTATTATTTCCTTTCTTGTCATCTAGGTGCAATTGGGTTGATCTGTCATTTATAATTTGCTAAAAAATAAAACTCTGTAGTCGAGATGTCTTCTACCTCTTGAAACACACCTCCTAACAAGAAGTTGCAGTTTCTTCTTTAGGTTTCAAGATCATTCTAGATTTAATCAGGACATTGTAAATTTTCAGCATACAATCTTTTGCAAATACACCATGGGCTTGCTGCACAGATTTCATCGTTGGTAGAGCCATGAAACGTAATGAGTGAGCATATATCAAGAGATAAAATATAGAGATTCAACAAGTATCAAACAAAAAATCCCACCTAAACCACATGGTGGAAATCTTATTGTGCAAGCCATACTGAATTTTCAGATATGCACATAACTACTCTTTCCTGGATGGCTAAACAATTCACTCATCCTTTTTTAGGACAAATGTCAACCCTGGAAGTTGTCAGCAGACATGGTAAACTTGGTATTCTACAGAAGTTCTAGAACCACTATGGATTCCAAAGCTCAGCCGCACAGACGCTGCAGTCAATTCACATCTGATCTACAAAAGGTATGTTCAGATTTTGTGATTAGCTGCATGCCATCCAAATACTCAAACACCGACGAATACTATTTCATGGAATACAACAAGTAGACATTTTTTTAAAAAGAGCAATTTGATAACTCTTCGCTCCAAGAAACCAAATTTATAGACAAAGAATTATCACTCAGCTCTAAACGAATATCAGTGGTATAACTACTTTTGGAACCGTACAGAATTACAGATAGTCACTGCATACTCCAAATTTTGGTCAAAAAAATCTTCTCTTGTGAACACACTTTTGAGCTGATTATTTAATCAGTCCATACCCTCCTCCATGTATGAAAATTAGAAAAAAGATCTTGGACAATATTGTTTGAAATGGGACACTCAACATGGAGAAAAATAAGGCAAGGTATGAAATTTATTTGAGGCGGTCTTAACATGCATCATATTTACATGCAGTGTGACAACCAGATTTACCACTGGTTTTGGCCCCAAAAGCAATATTAGGTTACTTTGCTCCTTTTCTACTACAATCAACATATAAGATCAAAGTTCAATTAGAGAACAGTGTTAAAAAGTTTAGACTGTTATATTTTCGAAAGTGTAGCTCTTAGCAATAGGAGTTTTAGATATTAATATAAAATTACTTGGACACGGGTTCTCAAACAGGATAACAAACACTAAACTTGTCCGTTAGATTTTAAAATAAGAATTTCTGCAAGGTAGTAAAACAGAGGCTCATAATATTAACTAACCAAAAGCATGCAAAGCAGGCATTCTTTTAAGTCGGAAACCACAAAAAAGAGAAAAGAGCTAACCGTAGACCAATGGTAAACAACATCCATCAGATGTGGACGGGTTGTCGACTCCACATACTCCTCTATATCTACATCTAACTTGCACTCGCGCTGCACCTGCATTGAAGAAAGGCAATATATTTGTTTCAAAAGGAAATTTTACAGAAATTTTTCATAATACAATCAAACAGAAGCATCGAAATCAAAATATTGCAACTCTTTAGGTTTATTTGGTTGTGCTCCAAATCACCTCTGCAATCCATCGTGCACTATCCCGAAGTTGCTGCAATGGCTTTACAAGCTCATTAGTCAAATGTACTTGTTCTTGTGATTTATCACATGGAACAAAACAACTTGCAAGTGCTGCTACTTGATGATGATCTAAATCATTGAATGTGCCTGCACATCAGTAAAAATGCAATGAACATCGCGATATTATTATCAATAATGAATTAAATAACAGAAAATTACCTGCCCTCAAAAGGCATCCATAACTTGCATTCAAGCATAGGATTACACATACCATTGAACATAAGTTCAGTTATAAGGAGTTCATCTGCTGTGTCTATCAGACATGCAGCCCGGCCTTTCAATTGCACCACACCATCAGCATCAATGTGTCCAAGCCGCTTAAGTACTCTCGACCGATTTCGTAATTCTTCCCTAAATTTATGAAGCTGATCCAACAGCAAACAAGATAAGGAAGTACTTAACTTATCCCGTTAACAATTTGTATGAAATGAAAACAGGATCACAACCAAATATGACTAAATCTTCCAATCCAGCATTTATCAAGAAGTCAAGATAGAATCAGCAGCAGGTATTATCTGCATAACTGCTTTGGTGTACAAACAATATATCCACATATGATATTCAAGAGCACAATAGGAAAAAAACAAGGTGAACTTTCTCAAGGATTGGAAGCTCTGCGGGGTTCTAAAAGCGAGGAAATAAAGAAAGCATTTATGTCAACATCTGGACAACAATTGAATGTTTCATAGCATCCCACCAGAATGCTCACAAAGAAATGGAATGAAAAGTACAGTACAGCCAAAAAGGAAAATGGGCAAATTTAAAAAAATAAAATAATGCTCCCCCCATAACTTATGAGCAGGCATACCAGTTTGAGGGATAGTGCAGGATTGAAGGCAACAGTGGTGTTCAGATTCCTATTGTAGCTAAAAATTCAATCCTATGATATTCTAAGAGTACTCAACTGTCTGCTGTTGACAGGGTGTTCAAAATGCAACAGAGGCAAAAGTGCCGTTTGATGAATTTTGAGAACCATCCCGAATTACAATTATCCTGCGCATATACGTCTAAAACTCACTGTACATGACTTAAGGATGCACTCTTTCAGGAAATAGTCAAAACAACAAGGGAAGAATTTCAAATATCTAGAAGTTATCAAGCAGGAAAAAGACACAAAGACACACATGCTTGAAGATTTCTAACAGGAATCTCAAAACAGAGCTAAAATAATTGTGGATGATCAAGAAATAGTGCCTTTATCATTATGGCGGAAGAAGGCGGAGAAATAATGTGCACCTCATTGGAAAATAGCAAACATGATCCATAAGATATTATGATGAATTTCGCAGTGCAAATTGCACCTAGATGAAAATTTATGTGCAACCATACCAAACCTTAAAGATTATTTCCTATTTTTTTACATTGGTGTTCATGACACAGAATTAGAACAAAAAATGCCTGCAGATGCATCTTGCTATTTTATCAAAATCACTTACTTTACTCACTAATTCTGCTAAGAAATCATGTTAAGTCATGGCCATATATATATCAAGGCGTAGCTGTCATATTACTGACAAAATAGCATACACATTTCACAAACAAAGTTTCATCCTGAGACGCATGATAGAATGTGTCCGGAATAGCAATACATTCAGACATTACAGACAGCTTTCTCAACATTTGCAAAATAATCCCTCGTTAAAGAATCACGGTAAATACTAGTTAGAGATAGATTTTATCTAGTATATCCACATTATGTATCAAAAATCAGAAATATGGACAGACATCTACAAACAAGGAAAGGCAGTATAACAAAATCGCAAAAACTTCATGGTAGGCTTGTATATGAAACAAGGCAAAAAATCCTTTCAAACATTTCATACTTTATGAAAATGATTACTGTTCAGTGTTGAACAATGAAGCACTAAAAATTCAAAATTAATAATTAAAGCATCAATGTTCACTACTTATTATTTTCAATGGGAATACAATATTGAATATGATGATGCCAAAATGTCAAATGGCTAACAAAATAAAAAACTTTAACAAATATGAGTTGATCAATTCTCTCCCATGCAGTTGCCCCATAAGATAGCCACAGACAGGAACATCAAAATTATCATTGTTATCTGCATACTCCAGATGCTTCTCCTCCTCTACTTGAAGGTCAACCATATCCAGCAGTCCATTCCTACAAGCCTCCCCAGTATCATTCGTCAAATTGACTTGAATCCTCCACATGCACATCCCATCAATTTGAAGATCATTGAAACAAACTAGTATCTCCTGCTGAAAAAGTTGAATGTTACTGTCAATAGGGACCAAGATTCTGGTCCTCTTTGCAGAAAGCTCATTCATTTTCACCAAGTAAATAAAAGAATATGTTCTCAAACTACTCTCGCTAGCAGAGAAGTTGGCAACCCGGGCAAATAATTAAATATCCGATCATTAATTTTTTAAGATTGATTCCAACAATTACTCCTCCAGCAAATTTTGTCTTGAGTACAAACCAAGCTCTAGTCTCTCTTGCCAATGATGTTCTAAGCTTATTCCTCAACAGAAGAAAGGAAAGCTATTGCAATTTAATGATGCTTGCATTTTCTAAAGATACATTTTTGACACAGCTTTCATCCTTCCTTTTGCCTCAATATCCTCTAACAGTGTGATCCTACCAGACCCAGCATCTTACCTTTTTCAGATAGAAGATATAGTCTTCCCTATATAACAAGGATTTAGCTTACGGCATCTGTTATAACAATAGTTTAAATCTTGAGTGAAGCATTTTCATCTTTAGGCCCACCTCTTTCCTTTTCAACACACAATATCACTGTATTGTGTCCTAGACTTCACCCTGTGAAAGGAATTTGTATCTAAATAACAGATAATCACCAGTATAGGTTTTGGGAAGTTTACTAAATTATCAGAATAATTCCACCAATTAATGTCAATCACTATATTTGAAGCTTTTTCAATGCTAGGTTTAAGAGCCAGTTCATCTCTCTCACTCCTGTCTGCTAATGCCAGTACAAATGGTTTCTTTACATAAATCATGTTCTCTATTAAAATAACAAAAAAAACATACCTCATCTCTGTTGGTTCCAGTAAACACCAAATGTGCATGTGACATGTATATGGCAAGTGATATTTGCACAAGCCTGGCATATGTAACACATGACAAAAAATACTGAATGTTCTAGTAGTATTGTTAGGGCGAAATTATGAGATTATGTGCTGAGGATGGCTTCTAACTGTTGCAAACCTATTGCTCATACATCTTAGTAATTTGATAGGACCTTTGACCTTTTTATTCCAGTGTTCCACGGAGTCTCAGAACTGGGGGGGCTGGTCTTGGAGACAGTGGGACCAAGGGCCTTGGTTTTGGGACAGCAGCAGGACAGCAATGCAAAAATATATATATATATAGTACTTAAAAAATTAGTTATAAAAAAATGTATAATGAACAAACAAAACTTTGAAATACTAAACACATTGCATTGAACAGTGAAAATACCAAATATCAATATATTGATATTTATATTCAAAATGATGATTACATTCTAAATTCAGACACAGTTCGCCAATGGCTCAATGCCTCTAATGAGTCTAATCATCCCCAAAGTTTGCAGCTGCACCAAACTCTTCATCAGTCGAACTACTAGACTTCTCAAGGTCAAGCTCCTCCAAACTAATGCCAATAAACCCTGTTTGTGTCGCATCATCATCAATCTGAGATGGCTGCTTTGGCTCTACATCTCATCAGGCTACTGGACTCTCCTTGTACATAAGTCTATTGCGATCAATGAGACACAAGGCACTATGTACAGCTACAAGCTTCTCCACCATCCTAGAGATAAGCTTGTTCCTCTTCATAAAGTGGATGAAGCCATAAGTAGACCAGTTCCTCTTAGAAGAAAGCAAGCGAATAGCTAGCGTGGTTGTCAAAGAATCAAGCCCATGCATAGTCACCCACAAAATTCGGTCCTCTTGTGCCATAGTATCCCAATCCATCTTGGCCTCTTCTAAATATTTCCTAAGAGCGGCAAATTTTGTCCACTCCATAAGAATAGTGCTAGCATTTGTAGAATTGTACATAAACTGAATAGCCTTCATGAATCCCTTCTTCACCTCTACATCTTGTATAGGGGTAACTCTGTCAGGCCTTTACACATACCACTTTGGGTTCAATGCATAGGCAGACATGTGCAAGGGGGTGTTGAGTTTCTCTGGTCTTCGATGAATGATTGGTTGAATATGGTCATAGTAGAATTGCAATGTAGGGTCTTTCTCTTGTACAATGGCCTTCATTTGGCCGAGTATACTATCAATGCAACTCATACACCTCTCGAAAACTAGGTGCATTAGAGTCCCCATATCTAATGACTCTGAAGACTAGAGTAATGATGGAAACTATTTATTTTGAATCAACTCAAAATGTATCACTGTTCATCACCTCCTTCACCCTCTTCCCTTCTTAGACTTGGAATTGGGCCACCGATTCTACTCAATTGTCATGACCATTAGTTGTAATGCCTCTTACAACTCCAGCATCCTCTCCAAGAGAATCAAATACGATGTATACCTAGTCTCTATAGGTTTCAAAAATTCCTTAGAGAAGGTCCTAAAAAGTGCATGTGAAGTATGGTGGTTGCAAACAAACATCTGCACATCTCTAACATCATCAACGACCTCTTTGATCCAGGCAAATATTTATCATGTCCTTGATTGCATTATTCATGGCACGCAAACAAGGAGTCCACCAAATATGTTTGTAGGCCACCTCAATAAACTTCCTAGCAACTCTGCATACATGGGCCGCAGTCGTCACAACTTGCACCACATTCTCCAGTCCATCCTCCTGAATAGCATCTCTAAGGATTTGGAACTAAAAAACAACATCCTTGAGGTGCTCTGAACAATCAATAGCCTTGAGGAAGTAAGGACCCTCTATACATGTGACCATGATGTTAATGAGTGGATGATGCCTAATGTCTAAACTGCACGGAAACGTACTAGAGGTCTCGTACCAACCTGGAAACGTACTAGGTACTGGTATGAGGTTGGAAACATTGCGGGTACGTCCGGAAACGTACCCACAGGGATAGAGTACGGTCCGGGTACGGTTTTACGGGTACCCGAACCATACCCTGTGTCTGTGGGTACGTTTCTGGACAGACCCGCTCCAAAAAAACATCATTTCCAAAAACGAAACTCATAAAAACTTTTTTAAAAATGCATTTTAATCAAATTTTAAGATGTTCCCATATCTAACCTAACCCTAAACGACCCCCCCCCACCAAACACTTATATAAACACCCAATCCCTCTTACTTTTTCCTCACTCAATATTTGATTATTTTGCTTGAGCTTGAAGGAGAGAGAGAAAGAGAGGTTCAAGGAGAAAGAAAGAGCTTGGAGGAGAGAAAAAGTGATTGGAGCTTGAGAGTGATTGAGCTTGAAGGAGAAAGAAGGAGAAGCAAGTCTACAAACATCAAGGAGGATTTTTCCAAGTATTTTACATGCATTCAGGCATTTTTTTTTAAATCTTTTGACTTTGAGCAATGTTTCATTGTTTTGTATATGAATATGATCAATGATCAATATCATGAATGATGTGTTTCAAACACATCATTCATGATTATTGATCATGATCTAAATTTATTTTTAATATTTAATAATTTATTTATTTTACGGTTATTAAAATATAATATATTAATTAATTTTTCCGTATTTTAAGTTTAATAGTGAAGTTTTATTTAATTAAACGTCTACCCTCTGTGTATGCTCTCACCTCGCACCATTTATGGCGAGCTTGGTGATCAGAATCAGAGAATGACATGTAAGGGTTAACTAAATTCATTAATTGTTATTTAGTTATGTATTCGTTTTTTTTAAAGTTTTAAATTGTGTTAAAAATTTAAACGTCTACCCTATGTGTATGTTATCACCTCGCTCCATTTATGATGAACTTGGTAACCAAAATCAGAGAATGACGTGTATGGGGTTAATAAATTAATTATATAGTTTGTATTTGCATTTTTAATTAGTTTATTTAAATTATTTTGCAATGTCTTAAAAAAAAATCTCTCATTGTAGGTTAAAACAAATAAAAAACTGTAACCATGACATCCAAGTTTAACTTCAAGGGGCCATGGGGATGGAAGTCATGAGGGAGGCACACAAGGAAATGTTCTAGGTCCTATGAATGTGAGACTGAATCCTTCTTTTCCTATATGGAGGCATGTAGGAAGTGTTGGAATTTATTGCTGGTGGTGGTGTCCGTGTTTGGACGTGTGCCCCCATTGTAGCACCACATTTAAATCCTCATATACCCGACTTTGAGAAGCTCATATAACTGGGGTATCGGGAACTGGGTTAAACCATGTAAGAAGGCGAACAAGAATAAAATAGCCATGTACTTAAAAGAGCAAGAGGATGCAAACATTGAAGCTAGCAAGAGCTCGCTCTAGAACTATTTCTTTCCAACATAGTAGGACCATGGGAAAACTACCAACATCACGCCATCATACCATCCTTTCATTGAGAGTCGCACTGAAACTCTGTCCAGGTGATGACTCCTTTTGATGAAGATACCAGGGCCATCAAGAAAGAGAACAAAATGGACCTTTAGAAAAAGCATTCAACATTGAGAAGAGAGACATTGCAGATGAATTGGTGTCTCGATGTATTTATGCATGTGGGCTACCATTCAATGTCTTGAGGTCACCATATTGGCACAGATGGTGAGAGGCATTAATGAGGCACCACAGGGGTATACAAACCCCAACTATAATAAGGTTCGCACTTCTCTTTTGGCAAAAGAAAGTGCAACACATTCAGACATCTTTACAACCAATTAGAGATTCTTGGACTGATTAAGGAGTGTCTATTATATCATATGGATGGAAAGACTCCAGAAACAAACCTCTCATCAACATTATTGCAATAAGCCCTAAAGGGACAATGTTTCTTAAGGTTGTTGATTGTGAGGGGGAAATAAAAGATGCACAATTCATTGCAAACATTCTAATTGAGGCTATTGAGTCAGTGGGCCCTCAGAATGTTGTCCAAGTCATCATGGACAACGCCAAAAATTGCAAGGCAATAGGATTGATAGTAGAGGGTAGGTATGAGCACATATTTTGGACACCATGTGCAATACACTCCCTGAATCTGATGTTGCAGAAGATTGGGAAAATCTGCATGGATTGAGAAAATATACACGGAGGCAAACAAGATTCAAATGTTTGTCACCAACCATCACATGTCTCAAGCCATTTTCAAAAGATTCTCAAAGTTGGAGCTGTTGAAGGTAAGGAACAATTCATTAGTTTTAAATTTTAAGGTTTTTTATTTTAAATTTTAAATCAATTTCAATTGTGTACTGTTATTGAATTGTTTCCATTCTTTTTTTTAATAGGTTGCTGAGACTAGGTTTGCCTCTCACACACTCATTTTGAGATGACTTGTGAAGGTGAAACATGCTTTGAGTAGTATGGTGATTGATAATGTTTGGACCATCTGGAGGCAATCAAATACAAAAAGAGCCCAAAGAATAATTATCATGGATCCTTGATGATGATTGGTGGGCAAAAGTTGAATATTTGTTGAGTTTCACAGAGCCTATTTTGAGTATGATACAGATTTGTAGACAAAGATAGTGCTTGCATTGGAGAAATATATGATGGCATTGACTCCATGCTTGAGAAAATGAAAGATATCATACAAGCCAAAGAGCAGGACCCTGAGGAAAAATTTTATAATGAAGTTAAAAGTGTGGTCATGAAAAGGTGGAACAAAATGACCACCCCATTGCATCTCCTTGCTTATGCCTTAAATCCCAAATATTACAGCAATGAAATAGTTGGGTTACCTGGTAGGCAGCGACCATATGATGACCATGAGGTTGCAAATGGGACTAGGCAACATTTAGGAGGTTGTTTCTGATCCATCTATATCTTGTGCAGTCCGCAATGAGATGTGGATGTTTGTATCTGGAGAAGGTAGCATGGGAGAAGTAGAGGCTCTTTGTGACAAAGTCCACCATGGATCCAATCAAGTGGTGGACTTGTACATGGCCATGATGCCATAGTACCTACGACCTGTTGCTATCAAATTGCTCTCACAAGTATGAAGTTTGTAACTTGTTATTTGATATTATAATTACCAATTAAAATTAAAATTTAAAATGATATCATTCTTTTTTGTATATTAATAATACTTTTAATACTTTTCTTTTTGTGACAGGTGGCTAGTAATTCTTCTAGCAGAGTGAAAATGGAGTACTTATGGGCTTCATCCACTCAGCCAAACGCACCATGTTGGCATCTAAGAAGGCTGAGGATCTAGTATACGTACATTTCAACTTGCGCCTCTTAACACACAAGACAAAAGAGTATACTAGAGGTCTTAACAAGCTTTGGAATATCCAACCTGAAAACCACTGACTTTGAAGATTATGCTACTTGTTTGGCCAATGTTTCACTACTTGGCATTGATGAGGAACTTCCAGGGAGCCCTTCACAAGGGTTCGACAGTGGAGCTAGTGCAAGTGGGAGTGGAGTTGCAAGTGCCATCCATGAAGATGATTTTGCGGATCATCTAGATGATATGTTCTAGAAGTTCTTAAATGAAGCAAGTTATTGAATGTAATATGTTTTGAACATTATGTCATTATGAATCAATACAAACTCAAGTCTCAATTCTGAAAGTATTGGAAATTTCCATGAATCTATGAATGATTTTATGAATGACTCTATGAATTTATTCAATAAGTATGACTGTACGAGTATTAAATTTCAATAAGTATGCAAATGCTTCTTTAAATTTATAATTTATATATATATATATATATATACACAACGTACCCAAAAGCGTACCATACCCAAGATTTTTAAAAATTTGTTATATCAGCGTACCGTACATGTACCCATATCTTAGCAGTCTAGAATAAAACAAATGGAGAAATTGTATTCCATAAGACCACATTTCCTTGCAAGATCATTTAGTAAAAAATATAATTGTTCACATACTTTGAACCAAGTATGCTGATCAACATTTTGTATAGTTGTATGCCGAGTCTACAAGAAATATTAGCAATGTATACCACATTACAATGACAAAAATGCACTTTCCTTAATTCACTTTGATGGATGTCTGCATCATGTTCTAAAGCTCCCATTTTGCAGCGTGGGTGGGAGTGTGTTGATAAAGGTTGTGGAGCCTGATTTTACACCTTCTACATGCATGTGCTAGGGAGGAAGTTCTGAATTGGCCAAACCATTCTTGTGCATATCCTGCATTTGCTACAGTCCACAAGATGTCTCATCAAGACATTATGCCAAATAGTTCACGTGCCTTGTGTATGGTATCCCATTTTACGTACATGCCTACAAAAGCACTCACAACTACATCTAACAAAAATCAGCTATCCATAACAAACTGGGCATGCATCAACTACTTTGAATACAAAAATTTACCAGTCCATCTGTACAAGACAGTATTCATGGGTATTCTGAAATCTTGAAGACTGAAAAATTTTTGGTGCTAGTTGGGAGGATGTCAGGGCAATGTTTCCAAGGTCAAACATACAATGTCAATGTCCTCTAGCTCTAACCTCAGACTCATAGCCTTTAGATGAAGGTGAAATAGAGACGGCGATATGTCATTTTTGACCACCAACACTTCGAGAGCAAGGCGTGGGCTATGATGCCAATATTTTGTATCAACACAAAACACGAGGAATTTCAACCCGCCACTCGCTATAGAATAATCAAAACAAACCCACAATTAGGTCCAATCAGGTGGCACAAAGGATAGAGATCTCCTGACCAAGCCATCACTCCCACCAGAAGGTAAAAGCCATGATAAGTTGATACAAATCTATTAGCTCAAAGAAACGAAGTGCAATGTGTAAGAAAAGGATTTCAACAACAATGCAGACTTGAAATGTAAATAATTCCCCTACTAAACCCGTACTCACCTGGTACGGCTACATGATGACAACCACAATGTTAAAAAATTGATTGCATCAAAATACAACTTGAAATTACTTCAGTTTTGAATAGAAACCCGCATTCTCCCTAACGTCTACAATTGACAACCACAATGTAAATCTGCTACAGTAAGATGTAAAGCTTCCCAAATATGCAACTTTTGTACCCCTTGGGATTTGCACACAAATCCATTATGAAGGAACAAAGGTGGCACAGTTATAAAGCCGTCTACTTTATTCTCCCAAGCTTGGTGAAGACTAAGCTATACCAATTTAAAAATCTATTTGAATGCAAAACCTTACAATGGATGTATTCCAAGTAATGAAATGCTTTTCCTCAGATTTTCTTTGGAGTGTCTACATGCATGAATATGGTCAAGGTAACAGTGTCATAAACAAAAAAAATTTTTAGAGTGAGTGAGGCATGAAGTATTATAAGAACATCCTTTCATGGCCTAGATATGCATACATGGCATTTCTGTGGCCCTTTAAAAATTCTCTACATTAAGCATTGACCGGTTCTCACTGAACTTGGCAAAGATCCTAAACAATGAAGCAAACAAATCAATATGTCTACCAATCATGGAGCAACCCACAATTGTGAAAGAAGCTCTACGAGACCAGCTAGGACCTCTCCAATACATATTTTCACAGATTGCTTCTACACTTTGAGTGCAACGCAATTGAGGATGATGACATAGAGTCGAGGAGATCCTTTCTCTACATTGCACTTAGTTCGATTCTCCTCAACTTACGTGCTTTTATGTCTCATGACACAGTTAATTTTTGTTATTGTTCTAGTAATTTACTCTTACTCATTTTAAATTATATTTAGAAAAGCTGAAATAGTTATAATGTAGATGTAATGTTGAACATGACATCAATACATTTCCACTACGTGGAAGATAAAAAACATTATTAATGAAAAGAATTAGTGGTTGTTTACACATGATCCAAATTGAAGAGCTCTAGGATTATAAAGAGCATAGATCTTGTAATTTAGTAAAGGAAAGACTCCATTTTTCTTCTCTAGGCCAAGTTGAGATGAATCCTTAAAGAGAGTTAACTTTTGGCCCAAGTCCATGAATTAATCCTTTCCGTGAACTGTGAAGGATTATACGGAACTGAGGATTTATTAGAGAAATACACAAGTGTGGTGTATGAAAAGCAAGTGTGTATGAAAATAAAGAATGACTTAATGAAATATCATCTTTTTCTCTCGATAATGGGTGATCTAGACTGGGATAATGAGAGTGAGTCATACTAAACATGTTTTTAACACCTTGTTTTAAGCTTCATAAGACATGAAACTTAGGAAAATAATGGTCATCCATTTTAAGGAGATACTCTTAGGGTTCAAAGACTTAGAGTCCAAGGATAGGATAGTTACAAGTCTAACTAGTTCCTAATAGTAAATCATGATAATGAGGCCTACCAAGTTAGAATTCAAGATAAATATTTACACAATACAGGGGAATCTGAGCCACTCTTGAATTTTGACATTCTTTGACCAATGAGTGGCAAGATAGGAGATGGAAAGAAGCAAGAGCAAACACCTCACATGATTTAAGTGGGCAGGATGGGAACATAAGGTATAGATCCATGTGGGTAATATGTGGTCATCTATGCAAAGCCCCAATTAGTGATTTCGAAATTTTTGTGACCCGATCTCGTAAGGGAAAGAATCATTCAAGAACAGTTATTTTGAGAGCAAGTGTTGGCATCACAGTTTCATATGTCCTAGAGACGTGCTCATTGAAGAAGGAGATTCGTGTACCTCTCAAATAGACTAGCTTTGATTGGAACTCCCTTTGATTGCCATAGGCCAAGATCCAATTGGATGTCATCAGGATTTCAGCTTGCAGGAAATGGTAACACCAGTTAGGGAAAGTAGGAGGAAAAAAGTTTGCTTAATTAAGGATGACTTCCTTGTTTATTTCAACACATTGGAACCCTTTGAAGGGTTCTAGTGGGGCAGTGGTCCTCGTGGCTTCTTAGGAAACATGGTGCAATCTGCTGATCATTAAAGAGGTGGTCTCAAGGATTTGATCCAAACATCTTCCCCACTACAGAAGGATGACAAAATGTTATGCCTCTAAGTACGGGTTAATGTCTGGCAGATTACCTCTTGAGTTATGGGAAGATTTGCATCACATGCTTGGATGATTAAGGAAGACTATGGTTCTTGTGACATCAAGTCTAAAGACATATGTGAGATGAAGATAAACACATCCTCCTTAGGTATTGTTATGGTTACGAAGGTATGATGAGCACACCTGTTGAAGAAACTAAAATAGAGTGCATGATTTAGCCCATGATCACTTGTTTTCTGAGGTATATGGTAAGATTATTTTGAGTTTGCTACAGGTAAGGTTGTTATTTGCAGATGCCCATTGCTGGTTTGCATGATATTTATATTCTAGAAGATGTTGCTTACTGCTTGACGGAAGTCTAATTGGTAGAACAAAAGCCTATAGGTTTCCTATATCAGAAATTTCTGAGGGTTGCATGGTATGCATGAGTTCATTTCCCCAATTATGACTTACGTTTATGGTGGAATAATAATTGGTGTGAGTCGTGAACAAGTTTCTTCAACTATGGGTATGAAAAAAAGGTATGAAGTATCCCTTACTTTGATGATAGTTTATGGACTGCATGATCATTTCATTTTGATCTTCAACAATTTTCTGCTAATTCATGAGGTCTATGGAAGGACTTGGAAAAATGATGGGGAAAGCGGAATAAAGCGAAGTGATGAGCGAACAGGCCATATATATTTCGCAACATAAAAGAAATTGATGAGTTATGTCCATTCAAAGATATGTTCTTGCACAAAGAAGGTAACTCATTTCTTTATTTTCATTAAGAGGCTACTTTGTGAAGTATTTGAAAGTGGTTTTGTACATTTGGGTTACTTGAAGTTGAAATCATTCATTGGACACATTGGCTGCCATCTTTTGCTAAATTTGCAATTCATTCAACTCATGTTCACATAAACTGAATTTTTTTGCCCAGGAAAATCCTAACAGAAATCGTCATTTCATGGTATGCAAAGGAGGATTGCATTTCTACAATTCATCAGTTGGTTAGGAAGGATAAATCACAACCTGAATTTGGAGAAGGCATCTGATTTTATTTGTTTATCAACTGATCCATCTATTTTTCTCTAGTCTCTTTATTGCTTTATTACTTTGTTGGAAAAATGAATTTGGTAAGTTGTGTTTGGTAGTTGTTGAATGCAACTCTTCTTAATAACCATGCAATTGGGCACTTTTTGAGGGTGTAATCCTTCAATTTCAGTCATTTCATGATCTTCCCTCACTCTATTTTCATTAGTCTAATCGATCCACTCTTATCAATTTCAGCTGAATGATGTCATAAAGGATGAACTAATTTTACAGTTTGATGAGACATTTCCCATATGCTGACATAGGTTCTAAGGGGGAATTACAAGGATACTATGATATCATGGCAATCAAGTCTAGCCAAAAGCTTGCACACAATCATTGGCACCATGAACATATCATCAAATTGATTATCTTAGCTTGAAGAAGGGCTGATGAGAGCTCTTGTTTCCTTCTAATATGTTTGCTTCATGTGCAAGTTGAAGATAAGCATTTGGAAGGTGAAAGAGGGACTACTGTCCTATGTAATACTCCATGACGGTATTCTTGAGTGGGCAGCCTTGGAGCTTAGAGAAGCTTGTCTAGCTACAGATTCCTCATACACAAGAGGGGGAAGGTATAACCATTTGGAGCACATTCTTGCATGGTGCTGATTTCAGTCATACTTGCATTGACTTTAGTCAAAGCAATTTTAAGGTTGGCATATTCTCCCAAAGGCTTCATCATTTGACTGGCACCCGATCAAGGCTTTGGGAGCACTACATCATGTTCTCTATAAAAGTAAAGGGACATAGCACTTGGGCAAATGAGTTTGGAATTGCTATACGAGGGAAAGCAATCTTTGGGACACCATTAAGGGAGGATATGTAATATCCCCTTCCCAATCGAAGACCTTTAGCCTATTTTGTCAACCCGACGGCTAAGGGTGATAAATAAGGGTGGCTTTAACTTATAAATTATTATAAAGTGCCAAAATAAAAACTAAGAAAAGATAATAAAGCACTTATATTAATTTATTAATGACTTAATAAAAATGAAAGAAAAAAGATACAGTGAAATTTGAAAAGAAAAAGAAAAGAAGTCGCTTTATATTTTCCCCCCTACGGGAAAAATGTGACCCATGTTGGGGATGAGATAAATGTCAAAAAAGAATTAAATGTGGGAAAAAACATTTGATTGGTGCTTATGGGTGGCTACTAAGCCAAGATTGCTTATAAAAGCAAGTGTACTTAGCATTGTAAAGCATCTCTTCTATTTTACAAAATTTTATGATTTTTGTCTGAGCTTGTAAGCTTTGCTAATTACTTCAAAGGATGAAGACCCATTGATAGAGGGCGAAAAACCCTCTTGAGGTCTAGGAGAAGAACGAAAACTCTTCTTCTATTTGAGAGGATTCTCCATTCAGGGGTTTCCATTGAAGATCAAGGTTTTATTTGTGTTTCCCAACAGTTGTTGAAGGCCAGATTTGCAAATTTGTGTTACTTCTGGTGAGGATTTGAAGGTGGAAGCTTGTTGCAAATTTTTTACCTTCATTTGCAGCCATATTTAGGGTTACCTACACCCTTATGAGTGAAGTTAGGTACATTCTAGGGCAAGGTTGTCCCAAATCTTATCACCAACAGCTTTGCCATAATTTTAGAAGCCAAGATCAACTGGTTTGTATAATTTTTGGGCCAAGGAGATTATATTTTCAGTTGTGTCTAAGGACTATTATCTGCAAATTTATAATAAATAATTCAACCTTCTATTTTGATTCAATCTCATAGTTTTCACATGTTCTTACCCTTACAAAAATTGTTGATCAGTTTAGGAAAGAAATTTAGTTGATTTACTTGAGTTTCGAGTGATTTTCTTCCTTCATGCAATTCGCCATTTACTAGTAAAATTCAGATCTGCACTTGGTTATCTTTGTATAATTTCTACTACTTGCATTTTTGTTTGGGATTTGCGGGAAATCCATCCGGGTTTTAAAAATGTCCATTTGGGGACATTACACCCATCCATGATTATGATGCATCTAGTAGTGATCCAAGTAACCTTCATTTTCTCCATTAATCTTAGAATAGTTCTTATCCAAGAATTGTTGTCCTCAATTTTGTCTCACCTAGCAGCACATATGATGGTCTTGCTCTTGTTATCTTTGCCACAACAACCTTATAATAAGGAGATCAAGCCACATCGAACGGAATCCCACAGGGAAAACAAGAGTTTTCCAATGGTAACATCTGCATCATCCTTATTTTGCACATTTGAATAACTTTGCCACGGTGTTTGCAACAACTACTACCTATCATTTTGCATTTCCCCTTAAGCTTTATTGCCCCTAGAAGTTGAACTAGATGGATAAGTAGGAAGTTGTTCATCAAGGAAAGTTCTAACACTGCTAGGAGTACCACTCATGATTGGCAAAGTAGTAGATACAGGCTTTCCTTCTTTATTGCAACCCCACAATTCATTTATTTCAGTCCTTTCTTTTAGTGAATACTTGTAACATGGCCCCACACCTTTGCCTTGAATGTGAAGGAGGTGTGCATTAACTTTTGTAATGCTGCCTTAAAATTCAACATGACAAAAATGACGCTTCCATGTCCTAGTACCCCTTGTTGCCCCAAGTCTTGCTTGTAGATTTTTTGCAAATTTACTTAACGAGGAACTCTTATCAAAAGGGACCCTTGACAAAAGGATCCAATAATTTGTATGGGTAACTAAAGTGTCCAATTGCACTCCCAATAGAACTACTTCCCTCAACTCCCCTCATATATGTACCTAGAGTCTCATACTCAACCCCCATAGGCTCTTGCTCTACCCTCTTCATAACTCATGCTATGAGAAGTAGAACTCATGGTGCCACTACAACAAATAAAATTTATTGTTTCAAAATAAATTTATTATTTTAATTTTTAATAATAATAATTTTGCAACAACTCGAGACAAAAAAATTTGACTTTTGTTTTTCTTACTTCAAGTCAGACGAAGCGCACAAGCAAAGGATACACAAAAGATGAAATTCTAATTTGACTAGTATTATAAAATATAATATATTTCAAAATTATTTAATAAAAAGAATTTAAAAATTAAATAAGTAAAACTAAAATATTAAATAATTAATATAAAGTTTAAATTGTAAAACTGCAAACTAATAGCTATGTAAATGTGTTAAACGGAAAGTTGGAAACACTTAAATGTTGATTTTAGGGTTGTGTAACTACTGTTTTTCAAAAACAGTTGTTCCACAACCCTAAAATCAACATTTTAATTAATTTATTGAACAATTTACGATTCTAAATTGGAATAAAAAATTTAAAAAACTAACTATGAAGGGCCATGGGTCAAGGCTTACCTTGAAGGCTTGATGAACATGTTGAAAACTCGATACTTGAACGGTTTGAGCAATGAAGACTTAGCACTTGCTATAACTTTTGTTGTTAATGTTGTGTTTGTTCTATGTTAATGCTCTCACTCTTGCTTGCTAATGCTTTCACTGTTGCTTTGAATTTTTTATTGTGATTTGGAGTGTGAGGGTGGTTAACTCTTATTTATAGTTTGTTTTGGAGTGCTTAGGGGGTGGGTGGAACCCATTAAGAATTAAGGTTAGGGTTGGGAGCCTAAATGTTTTTTAAAAACCTGATTTTTTTTAACTTTATGGCAGCTTATGTCGTTAAAGACTCTCAGACCTCCCCATAAAAATTTGCGGCATCTCCCGAAACATCCCCTCTTTGAGGAAAACATTTTAGGGACATCCCCATGGGGATGCCTAAGTTTTTTAAAACAAACTGATTTTTTTTTTAAACTTTATGGCAGCTTATGCTGCAAGAGACTCCCAAAAGTCCCCAAAAAAATGGGAACGTCTTTGAAATGTCTCCTCTTTGAGGGAAACGTTTCGAGGATGTCCCCATGGGGCAAGTTGCGGTGGCGGGACAGCTGGGGGATGTCCCCTTGGCGTCCCCAAGTCTTGGCGATGTTCTAAGTCTACAAGACAACAATTTTAGGCTGGGGACGTGTCCCCATGGAACACTGCTTACACCTATTCCCGGCAAATGGTCAATACAGTGACTAAATTATCCCAATATGGCCTTTTGGCCCCATTGAAAGAGTGTTGTTATAGTACCAAAAAATTTCCACAACTATCCATGCTTCCTTGTGCACTTCCTAGTTCCAAGCAATACCTTCAAGTGAAGGCTATGACCTAGGAATACTTGAGGAACAAAAAAGGTACCCAAAATACCTTTAATGGATGAGCCAAGTCCCATCGCCTGCCCCTTGGAGGGACAATAGAAGAGGCCATAATGTCATAATCATCACTTGTTGCCCTCCAATTTACTAGGACTTCAAATGCTTCAACTTTCCTCTTTTTTTTCCTCCTTTTGCCATACAAAACTTGCAAGGTTTGCCATACAAAACTTGCAAGGTGTTTAGACATCTCTCTTTGAGCCTCAAGACGCACTAGCCTACAAACTACCAAATTTTTTTCTTGGTAAAGAGCGACATGGTATTCAAGGTGATTGCAACCTCCACTCATCTTCATTTGACAATAGTTCCATACCACACAATTATTCTCTGCCTGTTCACAATGCTTGTAAGAAGGGTCATTGGACTTGGACATGTTAAGTGTAGTTGAGCCTAAATTGGATGCCATTCTTGCAAATGTAACAGTAAAAGGTAAAAACCCTGTAAAAACCCAAAAAAGGTTTTAGATCGAAACCCTAGCTGTTAATAAATGGAACAAGCAAATGAATTTCATTCAAGCACTTGCGAAATGGAATGTTGAAAAGAAGAAACTAAAAACTAGAGTCTAGAAACCTAAAAATTTGGAAAATCCATATTGTATGCGCTTAAATTTGATCTATGTTTCAGTTTCAAACTTGTCATTTTTCGCAAAGTTACAAGTTCGTCCCCCTCCCCCCGCACCCTTCTTGATATGCATTCAGTACAGATACGTGCATGTTCAAGTGTGGAAACGCCATGGATAAAGCCTGGATAGATTCCAAACAATCACATTCACTTGACATGATCCACTGCGTATACCGGCAGAGGCGAGACGGCAAAAGGGTTAAAAAATTGTGTAATGCTTTTTTTTTAATTTTAACTGTGGCTTTCAATGCTGCTGCTTTCGTAAACTTGTCCATAATATTGCTGAAAACCCTGGCTCCAATCAATGATTTCAATCACATTTGGCTTCATTGTAAAACGTTTTCCGCACATGTATCTGCAAAGCAATGAATTCAGAAAATATCATTACATGCCCCAAGGTGAGGTTGTAGTATTAACCTTTATTGAGTTGGGCATTATATACATTCCTAGCCTCTTGTTTCAATGAGAAAACTCTGCAAGTTTAATACTCTAGTAATGACAAAATTACTATGTGAATATTTGATCGCTTCGGTTTTCATCTTCCTGACTCATTTCAGCTCAGTGCAGTTTTGCGATTCAGTCAGTTTTAAACTAAGGGTCATGTCTCATGCAAACTCGTGAGTTTTGCTGAACAGACATCACATATACGAACTGTTTCTTGGTGCTTATCTGATACCCCAAAAAATGGCAACCCAGTCATCCCAATGCCATATCCGTCGTGCCTATAATAATAATTTTGAAACAGTTTAAGAACCCAGGGGGGGAAAAGGAATCCTAAAACCATACTTACCATTGTTTCATTCCCTCAATGCTAAGAATTTTCTGGGATAACCACCAAGGTTACATGCATGATGCAGATGAACATGATTAGAAGGTGATTTTGGATAATATGAATGCAAAGACCAACCATTGGACTATACCTCTTTAGTTATCATTGGCAGGTTAGAGTCAACCTAATTAAATAGGTCCTTTATGGCAATCATTGCAACACAAAAATGCATCTCAAAGAAAATGGATGAAACACGATATGGTAATCTACTATATTCACATCATATCATAGATGAATCTATGAGACAAATATCTTCAAGTATATTATCTGTTTGGGAACACTGATCGTACTTATATTTCTCATCCTAGTAGGGGACTGCAACATGGACTAAATAAACTGATGAGTAAAACATAAGTGTCCCCTTATTCAACGTCAGGCTTGACAATGTGTGTGTCTAGTGTGTATACACGGACAGCAATTCCAAGACATGATCATACCCAAGGGTTTTTTACAATGCGGCGTACATCCATGGCGTAAACCCAAACCCATACCCGTAATAAATGGCAATATAACAGATTAAATTACACCGCTAAAAAAACATGAATTTTTGCACACATCCATGACTCCAGCATTGTCAGCCTCATTTGACCATCAATTAGAAATCACAGATTCTCAACAAGTCCAGTTCATGGTCCGGACTTGTAGTGGAGGTTTTAACATGTGGTATTGCCAAAGTCACTCAGTTTCACTCAGCTGCAGCTTGCCGTAATAGGAGGTTCCTGCCTTGAATTTTCAATTTTTATCATTTTTAAAGCTCCTATATAAAAGCTGCATAGCAAGGCTGTGGGGACACGGCAATGGCTTGCATCCTGAGATCAACTAGTGGCAATTAAGAGATGGCTTGGAATGCAATTTTTCAAGGCAGCCACACGCACTACATTCCATTGATGCGAGGGCCATGCAAATAGGCCCATACAACATCAGCTTTGCATTTTAATCACTTGTACACTTTAATATAGATAATACATAAGCATATTATGAGTTTTAGATATCTGAGCTTAAGACTTTAGGTGAGAAACCGTTTTTTACCAATTATTCAACAGTGATGTTAATTTTTAAAAGGAATGAAATTTTAATTTAATATTTAGCATGTCAGCAAATTTTAACTGCCATTTGATATTTAATTTTGATTAGAAAGTGGGCTTGACATATTTAATATTTTATTGAAGGTTTTGGATGGAATCCTAAATGTGTGATATTTCATTTTAATTTCTACATAATTTCTCCACATTAGATGAGCTCAACTGTGACTACACTATATGATTCAGGTATGACATAATGTTAGTTCTGCTACTTTGCATGCCTCACACACGACAACATTTTGAAATAGTATTTCTCAATTCTACTCTTCCCTCGATATTCTACAATGATCATGTTGTCGACATGGTCTTTTGAATATATATTTGAGGTCTGTGTGTGTGCGTGTGCGTGTATCTGTGTGTGACCATGTTGTATAATTGTACTTGTGCAAATGTGTGAATGGGTGTGTGCACGTGTGATGAGTTTGTTGCAGTATCCCTGTGACTATCTCCTATTGTTTCATGGAGACTTATCAAGCGCTAGCTTCTACTAGGAATCCGTCTCCTCATATCTGTACTCATCTAGTAACCACATTTTAGACAGAATGTTTTCCGATAATGTAACAACATGGTATCACAATGGTCAAAATGCAATGTAGTTCGAGAAGGGAGTAATATATATAGTTCTCTTAAACAACAGAATTTGATCCAGGTACAATTATCATTCTAATGTAATCAAAATATACACCATCCTTTGAATATCTATATGTACGGAACCTCATTATTCAATGTGAGTCCTAGAAGCTTGACCATGCTAAAGGTTTTCAAGCATTAAGGACCTGTGATGCGATGTAGGCAACCAATGGTGCATGAGGATCAAATGTCCAACCACCTAAGTCTCGTGATCTTCCTCTAGGCTGATAGGTGATTGGCCCTACTCCCCAGTACCTAATAGGCTAATAGCCTCGCTCGGTTGTTACTTACCATGCACTGTGGTTCCAGACCATATTTGAACAATGCAGTTGGCATCAGGGTAATTACGAAAGCAGAGAGCACAAGTCAGACAATCTTTTGAGACAAATGGAAGATGCATTTCAAACAGCTCCTCTCTATCTCAACCATTCAATGGTACAATAACAATGAAAGGCCCTGAACAATCAGAACTGATTTGCATATAATGATGTTGAACATCTACCAAAAATCTGATCCACCAGACCTGACCAAGCAAATGCCAGTGCATAATATTAAGCATAAGTTTGATGGCTCCCAACACCTTATTGAGCATGTGGAGTACAAAATTCTACTTCCAAGGAGTTTCGAATGCAGAGCAGGTAACTCTCACATACAAGTCCAAGTACAGGACTGTCCTTACCAGCCAGGCGGATTCATTCATAAAAGAGCCTGAAATTTTGACAACGAGGTCAGCATAAAAAACTCAATCCTGCATATAGAAGAAATTCCTTCATGAAGGCCTTGCTACTGGTAAACATCACTATCTAAATGACTATTTTGGTTCCTTTAGTGCAAAATCAACCATGTATTGAGAAAATCACGAGGACCAATCATCCTCTGATTCTCATCTCGAAGGGCCTGGCAAGATTGAGAATCTCTGATTTGGAGCTTTAGGATTTTGAAAACTAAAGTTGGCCAAGCAGGCCAAGCATTTGTTGCAAGTTGGCACTGCATTTTGAATTCAGTATGGTGACTTTGCGTCAAGTTTTTCTATTTAGCTTGTTGCGTATGTATAGATTTCTGCGGTCTTAATAGAGTTGAATTTTTGGCTTCTAGCCCACCTGTGTCTATGCACTTTCCTTCCCCCAGCTTTGCAATTGGACCCTCAACCACAGCATCACAACAGGACTTTTAGCGTCATGCAATCAAGGACTACATTGCTAGGATACGAGATATCGAGTATCCGGATGGATACGGATACGATATGCGGATACGTCAATTTTAAAAAACCCTTGGATACGATATGTCTTGGATACGTCCGTACATATATATTAAAAAATAAAATAAAATATATACAGATATATATTTTTATATATATATATATATTTATGTACATCTACTCATTTTACTCATTTTTTAGGGCACTTTCCACGCCATAGCATTTTCACGTTTACATATTTATTACAATCCTATTTCAATATTTGACCTTAAATACCTGAAGAACACTTAACATGTGAACCTTCATTCTTTTAAAGCTAGACTGTCGTTTCTTTATTTCACTTAACATGTTATCTATAATGTTTTCATTGATTTTGCTCATTTCCCATAGGCAATTACTTAATATAGTCTGATTGCTAACGTGAACATTTAACCAGACATGAGGCTATTAGCACTTGTTCTCAGAGTTCTTTTCTAAGGGACAAGTTTACATTGACTACATAATGACTTCTTTTTAGAACTAAGGTTCATATAATACTTGTCATTTACTTAGACATCAAGATTCTAAGGAGTACGATTTCACACTTAACAAAGTTTATATTATTCCTGGGCAATTTAAGTATTAGATGTATGTTACAAGGAGACTTTCAATTGCAATTTTATACACCCTATTACCTTCTAGCCTCTACCCTTCTCGTTGGGCAAACATACATTAAAGTGTATTTCACCCTAAATCTCAAGAGAGGTCCACAATTGACTAATTTCATTAACACCCAAAGGAGTCCACACCAAACTAACAAGCAAAACTTAGGGAAACCAAGTATTCTTACCTCGCAACCTTTGTGCAACCAAAGGTACTTCTTGCCAAGGTAAGACTTCTATTTATGAGGAAAATAAGGGCTTTAACTCAATAGTTTCATACATAGATAACTTACGACACACGTTCCACTTGTGATTCAATCCCTCATATCATAAGTACATAACATGCTTATCACTAAGTCCAAGGCATAGATCATGAGTTTTATTTTACTTTAGGTTAAACGTCTTATTAGGACCAAATCTAGAGGTTTATATTAGATAAGTGCTGAAATATCCCCTTCTCAAAAATTAACAGGTCGACAACCCTTAGCCAATTCATTGTTTCTAGACAGCTAAGGGATGGGAAAAGAGAGAAACTAATCCTAATAAGTTACTCAAAAGTGCATAATATTTTCATTATAAGCACTTTAATAATTTATTAGTGATAAAATAATATGAGAAAAAGTCACTTTATTTTTAGTTCCCCTTAATAAGAAAATGTGACTCATATGGGAGGAAATAAAAATATTAAATAAAGTAAAGCAAGGGGAAAATTATTAAATAAAGTGAAGGGATATGATTGGGTCTTTGTGTGGGCAAAGATGCCAAGAGAAATTATAAAAGGAAGTTGTCACGCTTGGAGAAGACACCACGCTTATATATTTTCATATTTGAAACTTGCTTGAGCTATTTGCTTTCCATTTTTACCTCTAAGGACGAAAACCCTCTATTGCCAAGGGTGAAAAATGAAAAGTGTTCATCCTTTGTGTGAGGAAGATCTATTCAAAGGTTTCTATTGAGCTTCAAAGAGTATT
This sequence comes from Taxus chinensis, assembly GCA_019776745.2. Classification (NCBI taxonomy): domain Eukaryota; kingdom Viridiplantae; phylum Streptophyta; class Pinopsida; order Cupressales; family Taxaceae; genus Taxus; species Taxus chinensis. The sequence goes on from CM034148.1 coordinate 724,111,291, forward strand.
TCAAAATTTTAGCAGTGATTCAAGACCCAATATTGTAGACATAAGTGTTGGGGCAGATTTCTACCTTCAGATTCAGCCAAATCTAGGATTATCTACACCCTTTGGGATTTCAGACCAGCATTTAGGGCATCATCCGTGGGCAGATTTCTTCAATTTCAGGTTGAATATTCATCATTTGGCCTCTTCAAGCCACATGGGGCATCATTTATCAGAAAAATTGTTGTAATCATACACGGGCATTTTCTTGGTTTTTAGGTGTGAAGAATTAAATAAATAAAAATCAGATCTTCATTGGAAAAATTATTTTCTTCCACATTTTTATTCTTAGAGGATTTCTAAATGCTTTGAGCCTTCTGGGTATTTTTACTTTGTCAATATTGTTGAATAAAGGAAAAATTCCAGATTAGATTAATTCTTCCCAAAAAGAGTTATTACAGCCATAAGGGTTGCATATAAAATCCGATCTCAGGAATTTATATTCTTTCATTAAGGGTTTTTCTTGGGAGATTTCAGTTTGCAATTAACTTATTGAAATGGGTTTGCAAGAAAAATCCAAATTAATCTTATTTGTCTAGGAAAGGGGCATTATATCAAAGTGGTGATCTTTGCCAGCTGTGGGAGAAATATATTTTAAAAAATCAGATCTTGATGTATAAGGAAATATCGACTCAGGTTTTTCAAAGAAGAAATCAGACTCCAAGGAAAGGAACCGTGGATGGTCTAGATCAGAGAGGTCCTCCTACAGATAAGATGAGTTTTATGCAAGAATTAATTACAAGGACCCAAAGGGAATTGCAACAGGTCTTGAGGTAATCCCACAAGGAGATGCATGATGCATTGACAAGATCTGTTAGGGAGGTGGCTAAGACACTCCATGGACACAATATCAACAAATCAGTGAACCAGGGAGCAACAATAATGGTGAAGGAAGTTCATCCAATCAAGCTAGGACCTCCATTAAACCTCCTCCTACAATATTCAAGGCCAAATTCCTTCAGAAAGAGGCACAACCAGTTGAGTTAGATCCACCAAATGATATGGAGGACATAGAGGCATGGGGTGAAGAATATGCAGCCCTCACTTTCAAGGTGAGGAATATGTTGTCCTTCAGAGATTTTTGCGAGTTGAAGAATAGTAAAGGCACCAGAAAGAATAGAAGATCTCGACAGGGTAAACTCACGAGAGTTGTAGAAGCCCCAATCACCATTGCCAAAGTAGATCCCTTGACTGATTTTCCAAACAACACCATAAAGACACGAGGGTTTGGAGAAATCATGGGGCATGTGTCAAGGAATGAGAAGGAAATTAGAGAGCATGCAAGCCAAGGTAAGAGCCACAAAGACATTCAAAACATATATGAACAAAATATGGAGTTAAAATTCAAGATGCAAGACAAGGAAATTGTTCTACAAGGTATGAGAAATGGCACTCCTCAAGTTGTGACAGCCAAGAGTATGGAAAGATCTTTCAAAAGAGGGCAGATTGCATGGGCTGCAGATTGTGCGGTAAGAGATACATCCTCTTTTTTATTACACCAGTTCTATCATATGATGATATTCAACCTACTTTGGACAAGGATGCTAAGAAATTGATACAACAAAGCCAAGATGTCATGAAGGTAAAAGGAAATGAAGATCTTGATGATACTCAAGGGTATGAAAGGAATTGTAACATGCAATATTTATTGTTGCATATTAAACCATTTCAAGTTTGTTTTCCTCATAAAAAGCATGATAAGATAAAAGATAAAGTTTGCAATATGGAGCATGTGGAACCTTTGATCCAAATTCATGTTTATGATCGTCGTGAGAACTACATATGTTGGCTAGAACTCTCTCATTTAACAGGTACATGATCTAGGCTCTTCGAACACTATAGCATGTTTTATTTCTCGCACATGGCACTTGCAAATACAAGTTGCAATTGCTTAAGAGCAAACAATTTGGGGAAGGGAGGATTGAAATATCCCCTTTTCAAAAATTAACAAGTCGAAGACCCTTAGCCCCTTCATTGTTTCCCGACGGCTAAGGGATGGGAAAAGAGGGAATCTAATCTTAATAAGTTAATTAAAAGTGCATAATAATTTTATCCTAAGCACTTTAATAGTTTATTAGTGATAAAATAATAAAATAAAAGGTGACTTTATTTTTATTTCCCCTTAGTGAGAAAATGAGACCCATATGGGAGGGGATAAAAATATTAAATAAAGTAAAGCAAGGGGAAAAATATTAAAAAAAGTGAAGGGAGCTGATTGGGCCTTTGTGTGGGCAAATATGCCAAGAGAAATTATAAAAAGAAGTCGCCACACTTGGAGAAGGCGTCACTTTTATATATTTTCATATCTGAAATTTGGTTGAGATGTTTGCTTTCCATTTTTATCTCAAAGGACAAAAACCCTTTGATATGTTGCATTAGAGGACGAAAACCCTCTATTGCCAAGGGTGAAGAACAAAAACTCTTCATCATCTGTGTGAGGAAGCTCTATTCAAAGGTTTCTATTGAGCTTCAACAAGTATTTCAGAATTTCAACAGTGATTGAAGACCCAATATTGTAGATTTGAGGCATTTCCAGCTAGGGTTTAAAGTCACAAGTGTTGGAGCAGATTTCTACCTTCAAATTCAGCCAGATCTAGGATTATCCACACCCTTTGGGATTTCAAACCAGCATTTAGGGCATCATCCGTGGGCAGATTTTTTCAATTTCAAGTTGCATATTCATCATTTGGCCTCTTCATGCTACATGGGGTGTCATTTATCAGAAAAATTGTTGTAATCATACAAGGGTATTTTCTTGGTTTTGAGGTGTGAAGAATTAATTAAATAAAAATCAGATCTTCGTTGGAACAATTATTTTCTTCCATATTTTTATTCTTGGATGATTTCTAAATCTTTTGAGCCTTCTAGGTATTTTTACTTTGTCAATATTTGTTGAACAAACGAAAAATTTCATTAATTATGCCCAAAAATGGTTATTACAACCATAAGGGTTGGGTATAAATTCCAATCTCAAGAATTTATACTCTTTCTTTAAGGATTTTTCTTTGGAGATTTTAGTTTGCAATTAACTTATTGAAACGGGTTTGCTAGACAAATGCAAATTAATCTTATTTGTCTAGGAAAGGGACATTACAAGTGCCTTGTCCTAAAATGACCTCTCAAGAGGTCTTAGATTAGCTTAAACAAATTGAGGTCAACAACTTTCACAATCGACACTATGAAAGTTTCACAACTGCATCTTGTTAGAGCATGGAGCCTTAACAAGCATCCTTGACATGGTATCTTTCTTTAGGATACATTGTTGATCAACTAAGAGGATTTTAAATAAAATCAAGTTTTCTAACGGCTTCAAGGATGACCTTACAATCAATTTGCCCAAAACTCATTGCTTCATTAAATAGGAGACTTGTATCATACGCAAGGTGATATCATGAATTATTCACTAGATACGAGATTTGCATAACGAAAAACAAAGGGCACAACTCATCATCACGAGGTTTTATTGAAGCACGACACCTGAGAGTAGAAATATTACTTGGTAAAAGAAAGCACCCGTACTTAGGATGGTCGTGGTCAAAGTGGGGATCACTCAATATGGAAGGAATCTCAAGTAGTTCTCAACTGCCTAATGTCAAAGCTCACCTACTAGTCGTGCAATAATCAAGGGATAAGATAAGATAAATGTATTACATGTCCAACGAGTGACCACAAAAGTAGGTCACTAGGACTGCAACCATACAAGAAAGGCGGATTAGATTCCAGCTAGAGGACCAAACGGTCCCCGAAAATAACCACAAAGATAAGGAAGAAAAGAACGGGTAGGGGAAGAAGACCGGAGGAAGTCTACAGAAACCAGCCAAATCCGAACACACAAGAGCGAGAAAGGAAGGAAGAGGATGTAGGAGACATCCTCAATTACCAACCAAGACCGACTGAAAGAAGCTAGTAGTGTGCTAAAGTTCGGTGTTCGAAGCTGTGGAAGGTTTGGAATGACGATGCCTGAAAGAAGGATGAACTCTCTGTGTTCATCCAATGGACCTCAAAGTCCATTAACGGGGGGTGGCCTCGACCTCATGTGTGACTGAATGTCCCTAGTATGTGAAATAGCACCTCGAGTATGGACAGATCTCGTCTGGTCATCAAGATTGGTATCACCGTGTCGCTTAGCACCCCTCCCATGGGAGAGCGTCGTAAAGAAGGAAGCAATCTACAGAGTCATCGTTTGTTTAGAGTAAGGCAGAAGAGGTTGAACAAACTCATCCCGTAACTTAAGGGTCTCATGCAGATAAAGAGCAAGGCACCTTTGGTCATAGTATCTGAAGAATCCAATGAGGATAGAACACTCTCTGAACAGGCACTAGAATCTCCCTCTGATCTCGTAGTAAAGGGGGCATCGAAAGATGAAATGCTCCTCCGTCTCGACCTCCTGGAGGGAACAGAGTTGGCAAACCCGCTCGGAGCGGTCAGTCTAATGACATTCAACACGGAGCTTGTGAGAGCCAACTCTGAACCGACCTAGGGAGATGTGTAGGGTGTGCATCCAATGTTGGGAGATATACTGGGGCCGAGAAATAAGACTATTATTTACCTCAAGAAAATGCTCAACATAGAAGGCCATCTTCGGTCATAACGCACCCTGGGGGTTGGTCCAAGTGTACTGAATGAACTGTCTATAAATATCGTCTTTGATGATTTTATTTAGATCCTACTTGCCCGGAAGGAGGTGGGTTGGGGCGTTGTTTCCTTGCATCTAATGATACATCTGAGGAGAAGGAACTGAACTCTCTCCACTGCAGCCCAATCGGACTCCAAAAGGGATGGACCCCAAACCTCCGAGCCATAAAGAACAGTGGGCCTAACAAGGGAGTCCGAGAGGAAAAGCTTAGACAGAATGTCCTGGAAGTGATGACAGAAGCACTATCTCTCCAAGATTGCCAATGAGCCATAGCCCTTATTAACCCAGGGCTAGAGTGTCGGTCGTAAACTGAAGCGAGGTCCAGGGAAGAGCACTCCCAAGTAAGTGTAAGAGTTGGTGATCTCAAGCTCCTCTCCCTTGTAGAAGAAATGAAAATCAAATGTCTTCAGAGTATTGACTATCATAATTTTGGTCTTACCCAAGTTAATTGTCAGCTTCTTGCCGTCGTAAAAGAGGGCTAAAGCATCCAGCTATCTCTATAAACCTTTTGTCGAGGAAGCAAGGACTAGATTGTCTGCTAAGAGGAGGATATAGATCAGAACTTCATGCAGAAGACAACCATCCCCCTCCTGGATACGGTCTCTGAGAAAATCCTCTTAACTCATCCATATAGATGTTGAACAAAGTAGGAGACAGAGGGCAACCCTGCTTGACCCCAATGGTGCTCCTAATGAAGTTCGAGAGCCCAGTAGCAATGTGGAGACAGCCTAGAACTTCCTCATAAAGACGCATGATGGCAGCTAATACAATCTCAAAGATGCCAATTTCGTTGAGCCTCTAAAAGAGAGCTTCCCGCAGAACAGAGTCAAAGGCTTTCCGAAGGTCAACAAAGCAATAAAAGACCTTGGAAGAGCAATGGCGTGACTCCTCCATGATGGACCGAAGAGTGAGGATGTGGTCAATGGTTTGGTAGGTTGAACAAAACCTCGCCTACCCTCCAGCTCTACAGTGATTCTGGTCCACAAAGTCAGAGAGTCCCATGTGAAGTACAGTAGCATAAAGCTTGCCGAATGTGTGACCCACCATGATTGTTCGATAGTTGTTAGGATCAGAGGTAGGATCCAATTTATGTATGGGATGAATAATGTGGTGGGACCAAGACCAAGACCTCGAAAAACCTATGCAAACCACTTGGTTGAAGAGATCCACTAAATAGCTATTCAAGATGCCAAGTCCCTGCTTGAACAGTTCTGCGTGGAAGCCCTCCTCATCCGTTGCTTCCCTGTTATTCATGGTTGAAATGGCATTTTGAACATCAGTGTGGGTGAAAATGTGGCAAGTGGGAGGTGGGGATAAAACTCGAATTAGGGTTTGGCCAGGGACATCGTAGAGAGTGGAAGTATGAGCAAATATGGAACTTCGATCCAGGTCCTATGAAGACGGGGAATGTCAGGGAGAATAGTACGCCAAAAATGCCTAGGAGAGTGTAAGAGGGACTCACGGAGCTCCCGCATCCGTCGAGAGATGAAGATACGTTTCTTGTGGCGAAGGAGGTGGCAATAAGTAGACTTGAGAGAGGGAAGGGATGGGAGAGCATGGACATAAGCAAAGTGAAGCTTCCAGTGAAGGGCTTTACAGTCCTAAATTTGAGGCAACCTCATGGATAATGAAGGGGAGGTTGTACTTCGTATTTGTGGGGAGCAAGGTGAACTAATGTTCAAGGGGAAGAAGTTGACGAACGTGAGATGATAAGGTTTCACGGTCACCCTCAGTAAACTTCATAATAGTATGTGGAGGGCAGTGAAAGTGAGGCAGGGCCTGGGGGATCAATCTGTAAAAAGAAGGAAAGGGTAACATGATCAGCAAGAGGGATGGGGGAAGCAGAAAGGTGGTGAATATGAGGAACCAGGTTGGGGTTGGTAAGAATGTAGCCACTATGCTAGCCCCTCCACTGTGAAGTGTATAAGTGAAGAACCTGGAGTCGGGAAAGCATAGTAGACCATTCAGAATTAGCTGCTCATGAGACTACCCCCATCTGTGAGAGATGTCCGCCATAGGATGTCAAGGGCCCCGCATAGTCTTTTGACACTCTCTGAGTACCAATGGAGTTAGGATCCATCTCAAAAGCACAAAGCCCATCACTAGTTCTGTCGTGAAGACGGACTTGGAGGTTTTTGGTTCGTGCATTAAAGTCCCCCAAGATGAAGACCTCTGCGACTGCTGAGAACCAGGAGATACCTGTATAGAGGTTGAAGAAAGGATCCCCGTCGGAACCATCATGAATGGCATAAGGGGAGGAGGGCTACGGGAAAGTAGCAAACTGCTATATAGAGGTCCCTGAGGTGGGGTGAAGTCCATTTGATTATGACCCAAAGGAAGCAGACAAACTCATCAACGACCACTGATATGCTATTCTGGAAGGTATCTCTAACCAAGCAAGCAACCTCGCCTGAGCCCCTAACACCACCTGAGCTCTTAGTCTCCTGCCTGTAAGTAGAAATCCAGTGATACCCCTGAACTTCCGCGAGAGGACGAAAAAGGGCTCTCATGGGTCTTTGTGACAAAAAGGTGGTCTGAGAACCCCAGAGCGTCGTAAAGTACACCTAGGAGAGACCAGAATAATCCAATACCATTCCAACAAGCAATAGAAATACCCCTGTTCCGTCGTCTCTCCCAGCAAGGACCGTCATTTGGGACTGAAACATAATCTTTTTGGGTGTCAGTCAAATGTGTGATGAATTATACACTCACGTTTTATGCTGAGGGTTGTGAAATTAGAAAGAAGAATACCAGGTAATTGGGTTGCAGATGCAAATAGAACAAGGAACAACTTGTACATGTTAAGTGATGTGAAGGGAGAAAAGTGTTGCAGGAGTCGAATTGATGAAAGCTGGTTATGGCACAAGAGGATTGGGTCACATTAATTTTGACATGGTAAAAATCAGCTCAAAACAAGCGGTGAGAGATTTACCCAAGATCACAAAACCGCACAGTACTATCTGCAAACAGTGTCAGCATGGGAAGCAGACAAGGGTCAGATTCAAGACAAAGGAGTACTCTACATTGAAGCCATTAGAGCTAATTCATACTGATCTCTGTGGGCCAACAAAAACACAAAGCTTGCAAGGTGATTCTTATTTTATGTTATTAATTGATGACTTTACTAGAATGACATGGGTTGCATTTCTAAAAGAAAAATCAGAAGCTTTTGATCAATTCAAAAAATTTTAAAGCTTTGATTGAGAATGAGACAAACTCTAGGATCAAGTGTTTGAGATCAGACAGAGGAGGTGAATTTGTGTCTAATGAATTTGATGAGTTTTGTGAAGAGCATGGAATCAGAAAACAGTTTTCTGTAGCAAGAACACCGCAACAAAATGGTGTAGTTGAACGGAAAAATAGAATAGTGCAGGGAATGGCAAGAACAATGCTAAATGAGTCCAAGTTACCATATGCTTTTTGGAGAGAAGCAGTGTACACAACGGTGTATATTCTAAACAGAGCACAAATTCGAGTAAACACAGAAAAGACACCATACGAACTATGGAAGGGAAGACCAGCTTCCGTGAAACACTTCAAAGTGTTCGGAAGTAAGTGCTACATTAAGAGAGACGATTAAGATGAGCTCGGTAAATTTGATTCTAGAGCAGATGAGGGCATATTCCTTGGTTATTCATCGAGAAGCAAGGCTTACAGGTGCTATAACAAGAGACTACAGAAAGTAGTGGAAAGTATAAATGTGAAAGTTGACAATTGGAAGCCGAAGAAGAAAATAGGACACTCGGTGGTGCAAAAAGAGATTGAAGAAATCAAAGCTGAAAAAGAGGAAGAAGAAGAAGAAGAAGAATCTAAACGAGAAAACACAAAGGCACCATCCAGATTCATTCAGAAGAATCATACAACAAATCAAATCATTGGAAACAAAGATACTGGAGTACAGACAAGGAGGAGACTAGCAAGTGCACCACAAGAGGTAAACTGTTCCTTATTGTCAAAAGTTGAACCAAGTAATTTTAATGAAGCTAGCAAGGATAAGTTTTGGATAAAAGCCATGCAAGAAGAACTTAAACAGATGGAAAAGAATGACACATGGGAGTTACTATAAAGGCCAAAGGAAAAGAATATCATTGGTACCAAGTGGGTCTTTAGAAACAAGATGAACGAAGAAGGAGAAGTTGTCAGAAACAAGGCCAGATTAGTGCGCAAAGGGTACTCACAAGTTGAAGGCATTGATTTCGAGGAGACATTTGCACATGTTGCTCGTATGGAGGCGGTAAGAATGTTTTTAGCATTTGCTTGTTTCAAGAATTTTAAAGTTTATCAAATGGATGTAAAATCAGCATTCTCGAATGGAAACTTAGAGGAAGAAGTTTATATAGAGCAACGAGAAGGTTTAATTCTATCAGAAAATTCAGATTTTGTGTGCAAGTTAAAAAGGGCTCTTTATGGTTTTGAAACAAGCTCCTAGAGCTTGGTACTCTAGACTGGACAAGTACTTGCAAGAACAAGGATTCAAAAAGGGAATTGCGGATAGCAATTTGTACATCAAGACAGAAGGAGAACATCAAGTGATGGTTGTGGTTTATGTGATGACATTATTTTTGGAAGCGGTTGCACAAGACTATGCAAAGAATTTGCAGAGGAGATGCAAAAGGAGTTTGAGATGTCTATGCTTGGTGAGTTATCTTATTTTCTTGGTTTGCAAATTTAGCAATCTAGTCAAGGCATTTTTATTTCACAAACCAAGTATATAAAGGAGATGTTGAAAAAGTTTAGAATGGAAGATTGCAATCCAGTTAGTACACCCATGATTACAGGTTGCAAGTTGAGTAAGAATGATGAGTCTCCTGATGCTAATCAGACCTTGTATAGGTCCATGATGGGTAGCTTGCTATATACCATAGCATCTAGACCAGATATTATGCAAGCTATTGGATTAGTTGCACAGTTTCAGGCGGCACCAAAGAAAACTCATGTGGCAGCAGTAAAAAGAATTTTCAAATATTTGAAAAGTACGTTGGATTATGGTTTATGGTATCCAAAGAGTGATGATTTCACTCTTATAGCATTCACAGATGCAGATTGGACAAGAAGTGTTGATGACAGGAAATGTACAAGTGGGGGAGCTTTTTATCTTGGTGACAGATTAGTGTCATGGTTCAGCAAGAAATAGGCCTCAGTTTCATTGTCTACAGCAGAGGTAGAGTATATTGCAGCAGTGGCATGTTGTACACAGGTGCTTTGGATGAAGCAAACATTGAAGGACATGAAGGTAGAGTATGAGCATCCTATTTCCATTTTATGTGACAATACTAGTGCTATTAACATCTCGAAAAATCTAGTCATGCATTCTTGGACAAAGCATATTCCCATTAAGTATCACTTTTTGAGAGAGAAAGTTGCAAATTAGCAGGTGAAATTAGAATATGTTGGGACTAAGGATCAGATTGTTGATATATTTACAAAACCCCTACCGAAGGAATCTTTTGAGTCACTCAAACAAAAGTTAGGAGTGATCACTGTCACTATTACTCATTGACTATCTCAGGGGGAGTATGGACATCGAGGGAGCTACACATTGCACTATCTTCAGTTCCGAGTACAAGTTTAGGTGATAGGTTCAGTTATCCCCTTGCCATTGATGTCAAAGGGGGGAGAATTGTAGAATGGGGGAGAGTTGCATAGAACAGGTACAATGCAGCAGTACAGAAAGAGCTCAGAGGCAAAAAGTTGGATTTCAAAGTAAACAAGTTTTCATGTCTATTTTTAGCAAGGGTTTACCATCAATGACAAAGGCGGAGTTTGTTGAGTATTTTGTCATTGATGTCAAAGGTACAACATTAGTGTTGATGGAAATATTGAGGTTTGAATATTTGTTTAACATTCAACATTACAACATTAGTGTTTGTAAAATATTTATCCATGTCAAAATTAGTGTGATGTCAAAATTTGAGTATTTTAATATTCAACGTCACCAAGGAATTTGACGACACATGGCGGGATGTGTAAGAGATTCTATGATAGCTTATGACGCGTAAGAGATTCTATGACAGCTTATGACTCATAACAGATTCTATGATGTGTAAGAGGAGTTACTTAAAGAGGTGTAAGGAAGTGTAAGAAGGTTTATGACGCGTAAGAGGAGTTACTCTTACATGCGTAAGAGAATATTTCTATTTGGAGCAAATATTTAATATTGTTGTAACCACCAAGTGATGTGGCTTCCTTATGGTGCATTTTTTCATGTAGGAGATTTAAATTTCAATATAGGCACCAAAATTGGCCCATGGTATGGGCACATGGTTTTAGGGAACGACAAGTGGTTTTTCCTCTGCTTCTTTCAATATAAGCAAGAGTTGTGTGAACATTTTAAGTGAGCGAGAAAGAGAGCATTTTGCATGAGTGTGATATGTATGTGAGCTGATATTATAAATCTCTTAAGTGAGTATGAATATGTGAGAGAGAGAATATAGAAAGAGAAATTATCATTGATTTGTATTGCAGATTTTCTGGAGTGGGTGCTTCGGATTGGGGATTGGTGTCTCCAGAAGTTGGTGCTTCGAATCAGAGATTGCACAATCAGTGGTGTTTGCATTCAAGGGTTGAATTGGTGTTCGGCTTGGAGATTGGTGTCTTCTATGAGTGGGTGCTCACACTTTGTAAACACTATTTTTTCGGTTGGATTTGAACAGTAGATCCAAGTAGTCTCTTTTGGTGGATGTAGCCCACACTGGGTGAACCACGGTATATCTGGTGTTATGTGCATTTGATTTTTGTGTGTGCTCTCATTTTAATTTCAGATTTGAATATCTTGTTAAGTGTGAAAAAGAAAATTAATAAGTTGGAGAAAAAGTTTTTATTGTCAAATATTGATTCACCCCCCCTCTCAGTATTCCCGTGCTTCTAACACTAGGAAGATGAAGAATTGAAGGAGTTTAGAGCACAATTCCATTTTAATTTACATAAAGATACTCCTTTCTACCATACATGATGTAGGTTTCACAACATAGCTACAAATGAAATCAAGAAGAGCGTCTAGTAAAATTTGGCTAATTCTTTAAACTTGATATCAAAGAACAATAACAAGTTATTTAAAACTTAATGCCCGACAAGGACAATCTTTTTTTAAGCAAATAGTGCAATGACACTTTACTATAACCGTAGCAATACGTTTTTTTTCAGTAACATATAAATTACAATAATACACAAAATAAATTAAAACCACGCCATCTTACTTTCATCTTGCAAAACCATGTGAGCATGGGTCAGCGAAAATTGTTGGCATGGATCCACCCTCCCTCTAACACGCTATCGTCATGCACAAACAATTTTAAAGGAGAGAAAAAAAAACATAACTAATTTCCATATTTTTCAGAGCATGATTTCAATTGAGATTTAAGAGAGAGAAAGGGACAGTAGAGAGAGAAAACATTTCTTTATATTTTGCACAAGCAAAGGGGTGAAAAAGTATCCTGTCAAGTGTTACGTGCAGCAAACATATATGAACATATATATCACAGTAGATTACAGTCTCCAATATATCCATTCTCTTTGGTCACAAACGAAGTTAAGGACGTGTCGCATCACACCAGTATGACATCGATTTACAATCTCCGAGCAACGTATTTTAAGTCCACGTGCATGTTATCGACCACTACACTAGTCTTATCCCTCGCACAAACTTCGAAGGGTCATCATGGGTTTGCAGCCTCAGATTGCGTTGGTGCACAAATTGGTCCAAGTGGCCACGGAATGGGCCCGTAAAAAGAGCACCCACAATCACAACAAGGTGTTTAATGCCTCCAATTAACCATTTACTATATAGTGAAATACACGAAAAAGACAGACTACAAAACCGATAAGTGGAGGTCAAACTGGATGCAACTTTCTGGAGCCAGTTGGCTAAATTTGGTTGTTTGTCCTTCAACAATTAAGGCTAAGTGGCCTCCAAAACGGGGCTGCCAAAACGGCGCAGAAAATCCAAATGTAATGTTTCAAAGTCCCATCTTCTTCTCTACTTAATAGAGAAACACAAGGAGCAAACGGTATCTAAAACCGATAAACAACGCTCAAACGGGGAGTACTTTTCTGGGGTCACTTCGCTGAATTTAACTTCTGCCCAACAGCAGCCTAAGCCAAGTTGGCTCCGAAATGGTTACGCAAAAGTACGTTTTCGGAGAGTACAGTTCAAACGAACCATACAACGTGATTCCATGCATGACAAAGATGAGGCTTGAGGTTTCACATTTCATTTTCAGGGACCATGGGCACTAAAACTGAGGTGGTCTTAGAAAGGTTCTGCTGTTTTCGAGCAGTTGCCTCCAACAGGCAATTCGTAGAAGTAGCCTTGAGAACCACTTAGAAAAACATGGCCGATGGTTGTGTTGATAGTGTTTCAGTGTTGGGATGACAACCTCGTACAAGGAAGGAGTTACATCAGTTAAATCTAGGAAACATGTTTAAGAGGCGCTCTTTACGTGTCGATTTCGAGAGGCATTTGTTGTTTTGACCTTGAGAGGGAACATCTTCTCATCTCTTTCCTCCATGGTTGGTTGTCACAAATGGTAAATGTATGAGCAAGATTCCGACTTAGTTTTATTCAGTTCACGATGGAACTGGACTATAATGACATCAAAAAGGAGGTATTTTCATGGTAGTTTTAATTGGCATGATTTTTCGATTTGAAACAGTTTACCCAGTAGCAAATTAAATGTTTTTAACTAATCGTTCACTATTTTACTCAACATCATTATCGCCAAATTAAAATTAAAACCGATCTCCTAAAAATGAAAACGTTTAGGGTTTAATGCGGAAGTGTGGAGGTCACGTGTTTGATTCTCAAATGGGCATAAACCAAAAGAATCTTCCTGAATTTATGAGAAAGAATGAACCATTCCTGGGGGAAGCAAAAACGGTCAAGGTTGTGGTGCTTGATTCTAGATCTCAAAGAGACATTTCGTTAAATGGTTTGCATGCATTCAAAAAAACTTCTTCTTTTTGCATACATGTCTGACAGGGTTGTTGCAGTTGTAATGTCTAAAGAAATTCCCTTTATCCATTGTGCTTCGTTGGACGTCCAACTCTTAATCAAAGCTCCTAAACTTGGTGCGAGCAAGGAGGATGCTGGCAACGGTTGTGGAAGTTTGGCTTTACCCTACTCTTTGCATTTGCTTGGAAAGTTTCTAAAGTTGTTTCAACAAAACCATTTTGTGCCTATCCAACAATAAACACATTCCATGAAACTACATTTGTTTGAGGCATTCTGACAAACAATTGGCGTGCCTTGTGAGGCTACATTCCTTCGAGGCATTTTGTTAAACAATTCACATGTCGTCCTAGGCTCTCCTTCATTCAATGGTCCAATAAGAAATAAATATACAATGTAATGCCATTTACTACCAGTTGGAAAAGGGATGGCGCAGGTTGTCGGGACTTGGCTCACACTTGACAACACATTGTTCGAGGTCCCAAGGACTTTTCAACAAACCCATTTCACGCATAGGTAGAGAATATGCTAGCAAAAGCGAGCTGCAACCCCATTGGAGCAGCTACACCCCCCCACCCACAAGCCTAAGTGGAAATAAAGACTAATAAAAAAAAATCTTACATGGCCAATATTCGCTGCAATAGGGCACATTTTCCTCCAATATGCCTCCATGAGGCCACGTTTTCCCCAAATATGCCTCCATGTGACTTGTGTAGGCGTCCACATTCCTTTCAATCTTTTGTCTCACAACACCACTGCTACCACGTTTTTCATAGGCTGACAATATACTGGCAGAAAATAGTTTGGCACTTTAACAAAAGGCATGTGTATCATCACAAAACATTGACACCATTTCACCGAGAGCAAATAGTAGGCGTCCAACAAAACAATACACCCTCTGGCGCAGACCCTTCTACATAACTTCAACCATTTACAGTCCCGCATTTCCAAGAGAGGGCTATCCATTATGCGCTAGGAGGATTCTAGCAAGGTGAAAACAATCATGTGGAAACCTGTTGACTGCATTTTCCTGACAACTTCCAACACCTTATCAACAAATCCATTCTATACATAACTTGCAAATCATTGCCACCCATGATAATCATCTCTTTGAGGCATTTTGTCAAGAAGTTCTTGCGCCTTGTAGATGCCTATAAAGCATTTGACCAAATGAAGGAATGAGACAGTTCCTCAAGGAATATAATTATTGCAGCACACGGAAGACGTAGATATCCCCACAAGGTATTCACAGTGTCTTCATATACAAAAACAGGTTTCTAGCCCACATGATTGTGTCTCCAATAAATGAGATTTGCACCCAAATAAGAGATGGGAGAATGGCGTTCACATTTCACATACCTACCTAACATAGCACTTGCAATTACAACCCTGACACAGTCCTGCCACACTCCATACGCCTCTTCAATGCTCCAACAACCAGCTCCACCAACACTTCACCAAACGCATTCACCCAATCCATTTTTCTTTAAATTTTACTCTCATTTATTAAATCTTGCTTTATTTATTTATTTTATTTTATTATTCTTTTATTTAAAATTTTAATCCCCCCAAAATCAGCACTCATCGAACAAGTTTGTTATATTATTGATATTTCACACTTACAGAACTACCGCGCCCAACAACGCAAGCATTCCCGAGCAACATCTGCGTGAGGCTTCCTGAACTCCAGCTCAACCGACTCGAGGTTCTCATATAACCGAGTCTTCCTAAAATTTAATCTCGAGTTAGTATTTTAATTTATTTTTATTTTTAAATTTATTATTATTAGATTAAAATAACATATTTGGGATCTTAGATGAGCTAAAATAAAAGTATGTCCAGGCCAAATTGTTTAAACAAAATGATCATAACTAAGATTAGGGAGGAGAAAGAACGGGAGGGCTCTACAATAAGAAATACAAAACTTGAAAAATATAATACGATCAATGTTCAAAACATTCAATATACTTAAGATTTTACATTTTCTACGATATATGAATATTATATTCCTTTATGTTTCATCCATTTCCTTTGAGATTAATTTTTGTGTTGCGATGATGGCCATAAATGATGTATATAGGGATCTCCTAAAGGACCTATTTAATTAGGTTGACTCTAACCTGCCAATGATAACTAATGAGGTTAGTCCAATGGTTGGTTTTTGAATTCATATTATCCAAAATCACCTTATAATCCTCCTGAAGGATGTAGGAAGGAGTCAATGATGTGCCTTAATAGTTTATAAGAAAGGATGTTCTTTGAAACTTTAAGCTATGCAATTTGCGGTTCCAAATTTTTTTATTAGAATTGAAGATCACCTGAGATTTGATCTCATAAATAACTTTTACGGAAGCTTAGATATATGTCCAAATGTCTATGTATAGCATTTTTCATTGGCCAATTGCGATGATCCCAAATAATTACCTCAAACGTTCTTGATATCCTTTGAATATTTTCTCTTCAATAAACTAGAGGGATTTTAAACAATCTCCAAGTTTCCTTGTGGTTGTCATGCCCTCCTAATCTAGTCCTCAATAAAATTGAAGATTGCTCGAGTCAAAATAAAATAAAATAAAATGAATTTAGAGCCCCCACTACCCAACGGTATTGATACATCCTGGGTATGTCTGGGCACGTCCCGAATACATCAAAACATACTTGGGAGGTACCTGGGGATGTATCAGTACTATACCCGAGACGTATCCATACCGGGTACGTGTCTAGGGGGTACAGGAGGGTGGGGGGCAAACCCTAGTAATATAGTCGTAAACTTAATTAAAACAAGCTTTTATAAAATCATTTTAAAAGTTTTAAAAAACTATAAATTTGATTAAAAACGGCATTATAAAACCATTTAAAAAAAATTTAAATGGATTTATAACCCTATGTAGCCGTAATTGCAAATTTGTAATTGTAAACCCTATGAACAAGAATAAATTCCCATATAAAATTCAAAAACAACCTTTAAAACAATACATTTCGGCAATTTCGTTCATTAACGATGATTAACAAACATAAATAAATTAATAACTTAATAACAATAAAATCATTCGGAATTGAATTGAATGCATTCAAAATTGCAAATCATACTCGGATACAATATATAAAAATATAAAATGAATTTACATTCTTGAAAAGAAAAAAAACTTCCTTTGAATGATATTCTTCAAATTCGCTCTTCAAATTCACTATAATATCTCTTCAACTCATGCAAGGAATGATCAATCGTTGTGTGATTACAAGTGAGGGAGTGCGTTGCCTTTAAAAGACAAATTTCAATGTTTTTTCAGCATTTTTGCACATTTTTGACATTTTCTACGTATGGTGAGTTTCAAGCTCAAACTTGCAGTGTATTGGTTAATATGCGTCGAATATTTGCCAATACTCAGTAGAGCCAAGTGGCGAATTTTCTTGGTGATTATTCGCCGATGAGGATTGGGATTACTATTTGAATATTATCTATATTTACAAAAATAATAAAACTTAAATAGTAATTATGGTGTGTTCGTGTTTTATTTATATTTTACGTATTTTTTGTTATATAATTATTTTTGCTTAAGGTAACTAATCAGACTGGGGAAATAAAATCACAGGAATTTAAAACAATAAATGTAAGTATTTGCTTTTACACCTATAGGAAAATCTCTCTCTGTTTTATAATTTCAAAAATTTCTTATTAATAGTTAGATTTTTTCCGGACAAAACCAATCCCTTTCAATAATCCTCAACTTCCATAAGTTTCCCCCTTTAGTTCAATCTAAACTTCCAAAACCTTGTAACTACATTATGGCCTTCAGCAAAGAACAATCAGTTGAGGTGACAATTATGTTTAATCAATGTTATGCGGGGATGCGTCCCTCCCCCAACCAAAAAGGTGTTTGGGACATCTAGGATGTTTTGGGGGTGGCAGGGTTGGGGGAAAATGCCCCCCCCCCCCCACACCTGTGTTTCCTTTTTCAAGGGGGGTACCAATGAAAATCAGGGACATTTGCGGGACATCCCTAAAACGTCCCACTTTTTAGACGAAGTCATGACGTCCAACCCCCCCAAAAAAAATACAACAATCAAATTTTTAAGTTTGTTTTTAATTTTAAACTTTTAAATACTAATTTTTCAATATACCTGTTTGAAAATTTGTAAACACCAAAACGTATCTATTTCAAAATTTCAAAGCGCTTATTCTGATTGTGTCACATAGTTTCGCCTATTTAAGGGTTCCACATTGACTAACAAATCAATCACCTTCTCTGCAAATTTCCCGATGTTAATGGATGGCCTCACTCTAGTTACACAATTGAGTTTGGCTCAAATAAACTTGAAAATGAAATAAATTTTGAAGGGACGTAATGTACTCTTGTAGGGTACGATTGTTTTTGGAAGCCACTCATTTCTATTGTAAAAAAAATCTGTAAGTAAAAATCTAATTAAAATCACTCTGGAAGCTTCAATCACTTAACAAAGCCAATATGTATAATTTTATCTGAAGGGAAATGTTTGTGTAAATGATAACAGCAGAAGATCATGGATTAAAACATTTACACATAACCCAACTATATTGTCTTACAAAGACATAATAAGAATCAAGGGTGATAAATACATAAATTTTCCAGCACAAATGAGGATAGTGGACAGTCACAGACTATTATTAATAAATTTGTTAATATTTATTTGTATATTTTAAATATTTATAATTTTATATATTATTTTAATAGCCATCCCCCCGCCGTCCCCAAAATCTGCAAAACTTGTGCCTTCCCGTGTCCTCGAGGCTTAGGCAACTATGTGTTTAATAAATGACGACAGCTTCTATCTGCCCAACTGTCCAAACAACTAAATCTTAACCACTCTGCCTAGAGTTGGCCCATTTTTGCATCCTCTCTGCTTAGCTTTTACTTTCAAGAGCTTCCTCTGGACTTCACAAAGGAGAAACAATAGAGATGGCAATTATGCTTAACAACGGCAGATAGCTCACACCTGTCCAGCTGTCTGTCAGACAAACAAACTTACCCAACTCTAGTTACGGTTTGCTGGAACCCACTCTCTTCATCTTGGTGTAGAGATCATAGATATTCACTAGTCAAGGTCATGCAGGGGTTATCAAGGTGCAGCAGCCAACAAGGTTCACAGGATAACTATATCATTGACGTCCCTGAGTGAATAGGTTGAGAATCAAGATGCTCAATTATGACGGAGAATAAAAAATAAGGTGCATACATACTTTTGATTAAAGACAAATTTAGCAGCTTGAAATTTGATCTTGCGCCCAGATGAAAGAAAAAATAAGGAGTTATTTTTTAAAGCATGTTTAGGATAGATGTTTAGACTTTTAGTCACATGATTGAACAAGAATCGAAAAGGGGGAAAAGGTGCACTCTAGTTCCATTAAATATGCTTAAAGGAAGTCATTGCTGCTTCACAGGACCAGAATTTGATTTACATATTTTGACATCATTTCATATACTTTATATGTTATTCCCAAATACAATTTATTTCAAGATGTTTCTTTATAACGTTGAAATTATTTAGAGATGTGCACTTTTTGAATTTAGAATTTTGGAATATTAAGGAAGTAGCCTCAATATTTATCCAAGCATACAACTTCTACAGCCTATTTTTTCACTTGCGATTAACTTCGCTGATCTCAAACCTTATTCCAAAGTGACATCGGATATGACACATGCACAAAAGCACATGCACACACACAAGTATGTATTAAAAATTTAAAACACATAATTTGATTAAAGGTTATATGCAAAACTGATGCATGCAAATTTAAGCATGCATACAATTATAGTTCATGTTATATATCCAGGCCATGGATAAGAAAGCCAAAGGATTCGAATTAATAATGCAATCTAAGACTAACCATATCCAAATGATGCAATTATTTTCCTAGTTGTCCTAAACTGGAAGAGTTCCTTGTTCAGGCCAGCAGGGGCAAGCGCAATCTTCAGGAATCACCCCTCGACTTCAGTTTTAAGTCTGATAGTGCAACCAACAATGGAACCCAGTCTGTGACGCACCTCCCCGCAAAAGATACCGAGTAACAAAGACCATTTGTTGTTTACATCTAGCAATACCAACCCCGCCCAAAAGGGTTAGAGTCTCCAGGGAATGCTCCAGGTGAAAACCGTTGTTCTCCACTTAGCCATAAGGAGGCCTCATGGCAAGCTCCCCTATTCCTGAGAACGGGGGCTGAGTGGAAGAGAAACTCTTCCAATAGCGCACCTGACAAGAAGGCTTTTCCCTACACAACTGTGCATCGGCTCAATAGTGGATAAGTATCTCCGATCCCCTTAAGGGGCAGACTGCGACACTTCCCCCCCATCGTCCAACCCTGCAGGGCCTTCTGATAGAGAGCCAATGCCATGGCCACGAACTTTGGCACAAGCACAAAGCTTGCAGTTCCCCTCCGATGTGAGCGATCGCCTAACCAATACGATAGACGTTGTTTGCCACACTCCCCACCAAGGAGTATCGAGAGTAAATCCTTCTCACCAACATCCACAGGGGCAAGGCAACAAATCTCTTGCAGTACGTTTTGAAAACCGGCCTGCAATCTTGTCTCTCGCAGCCTGATATGCTAGCACTTAACAAAGAGGTGTAGGAGAGAGTCTCCTCCAACATACCCACACAACGGGCACACACAACCTAGGGCCGGCTCCAGCAGCCCAAATCTAGTAGCACGACCACTAAGGACAAACCCTCCTACCCTAGCATTTAGAAGCCAACAAACAACTTCAGCCAACACATTCTCAAACCTATGCACCCGCTTGATGAAGCTTTGAGTCTCACCAAACTTACAGTCCTTGTAGAATCTTAGGGAACCTTGGAGCCTAAATTTGTTCTCCCAGACAACCCGAGCTTCTTCACGTACCAGCTGACTATTGCTAGCCCTTGGCACATTCTTCTTTAGCCATTTTGTGGTTCTATGAATCTAGGTCCGAATTTGCCCCACTCTACAGGGTGGATTGTGGTTCACAAGATCTGCAATAACCATCTTGAAACCACCATACTTTTCTAGGGCTCGGGCCCTCTAGCCTGCATTGAAAACAAGGACCAGACAAATGTTGGGCTCTCGATGCATGACTACTTTTTCCCAACCAGATTAGAGGTAGAAGACTTCCCAAACATCCACTTCATCCATTCCACCACCACTTTCTGCAAGGCATTCTGCTTAGCCACATCAAACATCCCTATCACTTCTGCACCAAAAGTAATAGCAGGGAAAACCAAAGCCTTGAAGGTGAGGATCTTAGACCAAGTGGGGACTCTTCGAGGGACAAGAAGTGACAAACCCCATGAAGGGTTCTACTTCCTGACATAGCTCTTTCCTTAATGATCTTTTCAATAGATAACCACGGGTCAATTTCTATTCCCATATACTTCTAGCTATTAAAAACACCAACTTGTTGATCCCCAATTTGAAACACATACTGCTGAAACTCCTCTTGATCCCCAAAGATTTTCATTACCTTGCACTTATCAATGTCGCACCCCATGCCCCACTTGTCGCTCCAACTTTGGATTCTTTGCAACATCTCTTTGATATCCTCTACTGACTCTGCTATCGCCACCAAGTTAATTGTAAACAAAAGCCTAGCAATCACTTCAGCAAGCCCAGGTATAGGAGAAGATAGCAGGCCTTTTCATAGAGTGGATGAGGCCGAGAAACCCTGTCTTACACCTCTCTTAACTGGGATAAGAGAAGATAGCAGGCCTTCATACCTGACACGAAAAGAAGAACCATTGTACAACTCCTAGATGAAGTGGAGGGCCTTCCCCCCACTCCCGCCGCCCGAAGCTTCCTAAACAATACTTCATGTGGGACCATATCATACGCCTTTTTGAAATCAATGAATGCCACATACATAGGCTTCTTATGCTTTGCCATACGTCTTAAAGCAATCTCATGGAGCACCACAACCTGACCAACACACTCCTCATCCTTTCTAAAACCGGCTTGGCTTTTGAGAAGAACTTCCTCTCCTCAAGTTCTTTCTCGATTATCTTAATGATTACAGTTGTGAGGATTTTATGCATCACATTTATAAGGGAAATACCCATATAATTGTCATGACGCGTTAGGTCACCCTTCTTAGGAATTGAAACCAGGACCGTTGCATTAAAATCTTTGGGAATCACCCCATGCTCCCAAATGCAATTCATAACCTTTAAGCAAGCCATCACCAAAGGACTCTACCCCGCCTTGTACTTCCTCCACCTCCCACGTCGACCATGCTTCTTTTGCCCAAGCACCACTTTAAACCATTTTGGGGGCAAACCATGCTCACTTGCAGCCTTATGGTATTCCAGACTTTTCACAACTGCATGAAATTCTTTCCACTCAATGGGGCCATTGATGGACTTCAAAGAGGGGTGTTCCATTAAAGGAACACCATCCCAATGTTGTCTATCTTTAGCCAAGGGGACGTAGAGAAGTTTCATGTAGTAACCCTTCTAACTCTTTAAGAGCTCTGAGGTGTTTGAAATGAGATCACCATCACTATTCCTCATTCGCTGGGCATTACACTTCCCCTTGTTCCCTCTACCCATGAAAGTTTTCAACCAATTCCAGAGTTACTTTTGTTTGTTCTCTACTATAAGCGTTTTCCCTTTCTCAAGGTTTTTTATAAAAGACCAACCAGTTCTCTCGGTTGCATACATTTTTTACCTCATCCCCAACAACCTTTAAAGCCTACACTGCTTCCAGATGAATTTGAAACTCAACTCTCACCTCCAACATCTTCTTGTAACACTTTCTACGCCTCTTCATAAGTTGTATGATTTTGCGCTTTATCTGAAAGCCACACCGTGGCTTAGGGGCCCCTACAGTCCCCACTGCACCAACATCCTCTGCAACTTGCCAAGAGATCAAACTTTTGAAGTTATTGATTCTATCTTCCACCAACTTCACTACATTTGCCTTTAGATCCAAATCCTCTGAATTCGCCCACCTATTGGACAATCTTATTTCCTCCCTTTTAGCAGGAATTTTATCCTTAAGCACTCTTTTCACAACCACCACTGCCAGCTTGACCCCCCTACAAACTTAAGGTCCCTAAACTTTGCCTGCAAGGGCAAATGATCTGAGTTGTCCATCCGCCGCACCTTACCATGGTTCACAAGTTCACAAGTCCTCTGGTTCACAATGATATGATCTGGTGCACTAATTCCATGACCTAGGCACGAGTGGAAGGCTTGACTGTCACCCACAATTGGAAGAACTTGCAGACCAAGTTTGCGGGTCCATTTTCCAATTTATCAGGGGGGTGTTCCAATCCCCCAAAATCATTATGGGGGACCGACTGTAGGACCTTTGAAAGTTGCACACTACCTCCTTGATCTTCCCAAACACCTACCTCCTACAACCTCCACACCCACACTAAGGGACATAGACACTGCCAAAGACCCAGTCCACATTTCCAAACTTCTCATGCGAGACCTCACCCCACACCTGATACGGATCCACTGCCCCAATCTAAAAGGAAAGAAACTCCCTACTGACTACCAAAGCCACCCCTTGCTGGCCAATCTCTCTAGCTACCCCCCTGACTTGAAAGACAACCATACCAAGAATCAAGATTGGCCACCTATCTCCCCAGACCCTAGACTCCTAAACCTCCAGGATTCCCCACCCCTTCGACTCAATGCATCGAAAGATTTCATGCTTCTTAGACATGAACCCATTCACGTTCCAAGTGGCAAAGCATGATCCCTTTACTGCTCGTCCCCGAACAAGGGAGTGCTCGGTGGAGAGACGCGCAGGCTTCCTATTCTTTGCCCGCTCGAACAAAGACCTATGCAACCAAACAACCCATGACGTGTACCATGTCTTAAGCCGAGAGATGATACAGGACACCGAGCTCAAGGAGACCAAGACATCAAAACAAACAGACCCACCACACCACCCATCCCTGACCCTGGACCGCTTAAAGACAGGCGACCACAAGGGCCTTAGGGAAACCTTGAACTCGGAACCAAATGCGCATCTAGACAAATGCCCAGCATCCCACACGACAACTGTGAGGCAATCAATACCATACAACATTGTCGTTTTTAGGACCTCGAGAGGTAATGCAAGCAATATGGTCTGATTGGTTGATCTGTAGTGTCCCACAATAGCCTCACATTTGAGCCCATGGACTGCTAGCATTAAATGCTAGCCAACGCTTTCTTGGGGCCAACCTGATATGGCTTTACTTATGAATGCCTATTTACATAAAAAGACCTTACATTAATAGGCAAAAAGTCTTACCAACTCCCAACAACCAATTGTCCACCTCCATTCTAATTTATTGCTTAAGTTCCACTTCGCTAATTGCATATGAATTTGACTGAATAAATAACTATTATTAACATACTAACTACTAGGGATGTTCCCATCAAAATGCTTTTTAGGATTTGCATTGGTACGCTTCAGGACTTTCTTCGGTAGCATAATAATGTTGATGATGGTTGTATACTGCATTAAATTTTGATCAACAATCTCTTGTTTTACTTTAATGTTGTCCTCCTTTTAAGGAGAGTTGATAGCAATAACAACAGCATATACTTATTTTAGATTTCATTTTCCTGGATGTTTTTTTATTTAAAGTGTGATTGTCAAATGTATCGATCAGAGCAATATGCATCACTTTCTATTTTGCAGCACTGATTATTTCAGATGTGTATCTTCAATGTTGCCATCAAACACACACATTTGTATGTTTCAAACATTTGGCACCCTAATTTAGTGTTTGTGCACTCTACATGCACGTATTCAAAGGGTCCAAACTTTATTGCCTCAATGTATGATATGTTGCACATTAATGTTTCTACATTACATTTTTGAGGTCAAGATTGTTACACAAACCCTTTGTCTTTCAGTAGGTGTATCACACTTCCTCTTGGGATTGTCCAATCAAGCCCTTTTAGCCCAGGACCTTGTATAGATATTATTAGATCTTACATTAGTGTCATGGGGGATGATGGAAGGTGATACTAGCCATTTATTTTCTTCTGCTTCAAGCATTGATACAGACATGCAACCATTGGTGTCCAACATCAAGTTTTTTCTTTCTTTCTCTTGCTTCATTCTCCCCTTGGGGGATCTTCTCCTCACTTGACTATTTATATTTGCATATGTGCCCAGCCTTGAGTTTACCTTATCTTTTTTTATTTTATTGGGTTTTGCTGTTTTTGTCATAGTGTTCGATGGAGTCTTGGAATAAGGGGACAGGGGGACGGGTCTAGAAGAGAGGGGAACCGAGGGCCTAGGTTTGGGGATGGCGGCTGGGTAGCAGGATGGTGACACAAATATATATAGTACTTGGAAAATTAGTTATAAAAAATGTATACGGAACAACAAATGAAACTTTGAAATACTAAACACAATGCATTGAACAGTGAAAATGTCAAATATCAATATGTTAATATTTATATTCAAAATGTGATGATTACATTCAAAATTCAAATACAGTTGGCTAGTGGTCAATGCAATTAAGACTTGGCACTTGCTCTAAATCTTGTTGTTACTTGTTGCTAATGTTGTCCCTCTTCCTTGCTAATGCTCTCACTCTTGCTTGCTAATGGTCTCACCCTCTAACTCTTTCTTGCTAATGCTTTCACTCTTGCTTTGAATTTTGATTGTGATTTGGAGTGAGGGTGTAACTCTTATTTATAGTTTTTGGTAGTGTTTAGGGGGTTGGTGGGGCCCAATGAGTACTAGGGTTAGGGTTGGCAGCCAAAAGTTATATAACTGATTTTTTTAATCAAAAAAAGAACTTTATGACAGCCTTATGTCAACAGGGACGGTTGGGAATCCCTAAGACGGGTCAAGAGACTTCTAGAAGTCTCTAGGACGTCTCGGGGATGTCCCCAAGTACCCAAAATTGGAGGATATCTCAAAAACGTCCCCTCTTTAAAAGAAACATTTTGGGGACGTTCCTGTATGGCTGGTGGCGCTGGCAGGACAGCGGGGGAGCGTTTTCTAGCCTTCCCCAAGTCTTGGAGACATCCCAAGTCTCCAATACGTCAGTTTTAGGGGAGGACACATCCCCATGGAACATTGATCATAGGCATTGTTTCAAGCTCTTACCTTTCTTTATTACCGTAGTACATTTTCATTGTAACTAAATGTGCATTCAAGTCCTGTTTAACTGCTTTGGTCAATAGTGGACATAAATATAATCTATTTCTTCCTCTCTTTCAAATTTTAGTATAAATCAAAAATTGTGCACCAATGATTATCCAAGTTGTATTATTCTTAGCATGATATCATGAAACATATTAAGAGTCGTGCTCAAGAAAAAGACAATGGCAAAAGATTAGAGCTAGCTCATAAGCTGAAAACTAAAAATAGAAAACAAAGATCCTCCCAGAATTTTTGCTTTCACAAAAGTCACCAGGGGCAAACAATATTTATTCCTATTCACACAATTTAGGCTTAGTGCTAAATACTATCAGTAACATAATGCCAAACAAAAAGCTATGGCTCGTTGACCTGGATTAGAAATTATGTTTAAATTATTTTGGCTTAACCTAGGACAAGTCACATTATGAACCAAATATTGTTGGAAATAACAACTGCCGAGAAATGGTTTTAAAATCAATAAAATAATGGGATAAAAAATTAATGCATCTCCAAACCTGCATAATAAGTTTACGAAAAGAAATACCTGAGAGTCACGCATCTTCAAACGAAGTTGCTGAGCTTCATTATTTATTTCTGCTTTTCTTTGAAAAGACCGATAGTGATTCTCATCCTGTCCAGACTGTACTTTGATCATATTAGAAATAAATGACAAACTGTTTAAAACTTGCAGCCAACGAGAAGGATGAATACGTAATAAGAAACTTTGCAGAAGAATGTCAAACACAAAATCTCACCTTATGCGTTGGATGAGCAAGCAGCTTTTGCTCCACCTCTTCGACTTCTCTTACAATCTTTATAAAATCGGGATCGTTGATACCCATATCCTGTAAAATGAGCACATTAGAAAATTTTAAGACAGCAGAACATCCTTTCTTGCATAAATAAGATCCAAACATGCAACTCAACAAAGCTTCAACATATATACATGTAGAACAGAAATTTTGGATAATAGGATGGCTTGCAATGGTTTTGACCTAAGTCACAAAGTTCGAGTTCAAGTTCAGCGAGGATAAAATTCGTTTCAAGTTCACCCAATTAATAAAGTTATAAAAAAAATGCCATTAAATTCAAATAATAGAAAATATGAATAAAATATACACTACAAAATTTAAAATTTAAAATATATACATCCTTTTATAAAAATTATTTATAAAATAAATTTAAATAAAATACAAAACATTAAAATTGCTAAAATAAACATTAAAACATAAAAAGTACTCATAATGAATCACGTAATTAAAATCTTAAATTTAAAAACATGAACATAAAAGGCCAAATAAAACTAAAAAAAAACATAAATAATTGACAATAAACTTCTACACAACTATATTTACGGGTAGGTAGGGCAAACCATGGCTCATATCGCAACAGGCTACAGCGAACCACTGGTCAACATGATGGCTACCGGTGATACAAATGAAGGCAGGCACCATGGATGCAAGCAACTCGGCCTCAAACAACACCCTAAAACCGGACCTCAAACACCACCCTAAACTTTACCGGACCTCGAACAATCCCGATTAAGTTTTTAAGCTTGGGTCTCTTGATTTTGATTTCATAATAATATAGATCTGACTATTTCATTAGGGGCTGTAGGCGTTCGAATGTAAAGCGCATTGAAAATGCAATAAGTCTTTCTCCTGCGATTTTTCTTGCGAACATTGCTGCGTACCAATTTTGGATGAATTTTTTTATTGCCGTACACTGAAAATACGGCGAATTTCAAGCTTCAAGCGAAATATCCGCCAAACCTTGTGACATAAGTTTTTGACTTATGTATTATGCAAAGAAGGGAAAATCATGAAGTGTCAAGATCACCTGATTATTAATCTACTCACAAAACTAACCTGAAAAAAAAAACAGATGCATACTTAAATCAGACAGCAAAATGCATCCACTTCAACATCCAAACATATAATGACAACTCCATACAATCCCAAACACTGCAGATTCTTTAAACAGTAGAAACTGTTAGTTTCATCCACGAGAGTGGTCAAGAAATACGGTGCAGATATGATCGTGACCAATTTTTTAAAATATCATTCTATATTTATCAGTCACAATTTCACTCTTGGTCTATGTTTCATCCAAGCTTCTAGTACAAGTGTGGCCAAGTTCCTAATACCGCATACTTATATACACATGTATATTCAAAAACACAACATCTTATGAATAACTTAATATGTGTCCTCTCTCACAAAAACGATCATTTTATCTTTAGAGAGAAAACTGAGATGGAGAATTTATGAAGGAAAATGGAGAAACCATAGTTACGCGGGGACGCATCCCCCCCAAATTTGACACGTTCGGCAATGTCTCGGACATCCTGGGAACGTGGGGACGTGGGGGAAATGTTTCCCCCACGTTTCCCTTTTCTTTTTTTTTTGCTGGGAAATGTCTTGGGGATGTCTGAAAATGTTGGGAAACATCCTGGGGACGGGTAAACGGGGGGGGCATGGGAAACGTGGGGGGTACGTCCAAATGTGCCCCATGCATTTATTTCCTTTTTTGGCATTTCTTTCCTTTTTTGGATTTTTGGTGAAACAAACACAATAATAGAAAAAAAAATTGCCATTTTTGTAAAGGGTCCGGGAAGATGTAGCAGCAAAAACTTGCATGTGCCATAACTTTCATTCTGTGGCTCCGTTTCAGGTGTCGTTTTCTCTAAAAGTGCACATTTTCTCGAGCTCTACGCATTGATGGCAATATTTTTCTTATTTTCATAAAATCAATTTTTGCACCTTTTCGGACCAAGCAACTTCTTGCAATCTTTTGAGAGAATCATGAGTATTAAGGAATGTATTTGATGTTTACGAGTTCAAGTTTCACCTTATTTAAATCTCAAATGGTTTTATTTCAGCTTATTTATATAATTTGGTCACTATATCTTTATATTTTAAATATTTATATATTTTTTAATCCTAGTCTTCCCCCCGCCGTCCCCAAAATTTAGAAATTTTTTGCCGTCTCGGAAATCCCCGTCCCCCCGTCTCAGGTAAAATATGGGAGAAACTAAGAAAGACAGTCAGAATCAAGAAGATCAAAAAGCTTAGTAATAGGAAACAGTAAGCTATAACCTAACCCAGGAAAAAGACTTACAGAGGTGGAAAACCCTAGGAATTCAAGGAGAAAGGCATATATGTAACAACAACAAGGGAATTAGTAAAAAAAGGAATTAGGAGAAAGGACTATCAAAGAATGGGAGGCTCTAGGAAAAAATGTGGAATGCCTCAAGGGACTAGGATCAAAAACTAGCAGATCAGAACAAGACTTTAGAAGATTCAAAATGGCCAAAGAAACCCCAGAACTGAAAGATTAAGGGCTATGTGATACAGCTTAGAGATAAAATATCTAACTACCAAAGCTCTAATTGGAAATTTGTATCTGCCATATGATTTTTTACAGGCCTCAACTGAGACAATGTTTCTATCCAATGCTCTGAAACCCATTACTAAATCAACTTCAAGCACTGGTTTCATTCTCTTCTTCCTGAAATAGTTTGAGTAGTGAAATTAAAAACCTCAGACTAATAGAACATTATTATGTAATCAACTCCAAAAGGGTCTCAATGATGATTTTACTAGGTAGTGAAAGAGTTGTTAGCATATGCAAAGAGAAGAAAGAATTACAGAGAAGGCAAACTGCACTGCATCGAATGATTCAGGCAGGGTGATTATTTATTATGAGAGTAGTTACAAAGTAGGTTATAAGATTGGTTGAACAGTTACCAACTGGTTCTAACCTCTTCAACTACATTATAACCGTACTAATGCATCTATATATTTAACACCCCCTCTTAATGACTAAATTGGAAACAAGACTAAGTTTGTCCCGAAATTTTACAAATGTCCTAAAGCCCATATGTTTAGTCATTAGATCTACAGACTGTGCCATAGGTTGTACTTCAAAATCAGCAGTCCATGATTGTGTTGGGGTTGTCGAATGGAGAAGAACCACAAAACAAAAATCTAGTCGTGTGAACAACAGATATGGCAAGTGGTCCACTGGTTCTTTGTTATGTGATTCATTGACCAGTGATGAATCATCAATGGCTGAGAGTGTCAACCCCATCTCAAGAGTGCTGAAATCAGAACCTCGAAGAGATGGATTGAAAAATCTATTTCAGGCTTGTGTAGCCTACTGGAGTCTATACAGAGACTCAGTTATCCTGCAATCGAAGTCACCTCGATCATGTCCTTGCAACACCATGTAGTGTTCATCCAACTTTCTCAATAAGAGAAATGTGACCATCTGTGCAATAGGAGCTAGAACCAGCTACACAATCGTAGGAGAAATAACCATCTCCATCTCAGCAGTGGGAGAAATAACCATCTCTGTAGTAGGAGTGAGAACCAATTCCTTCTTCTCGTCTATTTGCTCATTTATCCCCCTCTATTGGGAAAGATCTTTCACAACACAATGAGCAAATTGTTCATGCTCTATTGTCCTTCAAGCAAGTACCTCTGAGTGAGTGGCTTGGCCTACCATCTCACCATGCACCGTCAGTGCATCTTGAATAGTGGAGTCTCCATCCACAACAAACTATTCTTCAGAATGAGGAAATCCATCCTCCCAAGGCATGTTCGCTTTCCGTACATTTGTTATAGTGGATACTCCCTCCACAATAAGTGCATGTAGGTTGATTGTATCCAAGTCAACAAATCTGTGAGGAATGGCTTCCTCCCAAGGCACTGCAGTCTCCTGAACATCTTGTATGGTGGATTTGTTCTCCACACGTGCATTCATGTTGATCGTAGTAGGATCAACAAGCTAATACTGACCATCTTGCCCAATAACAGGGGCAATTATCTAACTCTATTTCATATCAAAGACAACACACTTCTTCCCATAGAAATCCACATAAATATTTGGATTTTCAGTTAATTGACAAATAGATAGAAGATTTTTTTGTAAAGAAGGTACATATCTAACATTCCGTATCAGCAGTTTATGAGCATTATTCAATACAATGCATATATCTCATATCCCGTCTACTGCAAGTGATTCTCCATCAGCTAGTACTATTGATTCAAAACAAATATTTGTAGTAAATGAAACATACCAGTCCCTGCGACACGAAAAGTGCGCGGACGCACCAAAGTCAATGATCCAATAACTAGTACCACTGTCATGCGAGCATGATGTCGTAACACAATAAAGAGCATGCCCGTCATCTGAATCTCATTCTTCTACAACTGCTGCCACATGTGTCTCATCACATGGTTTTTTGTTCTATTGTGAAAGATCATACTTTCGCTTCTGACAATCCTTCTTAAGGTGCCCAACCTTGTGACAATAATAGCATGTGACCTGATACCGAGTGGAAGACTCGCCAGAATGACATCTCCACTTTCCTTTTGACTATGTAACAAGAGCACTATCTGATTGGTCACAATTAGATTTTGCTTGAATTTGTCTCTGCCCCTTTTGCAACAAGTAGGAACTCACCTTGTCAAACGTGAGTGTTTGACTTTCAGCCATTAAATGGAGTGCCTCCACAAATGACTCATACGAAGAAGGTAAGTTGTTTAAAACCAAAGCCAACATATCATGGTCATGCACCTTTTTGTTAATGGAAGATAACTGGTCTTAGAGGTCTTTCATCCGAAGTAGGTGCTCAGACAGCGATCCACCTTATAACTTTACAGAAAAGAGCATATTCTTCAGGTATAACACCCGACTCTTTTCTAGCGTCTGATATTTATCCCTCAGATTGGCCCGCAACGTGCTTGCCACATTAGCATTCCGCACTTCCGGTATCATATCATCTGACACCGACAACATGAGAAGTAATAACGCTTCCTTATGAAGTTTGTCATAATCCGCGAAGTTTGTCGTTGGTCGACCTTCACTACCCGTGATTATTTTATCACAATCACGAAATTTCGCAAGCGTTAAAATCTTATGGCTCCATACATTAAAATTAGTGCCCGTTAATTTTTGTGTTTTCAGTAAAGTCAAGTGTGAAATATTTGCCATTTCATTATTCCAAGTAACAGAAATAATAAAATAAAATTTTGCCCATTTAATAAAACAATATTACTTTTTACAAGAAATAGTATTAAAATTAACTACTCCAACAAATAGCACATAGTATGAATACCTTTGTTGTTAAAAAAATAATGTTATTCTGCCCAAATAATATTATTCTACCTTCACGACTCAATATTATTCTGCCCTCACGACTTTGCTTGCTGCTGTTATATTACACTGCCCCTAGGTCATGGATATTCATCCACAACTTTCCCACGATTTCTCCTTCACACGACTATATCGGTCATGAACTGGGTTGAACACAACTCTGCTGGCCCACAGGATTTGCGACAAGATTCTCAGAGGATTTGCGACTGGGTTCCCACACGTCTTTCTCTTCCCACTGGACGTTTGTCCTCCTAGCGCCACGAACCACGATTATTAGAAAAACAACTATGTATTTGCCCACAGCATCAACTGGTACAAACGCTACCTTCGAATGGTTGTCTGATTGTCTCCTACTACGCGAATGAAGGAATTTTTTCCTTCTCTTCCATAGAGTTTGGTATTATTCTCCAAATACCTTTACGTTTTACTAAATTTGTGCCTTGTTAGGGCTTCCTCAAATTTCCAGTTCGTGCCTCTTGGAGGCTTCCTCAAACAGCAACCTTGGACACTTGGATACCAATGTTAGCATAAGCAAAGAGAAGGAATAATACAGAGAAGGCAAACAACACTGCATCAAATGATTCAGGCATGGTGATTTTTATTATGCGAGTAGTTACAGAGTAGTTATAAGATAGTTACAATTGGTTCTAATGTTATGTGACTAAATCGCCAAAGCTTTTAAAGCATTAAAAGACTTGTTGGATTGTTAAAGACAAGTTTGGTTTGAGACTTGTTAATACAAGTTAGGTTTGATACTTGTTAATACAAGTTTGAGTTAAGATTCTTTATAAAGATGTTGTAATAAGCTATTTGATTAATGTGGGAATGAATATCCTGAGCATTTGATTAAAGATGCTTAATTAAAGTGAAAGGGTGTGGAAACCATTGAGTTGGTTTGTAGCCACCTATGATGTATCATAAAAGAGATGTAATTGTACAGAGATCAACATGAAAAAGGACTAAATGAATCATTATGAGAGAGAAATACTTTGTAAAAGAGTCTTAAGGACTTTGTGAATTTAGTCTATGGAAGTAAATTCCAAGGCTAACCAGGTTACAGGTAGGTGGTGGGCAAGAGAGAGGGACAACGGTGTCCTAACTGGGGATACAGAGTACAACCTTGGATGGTTCCTGGCAAGGGCAAAGTGAAAATACACAGGGTGTATAGCATTTCCTCTCATAGTGCGGCCATAGTCCAGTGTCTATTAACCTGGGAGTGTGTTAGAATTTGGTATTAGAATTCTTAATTATTGTCTCGGATAAGTTCTCTCTATAAAACTATGTAATATCTGTTAAAAGCTAATTTAAAGAAGTTAATTCTTCTATCTATTTTGCTAATGTGCATATGAAAGTATTTTGTTTATTCAGATAAAACGGTGCAAGTGAATGAACTCTGTTTATTTTGCTATGTATATTGTGCAATCACGTATTTGTTTTATAAAAAACAATGAACTATCAAATTTTGGAATTTATGTTTGTTATTTTACAAAAATCTTATATAATTTAATGCAGAATAAGAACTAATATAGTATAATCTTGCTATTCAATGGCGTCTTCGGACTGAATTATCTGTTTTCTATCTTTCGGGGTCGTATTATCTGTTTTTTTGTCTTTCATGCTTTGAACCGAAAGCTTTGCCTTAGATACGATTAATCCCGTGGTTCTAAGTCTGCCCGACACCAAATACAATGCATTATATTGCAAAGTTCCAGTTGCGAAGCTTTAGCCAATCAGAATGTACCATGTAGTTTTCATCGTATCAAAACTTTATTAAACCCTTCTGAGCGTTGCGAAGCGCGAGCCAATGAGATCATCCCACGCTCTTAGCAAATTCAAACTTTTGTTAATTTGTTTCTGTCCAATGCAAAACTCGAACCAATAGAATAGCTCCAAGTCTCTTCGCATTTCGCAAAGTCAGTCTTTGATTAGTCTTGACAATTGTTAACCAATAAGAATAAGCCACCTTCCCGCTACTTTATTAAGACCTTGTCAGAGTTGGTCTGTATGCGAGCCAATAGAACTTGTCCACGTTCTTTCGCATCTTATTTTCCTCTGTCAGGCTTAGGATATCGTTTGCCAATGAAATATCGCCACATGTCTTCGCCTTCTCGTCGACGTGTTTTATGTTTTTGCTGCGGACCCGAGAGTTTCTTAAAATCCGATCGATTCAGGGATTTTACGTACACCCGGAGCCATCTCCCAAAAGCTTGCCAGAATTCGGCCACGTGCCTACCTTCGCTCATTGAATGGTCGCCAAGTGGCACTCACTGCTTGTTCCACCTATCTTTGTCTTTTGTCCCCGCAAACCACCCAGACCCAAAATTGTTTGTGTTTTGGTTAATTCCGCGAGTTGGTGTCCGTAAGGCGGAATTGTTAAGAAAAGCCACGGAATCGCGTTTACATCTTTAATTAATCAAGTTTATCTGTAACCGCGAATTTGTAAATTTATCTTAGTTATATTAATCAAACAGTTGTAAATTCGACTTAAATTCTCAATTAAACAGTATTATCATATATAAAACGTATCGGTCTTCCGCAATAAGATTTGTGGTCAAAAATCATCGATTGTGTCGTGTTAAAAAGTTGCATTTTAGTTGATCAGATGCGGATTGTAATATGGGAAAAAGTCATGTTTCATTTAATCTCTTCAACTGTTTAGAACCATAGCGGTTCATTATATATTCAACAAGAGGAAGCTCCTTAGGAGGAGGCGAGGTTGAATAGATAGTGATAGGAATCAGATCAGTCGTTTTCTTGAGACAATAGGGTCACAACAAAGGGGGCAACTCGGCAATGATAGAATCATCAAGATTGGGTGTTTTGATCTCGAGATTAATTTCATCGATCTCATCATTATCGAAGTCGAGGAGGTTACATGGAATGGTCACGACAAGCTTGGGATGACTACTATATCCTCGAAGGGAATCGATGGAATAGTTGAAGTATTAATACTCTCGAAAGGGGACACAAGGTAGTTCCTCAAGAGTTGGGACCTTGAAGACACCTCGTTACGCAAAGTGTTCAATCTTAGAACTAAACTTCATAGGCAATTGGCCTGTAAAATGGGGAAGACATGTACTAGTAAGAATCCTCACAAATGGCTTCTTCCCAACCATCTTTGAGAGTTCAGAAAATATAGATACGAATTGTCAAGTGTAGACTATTCAAAGTTTACTGAGATATTAGATTACCAATAACAATGTGCACAAAATAGTAATTGTATAACATACCATGGCAAAGAAAAACATTCAAACAATAGCAGCTTATATTCATAAAAAGATAACTCTTGACACAATTGGCACAGTACAGCAAGGACCTCAAAAAAGTTCCCCTTCTCTAACATATATACTATTATTTATCAAATAAATGATTTATGGTTGTCAGTTGACACTACCGCCGAGACCTGAACATAACCAACAAGAGTCATTTACAAACTTGTTGCCAACCAGAAGTGCACCCTGATAGAGAATGGCGTCTACTCTCTCTCCTATTGACAAAATTGGAACACCTCAAAGTTGTGGGTAACCTAAAACTGAGGCAAACCTCCAAAGTGGGTTGGTTCCCCTGTGAATCACCTAAAACTAATAAAATTGACAAGGAAAAGAGAGAAGAAATGCGGGAAATGCAAAATTGTGGTGATACACCAATGATTTGACACACACATGTACTACTGCACACAGAAAATATAGAGATCCACATACATGCACAACTCTAGGCTAATCTGCAAAATTAATTCAAAGGTTTAGGTAAGGGACAGCAGTATAGGGAAGAAATTCCACAACAAAGCAATACAATACCATGATAAACATGATGAATACTCAGAAAACCAGCGTTATGAGAAGGCAAAAATGGGGTTTTTCTATTCAGAGATGCACCAATGTAGAACAGGTGAAAGAGTGTGTATATCTGATTTCTTCACAAAAATCAGATTGTAAGGACTGTTGCGTCCTATTTTCAGACCCCCTTGTGCATGCAAAATAAAATATTTTATGTATTACATCATCTTCTGCCCCTGGACAGTATGTATGAGATAAAAATAATAAAAAGATTAACCCCTAAGCCTGCAGCGTCCAAACTGGAGGTCTGCTGCATGTATCTATCATTATTTTATTCTCCAAACTCCCAACCTTGGCACCAAACCCCTGCTGAAAGTTCTAATCTCTTACATGGCATCCACTTCCTGATTTTAGCAGCATGCTTTCTTTTGTCTTTTTGCACCTTTTTGCTTTTCTTTTTTTGGCTTCTTTGCTTTTTGTCCTCTTCTGTATTTTCTATTTTGGAATCTTTGCTTTTGGTGCCAAGTTTATCTATTATTAGCATGCTTTTCCACGTATTTTTAGCACTAACTGTGCATGTTTGTAGCGCCAAAACTCTGATTGGGCATGCCGCTTTTAATGAAAAGAGTAACTGAAGTTGCTGTTGTTATTTTAGCATGTTTATGCATGCATCTTGGCACCAACTCCTGACTGTGACTGCTGCAATTTATTTATTAAAAATAAATACCCAGCTACTGATAATTTTGACTGATGTATGCATGATTAAGGCATCTATAAACTGAAAACACAGCCCTTTACTCTCTTTCACGCATGCATTGATTAGTGGTAACAAAACTCAAATATGTAATTATTTTGATAATCATGACAATATTAATATGCCAGTTTGTATACACCCCCGCCCCCCAAACAAGTCGAAATCCCTTCTGACACAATCCATATTCAACAGGATGGGAAGGGGAATGATTTTTTCTCATTATTAAATCAAAACAGGGGTATGGGCCTTCAGCAACTCTTCAAAAGTCATTGACGATACCCAATTTTCATTCGAAAAACACTTCTGGTGAAAGCACCTGAAAATGTTGCATTGTATGTTGAATTACCAAACGATCTTGCACTCTTGGAAACAAAAATCTGAATTTGTTTCAATATATCCTCTTCCCATGAAAAATTCTTATCACTTAGCAGCTCTGAAGAAAATGATCCTCGCAGATCTGAGGTGGCTTTTATTATCAGGCCATATGACTCTTCTTTGACATTATCCAAACTATACGGTGCATTCAATAGGGCATATGGCTGATTGTAAGATTGGCTGCATTCAGGGGTTGAGCATTTACAAAGAGGTGAACATTTGGGAGGGGATGAACATTCAAGTAAAAGGGAACATTCAAATAAACAGGAATGTTCAGGCTCAAGGGAACCTTCAGGTAGAAATGAAAAGTTGTGTTGTACGGGGCAGTCCACTTGAGCAGCATATGGCATTAAGGCCATGTTCAGGGCAGCATGTGTCTGAGCAATGTTTTCCTGGGAAAAGTTCACAAAGCCAAAGTTCAAGCAAAGTTCACAAAGCCAAAGTTCACCAACCAAAGTTTGCTTGTACAAAGTCGACATGAGCAAATGTCGGCTTGGAAAAAGTTTGCTAGGCCAAAGTTTGTCAAGCCAAAGTTCGCTAGACCAATGTTCACCAAGTCAAGTTTGCCAACTAAAAACTTGCCAACCCAAGATTCATTAAGGCAAAATTCACCAGTCCAAAGTGCCAAGTAAAAATCTACTAGGGCGAACTCCATGAGGCCAAAGCTTGTGGTGGAGTTTCCCAGGCCCAAAGTCCCCCATGTCAAAGTTCGATAGGCCCAAAGTTTTCCAAGCCCATATTCTGTAGAAATTACTCTGATCTAATACAAAGAATCCATGAAATAGCTACACAGACAATAATTGAAATCAACAACTCTATATTATATTTTTATTATTCATTCACTATTTCATTACACTCCATTATATAGGAGATGTATAATAACAATTCTCACAACAAACTTTGTCTTCATATACAACTATACACCCATATGGTTTCAACCTCTAACCAATATAATAATAAAACAACACTAATTGTTTTATTATTCTAACTTACTAACTTACCACATACTAACCACATTTTACATTTACTATTTACATTTACATGGTAAATGTACTTTCACTAATTTACCATAATAATAATTACACATGTAATTATTATTCACCCGTACATACAAATGGAGCACTAAGATATATTTCCTAACATATTCACCATCCCAAATTTTGCAAGGTGGATTTACATTTGTGGAGAAAAGAATAGGAGGACGTATAGATATATCGGGGGGTACAAGTTGAATGTTTAGACAACAGCATACATGTGGGTTGAAAGGGGGTTCGGAAGAATAAGGGCGTTCAGGTCATTTATAGTATCAGGTTGTTCATTCAATTCGGGCATATTCGTTCTCTTACCATGATTCACAATTATGTTGTATTTCACCATTAATTAAAAAAATCCTTGGACCTCCCATTCACGCTTATTGAAGTCGGCTCTTTAGAATGCATGTCGGTTAGTCATTCCAGTTGGCAGGTTCAGACAAGATACAAATGGGTTGAAAGGGGGTTCGAAAGAATAAGGATGTTCGGGGTATTTATAGTGGCCGGTTGTTCATTCAATTTGAGCATATTTGTTGTCTCTTACCATGATTCACAATTATGTCGTACTTCACCATTGATTAAAAAAATCCTTGGACCTCTCATTTACCCTTATTAAAGTTGACTCTTTAGAATGCATGTCAGTTGGTCGTTCCAATTGGCAGGCCAGCTTTAAATCAAACATTGCACACTTGACATTGTATTCGTTAAACTCCAATGGGTAAGGCAGCTACAATGGTTTAGAATGCATGTCAGTTGGTTGTTCCAATTGGCAAGCCAACTTTACATCGAACATTGCACACTTGACATTGTATTCGTTGAACTGCAATGAGTAAGGCAGCTACATTCTATTCGTTGAACATTTTGTAGGCTTCCATCTGCCACTGGAACAACCCGTTGAGAGAGTTTGTCTCGTCATCAAAGCATGAATGTAACTCCAAGACACCATCATTCAGCTCCATTGTACCTCAATTCTTGTCAACCAAATAGTCTTCTTTGGATTTCGAATCCGATGATCTGATGAGGTTGCCATGTTGATCTACTCCTACTAGTTGGAATGTCAAAAGCCACGTGATTGGCTTCACAAGACTCTTCCAAGTCACTTCTAGAAAAACATTCAATCCCAAACCACCATCGACCTTAGTGTTTTTCGAATTCCCACCCAAAAATTCCATATGTACAATTCTCAACGTTGGGCTAGGTTCATCATCAAAAGCATAAGATCAATCATTTGTTACCCTAAGATGGCGGTCTCAACTACGAGTTCAGTATTCTTTGTTCTCTTCACATCTGCCCACATTAAGTGTCTCATTGCACGCTCCATGTTTAGGATAATGTCTTGCATGGTAGCATTGAGAGCACTCTTGAGTTCAGGATACTTTACAATAAGTCATCTATCTTCACATGTATAGTGATCTACAAGACACATCGTGCAATAGCTTTGTCAGGCTCCAATATAGTCATCAATGTACTCGTTTTAGTGTATCCATTTAATTCATCATTTCTGAAATCCATCAAGTGAAGTACAAAGGGAAAGCCAATACCGAAGTGTCATAAGTCATAGTTAGAGATAACATTGAAACCAAGAAAGGGTCCAGCCAAAACTTGTTGACCCTATGTCACTCACAATAAGGAGTGGATAAAGATTATAATAGCCCCTTCTAGTGGATGCAAGTACAGATTTTCATCGCCAAAATTATGGTCATCTTCTTCACTTCCTTTTAGGCACAAGGATGTATTTTTCTCACTTTCAATGTTCGCAGCTCATTTGTATGCATCATCATACAATGAGGGTGGAGCCACGTTCATCATCCTTCATAATGAGACTACCAACCATTCAATGAACCATCACTTCTTCAAGTTGTTGGCAACTTATTTTCATGTTTTCCCAATAGTTCTCTAAGTCTTTCTACTATTGGCACAAACATTCTCATGTTTTTCCAAAGCATTACAAATTTCGATGACAATCTTGTCAACCTTAGGAGTTTGAATTCTTCCTTGAAGACTTTCCCAAGTGTTTTCCATGTTGCTTTCTCCAAGCTTAGTGTATCTACGTGCCAATCAATAGCCATTGCCTAAAGCGTGATAGGGTGATTAGGAAACATCTTAACCACATAACTCATATGTGTGTCAATTGGCAATCATTATGGTGATGCACATTCAGCAGTGCCATACAAGATCCTCTGATCCGTCACCGGTGACATTTGGCAACTTCCACCTTTTTAGAGATGGCATTGATGGGGTAACCATGGCTCTGACATGGTTTTTTTGAATACAAGTCTCCCCCTTTAAAAAGGTCAACATCAGACGTTTCTTTGCTCTCTTAACATTATCAAACACATCCCTATGCTCAACCCTTCCTTCAACTTGTTGTTCGAGCTGCCCAAGACATTCGCATGATTCTCTTGTAACATCATCCAACATAAACTAGCACACAAAGTCTGTACTTGCATCCACTGGAAGGGACTATAATAATCTTTACCCACTTATTGTGAGTGAGGTGTTAGAACTATAATATAAAGTGATCAAAGTATTTAGTTTATAGTTAAATAATATGGAATAACTTATATTCTTATTATTTAAATATAAATTTTATATTAGGTTGTTAGTTATCTATTAACTAATATTAATCGGGGAGGTGTACCTCATCACTTAAAAAGGTCATAACCCTTCGGGTTATTTAAATATGACTATAGGTCATATTCAGAATTCAATTTAATGAATTTGAGTTAAAAACATGGAATAGAAGTAAAGAGGGAGTTTTTACTGGACTGTATGTAAAAGCTTCTCATATAGTGGAAATTATTCTACCGTGGTATTTTACCCCATTGGGGTTTTCCACGTTAAATCTCATGTTATTGTATTATTTACTTTTCCGTGCATTCATTTATTTATATGTATGCTTTTGTATTTATTAAGTTCAATATTCATTAATCCCCTCGTCCTGACATGGTACCAGAGCGGGATAAAGTTTTGGATAAATAATTTATTTAAAGCCTAAAGTTACAACAATTGAGAAGTTAGTTGATCCCCTCGTCCTGACATGGTACCAGAGCGGGATAAAGTTTTGGATAAATAATTTATTTAAATCCTAAAGTTACAACAATTGGGAAGTTAGTTGATCAGCTGGTTAGTATTCTATTTAACCCCCCCCCCTTCCCTCTCCGGATGGATTAATGTGTTCGGAGATTGGTGTGTGTGCACAGGTGAAAGGTGATTTCATTTCTACCAGCGTGTGAAAATATCTTACGAGATAAAATCAACTATATGTGAAATATTTCCAATTTTTTATATAGTTTTTCATGTGCAGGATCCAAATTATTCAAAGGGTAAATTCAAAGTAAATAAATGGAGGAGACAGCTCCATAAAAATAGGGTTTCAATTTTTCCTATTGGAAGCGTGAAAAATGTTGTCTCCTCTGTAAATTCTAAGGTTAAATTTCATGTGGAATTTAATTTCTCTTGCTGGTGAATGTTATTCAATCTCTCTACCCATGGTAAAATTCATTTATACTACCCATGTCCTTCGGGCACCCTTAATAAGAGTGAGATTTTGTTTTTTGTAAACACTATATGTTTAAACTATAGTGTAATAAAAACTATAGTTTCCTTTTTTGTATAAGTTTAAAATATTTCATTATTTTATAGTTTTTAGTCTTTGCATATATAAACTATACTATATTATAAAAACCTTATTTTATAAGGTTTAATGAACTATTTATGTTAGTCTAAAAATTTAAACCTATACACTAAAACTTATAGTTATGGGGGTAACATACACACATATTTTGAGCCCCATAATGGGCTCCCAATTTTTTTCTTATACGGCACTCAATAACTACTATGTCAAAAATAATAGTTGATTGGAAATAATATTTCGTGTTGAGAAGTCATTAAAATAATTATATAGATTAGTGGATCGAATCATTGGATGGGACGATATACATTTGGAATTATTTAATATACTTTCTCAAGCATATCGGGTTAGTAGTGATTAGGACACATTAGATTCCATAGCAAGTAATCACTCCAGTGTAAATCCAATTACTTTCTTTGTCTGTTCCTTTCTATATAGTTTAAACTAAAATCTACACTATAAAGATAAAAAAATTTAACCCTATAGTTTATTTTTCAAGCTATAACGTTTTGACTAAAGGCTTCTAATCTATTTTAGGGCGCCCAACCCCCTCGCACATCTCTGCGGATGACGCGTGGTCTTCTATGTACTGCTGTCCTCTGCCCCACCAGCACAACGCCACGTGTCCCCTTTGTCCTCCCGGCCGACAAAACTTGCCTCCTTCTAGTTCTTGACATGTGGCATCTTGTCTCTCTCCCCGCAGTCAAAGGGTGGCGCAAATTTTTTTAGTGTGTTTAGTCCCACATGGGGACAAAGGAGGAAAGTATCAGGTTTTATAAGCCTAGTCGCAGCACTTACCAATGTGGTTGTGGCCACATAAACCCATCCATTTTTGCCAGAGTAGAATAGCACTTTGAACTCGGATGTTAAGTATTAATCGGTAGCCATAAATAACTCAATGTTCAAAACATGAGTTGGCTACTATTGCAAATTAAAAAATAATATGGTTTGTGGTAAGTTAAATATATACCATGCCGAGTC
This sequence comes from Taxus chinensis, assembly GCA_019776745.2. Taxonomy (NCBI): domain Eukaryota; kingdom Viridiplantae; phylum Streptophyta; class Pinopsida; order Cupressales; family Taxaceae; genus Taxus; species Taxus chinensis. The sequence continues at coordinate 724,153,738 of CM034148.1, forward strand.
GGTTTAATATAGTTGGAGTATATTTGAAATAGCATACATATGAAGAGTTGCATCGACTCAGCTCGCCAAGTTGGGTAACACAACTCGGTGGAACCAAAGATATATCATCTCCAAAAAAAATTCTATATATATTCTATTGTTTTTTAAATTATTTTTTCTTGTTTTTAAACTTAAATGGAATTTTATTCTTTTACGTTTTAAACTAAGAAAAGTAGTTAAATTAATTATTTTAATTAGATAGGTTAATCTTGTCCGAAATGATAATTTTTTGCGACATAACGACTAAATCGTCCTCGTCGTTTATATAGAAATCTAAAAAAAAATCACTCACATTTCGATTAAATATTATGGTCAAACTAATACATTTTTTTGTGTAAGTATTTATTTGACACGTCAAATTTTGACGTGAGTAAAGGTAAAATCATCGAAATACGACCGGCATATGCACTTGAACAAATAGGGAGATTGTTTCTAAACTTTTTTTGCAATGTTTTTCATACGTAAAACCTAAGTTATTATCGAAAAAGTTGATCATTAAAATTGTCATAATAATCATGTTTTTTATCACAAAGAGTTGGTTTTTATCAATTTTAAAAGAGTAGTTATAAATTATGCTACCCCTTGACCCTATTGGGAGCTGCCGCCCCCAAACCCCCACTCCATGTTCCCTTGTCCAGTACCTTCTGTGAGCAAAACCTCACTATTGTATATGCAGTTATTATTCTTATATGATTTGATTATCTGTTCAAATATGTTATCTATTGTCTTATTTCTTTTTTTTAAATCCTTAAGATAATGAAAATATATATCTTTTTAATAAAACATTTCTTAATATATGATTACTAAAATATTATTATATGCATATCAAACGACAGTTGGAGATGCCCTTGAGTTTGTATTGGAGACGTCCAATACTGATTGCATCTAATACATATTCTACAAGAATAGTATGTTGAAAATTTTCAACATATTTTAACATGTTTAGTTGTTAAGCATATTATTATATGTTAGTTTTTTTACAATTAGTGTTTAACTTTTACAAATGGTTAAAAGTGAAATCAATAATGATTTATATTATGCTTATTATGATGCCTATATGAATATTATGACACTAACCATGCTAATGTTGTGTTGGATATAGATTATACATCAAGATTTGTGTTCAAGTTTTTTGGTGCAGGCGACATTACCTGGAACAGCAAAAGCAGCCAACAATCTCCATTTCTTCTATTGAGGCAGAGAAGTAAAATGGAAGCAGCAATGAAGCCATGTGGCTGAAGCGGCTATTGGAAGAGATACACATGGAAGTTGAAGGAAGTATTCTTATTCTATGTGGTGGTCAGAGTTGTATTACTCTTACTAAAAAATCTAGTTCAACATCAAAGAATGAAGTATATTGATGTTCATATACATGTTACCCGAGAAAAGGTTCTCTGCGGTGACAGAGATCTCCAGTACTGCCAGACTGAAGATTATATTGCAGATATGTTTACGAGCCTTTGTGTGCTATAAAATACTGCAAGTTTGTGTAATGTTTGGCCTTTCAGAGTTGCCATTGAGGGGGAGTGTGCATGGCAACGCCACCTCCTAATGGTCAGCTGGCTGTTGACTCTTCTCCTCTATACTTCTGCTCTGGTATAAAGTATTGTAAAAAGATCTTTTATGATCTATGTAAACTGATAGAATTTACGGAAAATACAGTCCAATGCTGCATCTATTTGTAAAGGAGGTCCTTGTGTTATAAAAGGCTCCTAGAGATGCGATTTAAGAATTTTTTCCACGAGAAACAGTGGGATATAGTCTCACAGATTATGCTTACCTAAATCATACTTCTGATTTATGGATTCCAAATCCTTTTGTACCAAAAGGTAAGTTAAGCATGATGAAGGTGTTATAATTCCTTCAAAAATACATATGCTAGCCTAAACCTTTGGGGTTTATGGATTTGTAAATCATGTTGTACAAACAGGTAATGTTGGCATATGGATCCCCACTTAATATTAAGGGGGAGTGTTAGAACTATAATATTAAATGATCATAGTATTTAGTTTATAATTAAATAATATAGAATAACTTATATTCTTATTATTTAAATATAAACTTTATATTAGATTGTTAGTTATCTATTAACTAATATTAATCAGGGAGGTGTACCCATCACTTAAGAAGGTCAAAACCCTTCAGGTTATTTAAATATGACTATAGGTCATATTCAGAATTCAATTTAATGGATTCAGGTTAAATACATGGAATAGAAGTGAGGGAGTTTTTATTGGACTGGATGTAAAAATTTCTCATGTTGTGAAAATTATTCTATCGTGGTTTTTTACCTCATTGGCGTTTTCCACGTTAAATCTCGTGTTATTGTGATATTTACTATTCCGTGCATTCATTTATTTATATGTATGCTTTTATATTTATTAAACAAGTTCAATATTCATTAATCCCCTCATCCTGACATGAGGTAGGATCAACAAGTTTTGGATGAACCCTTTCTTGGTTTTGATGCCAGCTCTAACTATGACTTCTGACACTTCGGTATAGGCTTTCACTTTGTACTTCACTTGATGGATTTCAGAAATGTTTGTCTGCCACACCCTTTGTCTTCCTTGGTGTTGCTAAACCAATTGCCATTAACATCTTGGTTCTATCCCTGATTGTCTTTCTCCCGCCTTTGTTCAGATTCAACAGCATGAATTAATGTGTTGTCTTTGCAATACCTTTTGTCATTGTATTTCACGACAATGTCTGGCATATAGATCTTATGAGATAATATGGTGTCTGCTGAACCGGAACCAACATTATTTTAAGGCAACAGCACCAAAATGTAGACTATCGAATGTCTGCTGATATACTAAACTATCAACAACAGCATACACAGTAGTAGCATAAGATACCATAGTAAAGCAAAGCATCCGAACACTAGCAGCTTGTATTCAAAAAAATGTCTCAATACAAGGAGACAACCATCAACACCTGAACATAACCAATGAGAGTCATTTATAAACAAAAATATGTAATTACACTAATGCCCATGGCAGTACTAATATGTCAGTCTACATTAAGGAGACTCTTGGTTTGTAAAGAATGTAGGATTATATTTAAAGTCCTGGAATCCAACACATATTCAGAAGAAAATTGAAAAGAAAATGGGTTTCAAAGCAACAAGAAAGGCAAAGCAACCAATGAATGGAGAACAGACAGAAATGAACTACTAAACAATTATCGAAAGCAAAAGGAATAATTTATGACAATATAGTATGAATTTTTTGGCACCAGAGAAGGATATATTGCAAAGAGCAAAGAAGAGTTGGACAGACTCAACCAATATTTGGGAAGGCAAAAAAGTAAGCATGCAATAGGGGAATTAGTTAATGAAATGAAGTAATCTGAAGAATATCATAACAATTTGCAGGAAGAAGTTATGATGTATATCATATTGAAAACTTTCAAGAAAGAAAACACTAGCTTCAAGAACATAGAAATATGTCATAAATAGACTTCATATCAAAGTGAAATAGAGTTGAGATGAGAAAGAAAAGGAGAATTTGGCACCATAATCACAAAGGATAAAAGAAAAAGAAAAGGAAAATGGACAAGTGGTTCTGGAAACTTACTTTCCACAATAGTAAAAGTGAAACAACAAGCCCTAAACAATAAAGAGAAACTATTTGAAACAACCAAAATCAATAAAAGAGGATGCGAAGAAAGGACTGGAGTCAGAACAGTGACATAAGAAGAATCTCAAGAGAAGAAATCAGGTCCAAAGTGCACCAACAAATAATGCATAACTGGACACACAGGTAAAGACGGGAAGAAGAAAAACCAATGCAAGAAAAAGAAACATGAAAGCACAATCAATAATCAAGGGAAGTCAAAAGAAAGAGAGAATAATGTATAGGGAGAACTTCCCCTCAACCAGCCATCAAAACCATATGTTAGAATATCATGGGCCTCAACAACCTTGATAAGTGTCACCTATTAAAGCGGCCAATAGAAGAGGAGAAATAAGATATTATGCATCAAAATATAAGACTGATAAGAAAAACTTGATAAAAGCTAATAGATCAGTATGGAGGGTCAATGAGATGATAGCTCTTGCAACATAAAGAATAGCATAAGGTTTGGCTACGTTGAGGAATCCCAACAAGTTTAAACTTTAAGGGGTTCAAGCTGAATTCAAGTAATTCCAGAATATGGTTTTCAAATAATTGATTGGAAGCTTACAATTGTTGTTATTAGATGTACATGGACCGATGCAAGGCAGTGAAAGAAGTGTTAGGATTCTAGGAAGAACTAGGCGGCATTAATACAAACTGGATAGTTACTTGTATAAAAATATAAATTAGATAGTAACTAGATATTCTAAAGCAATTCAGGATCCAAGATGGAAGGGCAAGGGAAAAGCCCTCTAGAGACATCAAGAATAACTATGATGGGTTTTCAAATCCTTTTGCAAGGAAAACGTGGCAACACGGAAGTTGCCAATCAGTAGATATTTAGTTAACCACATCTACAAAGAATATTGCCAAAACAATCCCACTAATTCGCATCCCCTTAAAATTTATTTGTTTCTAAACCCTAGCCATGTTTCCTTACCAGGTCATGCTCCTTGAGAAATTGTCGATTGCTTGTTTTCATATTTAATCACACCATTCGATGGAAGATAAGATAAAAACACACAAAGTCTTGTTTTCTAGATTTTGCAAGAATAATCAAATATACTCTTTCATGTGGGATACTTGATAAAGTTGATTTTACAAGTAATGTTTCTAAACACTAGTCACTGCCACAGGAGTTCAATGTTCATATCTTGTTTTTAAAATTGGAAAGCTATCAAAATGTGTAAGTTGTTACTTAGAATTCTTATAAAAGTCTTTGATAGAATTTTTGTAAACAAAAGAAAAACTAAAACGGATAAGAATCACAATGTCATCACCATTGCTTTTGACATAGAGATTCGGATCAAAATGAATCCATTGGAAGCCTGAATCTCTGAGATGTTTATCTCTTTTTAATACCGCTAAAGGAGCTTGTTAAGTCCATACAAGGACTTAATCAACCTGCATACCAGATGCTCACTCAAGTTATGTCATATACACCTCTTCCTCTAAGTTTTCATTTAGGAAAGCACTTTTGACATCCATTTTATATATTTTCCAACCAAATTGAGCTGCAAAGGAAAGAAGTAACCAAAAAGTGACCATCTTTGCAATAGGAGCAAAAGTCTCCTCATAGTCTATCCCCTCTTGTTACGAAAATCCTTTCACAACAAGCCGAGCCTTGTAGTCATCTAAAGTACCATTTGCTTTACACTTGATTTTATACACCCATTTACAACCAATGGGATGTTTCCTTGGAGGCAACAGTACCAACTTCCATGTATAATTTTTAATCAAGGCAACATACTCTAGTATCGTGTGAGTCTTCCTCGACATCTCATACAGATCTGCATGGACAAGATTCAAGAGCCCCTTTGCACACCAAGCACCTTCAATGGGAAAATGCTTCCGCTTATGCTTTCCTGCAAAATAACCAGCAAACATATCTTGGTTTTCCTGGATAGGAGGGAAACCAACAACCATGTTGGTTCTATGAAGGTAGGTAGATATTGAAGGTTGAGATGGCCATATCTCTCATGCCAAAAAACACTAGTATTTCCTTCCACAATTAAGGCGTACAAGTTGACCATGGCATGATCAACAAACCTATATAAACCACCATGCCCAATTCCCAGGGCAACAACCTTATTTTGCTTGATACCAGACACAATACATTGTTTGCTAGAAAATCTTACAGAAATATTAGTACTATCAGTTAGTTGACAGGTTGATAACAAATTTGGTGTTAATATTTAACACAATACAAACATTCCCAATCCCTTCTACAACATGAGATCTCCCATCCCCAAAAGTAACTGAATCAAAAGAACACATAAATGAAAATTGACCTACCAATCTCTTTGACATGTGAAGCGCCGTGATGCCTCGAAATCAAAAACTAGCACTGAGTAGGGCTTCCATAATCCGTGCAAGATGCCATGAGGGAATACTCATCTTTTGACTCATGTTCAATTGTTGCCACATGTGCCCGCCCCTTTTGTTTCTAGAGGGCATTGAGTCATTTCCTGAGGGCATTGAGTCATTTCCGACAGTCCTTCACATGACCAAGTTTATGACAATAATAACACTTCACTTGAATTTTAGGAGAGGAAGTAGATGTCTCAACCTGTCGCTTCCACTTTCCAAAAGAAATAGCAAATCTCGACAGATCAGCTCAGCTCATCTCGACAGGAAGTAGATGAGCTCCAAATCTCGACACGAACAAATCTCAATGAGCTGATCTGTATTGGCGAAAGAAATGTCTTTGAAATGGCCCAAAAATTGAATGCAGCCAATATCCTGTCTAACATGGCTGGGGATTTCCTACTTCACAAAGGCCTCTCAGATCTGGAATCAACCATGTTTGCAAATCAAGGAGAAAACAACTTTCACTTCCACAGCATATTGAAGGGTCTGCAAGGGTTACTTCAAGGTGAGAAGGAGATGGCCTAGGCATCCGGCATTCAGCTGTCCCCCGCTGCCTTGGTGGAGCCTCATCAATGTCCTTCTTTCTGTGTCAGCCAGCGAAAGGCTTGTGTAATTTTCCTTGGCTTGACTTGGAAGTATGTGCCATGACCTATATTGTAAAAATTGTAACCCTATGAACAGTGCTTTTTAGAAGCACTCATGTAAAGACTTCTTAATATATACGCATATGCTTCCTTTTTTCGAGTATGAATGCACCATGGAATATGCACGACGTAAAGAATGCCACACAGGTGCACCAATAAGCAAATGAGCACACACGGATTGGCACTACTCTATTCCAATTTGAAGTTTTTGAACACACTTCAAGGCACTCACAAGCACAGCACATCACTCATGGCAATTTCAAGGCATTTCTAACACAGAAATGCACATACTTCTAGACACTGCTGCAATTATCTTCCAGAGACTACAGAGCTTGAATGGTTTTTTAAGTAGAGGATAATCTGACAGAAGGTGGCAGAGTGAGGAAGTCAATTCTTTACTGACGCCCTTTATCCCCTCTTTCTTATATTTAGTATGATAACGTGCTCTTTCATTTATGTATCTATTGTGCAGTTATGCTAACAGGCCACCGGTTTTTCACTTCTTTTGCTGGGCTAGGACCATCTCCCTAGGTAAATGTAGAAAAATAAATATACACTTATGATATCCTAAAAACACTTCACAAATGTTGTAGAAACTTGTTAAGTTCGCAAAAATCACTAGAATTGTTTTTTCTCCCACATACGATTCTGTATCTTAGTCACAAAACATCACCACCATTAAGCCATGTAATATTCTTTTTGAAAGACAACAAAATTCACAAGCAATACAGATTAACCAAGAGTGTCTTTCTTTATTCTTATATTTGTTGATAATGAAATATTACACAAGCCATCCCTCAGAAGGAATTAACCAGTGTTGCATATGTGTCTTGGAGAAGCGCACTCATCTCAAAGACTGGTACTCATTTTGGAGACTTGCATTTGTGTTTTTTATTTTTTATAAATAAATGTTCTACTCTTAATCTAGTATGCTGAGATATCAAATATAAATATCCATTAAATAACTCATCTTTTTTCAACACCTAATAACTTTATTTTTAAAAGCTATTAATGTTTTACTTACGCTATATTAGGGTGTATAATATCGCTTTCACTGAAATTTACACATACATTTGTTTTTTGGTGCCATAACAGAGTACAAGTTTTCCGAAAAATGGAAAATGCCATTTTGATATCTCTGCTAATACCAAAGATGTATCTTGGAGAAGGGCACTCATTTTGGAGACTTGCATTTGTGTTTTTTTTAAATAAATTTAGAAAAATTGTACTCTTGATCCTAGATATGCTGAGATATCTAATATAAATATCCATAAAATCACTCATCTTTTTTTATATTTGTTTTTTGGTGCCATATCAAGGTACAAGTTTTCTGAAAAATGGAAAATCCCATCCCAGTATCGTAGTAACTATGGAATTAATGAATAAACAAAACCCTATTACAAATCCTTTTGTGTAACAAACTTAAGTTATTCCACTAACAGACAAAAACTGCATTTATCCTAAGCCTAGGTTACAATTTGTCCCCATCTTTGCTGCTCTCCCTCCCCCAGTATCGGTCCAGTTCATGCCTGGTTCGGATACAGGTTTGGTTTGTCCCAGGTAGGCTCAGGACAGTCCATATACAGCTGGATTTTTCTACTGAAGAACCCTAGGCAAACCTACAAGTTTTTGCCTTTTTCACAATTAGACTTTCAGAAAAGAAAAAAACACGCTTACAAACACTATAAGTTGCTAAAAAACAAAAAATATCATTAGACAACACTTGCCTCTCACTATACCAAAAGTAAAACACAAAACAACACATTTATTTCTCATCACTCATTTAGGGTTGAAACTTAATTAGTATTTATCATGACATTTGGCATTCAGTAAGCATTATTGATTTATCAGTAGTGTTTTTGTAGCTATTTTCTTCATTCCATACACGCTGTGGTTCATACCTGCTAAGTAGGCTAGAATATTTATATTTTTTGTGCAGCCACACCCAGGGTAAAAACAATCACAATACCCAAACCCAAACCAGTACCCAAAATGAACCAGTAACTTATTTGTAAGGCATAACTGTGAAATTTGAACTAGCATTGACTTATTTATAATCCCATGTAAGCCACTATACCTCCGGTAATTTGAGGCAAGCAAGCCTCAAGCTTACTAGGTTCACATTACCATATGATAGACAAGCCATTCTTTTTCAAATAATTAAAATGTATAGATGAATTCTTTTGTAGGAAATTTACGGTAGCACCAACAACAAATTTAATTCAAGCTTAACAATCTAATACCAATATGAGTAGAAACATTGGAAACATGAATAGCCCTTTTCAGCACAAACATTGTCCAGCACCAAAAGCCATAATGGATTTTCATATTAACTTCAAAATCTGAGACCTCACCTCAACAGGATCAAGCTTTGGGACACCTTTAGGAAATCGTTTCTCTAGCTCTTGCACTGCCATAAGTACACTCTGTCTTGCCTCCTGTGGCCGCAGATCTTGTGGAATAGCAACTCTCAGAGCACTGAGAGAGCATATGAGTGGCAATTGAACAGGCACCTTCATAGAACAACATAAAGACAAACACATTCAACAGAATATGAGAAATCCTCAAAAAACTTAGAAGAAGCAATCCACAATTAAAAACGACTCTTAACACTTTAAAATGCAAATAATTGCAAAACTCACAATTTTGGAGTTCAAGTTCCACTCACCACATGCATTTCACCTTTCTGTCCAGGAAGAGCAGGATGTGGCTTTGGACGGGGACCATCACTGGTGACGCTAGAGCTACAATGTAAAAGAGTGTCCACTATGTAACTACTAGTTCGATTAGTCAATATTGTAGAAGGTAATGTCCCAGATGCTGGTGGCCTTTTCACTACATTAACGATTACTCCCCATCCCCATTCAGTGACACCATCTCTTACCTTAACCTGCAAAGCATGAACAGTAAATATCTCACAATATCCAAACTTAATGAACATGGGACAGCATTGATAACACGAAAACCTTTGGCCATAAAATGTGAATATTTGCAAGATATCATACCTTTGCATTTCTAAACCACATAATAGCAATTATATACAGGAATTCAAAACAGCAATCACAGCTAGACGCTACGATAATTTTAGTAAGTGTCCTCCAAAAACTTATAACATACATATAGAAATCAAATTCAGCTACAACTACACCACAAAAAGTGCCCATTTACAACAAAAGTCAAAAATATAATAACATTAATATGAGGCCCAATAATATATACCTAGCGGCAACTTCAATGATTTCAATATTTCTTCTTCGTTCACACTACTGAGGCAAACTTCAAGATTAGCCGTGACATCACTGAAGTAGACAAGATCCTAACTGGCACCCGTTCAAATGAAAGAAACTGCTCTAGGGTAATGGCAGAATCATCAGAATATATTTTCCATCGGAAAAAACCGATAAACCAACAGGCCAAATTCAAATATGTTGTCTAATTGAGGTACTATCCAACTAAGTATTGAGAGAATTTTCTGGCATGATGACTTCAACCCCAGAAACATCCAGCTAAAGATGTGAAGATGGAAGTGCTAGATCCAAAACAGGCACTTGACATCAAGTTTCTTTCTAGTTTACCTCCTAGTCTTAGGAAAGAAATAAATATGTTTGATGTGGATCCTTTAGAACAAGCATATAAAATAACCATATTTTATGAAAACAAACCTGGATCTAAGTTAACAAAGAATTGTTCTAGTTTCAGTTCCTAAACTACCAGTGCTTCTTCCTCAAATGCTTACACCTCCAAGATTCTTTCTATTAGGCTCTTCCTTAAATCTGTCACCATAACCCAAATTGACGCAAATGGACAGTCTAAGACCAGATACCTTGGAACTGCTGGAAAAGAAAAGAAGCACTGGAATGTCCATAGGAAGACTTCCTAATCCAATCAGAATGCAGAGCTGTTCAAAACGAGAACAAATCTGCGGGTCTCCTTATAGAAGCAACAGCACGAATCACACAATGCTGAGATTATAGATGACAATCCAGTGGCTCAAAAATAAGAGCTTATCTAGATGATAAAAGACTACTCAGAATGTTTGAAGGAAATTCTCTTTACCCGAAATTGCCAGCTAGAGGAGTGTTTGATTGCTTTTATTGTTACTAATGGAAATCAAAATCAAAAAATACTGATAAAAGACTACTCAGAATGTTTGAAGGAAATTCTCTTTACCCGAAATTGCCAGGTAGAGGAGTGTTTGATTGCTTTTATTGTTACTAATGGAAATCAAAATCAAAAAATACCAGTATCTCGCAAGCTAGATTCAGATGTACTGCTTCTTACTTAACCCATTCTACTCCCTATCAGTTGAGTTGAGCCAAATATGCTCTGAATACAACACTTGTAACAAGGCATAACATCCAATAACCTTTGCCATCAAACAATTTAAGAATTTCACTTGGACTTTTGAATAAATTCTTAGGCATATTTCCCAATATGATTGAGATGGCATTCATGATGGATATAAAACCTTTACAATTTCGTAAGGATGTAAAATAAACAAAATCGCTTGCTCTTCTTTTCCCAACGTTCCTTTGCTCTTCAGAAAGGATCGCTTCACTAGTCCTCACAAGACGTTGGCACTATTGGTACTGTGAGACTAGGAAGTTCATTATTTCTATTGGCATCTCTATTGACAAGATACCCCCTTTCATGTATTCCCTAGACGCCCCTCCCGGGCTCCTTCCCACTAAGGACATCATCACTAGGGCTGCTAGAGAGGACATCAACAGACAATATATCCAGACCACTTGGATCTCCTCCCATGACCCGCTCAGTCCCAAGCTTGCTTTCTATGCCGCTCATTTTTTACAGGTGGTAGAAGGTAATATTCGTCGCCCTCACTATCTCCAATGCCATTGGTATCACAGCTTGAGGTTCCTCTTGGCTAGCTGAGAGTTTGTTCCCACCAATTACGGGTTGAAGCAGACCATCATATTTCCCATTAGGAATGGATTTGTAGTCTTTGCCCCCTCCATGAGGTGGAGACTAAGGATCACTTCATTTTTAGATGTCCCATTTATTATGAGATACAGGGAAGATATCACTGCCTCTACAGAGACTCGGACAACACTCTAGCTACTTTCTTCAAATATACAGACCAGCAATGCATGGCTCTTTAGCTTCGTGAGGCTTTCACCCTCCAACACAAATCTTTACAAGAGGAGCCTAGAGGCTCTAGAGCTCCCATATTGATCACCTCTTTATTTCAACCCATTCAGGTGATTGGCAACACTAAGCATCCCTTGGACACCGGTACATCACACATCAGAGTTGATAGATCAGTTAGGCGGCGCTTCTCTCAACACATCACTAGTACTCAGAATACTCAGATCTCCAAGCTTGCTATCTCTCACCATCATGGCTCTGCTCCACCCCGTCATCATGGCTCTACCCCTCTCTGGTGACATGGATCTATGGGAGTTGCACATGCCATGAATGTTAGGAGAGATTCTAGAGGAAGTTTCTTGCTTCCTCCTAGGGTCCCCCAACCTGCCTCCTCCAGCCCTGTATACTCACTAGACAACATTATCTAATCTCTCACACTAATTGATAATGGCTCAAATGATTCCTCCACTTTTAGGCACAGACATTGACATTCAATGAGATTTACATCCAGTCTTCATTGGCACTTGCTCTTGGGGCTTTTGTTCGCCCTTCATTACTATTTGTATTGGTTTCCTTACCACTTGTGTTAGTGGCACATTGCTCTATTTTATCTTTGAACTTTGCTTCCTCCGTTCGCTTCTAGGACTCTCTCATCCTAGAACTTCCTCTAATTAATGTTTGTATCCTTGAGTCCCATTGACCTACTTTTGGTCATTCTTGGACATAAATATAATTTCTTTCTTTCTTTCTTTGCCCTCTGGAAAACAAAGCATTCAGGCAGAGTAACATCCATAAGTATTAAAAATATTTACACAATTTCAGCTGCTTTTGAAGAACCCTAGGATTTGCCTCCTTGTAGAACTATCCAAGACAGCATGAATTTGATTCTAGGTAATTCATCTCTAATTTACATGATCATCACACCTTCCCTATTGAAAGTGCAAAGATAGAGAAGCAGTTGCAGAAACCTCTTGAATATAGTATGATCCCTCCAAGCAGTTTTCCTTGTGATTCTCCAGCCTTAATTGTACCCGCGCCAAAAACAAATGGAGATTGTGCCCAAACTATGCAAATTGAACAAGATATGCATTAAATATCAGTACACCTTTTTCCAAGATTCATGATTTCACACACCAGATAAAGGGCGCCAAATATTTGAGCAAATTTGATCTAGTTGCTGGCTGACATCAGGTACATGGGGAAACTTCGGCTGTTTGTCAAACTACTTTTTCTATGAGTGGCTCTCAAACTACTTTCAAAATAAACTATGGTTTTTATGAGTGGCTAATCATGCCTTTTGATCTTACTTATGCTCTGCCAACATTCATGAAAATAATGAATGATATAATTCACCCACATTTAGGAAAATTCAAACAAATATCTGGATAGAAAATTTGCCTACACTAATTTTAGGGAGAACCATGTCCAACATGTTCAGAATGCTCTTAATATTTGGAAATATAAATTGCAGGTCAAAACGTAAAATTCATTCATCAGGCAGACGTTTGTTTAGCATTTGGGTTTTGTTATTAATAACAATGTTGTAAATGGAGATTTTAAAAACATTGTATGCGGTATGAATTTCTATAGATAATTCATTTGGCATTGGTCCCACATTGCCAGACCACTTCATCAACTTCCAATCAGAAGCAGTTCTCCTGGAATGCAAAGACGAAAGCATTTTGGCAGTTTCAATGCTTGCTCTTTGTGAATTGCATCTGCCTTTTGAGATAGATAAATGCATCAGATAATTCCAAGAGCATTGTTCTTAAACAAGGAGGCCTCCCAATTGCATACACACAAATGATTTTTAAAGAATTCTTGTTATTGTTCAAGTACTTGAGTAAGGGAGGTACTACGTCCAGGGTAATGAAACAATCCTCCATACATATCATCAGCACCTCATATAGCAATTTGCAATCCACTATTCAAGAACAAACGCACCTTCAATAGGCTTCTTATTATCAGATATTTCATCTCAATATTAAGTACAAAAAGGGGAGCACAGATAGAAAAGAAAAAAAAATTGAGTAGACCTTCCCAAAACACATTCACTACATGGAAAGATGGGAAGACACTTTATTGAAATAAAACATTCTAAAGACACTGCAGCAACCATGATAGAAAAACTTGACATTTGGGGTCCATCTATTGGACCCATCATCAACAGAAAAACATTTATTCCAGAGAGTATAATTACAGCATATAACATATACACCTCATGAGCATGGAACCCAAGGGTTGACCTTTTTGTTCCCATGTTACCCAAAAACATTGATTGCTCATTCATGATAAATCAGAGGGTGTTGTTTTTTGGTGATATCAGGAAGGGCCAAGAATAAATTGAGAGTACAACTTAGCATTTCCTAGAACCAAATCAATATATTTGGCATAATGGAGGAAGAAATAAACGAGACATAGATGTCTACCAGTATATACTAGAAATCCTATGGCCATTCTACTCTTCAGTTAAAGAACCATGCCTTCTGTATCTTCAATCAGTCTTCTAGTGGATCAACATGTGAAAGAAACTGGAGCACACTTTACACAAGCCGAAATAACCGGACATAGATGTATCCTGGGAAATAGTATCAAAGTTATGGCCAGTCTCCTCGAGTTAATGAGGCATACCTTGTGTAACTTCAATCAATCTTCTAGTGCATCAACGTCTGAATGAAATTGAAGCGTGTGTTCCACAAGCCATGTGACACAAGAAATTGGCTAGGGCCTAATGCACAAATCTTGTGTTTGTATACAAAAATTTACATTCACTTGCACTCTCTTTTGAAAATGAGGATGGCAAGTCTAGAAATAGATCACTATGCTTTAATGGAAAAGACACAAATATAGTCATTGTAGTAATGCTGTTAAAGAAATAGGATGAGAACATTGGCATCACTCATGGTAGTGATGATGGAGCAATGGGAAGATTTGATTTGAAGAATGTTGGAATATGGAAAGCAAGAACCACTCTTAATAAGGTAGATAGTTTCAACAGTTCTCTTACTCAGCATTATAGATAAATTAATTGATGTTTTCTTGTACTGTTAAGTTTATTATATCATTTTTTTGTAGAGAATTATAATGTCGCATTTTCATTCTAAAGTTTGGGAGGGTGATGAGTACCAGCTATCCTTTCAATAAAACACAACCCTCCATTTTCCCATTTTTTGCTCAAAAGTTGGATGTGTTCTCAACAACCCCCATCCCTGAGGTGTTATTAGGCAGCCATTTTTCGGCAAGCTGATATCATTGACCAACTCCCTCGTCCTCCTTTCCCCCCATACACGCGTTAAAGGTTCAAGTAGTTTTGTCAGTCAGTATCACCATCATTGCTTCTCATTTTACAATTTGTATATTGTATATGCGATCCCATTATGTATAACCTACAAAACCAAAAAATGCTACTTTGATATATTTATGAACTCCTGTATGAATCTTCCTATTGTTTGTTCCATGTTCTTGATGTGCTTTTTTCATTGTGGGTGTTATTAAATAGCCATTCCTCAGGAAACTATTATTATTGACCAACTCACTCCTCCTCCCTCCCCCTACAAGCACATTAAATGTACAAGCATCCCTATCAGTCAGTATCACCATCGTTTTTTCTCGTTTCACAATTTGATCCCCTTATATATAAGCTACAAAATCAATAAACACTACTTTGATATATTTATGTGCAACTGCATGAATCTTCTTATTGGATTTTTGCATGTTCTTGATGTGCTTTTCAATTGCGTGACTCAACAAAACCCTCATACAGCCTTTGTGACTTGATCGTATACTCATGGATAGGCCAGTTCCTATTTTGAAGGTTGTAATTTTTTAACTGCTGCAATTTCTACGCCTGCTAATAGTTTAGCACATTTTTTGCTGCCATTACAGGGTCCTGAAGCACAAAATTCAGGACCTTATTTCTTTGAGAATTAGTTATTGCCACCCATACAAGTATTGGCTGGATGAGCTCCCATGTACCCAGAGACACCTCTTGTTAGTACAACAATTCATGTTAGGTGTTGTGGAGAAAGGCTGTGGGCTATTCACCTATCAACCCAGGAACATATATTTCCCTCCTAGATATAAAACCTTTTATAAACTGCATCGTGTCTTCCAAAAAGATAAATTACAAATTCAACCCAAAGATAAGATTTTTGAAATGCACAGCACTTATTATAACTAAAAGACTACAATTGAGCATAACCACAGAATAAGTTGCCCCGAGGAAATTTAAGAATGGCTCAGTTCACACAAAAAGAATGAGTCAAAATCTCACACGTATGCCCTATACAGAGCATTAACAGAACTCATCTATCAAGTTAGTAAGCATAATAAGGAAAAATCAAACACACTGAGATCTCAGATGTTTACCTCAAGGAAAGCTTGCAAACGATAGGAATATATACATAATATAATAACATAAATAATCATCATATTTGACGTTACGACAGCATAAAAGAAAAAGAGAAGACGAACAGACATTGCAAATCTGCAGTTTTCTGTGTGTATAAGGCAAATACCAAAGGAGAATCAAAGGAAAAGCTAGGTCCAAATTGATACGGGAAAAACCTAATCATGAACACATTCCACAGACTGGAAGATCAGATCAGGATAAGCCATAAGATGGATGTAAATAGCATTCTCTTATAGCAAAATATCAAGAAACATACCAGTCTACCAGGAACCAAAAACAGAAGAACCCGTTCGGGCCTGGATATCTCATTCATCATTTGCTTCTCTAGCTGAGATATGCGAAGCCTTAATTTATGATATTCTCCAAGAGAAGCCTGTAGAAAATATATTGTAATTATCAATTGAGCAAGATGATCTTCAGTGTCTCAGATTTACCTGGCTACATCAACATTAAGAACTTGCCTCCTCGGATGCATCAAGTATGGCTGCTTCCTGCTCTAGCTTCGAGACTCGCGCTTCAACTTCTGGTAGTGCCTGGAAACATTTTACTTGTCAGTGATACCATCACAGGTATATGGAAAAATTAATTCACCGGGAAAAAAACAGAACTAAGAACAAGAAAATAAGAAATGAAAGGCCATGCTTAAACCTTCTCGTGTTGAAACTGATGAAAAGAGTTCTTGATCACATATTCTTGATCAAACTGACCCTCAGCTCGGCTCATCAAATTTAACAATGTAAAATAACTTAATCTGAAGGTACTAACTAATGGTGCAGGTTTCCCCAAGAACATTTCCTTGCATGTCTTCATGTCCATCTGCAGTTTTAAGAAACAAAAATTGATATTTGTGCCGCTTTTGCAATACCTTTCAACTCAACTTGGCTAGAGTAAAATAGGTCTATCAGTAACACCTAGAAGAACTGCTGTATATTGAAATCTGAGAATTGTGACAATTAGTACCCTTATTCAATTTTCTTGCATGAACACTTACCCCCAAGGCCCAAACTATCAAGAAGTGTTACATGGCTTACACTTTAAAACTTAAACGGATGCTCAGTTTCAGGAAATGTATTTAAATATAAAAGAAAGCAGCAGTTAAAATTAAGAAGATGCAAAACTGTTTAAAAACAGATGAAAGAAAAGTCCATACGTTAAAATCAAAAAGTGCCCCATTAGCATAAGCCAATGCTTCCATGTCATGATAAACTGTACAGCTTCATTCTTTCTATTTAATTCTATAGCATGAAAGAATATTAATCTATGCATACCAAATAAGAGCATTATTTGTAAGGAAATTCATAAAAACTCAACTGCAGAATAATTGAGAATTAAAAGTTAGAAACTCCATTAAAACTTGTAGCAACTACATCAAAAGCAACCCAAACTTGATGAAAATCAAAAACACTAATTTAGAAAATCAAAACTATTCCGTTCTTGCTTGGAGATAATAACTCAAATATAAAAACCAGAAAAACATTCTGCGATTATTCTAAATATAGGGCAGAACATAGCTAAATCCCAGGAATGTTATTTGATAGATTACTGTGTGGTTGGCACAGAGCCAATGTCACCATAATGATTAAATTGGACATCTCAATAGCATGGGATGACCTAATTAATGGTTGAAAATTCATCAATAGAAACACACCAATAAGTACAGAACTTGCCACATAACCAATTTAGTTCATGATGGATGCAATTCAGTCAGCTATGCCAACTACTAAATTTTTGAAATTTGATAAGCTTCAATCAAATACAGAGAAAAATTTTGTTTATGTTAAGTAAATAGAAACAGACCTACTCCAAGATCAGCAAGAGGCGAAGAATTACTGCAGCTTAGGTTCTAAGATAAAGTTACGACTTTACCATTTTAAACCCCTGGAGAATACTTCGTTCTATGCAATGCAATATGCCAATTAAATAATAATTTAGAAGCAGAACAATAAAAGTATATGCACAGGATACACATTGTATGTCCAGACACCCCTGCCAAACCCTGAAAAAACATTTCCCAAAGAAGGTTATGTCAGACCAAAATGAGGTTTGACTTTGATTTTGTCACCTTCGAAGCTCGTTATGTTATTGCCAAAAGCTGGGACATGCTGTTCTAAACTGCAAACAAAGAGCACATGTTTTTGTCGATGGAAAGCTACACGACAAAGCAATGGAGACAAAAGAAAGTAATCAAGAAGAAGGCAATCCCCCTTCAGATGATGAAGAAGTTGCTAATCAAAGTGACGAAGATTATCTCTATTAGTGTTTGTCCTCACCCTATTTCAGCACTAAAGGGAGGAATGATAGATATTAGTGCTTCATATGTGTGTGGGTAATGATAAAGTTTGTATTTGTGTGAATAATGAGTTGTAATAACAATTCAAATATGTAATTGCAAGGAGAATAAAAGAGTTGTATGTGGTATAAAACAACTCATTAGGAGATAGGGTTGTGGGAGAATCTTTAGGAGATAAGATAGAGTGATTTGTGCGATTTGGGATGAGAGTTGACTCCTACTTTTCAGGAGTATAATACTATATATTGTATTGAGTTTGAATAATAAAATAATGTTGTTGTGACTGACCAAAATCTCAAATGTAGTCATCAGGATCTTCATAGTCAACAAGAATCTTTGACATATGAGACAAATGTCAATGCTAATGGACAGTTATTCCCTCATTTGAGAGGTTAGTCACTCATCTTATTGATATGCACATCTTTTCAATCCGGCTGGAAAATATAAGAAAAAGAACATGTTATAGACTCAGCCTAAGATAGAACATCTTAGTAATTAAGGAATAACCAAGCAAAACATGTTCAGATATATCAGTTCAAACCTCTACTGTTATAGAATCCGGCAGCCTCACTTCCCACAGAAAACAACAATATCCTCATTCATGTGGAATGAAACCAGTTCCAAAGTCCAGGTTAATTTTTATTTATAACAGTACGCTGCTCTTCCCTCTTCTAAGTTAAATAAATAAATCCTAAACTTACATTTTAACCAACGTTTAAAAAAAATACTAACATATCAAAAAAATAAAATGAAATTATACATTGAAATTCCTCGCAGCATACTTTACAACTCATTTACGGTCATGATTACTTTTGTGGCTGCAATTATGGGAGGGGCAGTATGAGGGCGGGGAATTAGGGAGAGGGAGAGTTTATTCAGCTAATCCTTTGGTTGCATTGTCAAATTTATTCAGTACATAACTAATACATCGTATCTCTTAACAATTGTGATCTATTGATATAGATATAAGCACGCTACATACTGGCCAACAAGATATCATAAATTGCTTTCTAATTTCACCAAATAAACTTAATTTTTTCGACTTCTCATACTGCTGCACTCTACTGCCCCTCCCAAATAAACTTAATTTTTTCGACTTCTCATACTGGCCAACAAGATATCGTATCTCGTAGCATTTTATGAGGAATTAAGTCTAAAGTTACTAAATTAAGTCTAAAGTATCTCGTAGCTCGTAGCATTAATTAAAATAAGGCATTAAGTCTTATTTATGAGTTAGACTTAATTCATTAATTAAAATAAGACTTAAATTAAGATATCATATCTCGTAGCATTAATTAAAATAAGGCATTTTATGAGTCAAGAATCTGATAAAATTAATTTCGTAGCATTTTATGAGTTAAGGTCTTTTTAAGTTTTAAACCTAATATTACTAATTTCTTAAACCACTTTTACAAACACACAGATTTTATTTTAACCTAAAAATACTAGAGCATGAATTTTTTATATTATTTAATAAACCACAGTTTTAATCAAAACTACGAGCTGCACTCTATATGTCAATAGGCAGATGGACAATACTGTGGAACGCAGATCTTGAGGTGGATGGACAGTTGTTTCAATGCAAAACCAGAACTTGCAAATTGTGAAGGCTAGATATTTGAGCGATCTGATGCAGCTGGTGGCGTCGCCCAAAGAGAGTTTCGACACAAATGCAGTTTCAGTCTTTTCAAACAGATGTCTTTATGCAGGAGTCTACTTGTCTTGATGCCAAACCGAGATGGAAAAGAAATCACAGTTGTCTGAAAAAAAGCTTCAATCCAAAATTGATCAATCAATCCAATAAATAAACCCCTAGAGATCTAAATGCATATATTACCAGGCAATACAGACTGAGTGCATAGAGTTGCTGCAGAAAATGTGAGCAGGTGCTTCGAATGGAGGATGAAATAGAATACACAAACCCTCAAGTGTAGCTTGCAGCTTTGATAAATGAACCCCAAACAATCAAACGGAGCTGAAACTGTACGGCCAGATCTGAAAACAAAACACTTCTCTTCAAAACAAAAAATTCAAGCCCTCTTAATTTCATCAAATGCATCCAAGGAAGAGACATTGAAAACGACATGTAGTCTGTACTGTTGCTTCAATGTCAGAATAAATGAATGAATGATGGAAGGCCTTTTGAATGAAGAGACTTCAGCGCATGTTCATCATTGCTTGGTATCAATATGCTTGAGGCCAAAGAGATGTACAGAGGTCCCAAGGAAGAACCCGTTGACCCATTGACAAACACAAACACACACCTAATGGAGGACTGACAAATAATGGGATTTGCAAGATGTCCACTCTGCATATTCATTATTTTGCCTCCTTATTTCAGAGAGGTCCAAGACATCCTGTTCTGATATCAGATGATGACTACATTTGAGATTTTGGTCGGTCAAAACAACATTATTTTATTATTTAAACTCAATACAATATATAGTAGATTATTCTACTGAAAAGTAAGAGTCAACTCTCATCCCCAATCCCACAAATCTCTCTATCTTATCTCCTAAAGACTCTCCCACAACCCTATCTCCTAATGAGTTGTTTTATCTCACGTACAACTCTTTTATTCTCCTCACAATTACATATTTGAGTTGTTATTACAACTCATTATTCACACAAATACAAACTTTATCATTGCCCACACAAGTATGAAGCACTAATATCTATCAGATCCGTCATGATCTGGTTATGTACATAGAACAGTAGATGGTATGAAATCCAATTTGGGTCTTCAAATGCAAGTTCTGATCATGTGTACCACATATGAGACAAAAACATCAACGTAATAGAAAACGGGAATCGACAGAGATTGCTGAAGAAATGAATAAAATACAGTTTTTTGTACAGATACATATTTCATATATAATGGACCATATTCTCACCAAAAAGTACGGATGATAATATCTTTCTTGTCAGAACTGCGGCATTTGGACATTCCAACTAACACCATTGCAGGCTTCACGCTTTGTCACTTATCTATGATATATAATTATTTTATATCTGTCAAGATATGCCATCAAGAATTTATCCAAATAAAATAAATCAAAATATCCATGCTAGATATATCATAAGATCATAATAACACCTTGGTATCCACGCTAGATATATCATTAAGATTATAATAACACCTTGGTATCCACGCTAGATATATCATTAAGATTATAATAACACCTTGGTATCATTAAAATATTAATAGGATGTTGAGAGCCATGTAGGATGTTGGGTTTCGAAAGGCAGCATTTAATTATATCGATAGAAAATAAAAAAATTCAAACACAAATCATAGGCTTTGATTTGTTTGACCATATCCCTTCCATTGCCAAACATCAAGGACACTTCCTATTTTAAAAAGGTTATAATAATGTGCATAAAGAGAGAAAGAATGAAATTATACTAATGTCCACATATGATCAAAAGTAGGTCAACAAGACTCGACAATCAGTTAACCATAGAAAATTCTAGGAAGGCAAAAACCTAGAAGAAAAATAAAGGAATAGAACTATAGAAGACAAAATAAAGGAGTGTGACACTAACATAGGCATCAATGAAATCAATTAAAATAGCAAAGAAAGTCGAATAAGACCCCCCAAAAGCATGTGCCGATGAAGACTAGAAGGGAATCTCATCGGATCTCTCTCTTTGTGCCTAAAGTGGAGTAGTAGTCCAAGCCATCATCGATAATTGTTAAAGATCTGATAATGCTGAGTACCCAAGGTCCGAGGGGCCAAGTAGGGAAATCTTAGGAGGAAGCAAAGCACTCCCCTAACATTCAAGGCAAGTGCCATTGCTGTAGTAGAAAAGAAACTCGTACTATGAGTCAGCCCATGTGGTCTAATTGGCAGCCAATAAGAAGTAAACCCATGTCGTCGAAAAGGGTAAAGCCACACCAATGACGAGCAAAACCACAATGCCAAGGGAGAGCAAGCTGAGAGATCTAAGTAGTAATGGTGCGTTGAGAAATAATTAATTTATATTAATGTCCACAAATGACGAAAAGTAGGTCAATGGGACTCAAGAATACACCAAATTACAATAGAAAGTACTAAAGTTAAAGGAGCCTAGGAACAATGACCAACAAAATAATAGAACAAAAGAACTAAAAGAGGGCATGGTGTAAACCCAAGCCAGCAAATCCCCAACCCATGTGATTAGGGTAACAATGCAAAGAACCACGTAAGAGAGAAGCATCACCTAATTGATCTATCAACTTTGATGTGTGAAGTAGCTCTATCCAAATGACACTTAGAATTGCCAATTGCCTAGGTGGGCAGAAGAAAAGGTGATCAAAATCGGGCTTTCGAACTTCTAGGCCCCCATGTAGGGATTTGTGCCAGAGGGTACTGGCCTCGCAAATATAAACAGCCAAGCACTACTGATCTAGACATCTAATGACAATAGATTGAGTGTTACCTAAGTCCCTGTAGAGGTAGTGATATCTTCACAAGATTTCATATTACAAGGGGTATTTGAAAATAAAGAGTTGCTTGATCTCCAACTCTTGAAAGGAGCGAAGAAGGTAGATCCAATCCTAACAGAGAATGTGATGACCAATTTCAACCCGTAATTGGTGAGAACAAGCTCTCATCTAGCCAAAGGGAAATCTCAAGGCGTGGGACCGATGGCACTAGACAAAGTGGTGACGATAAATAATAGCATCCACCACTTGTACTTAATGCTCGACGTAAGAAGCAAGCTTGGGTTGACCAACTCAAGAGGGAGATCCATATGGCTTGGACACGCTACCTGTAGATGTCCTCTCTAGCAGCTCTAGTGATGACATCATTTTTGGGAAGGAGTCGGGGGGCATCTAAGTAGTACATGAAAGGAGGTAGCTTATCAATAGAGCTGCCAACAGAAAGGAGTAACCTAGTCTCAAAGTACAAACAATGTCTTCGTCTGGTGGTGACAATGTCAATGTCAATATCTATGCTTTGCATTTGTCTCTTTAGAGGATTGCTTCACTAGGTGGCAAATTCAGCTTGGACGATACACTAAGGAATAGTCTGCTTGCAACAGATCATACATTGCAGCATGACAGTCTGGACCCTCTCAATATGGGCGCAATCAACGGCCCCCAAGCTAGGACCCCAAACCTCTTAACCATATAAAACTATAGGCTTGATGATTGTATCGAAAAGACGTAACTTGGAGGTGATTCCTCGAAGTGGATCTGGAAAGATTGACATTCCAACATAGAAATAGAGGCATACCCCTTGCATGGGCACAGCACATGAGGAAGACTTCATGCTAAAGGAGAGCACAAAGAGTTTTTCTTGGAGAAAAAAATATATTAAATGTTGTCAAAAATGATCATAATAAACAGCCAGCCCAAAGCAATGTAAAACTAAGGCTAGTGTAGAAACTCAACCCATGGTCATGACCTTGCCTTGTAATTCCAAAAAGATAAAAAAAGGTATGCAAAAATCTGCTTCAGAATTGGGGGCACAAAACTGTAGACAACGCTCAAAAACAAGGTTGTAACTGTGAGTGTAATCCGTGTCCTCTACATATATGCTCCCAGTATGTCTGTCTGTCCTACTCCAAAGGCCTGGCCGTACAGCGAGCAAAATCACCCAGAGAAGCAAGGCAAAGAAATGCAGAAGCAAGCAACCGGTATCTGATTTTTTTCCTTTAGTTTTTACTAGTGGATACTAAATTATTTATCATTTTAATTTTTCAGAGGTTTCTAAGTTGTTGTGCATGCTATAATGAGTGCAATGTAAGGCTGCAACGAGGTTGGAAGCTCCCATAAAACTTTCCCGTACCTGCGCAGATATTTTATCGCAATACTGCTTGCTACCGCATATAAGTCATTACTCTTGGATCAACCAGTGATTAAACTTGCTTGATTCAACAATTAAGTGGATGAGCCTTGATCTAGAACTGAATTCCACAAACAAAATTGTATAGAAATTACATCCTCTCTAAACCCCTTGGATTGAAACCCCTTCTACAAATGTAATGATGTGTTTAACTTTAAATAGACACAATTACTCACAATGTAATCCCCAAGACTTACCACCCATAAGCAATTAAATGCATTACAAACATTAAATGGAAGATAAGGCCCAAAGAACCCTTACATAGTTAAACCTGATGCAACGCAAGTCAGCCCAGTGGACATAATTTGCAACTTGGTTAACCTTCCATTGGCCTTCACTTATGATCCCGATAAAGCTACTTCAACAATCCCACCCTCCACGCCATCAAAGAACCTTGTGTGTCATGATGCGAGAACTTTCAAGCATTCTCTACACAAAGTTCAATGACTTCGTGATTTCATATGTCGGCTCACACTTCAAGATGAGCCTTCCCTCATAATGGGAGCTTATGGAAATGCTTCTCATGATGCCGCGCACATTTGAAGGTCGATATTTCTACACCAGTCTATATTTCTACACCATGC
Source organism: Taxus chinensis (assembly GCA_019776745.2). Taxonomy (NCBI): domain Eukaryota; kingdom Viridiplantae; phylum Streptophyta; class Pinopsida; order Cupressales; family Taxaceae; genus Taxus; species Taxus chinensis. The sequence goes on from CM034148.1 coordinate 724,178,636, forward strand.
TTCCAAATGGTTGTGCCAGCTCAAAAGGGTTATTTAGACTGAAAACAATACCACGGATCTTTCAGATGCACGCTAACAATGTCGCACACACAAATATGTGCAATTATAACAGTTACTCTAGCACATAATAGACAGGCACAAAAGAGCAGCATAGAATATGCATGCAAAAACAATTTGATGCCCAAACAAACTACGCATAGCTGAAATCAGCGTATTCCTCTATTTTTTCGCCTTTTTGGTTGATCTAAGTTTGCGAATGAAACCCAAATGTTCCTACATCATACACCTTGGGTAAGAAACAATGTGAGCACATTGCTCAGACACGTGGTCTAGATGGTAGAACCACCCTTTCAACTTTCTGATAAGGTCTTGGCATGCCTGCTCACCAACATGGTATTCCTAACCTTTCGATTGTTGGTCTAAGTTTGGAAAACTGACATACTCCACCAAACTCAATTATGTTTCCCTGCACCCTTGCCTTGGCTCTCTCCAGGCTAACCTCCTCTATCTTCTTGGGGTGTTTCCTTCTTATGCCACACCTTTCCTTGTGCAATACCTTTGCGCACTACCTGCTCCCTGAGATACCTTTGATTTGTGTGTTTTCCCTGTAAAATCACACTCCCTTGTTCTTGCCCATTTGCTATGCTCCTACGCATTTCTAAACATGCCTCATTTGCTCTTCTTCATGCAATTTTTCATCATGCTATCACACATGTTGTCTCTTATATTCAGTATGGTCTATTCTCGTTAGCGTTGATCCCGATTATCTTGATGTGTTACCCTGCCTCCCTTCAACAATTTCAAAAAGAATTTTTGTCCATCCTTCTACATTTGCATTGTATTGGCTCTTCCAGTGCATAACATCTTTCAGTCAAAATGCCAAGGTCTTCCTAGCACAAAACTTTGTTGATGAACCAGCGAATCTTCATTTTTTTACCTCGCATTGTTCCCTTTGTCTACTCATTCTTCCACCATATCACCTTGTACGGTCTTGGATGTGGTCTTTGTTTCTATCCCAATTTCCATATCATTTCGTTAGAAACAAAAGCATTCATGCTTCCGTTGTCCACCACTACCATATAGCAATTTTCTCTAGTCTGACATCTTGTTCTAAAGATACGTCACTTTTCCTTCCACAAGTCCTTTCTTCCTCCTACAAATCATGAGACTATTCTCATTGCAAGTTAATTGATGCAAGAATATAGTACTTTTCCTTCCTCTTCAGCTTGTGCAACATGCGCACTAGCACCTTACTTCTTTCCCTCATCCTTGTGTACATGAGGACACTTAAAAGCTCAATGACCAACCTCTTTGGATCAAAAATAAGTATTGTTTGTTTGTGTGCCACAACCTCTACCTCTTGCAAAGGTGGTCCTTCTGTTTTGTTGCTTTTGTGCACCACTTGTGCTTGCTTCAGCCTCTTGCTCTTGCTCCTGGTAGTTCTCTACCACTGCTGAGCTTGCTTTTGTTCTTCCTACTTCTTATGTGTGCCATCTTTTCTTCTACTCTTAAAGTATACTAATACACTTATGTTGTCTGCACTTCACAATACCAATCACATCTCGGATCACCCATTGCAATTTGTTGATGTACCATGCTATTTTTCTTTATTCATTTCGTTATGACCAACACATATTGTGATCTTATAGAGCTTGGTACATTCCTTCACACCCAAATCATTTTGTCACTCAACAAATCCAACTGGTAATCACCACATAAGAATTTTTCTCTCAATTTTGCGACCATCCATTCCCATCGAGTAATCTTCTCTTTGCCCATTATGTTGCGTGTTAAACTTTTTCCATCATAACGCAACATGACCTCTCAATTTGGTTTATGCGATATTCACTTTGCATTCTTCCGCAACTTCATCAAATTCAAAGTACTCTTCCATTTTTGTGAGCCAATCAATAAGCTCTTTGGTGTTCAAAGTCCCTGAAAAGTAAGGAACTTCAATTTGTAATCGGACAATTTTCGGCATAGCTTTCAATATTCTCTCTTCTCCCTCATATAAGCAGTTTGGCATTGGTGTTGCTTTGCTTTAGGCATTTCTTCTATATCGCTTACATCATCGCTTGTGATAAATCCTCTTCTACTATCTTCTTCCATTACACTCAATCTAATCTACATTGTCCGCAACAAGTCCATAATGTCATTTGATCTTTCGGCAACATTTTTAACCACCGCGCTCTCTCAACCTACTCTTTTAGGTGGCATTTTGACTTCCCAAACTTTGATCTACTATCGCACCTCCCTACAAGCCTACACAAATCAGGTATTCACTTTGCTTCAGTTTTTCTCTTCCCACCACACAAAGACAGAGAACCTCAAATCTTCAATCCCAGAGACATGCCTTGCTCTAATTCTAAGTGATGTAGCCATGGTTAGGGTTAATAATGATAGGATACCTTTGACCGTGCAACATTACAGAATCACACACTATCAACAAAAATAATTGACAATAACGGCAATGTATTTGTTCAATACAAACAAGTTACATGCTCAAGAGCAATTGCCAACGATTATGTCATACAACACACCATGCTTGACAGCAAACACTCGACACCGCTACGCTGCCTCGACGTTGCAATCTCTCTGTGACCTTTCACGGGACATATCTTTTAAGGCAAATGAATACCTAAGTTTAACTTTAATTACACATGGATATCATTTTTTTAAACAATAAAATTATAAGCTTATAATTAAGTAATTGTGTATAAAATGTTAGGGTTATCTGTATTATGAAACATTATATTATTAATACCCGTAGTTACTATAGTTCTCATATTCTAATATTAGTTTGTTATTATTCACCGATAATAGTCAGTCATAGAGTATTTTACACTTTATGAATTTTAATATGAAGTTTTAATTGCACATTGTGATATTTAATACAAAGTTTTAATATGTTTCTCTATGCCAAGACTTATATCACAGCATTTTCATTGCCCTATAAGTGGGTCAAATTTGTGTTGTTGTCATCATTTATCATCTGGATTCACTTGTCCACTGACTTCTGTATGCTGGTGAGTCATTTTGCATGCAGTTCAAACAGACTTGCATTAACAATTTTTTAACAGGCCTCCCGTGACTTATCTTTTCACAACAAAAATCATGCACCACAATAATATTCAATATATTTCGCTTCATTCTTTGTTTTGTGAAGCAAAAAAATAGTAATCCAAGAGATCACATGCTCTTTATTTTCAGCTTAACATTGGATTGGGATTTCATGGGATCTCCATTTCATAAAAAAGGTAATCGTGTGGTAATTGTGCAGGTTTGTCGTCCATTGGGCTAGTCACTACAAAGATTCTTTGAAATGCTTCCAGCGTGTTGTAAAAGAGCACTACAATAGTTGGAATTCATTTTAGAACTTTTTCTAAAACAATTTGAAAGGGTTTCAATCATGTTTGAGCCTCTGCAAAAATGTTTTAGAAGGAAATGTATTAATTCCGTAACCAACAACGAGTCTCAAGTGCTTATCCGTTGTTAGTTTATGAGCTGGAGAAGCGCTGTCATGGAAGAACTGGAGGAGGCTATAAAAAACTGGAGAAAGTTGAAGGATCCTGTTATCAATTTAGAGGCAGAGCCAGTCACTTGTAAAACATATATTATCTGGTACAACTGCAATTTTCATTTTACAAGTAATGTTACGAGCAAAGATATGCATTTGCTTATTTGCCAAAAGACCTTACATAAACCTAAAGATATTAGAATTATGGAAGAATACATTCACAAATCTACAATTAAGGCGGCCAGCCATCTGCAATTGAGGAATTCCAAACAGGTTTGGAGAAGTATTAAGCAACACAAGCAAGTAGCAAGGCCGGGAAACTGAAAAACAGCAAGCAAAGCAGACATCTGGAATGATGCAACCAGAAAGGCAGAGCCATCGATTACCACGGAAATGATTTGGCCTACAAAGCAGACAGATTTTGTTTTAGAGCATCTCTTTTGCCATTTCCACGTCTGCCAGGAAAGCAGACAAAATTCTTGAAGGAGCATTCTCATAGAGAACACCCTAGGCATAATTAGGTTGCATGTACACCCAAAGAAGTATGTATTGTCTATATTTTCGCTATTGAGTTTGTTTGGTAGTGATGATCACTTTAAACATTGTATGCAGCCATCTAACTCATTCTCTCTACTGCACATGCATCGAATCAACAGTCTAAAGCTCATTTTGGATTGATTTTAGAAACACAGCACAATTTTGACCATGAAGTAATCCCCATGCCTCATGCAAACCGGGATACAACCCAGGGTGACTTTCAGCCATTGAATCTATTTGTCAACCTTTGCAATAATGCACTAACAAAACTAAATTCAGACCAATAATTAACAAATATACAAATACTTTAGAAAACATACAAATAGACGCAGGAATATTTATAGGTGTACATAGACGCAGGGATATTTATAGGTGTACATAGATGCAGGGATATTAAAATTTCCATTAAATAAATTTAAAAATTCCCATTAAATAAATTTAAGATTTCCTCCTTTTCTGTTGTTCCTATTAACAAATTTCTCCTGAATATGTTAAAAGAATTTTGTATATTTCATAAACAATATCATGTCTAACAAGCATCCTACATTTGATCTCTTTAGTTTTGTTTTTCCCGGCTCAAAAGGAAAAGGCAAATACAGATTATCCGAGTATTAATATTCTTGTATAAGAATAAATCATGTTTTATCTGCTATTAAGAATTGTATTTTTATGATTAGCAAGAAATTAAAAAGGGGTGGTGAAAATTTCATTGGCAGGCACAAAGGTGACAAGAGAAACAGTTGCATTGTTTGGCAAAAGGCAAACAAATGAGCCAAAGGACTTAGTGCTCAATTCTAGAAGCCATGTTTATGATTTCTTGCATTTGTCCCTTTCACAGGATTCTTCAAATTTTGGTGACTGCAAATGTCTTTGCTTCAGATCCTTTCTTTTCAGCTTTCTTCTATAGTTTTACAGCTTATCAAACAAATTCAATTTCAATATTTCGCCCAGAATACCTACCCGACTCCAATAATGATTCTCACTTTTTCATTATTGTCTAAAAACCATAGCGCTTTGGTCCCAACAATTATCAACCGCGACTAGGAGCATTCTTCCACCTCATTTTAATTATTTTCCTTTATCAGACAGAATCTGCTGCTGCACTTCTGACAGACCACATTGTGTCCTTTTTCTGGATGGAATTCCAAGATCCGATGGAAGAAAGTGAAATTTTGAGTGGGCGAGAATTAAACATCCAACTAGGATGAGGTTCTCCTCTTGAAGGGTGTGTCATGTACAATGAGAATGCAGACAAGAAGAGCATGTTATGGGATTCAAACCCTAAATTTCAAAACACGTCATTTCAACTTTGACTTAAGCCAGTATAGCTCAATGGCATAACAGACATGCCCAACCAAAATGGCAGTTGTCTCCTTCCTCTTACCCTTCAATGATGCTGGAGAAAATCAATGCACAGTTTTACTACAGTATCAAATTGCTGCAATGAAAATCGTTGCCATTTGTTGAATGAAAAAGCTACAAGCGTGAAAAATTGATTCACTGGACTCACAGTCCACTTAATACGTGGCAGGTACAATTACATACAATATCCAACGGTTGAATTAAACTCTTACATGTGGCAAACATCTAGGGGACATATGGAAAAAAATATGAGGCGAGCCTTCCTCATAGTAAGATGCCTCCGAAGTAAAGATCAAAAACATCGGATCATTGGACCAATAGCCATCAAACATAAACGAGTTTATTGAGATTCCTCAAAAAATGTTATTACAATATTAGAAGAATGATGGATCTCAATAAGGATGTCTAGTACCCCAACTTTGGTCTGAGGCACTTAGCAACAACACTTTTTACATCTTTACATACATTTTCTCCATAAATATATATTTGACGTTATTCTCACAAATATTTCATTGTTCCGAACACCCACTAATCCACCAGGTCGTCCCATTCTCCGATTCATTGTTCTCAAAACCATTATGATCTATATAGTAGTCAACTTGCACTCCAGACAGAAACCACAACTTTTTCAGGTTTTGAGTTTCATGACGTCGTGACAGGTTTGGCCCTGAATCTATCTAGTCATCCTAAACCCACCCTTCACTTGTCCAACGGTCAGAATTTCAAATGGGTAACTTGTCTTAGTCAACCTTAGCAGGATTTTTGGGTCAATTGAGCAAGAGAAACTAACAAAAGATCTTCTATTTAAACAAAGGCACCCTAAGCCATTCAAATCATCTAAATAACACTTCACCCCTTGGAGATCATTACACACAAAAAACAAATTCTTCCTAAATCTTCCAAGAGTAGTCCTAGATCGGCCAAGAGCAAAACTACGAAGCATAAAAGGTCTCAAAGTGCATGTTGTCAAGTCCCAAAATCAAGTCAAGGGTTTCATTATACGAGCATTTGTTCTATGTTTTTGGTTGCATTTCATCGTAGGCTTGGGGAAAACTAATTCGGTTTTAGCCCTCTTCAAAGTGTTGGCATGTAGGCAATGCTCAGCAATCACAAAGTCATTGGAGCCAATTGAACCCAAAATGGTAGCCTCTTTTTCAAGTCTCCCATCCTTAAAACAAGCAAAACTTGGGTCTGGAGGAAGGCATTCTCACTTTGTCATAGATCATCACACCATTTTAGGTCCACAGAACTAAAGATCAAATCCATGCGACCCTATACAGAAGCAAGCTTCATCTAGTTTTCCCTAGACACATTCATAACCCCCATACAGATTCGGTCCTAGTACAATCTAGTATGGGTTCAAACCCAAACATTTCTGGACTTTTCAAACGTATCCAAAACACATTCCAAGTCCTAATTTTTCCTTAGCACCTTGATGACTATCTTCCCAGTTTCAATTCATCATTTGATCACATTGTTTCATCTTCTACAAACCCAACTTCATGAGTTCATTCCATTTCCATGCACTAATCGCTATTTTCCTATTCTTAGAGTGATGAAACTATTTTAGATGAAGAGATTTTGATCCAATAAACAAATACAAGAGAAGAAATACCTAAGATAATCTTTAAGATTAAACAAAAACAAAAAAATGGCATACACTAGATAACAGAATACACAAGATTTATCTTAGGAAAACCCTTTCGAGAAAAAAACCTAGCACAATAACTTCAATTCCTTATTGTATTGACTTAACCGTTTTACCCTACAATAACATACTTCTTAGTTCTGTTCTATTCTACTGCATGTCCATCTATATCTAAGCACATCGGAAGGTAACCATCACAGAAGCATTACAATACAATGGGTACCAAAACCATGGGCCAAAAATACAACCTATATCCATATAATAACATAGGTTAAACCACCTATACGGCCCAAAATCATATAAAAGGGACCCCATAAGACGTGTTAGGATGTATGTTGTGCCTGGCTATACAGTCTAGAAGGGGGTAACTCATGGAAAATATACAACACATTTCCAACATTAGACCCCCAATTTCACAAAAATCAAGTTGTATTATGATGTTGTTTATTGGAATTTAATTCATTACATTCAGTTTTAATTATGCTTATGGTGTGATTTTATTAAAACACTGCTTTTGGTAAACCCACTACATTCACACAACCCACGGTTTTACTTTCTGCCATAAGGGTTTCGAATCTTAGGGTTGATTTTAGATATTAGGGTTTCATCAAAACTCTAATTCTCACATATATTAGGTTATGCATAGTTAATCGGTCTTGTTTTGTGTGTTTCACATGATTTCATCTTACACAACCTAGGCAAGCTAGATCCACTACACCTACTAGGTGAAGTGCTAGAGTGAGTTGTGCTCATTTCGGTTACATTCAAATTCCTTTAGCTCAACCTTGTGTAAAGAAAATGGCAAATAGTTCTAATATTATTGTTTCTCCTTGTATTGGGGGCGATTTCATGATGATACAAATGTTAATGTTGATGCAAATGTTGATTAATGGTGAAGTTGATAACATAAATGAACATGAAGTTATTGTTAAGACTATATCTAGCCATGCGGCCAACATACATGAATGAAATACTGTTGATTATTATGAGATGAATAGAGAGCCTCCTATCCTTACACAATTTACTCCCATACGCACAGATAGGATCTCTCGATTTCGAGAGGCATTGACACATACCCCTAAGTATATCAAGGGAGTACAAGTTGTCATATTAAAGGCCTGAAGGAAAAATGTGCTAAGAAAACATTTGCTTGTTACAACCAAGGAAACAAGTGTTGAACCATTGCTTGATATCAATACGCCTTTTAGATGCTCTCTTTTTACCAATATTTAAAAAATCGGAAACGGTCGAGGGTTGGACCGGACCGGGACCGGACTCATTCAAACTTTATGACCGGTTTACTAAAAAACACATAAAATTTTATATTTTTAACGAAAACAATACATTTAAAAGATTAGAAACCATGATTCCAACAATTACACACAAAATATGCAAAGTTTTCTCATGTATATATATAAGAAAGGTGTTTATAGCAAAATGGCACGAACTCCAAGTCCAATACACAATACATATATCATATATGAGATTCCCAAACAAAATACATAAATAATGTGGAGATTTCAGCTTTTCCACATCCTTTTGAATAGTATTATTTGGTTCAAACCATTTAGACATACATATTTATTCTGACTTTTATATGCTGATTTTGTTTATTACACAGCTGTTGGATACTTATTACGACTGAAACTTGTTAATATTGTTGTATACTGATAATGAGCAATTGATATATGATAGTGAGACTCATTCAAGCAATTAGTATCCTTTCATCTGCTGCTATTGTAGAATAAAAGAAATGCAACTGTAATGTTAGTTTTTTCTTTATTTATATATATATAGTGCTGATCAGAATTATACTATTTCTGAATGCAATAAATTATTGTTTTACCATAATACGATGTTGAGTTCTTGACTGGAACATGGTGCCGGAATATAGATATCTTCGTTGATAAGAATCGCTAGAATTCATGTATTCTGGATTTAATGAGAGATACAGAGACTAAAATGTAAATTCAGATTTGTTGGATGCTCTTTGGTATGTGTACTGAAGCATATCTGTTGATGATCAGGAAGTATTAATTTTAATTTAAAAAGTGTATTGTTTAAAAATTGCGCCGTATACCTGCACAGGGGCTCGACTTGGCCGGTTTATATCAAAACCAGACTGGTTTGGCCCCAAACCGGTCAAACAATCCAGATTTTCAACCGGTTCACTCCAAAAAAATATCAGACCGGTCAAACCGGCCGGCCAGTTCCGGTTCCAGTTCAACCAATTCTGAAAACACTGTTTTCTACATTAGGTGTTCAGACCAATACAACCATTGCACATTACCACATACTAATGTGTTTACACCTAAAACTTCCACAAGTGTTGCCCACACCTAGTATTCCTACTATGGGGGTATCCCAACCTCTTGCTCAAGTTACTCCACAACACGTGTCTCTTACTCCTATTATCAATGTTAATGCTATAGCTTTATTGCATGGCTCATTCCCCAACAGTGGGGTGCATTTTAATGCTTGTATGAATGTTACTACAAATCCTTCATTAGATGCATACACCCAACAACCTCAAGATGTATAAGCTCAAATCCTTGCAATAATACAAGATGATAACGGATTGCATGCCACAATCTGCTCTATTGACTTACTGCATAAACCTTTTAGATCTCAAGATCCACCACTATTTTCTATGGTTGTGTCACAATTTGTTCTTAACAACGTCAAGAGGGACATTCTAGCCAGATGTCCATGCTTGTGACAAATTCTGAAGCTAAAAGGGATGTTTTCATAACCAATTGGCTGCTCCCATTTAGGACAATATTCTCTGGCAGCAAAATTTCCATGTCTATATCAACACATCCTGGCATAGATGAGAACACCCATTTAGTAAATTCAATGGCAATGATGTACGCACCTACAGTGTTCCCTATTTTCCAAGGGAAATTCTTGCCAATATTTGCTTGGTTTAAGTACAAGTGATCCCAATTCCAAAAAAAAATTAGGGGCCAACACTTTAAATTGCCAGAATTCAAATGTGTTATGATTTTTCCTAGTTTTCCTAAGTTGGAAGAGTCCCTTGTTCAAATCGGTCAGGGGCAAGCGTAGTCTTCAAGAATCACCCCTCAACTCCAAGTTCAACCCTGATAGAGCAACCACCAGTAGAACTTGGTCTCTAAAGCTCCTCCCCGCAAAAGATACCAAGCAACATAAACCATCTAGTGATCACATCTAGAGATACTGACCCCCGCCAATTAAGGTTAGAGTCTCCAGGGAATACTCCTGGTGAAAGCCATTGTTCACCACTCAGCCATATGGAGACCTCACAGCAAGCTCCCTTGTTCCTGAGAACGAGGGCTAAATGGAGGAGAAACTCTTCCGATAGTGGTTAGGTATCCCCGATGCCCCAAAGGGGTTGACTGCAACACGCCCCCCAATTGTTCAACCCTACAGAGCTTTCTAATAGAGGGGTAATGCCACAACCAGGAAGTCCACCACAAGCGCAAACCTTGCAGTTCCCCTCTGATGCAAGCGATCACCTAACCAATACAATAGATGATGTCTGCCACACTTCCCACCAAGGAGTGTCGAGAGCTTTGGCCAACACATTCTCGAATGTCTGCACTCACTTGATAAAGCTTTGAGTCTCTCCAAACTTGGACTCCTTGTAAAATCTTTGGGAACCCTGGAGCCTAAATTTATTCTCCCAAGCCACCCAAGCTTCTTCACGCACTAGATGACTATTGCTTGCCCTCAGTGCATTCTTCTTGAGCCACTTAGTCATCCTATGAATCCAAGTCCACATTTCCCCCACTTTACACAGCGAATTATGATTCACGAGATCCGCAATGACAATTTTAAGACCACCATACTTCTCTAGGGCACGGGCCCTTTGACCTACATTGAAAACAAGAACAAAGCAAATATTGAGCTCATGGTCCATGACTGCTTGCCCAATGAGGTGGGAAGTAGAAGACTTCCCAAACATCCACATCAAAATAAAATGTTAAACAACAAATTAGAAAAATATGTTACATTGAAAAATGACAAAGGAAGATATAGAACTGGACGGTAATTATATTAGTATGTGCATTGTATATATGGCATTCTCTCAAAGGAGATGAATGGTTTTCTAGCTTCCTCTATCTCTTATATCTTGATCTTTATTGCTTACTACATATCTAGAGATTATACTATGCCACAAAAGGGAAAGAAACCATTATATAAGTTGAAACAATTGTTATACTATCGGTTGAGGGCATCGACCTCACTCTAGGTTCTCGACCAACGTTACCGTAACAAGAAGGAGATTTTGCAAGAGATACCTATTTTTAGGGAAGCCACTCGATGACGAGAGTGCAGATCTAATAATGAAAAGTATGGTCTATTTAAATCAAGAGAATCCGGGAAAAAAATAATGTTATTTATTCATTGTCAGGGTGGAGGAATTGCATTAGGAGTCGCTATTTATGATCTTATGCAATACATAACAGGAGAGGCCACATCAAGCTCAAAGAGAGATCACTACTTACCTTCAATTTAGAAAAAAGAATAAAAAGGGGAAAGTTGAAGCAATTGCATCCCTACAAATAGGAGGGCAGCAAGGGATGAATTCGATGAGTATGGCATGGGAGCCTCTTCTATTGCCCCAACTGCAAGTGGTTGGGGATGGTGACAGGGATGAGTACAAGGTTCATCTACTAGAGATAGCTCGACTTCACATGTAGTTTGGAAAAAGGTTTTTTGTTCCTAGAAGTAGTTATAGGGCACAACCTTCACTCAAAGGTATTGGTTGGAACCAAGAATTGCACAATTAAGCAAAGGTAGTTACAACAAACTTTTGGTATTAGATCAACATACCATTCAATGTGACAAAAACCCCAAATTGGGAGAATTTAGTAGCTGCATTGACCAATTATAGGAAGGGTATCAGGGTTCTTACTCATAATTTGTGTGGCCCATTATTGGAGTACGCCGTCAAATCAACAAAAGTTCTAGTAAATGAGAAAAAAACAATATGGCGTAAAAAGGGCTATAAAATTTTGTTTGATGGGTGGAAGTATTGGAAAATTGACACTTTAATTAACTTTCTAGCGGTTTAAAGTGGGCAGTTGGTGTTATTTTATTCAATTGATGCCTCCCACCAAGTTAAAATTACAAACACTTTGTGTGTGTGTGTGTGTGTGTGTTGGATGAGGTGGTGATGGGAATAGATGTGGAGAATATTGTCCAAGTTGTGACTGATAATGCAGTAGCATATGTAGCAACAGGTAGACTTCTTGAAAAGAGGCAACCTACACTTTTTTAAACCACTTGCATAATTAATTGTGTTGATCTCTTACTTGAAGGCATAGAAAAGATGGCATGGATGAAAAATGTGGAAGAAGAGCCAAGAAATATCACAAATTTCATCTGCAATAACACTTTTGTGCTAAGCTTGATGAGAAAGCACATCAATGGAAAGGAGCTTGTGTGAGAAGTGTCACGTGATTGACCAAAACCTTCATCACATTGTAGAGCATTGTAGCCTCACTAGCATATCTTAAGGAAGTGTTTATGAGTACACAATTGTTGGAGTATCCCTTTATTGGGAAGGCCGAAGGGGAAAGGGTTGCTTAGACCTTTTTGATTATTTGTTTGCAAAGCACACAGATGAAATCCTTAAGGTAAAACTGTAATGTCCCCTCTTTCCGAATGAGCTTGGACGAAGACCTTTGGCCCTTTTTGTCTACCCGACGGCCAAAGGAGGTGTCGAGGGTGACTAAATTTTTATTATTTTATTATATTGTGCTAATGTTTTTTAAAATAACATTATAAGTTGCACATATAATAAATAATAAAGCTTATTAATAAATTAAAAATGTCAATATCAAAATACAAATAAAATTAATTGTATTAAAGGAGGAAAAGTTTGACTTGCTTATGGGAGTCATAAATTGGGAAATGTGACATCAGGCCCATAGGGAAAAATGCGACCAGCATAGGGAAAAAGAAAAATGCGATTCGCTGGTTTAGAGGTGGTGGTTGGGTTGTTTTGCCTTTATATGGGCAAATCGACTTGCTTAGAAGCATTCCAAATTTTTATTATTAAATTTTTGCATTGTTAAGAGCTCTTGCTTTTATCAGAGATTCCAAGGACGAAAACCCTTGTGGATTTCATCTCTTGTGGACAAAAACCCCAAGGGATTGAGAGGGGATTTCACTCAAAAATTTCCAGCATTGTTAATCAGATTTCCCGGTTCATTTCAGCAATGTTTGTGAAAAGTTTTGAAGGTATTTTCAGTGGTTTTTTATCAACGATTGGGTTGATCTATTGTGGGCAGTCTTGGCAGCAATTTCAGAGGTATTTGCCTCAAAAAAATATTTGTCAAACATTCTCCATAATACTGTAAACCAAATCGTTGTATTTTCATCATTTTCTGCAGAATATTTTGAGGGTTTCCAGGCAGAATATTAGCAGACTTCAGATCTGCTTTTCTGGGTTGTTTTGGCTGCAATAAATCCAGTTTCTTGCATGGTTCAGTCTCTAAATATTTAAGTAATCATTTGAAATCAAAAATATTACTTTTGGGTGTTATTTGCATTAAGATCTATCTTAAACCCTAGTCACATTTTCTCAAATAAATTCAGATCTGCATTAGGGTAATTGCCATAACATCCTTAAATCTGCATTTGTTGTTTTTATTTGATTTAAAATTCATTGGAGTATAAGGGAGACCCATTGGGGATATTTCAAAAACTTAAATAAAAAACAAAAAAAATATACAAAATACAGTTACAAAATGTCTCAAATGAGTCTATAAAACATTGGGGAAATGTTTTCTATTATATATGAATACAAATAGAGTACAAAATTGCATCATCGTACAAATACAACAGCCAGGTAATAACTATTATAAATTTAGGATAGGTGATTTTATATAGGTTTACAACAATATATTTCAATTATTGATGATCTCTCGTGCAGGCTCATTGGTGCATCAATCTCCCTAAGTGTGCGTCCTAAGAAGTGTATTGGGAAACGGATGGGGTTGGCTAATGGTATTTTAGGAAAGAAACATATGATGTTATGAAAAACCTATCTATTTCTTCATAGCTCCTATGATATCTCCCTGAAATCCGAAAACCCTAAAATATGGTTAAGTTTGAAACCCTAAAACCTTGAAATCTGACTAAGTCTGAAACCCAATAGGAACCTCAAAAATATAGAATCTGCATTATATCTCGTAGATGTCTGAAACCACTTTCAAGCATCCTAAAAGTATATAATTTATATATAACTAAAAGTATAAGTAAATGTCCTTATCTAAATATAAATGTATACTTGAATGTTTATTGGATGAATATATTGGCATGGACTCGGCGAGGACTGTCCCAAAACTCGGTAAAGATTCGCGGGGAGTATGTGTTAAAAAAAACGTTTCTAAAATTTTCTAGTGAGTACTTGGGAACTCGCCAAGTACTCAACTAGTATGCCAACTACATTTTATACTTTGAAGATTCATTGTCTTTGTATTTGGGAGCATGATTCACCTAAGAGCACTAGCTCATCTGTATATTAAAGGTAACAGAGCAGATTTTCATTGTCTTTTTATAGTGGATTTTTTAAATCAAATTTTTGGTTTGAAATCCAAAAATCGAGTTACAAATTTTCATTTCCACATCTGGATCGTTACATATAATGGCAAATGTAGTAGAAAGGCCTTAATGTGCTTGACTTGGTTAATAGCAATGAAGCTCGAATATTACTTGATGTCAACACAATTGTGGAGCAATTTCCACATAGCTGTGGAGCAATGATACCCAATCTAACAGCAAATATATTTAGAAAGCCCTTAAAGTGCATGACCTAGTTAATATTAACCTACGGATCTTTGTTCAAGAGAATGCCATTAAGAAACAAAGAAATTTGTAACCAAATATTGCCATTTGATACAATAACTAGAAAAACAATCCAGATTTCAAACTAATAACTAAATAGTTGCTCTTGGCTGAATCAACCTTGTATTCCACCCCTATTATATTGCAGATAATCTAGTGCTGATATAAAATGCTGTCAATGTTTTAGTAATATATTACCCCTCTATTATTTTTCCAAACAAGAATTGCAAAATCTAAAGACTTAAAGATTCAAAAAATTAGCCTTCCAGTAAAATTTTGCACCAGATGACAACAGAAATTATACCGTTTCATCAATCATGATGATACAGATGCCACGATCATCTTTTCCCCGCCTTCCAGCTCTGCCACTCATCTGTTAATTTTTCAAAAGACAAATAACTAAATGCGGTTGTTTGGTGCTATACCCAAATTTCTAATGCAATCAAAAAATAAAGAGGAAAAAAATCATTGAGTAATCAGGAGCATTTGAAAGGATAAGTAAAACAGTTGATGTACTGCCTTCAGAATGATCTAAGAATTTTTTCTATAATATTACCTGTATATATTCCCCAGAACTCATCCAACGATGGCTATCCCCATCGAATTTTCTAAGTTTTGTAAACACAACAGTCTTTGCAGGCATATTCAGTCCCATTGCAAACTGTCCCACCAATAACCAGAAAGAAATTAATCACAATCATAAAATAAAAACACAAGACCCTCCTGCCATCCAGGAGGTAAACAAGTGAATAGTGCAGCAAGATCCATTACTTGGTATAAAAATTGCTTTCAGTAACGTGTATGTTGTAGCTTCGAGTCTCTTCACATATTCAGGAGAACAATAGAAGATATCCATGCAATTGTTAGATACAGAATGCATTATGTGTACCTCATAAGTCCAAAATCAAATGAAAATCTTACCGTTTCCGTAGCAAAAAGGGCTTTTATCAGGCCTTCCTGAAAAAGAATCTCAACCAACTCTTTAATAACTGGTAAAAGA
Source organism: Taxus chinensis (assembly GCA_019776745.2). Classification (NCBI taxonomy): domain Eukaryota; kingdom Viridiplantae; phylum Streptophyta; class Pinopsida; order Cupressales; family Taxaceae; genus Taxus; species Taxus chinensis. The sequence continues at coordinate 724,194,539 of CM034148.1, forward strand.
CCTGAGTGATGTACTGCAATGCCTCTTTTCAGCAATGGAAGCATTAATTCTACAGCTGGAAGATTTCTGTCCTCCTCATTGAGACATAATATTGCATTATGGAAAACCTGCTCCACAGCTTGTTTCTCTTCCTCAGAATTGAAGTCAAGCTTAGACATAGACAGAGCATTTTGTTCGCATTCACGGCGACTAAAACTGAAAACAATGACAGGCTGAAACTTCTTTTCCATAATCATCTGAAAATAAAATCATGGAACATATCTTGTAAAATTCAAAGATAAAGACACACCATAAATAGTAAGACGAAGCAAAACAATGCAAATTTCAACAGATAGTCTTTACTATAAGCTTAAAATATAGGATCACATATATGGTAACAAGAGAGATGTTGAATAAATAAAGAAATGAACATAATGCTCAATACTTACTAATACCATAAACACACCATGGGACTACTGAAAACCAGCAATAGGATAAAATAGAAGGGAAGAAAACTCATTAATATCCATGATCAACCACAAAATCTTCAACAAAACTAATAATAAAATACATCTCATATACAGCAATGGGAATTTAACAATATATCCTTTGAATCCAATAAAGGGGTCTATAATAACCAATTCAACTATTGCAACAGTCTTCTGGAACCAAATAAAAAGGCTCAATATTAAAAAAAAATGGAAATGATTAGAAGCGTACAAAATGAATCATACTCACTACTTTATCTTATTCCATCTAGGTGCATACCAAATCAGATATAATTATTTGTGATCCCAATAAGAATACAAAGGGAAAATACGAGAATGCTATGGTTAAAACTTTAGGAGTAGGTACCTCAGCCCTAAAACGATATGTTCAGAACATGTGTCCGTGGTTGTACTTCAAAGCATTGGAACCCAGATCTGTTCACTTCCACGTGGTTGTGATTCAAACCATACTCACTACTTTATCTTATTCCATCTAGGTGCATACCAAATCAGATATAATTATTTGTGATCCCAATAAGAATACAAAGGAAAAAACGAGAATGCTATGGTTAAAACTTTAGGAGTAGGTACCTCAGCCCTAAAACAATATGTTCAGAACAGGTGTCCATGGTTGTACTTCAAAGCATTGGAACCCAGATCTGTTCACTTCCACGTGGTTGTGATTCCAGGAGTAGCTTACAAAATGAATCATACTCACTACTTTATCTTATTCCATCTAGGTGCATACCAAATCAGTTATAATTATTTGTGATCCCAATAAGAATACAAAGGGAAAAAACGAGAATGCTATGGTTAAAACTTTAGGAGTAGGTACCTCAGCCCTAAAACAATATGTTCAGAACATGTGTCCGTGGTTGTACTTCAAAGCATTGGAACCCAGATCTGTTCACTTCCACGTGGTTGTGATTCAAACCATTAAAACCCAGATCTGTTCATTTTCACGTGGTTGTATTTAAGGGTTGGAACCCAGATCTGTCGACTGCTACTACCTTCTTACTGAACATGACAATTTTTTTCTGAACATCCGGTCTCTTTTTTGTGTCATTTGGAATTTAGTGGCATTGCCCATGCTCTCAAGTAGATTCAAATTAAAAACCGCATAGAAGTGTTGGGGAAACCCCCATAATTTGGAAGAGCATAAGCTCAAAAAGGGGTCAAATCAACTTAATTATTCCACAAAACGTGTCAATATAAATAGGCCCCATAATCTCCCACATACATGGAGATAGGCTCAACAGCTCTAACTACACATCCCTTACTCCTACTTTCCTATTTCTCTCTCCCGAAACATCTACGTGAGTTGTATTGACAATTCACATTACAATAATATTAACCTATAACAATATTAACGCTCACCACAAATGTAAGCACTAACTAATATTTCTAACATTCCCCCCTTAGTGCGAAGATAGGAGAAAATGTCACTCTAAAGCTCTGGAGCTACAATGCATGTTTGGTCTATTACATCCGTCTTCTAGGTTGTAGGTGTCGCATTGTGTTAAATTTCCCCACTCACAATGCATAACTATGCAGATGTTGGTGTCCACCAATAACACATCCAATTTACAATTTTCAAACAAATGTAACCCCCCCCTTACTTTTCCAAACAAATGGCCCCTTTTCTTTTTACAAAAATTTCAAGAAATATATATTCCCCTTTAAAACAAATTATCACTCCTTGTTATAGTTTTCCACCCCTTATTTTAACTAAATCCTTATTTAAAAAATTCTTTTGGAAAAAAAAAATTAGTAAAATATAGGGGTGCTTAGTGATTCGACCCCTAGACCATCTAAACACTTGAAAACCTTATCAAATGTGTTATAGTCGATGAGACTATATAGCCCTTCAAAGATAAACATGGGTGAATTTGATTTTTAGTTTTAAATGTGTCAGCAATGATGTTTAAAAATAATGCACCCCCTTGAATTAGGGATAGGGCATCTGTTGAGTGGGTTGTATGTTATACCGCCGCAGGTGTCCGCATTTGAAGGGGTGAGATCTCATTGTACAGACCAAGTTGAAGCTTTGCGTTGCAAGATTCAAGTTGGGGCTTGAACTGTGTCAAACCTATTGGAGTGGTTGGGGGTCTTGGTGTTGGAAATTTGGAGTGTCGAGCTCATACCTATTAAGAACTCAAGAGTTGCAGTGTTAAGTCCCATGTTTAGACCACAAAGCTTGCAAGTTGAGATTATTGCATAGAGCCAAGTCGAGCCGGAGGACGAATGGGTCTAATTGCGAAGAGATCCACCTAGGAGACAGGGTTCCAATGCATTGGGTTGGGATCGTTGTGTGCATCAAGAGCTCACGAGTTGGAATCTTGCTATACCTTTATCGTTGCGCATTGAGACATGAACCCCAATGTTTGAATGATGCTCGGAGATCGATGTCACCAAGGAGTGCAAGGTTGGATCCTACTTCAAGTGTCGAGGTGGATCAAGCCATTGCAAATTAGATCTATGAGAAGGGGTTCAAAAACCCAAGTTTGGGCCCTACATGCTACTTCGAGTTGATTCACAGTCCGATGGCAAATACATCCAACACCACCAAACCAAATCCAAAAACATTCCCAAACATGAGATTGAGGTGGTTCAAGGTAGTATGAAGTCAATTTAGCTATTGAGTTGTTGGGTAACTAGCAAAAGCTTTGAAGATATGTTCACCGAGCAACTCGTCACTGGGTGATCTGTACTGAGCTTGCAATCAAGTTCATAATTGAACCAAGGTCGAGTTCAATATGTGTTCCACCAATGTCCCCAATGTGAGTCACAATGTTTTCCATGTTGATCAAGTTGGGGTCTCCAACACAATGCAAATTCAACAATTACCTGTTAGATGTAGGTTGAATGTGATGTAGATCAATGACAGTGTGGGGTGTGAGATAGGAGCTCACAAAGAGGGCTCAATACAGGAGTTTTCTACACAATGCATAGATTTGTTGGTCTTCAAATCTCAACGTCGAAGAAATTAATGCAACCAAATGAGCCCAAGTCGAGCAATGCAAGTGACAACTTGCCAAGAATATACAGCTCGATGCAACTCTCAAAAAGATGTGCCCAATGCAAAATTGTTTCAAACTAATATAAGCTCGTTGAAGACAGTTGAACCAATGTCAAAACCTTGATGAGTGTGAGACAAATGTATGGCCTACAAAAATTAGTAAGAGTTATATGGCCTGCAAAAATCAGGAGTTGTATGGCCTTGCACGATCAAGGTCAAAAAATTACAAAATACTATTTAAAAAGAAGATATAAGACCTGCAATATTATTCTTCCTCAAATAATGATAATTTGTACAACATGCAATGCTAAAAAGAATTATTTTTAGCATCCTTCTCTTCACATTTTTTAATACAAGAACTGTAAACAGAATGGAGGTAAGACTACAAATAGAATGAACAAAATGGGAAATGGAAAATGGAAAAATGAATGATACATGTCAGCAAGTTTGCACATTGTCTTCATTGTAGATCTGTTGACAAAAAAGTGCAAGAAGGCATGGACAGACAAAGCAATGGCATTTGCACGTGGTTTGCACTACATAGTCATTGTGGTTGACAGTTGACGAAGCAAGAAAGATGAACAATCAGACAACCCTGAAAAACCTGCTCTTACACCATATGTTGGGGAAACCCCATAAGCTCAAAAAACAGATCAAATCAACTAAATCACTCCACAAAACATGTTGCATATAAATGTGCCCCTTAATCTCCTACATACATAGAGATAGGCACAACAATTCTAGCTACACAACCCTAAACTTCCTATTTTCTTATTTTCTCTCTCCTAAAACATCTACGTGAGTTGTATTAACAACTCACTTCACAATAATACTAACACCTACCACTTTAATACTAACCTATAACGATATTAATGCTCACCACAAATGTGAGCACTAGCTAATATTCCAAAAAATATGACTATTATAAAAACCAAATACTCAAAGAAACCAAGTAAGAACACAAAAAAGAACCTGAAAGAAAGAAATAATTCTTAGATATGTTATTGAGACAACTTTGACTTTATAAGATAGTAACAATAGAAACCCTAATACAAGGCTCACACAAACCCTATATCTAAAGGGACTTAAGTGAACACCAAGTCAACTTAAGTGAATATTATGTCATGTTTACATTATTTGAAAAAGCAAAACTAACATCACAAAGGGAGTTTAGTAACTTTATGTCACAAACTCTAACATCCTCCCTTAAAGGTCGTTCAACACACTACACCAAGTTTATCTCTAAACCTTATAAATTTATATAGGTCAAGAGACCTGGTGACAATATTTGCAATATGGTACTGAATTGGAAAAAAATGTAGTTCAACTTCTCCATCTTCTACAAGCTATCAAATGAGGAGACAATGTAGATCAACATGTGTTGTTCGCTCATGAAAGACGGGATTCTTTGCTAACTTGAGACCTCCTTAGTTATCACAAAAAAGTATTGTGGGGTCAGTCTAATTAACTAGTAGATTTGTCAACATTCTTCTAAGAGAATACCCCTTATATTGCTCCTTTGCATTCTGCTTCTTTAGAGGAAAGTGAAACCGCATGTTGTTGTGAATTCCTCTTCACCATGGTAAGCAAACTCTACTCCTAAAGAATCCTCAACTAGATAGCTCAAAACTAAAAGACAATTAAAATTGTTGAACTTTTAGTGCTAGAAGTTGCAATCACATACAATAAAACACCAACTGAAAAATACTCAGGAGTGCTCCAAATCATATCATTGTTTTATTAATCACAAGACAAAAGCTCTAGAACACTCTAAGAAACACCCACACTGAATGAATAAAGCCTTATTTTATAATTGAAGAAAAGACCCTAAAGATTGCTCGGATTGTAAAATTGGATGCATTCCAAAATTAAATCAGCCCTTGGACCTAATTTTATTCTAGGTTTGCATTTAAGATTGAGCCTTATAAACAAACATTATTCCACGCATCTATATTACATGAGTTCATATTTAACATATAAACTTATCTAAAACTAAGGTTTGTATATTTATAAACATAACAACAAAAACCAACTAATTTGGTTGAGATGTGAATCATTATAAACATTCACGATTATAACTGTTCACATCCCTTATAAACAAATTTTCAAATGTGGAGAGACACTTTGCTGTGAACAAATTATTGTGTCGGATAAGAGAGGAGGAAATGCTCTATAATTCGGTTCTTCTTAAAGGTTAATAAAATTGGACAGTGCTTGTACGTGTGTGGTTTTTCACTGAAAGGTTTTCCCCACGTAAATTTGGTGTTTTAAGTTATATACTTTTTGTTTCAATTTACAGCATTGTTAATTTACAAACCTACAATTTTACATGTCTATCATATTCACTTAGAAACAAATAATCTTGATTTTGTTTAAATTCTCTAACAGTATCAAAACCACATGTTTTCTAAGTGTTGTGCAGGTTATTCAAAATTTGCAGGTTCATATTGTGGAATGTTTAACAGTATAGATTGTTGCAGGAAAAACTCAGCAGCATAAAATTCCAGAAACTAGTGCCCTTAGGAAAACTAGGCCCCAATAACTTGGTGCAAATTCTTAAAATAATAATAATAAATATAACCATATGTTTGCAAGAAAATTCTGCAAAAGAAGAGTCAAAATTTACACTAGGGGAAAGGAGCCAGTTATCGTGAACCCTAACTTAAGGGGTTATAGAGCCACTTAACTATTATAATTTTTTTTAAATACCCTTTAATAGATTATGATTTTGTCAATATACAGATTTTCTTTTGAGCATTAAAATTGTGTGGAAAGCATATTTTTAAAACATTTAAATTAAGTATTTTTTATTACAAAGAAATTTAAGGTGACCTATTACTTGGGAACTATGCTCCGCGGGGACGCGTCCCCTGCCCTTTTAGGCTTGTCCCCGTACCGAGGACATTTCAGAAACTCAGGTGATGGATGGGAAACATCCCCTACCCGTCCCCAATCTGTCAAAAAAATTGGGAGACGTCCCGAAAACTCCACATTTTGAGCAGGGGCCAGACAGGGGACGACCAGACGTTCCTCGGTACATCCAAGGGATTTCTACAAGTCCCCCAACCGTACCAAGGACGTCTGGACGTCCCCTATGTCCCAACAACATTTTAACTCTTTTTTTGATAAAAAAACACAAATTTAATTAAAACAAAGGGAATGTGGGGGCCCACAAGGACCCCCACATTCATTCCTAACTAACCTAAACCTAAAACAACCTCTCTTACAATCAAAACAAAAAGAAGAAGCTCATTTTTGTTATTTCTATCTAGAAAGCTAGAAAGGAAGGAATGTGGATGTCCTAAAATATGAAATATCAAATATGTTGTGATAACATGTAGGAGGCCAATAAACACAACTAGAGAGTAACATAGTAAATCTATTATATAGGCATCGTTGTTGATGGTCACCTAATTCCAACATGTCTTCAACAAGTTCCTTTCACAATATGGGAAGATGTTCCCAAACCATTTGCAAGAAAACAATTGGCTTCACTACCTTTTAAGTTTTAGAATATTTTCTAGAGATTTAACTTACTCTTATTCAGAGCTCATTACGCTTAATTAGATATTTTAGATGGTAACACCTTTCACATAAAAGTAAAAGTGCATTTAAAATTTCCATATTTTTCCATCAAAATTTAGATTAACCTACCGTTAGCATTCCTTTCAGTCGTAAGGACGTAAAACTTTCCCAATGTTGAAAAACCAGGAAACCCATATTCCTTAGCAAAAACAAGTAGAACTCATATTATGATTGCTTGCTTGTAAACCAAAAAATCCCACTTTTACTAACCCAAGGAGATCAATCTAAAGCAAACTCAATTCAGTAACGAGTGCTACTTAAAAACTTTTCATTATATTGCAATTAAACATGTCTAGAACCTAGAATTTCTATATGAAATTCTTAATTCAATGATAATCAAATGAAGTCTCTCGTCCATAATATATTGTGTATATATAAGTGTTTAATGCATATCTCAGGCATACATACTAACACGGATCAGAGATCTGTTGCACGTTCCTGCAAAACAAACACTTTATTAGTTATAAAAACTATACTCTCTTAAGTGCAATAGACCTAAATGTACATAATCCGGTGATAAGCAACTAAGTGTAGTTTAGAAGAGAAAGAAAATGAGAGATCCCAAGGGATGCAACTGCTTTCAAGTATTGAAAGGGCTTACCAACCAATTTTAGATATACCTAAGATCTAAACATTCTTGATAATTCTAAATTCGATGTTCACGCGAAGATAAGGAGAAAGGAAGGAATAATAATAACAGGGACAACCATCCAAAAAAAAGCATAATTCTAATGTCATCCTAAAATAATAATAATAACGGGCACAACCATCCATATTTCATATTTTAGGACATCCACATTCCTTCCTTCTAGCTTTCTGGATAGAATAATAATAACAAGGCACAACCATCCATATTTCATATTTTAGGACATCCACATTCATATTTTAGGACATCCACATTCCTTCCTTTCAGCTCCAATTTTATGTATTAAGGTTCTATAATGTGTACGATGAATGTTTTATGATTTATCAATGTTATCATATAAATATTTGAAATTTCCTATATTTTTTAAATTTTCCCTTATTTTTTAATAGTCGTCCCCTAAAAAAGGCCTACAAAAAAATCCATCTCTGGAAACAACGTCCCCCCAGTCCCCTACCGTCCCCGTCCTGAAAACTTGGTGAAAACATAGAATACAAATATCTAGATTTTCCTCAGAATCAGCAGCTCCATGAATGCCACTACTACTGCAAAATCATTGGTTACTTTATAGAAATGACTTGATGTACTGTGCTTGTAATGGGCTGGTTGTTTATTTAGCATTTTTAAGTGTACCCTTCCAAAGTTTAGGGCATGCATTTCACTTTAATTGAAACTTCTTTGACTTTCCCATACACGGTCATTGGCTCCAGTGACCCTAAGGATAATAGAACAATTTCAGAGCTGGAAAGACTAACATTTGGCTGGCTGCAAACGTTCGACATTGTTCAAATATGGGTAGCGCTTGCAATTTGTAAAAATGAAAATCAACAGCTGCTCAATTTATTTCTTGGGCACACACACGTACCGAGATTTATGAAATGCTTTGTGTCACCATTTCCATTCTGGACTTTATTCCTAAGTAGAAATCCGTGGATGTGACTAATGCTTTATTGGCAGGGGCATTTCTATCCAATGAGGGTTAAATACTAGAAGAGGCTTGGAGCATTACTCCTTAATTGTATTTGCAGCAAATGCAGTAGCTTTGGCCCAATGCAAAGAGTCAATTGGCTACTTTCTGGAAGGCTTATAGAAGTCGAATTCCATTAGGAAAAAGGGACCCAACGTGATCCATTGCACTCCAATCAGCACATTCCCCCATTGTTGCAGATATTGGTATCAAGTCGCAATTTTTAAAGTAGGAAGTTTGGCAACACCTATTAACTTTTGGCCCCATCAAGATCAAGTCGCATTCCAACTCTAAGCATTGTTTAAGCTAACAAGCTCTTCATTTATATGTAGCTTTTCTAAAACCTAATTTGATATGCAGCAGACTTAATTCTCATTATACTGGCTTTCATAATATAAGTTTAAACCATTGCAGCAAGTAATCAACTTCTGATAAACTTAAGTCCACGTGGTTAGGCGAGCTCTCAAAACCCTTTGCCGTCGGGCAGACACTCATAGGCCAAATCTTCAATATGGAAATTGTGTAGTCACTCACATCGTTAGGATTCAAGACATTTCAACAAAGTGCAATGGTTCCTTTTTATGGTAATCAATTTAGGTTACATTGAAGACTGTTATGATTTTGAATAGGTAACCCATAAGTGTCATCTCTTGCTGAACGATCTAGTCACCTGTTCAACCACAGTTTCTAATTAGCTATAAACGATGAGGCCAATGCTTGAGGCATGGAGTGTAACTTGAGTCAAAAGTAATATTGCTCAATCCCATCTGTTTAGATAAGAAGTGGTTAGCCATCCTAATTCTAGTCTATCATTTGGAATAGTGAGGCCGAAATTTAAGATCTGTCTCATATTTTATGGTTGCTCAAACGCTAGAGGGTTGTTACAGCACCAATTTATCATACCTACACCTCATGTCAAAAACCCTAACCAATGTAAGCCTTGACCATTTCATATTAGTCATTTCAAAAAGCAATTCACTATTAGAATATTCTAGGTTAAGTTTAAATATTTTATTTCCACTAGCCTCAACCGGCATGGCTACGTAGTTCATAACCAGTTGGTACATCGGGATACTATGATTTAAGGCTTTGAAAGTGGTAGAGGAGGTCGAAGTGTTTGAATCTATGCTCTACAAGGATGTCCCATAAGTAATGTGTTCAAAAGGTAAGTGATAGAATCAAAGGTGCACCCTATTTACTTTTGCAGTTCAAACATATCCCTAATCAAACATGATGTAGACAATGGGAAGAAAATCTAGGCTTCCTTCTAAAGCATAATGTTGGCAAGATGGAGGCAAGTTGGGAGATTTAAACAAGATAAATGAGACAAAGGTATAGGTAAAGTTTTCTAAATAGGGGAGAACATGCATTTGTAAAAATTAAGACCTATGCCCCCCAAACGTTGTGAAATTGTAGTCTCCCAATGCTCGGATACCAAATTGTTGTGCTAAAGACTCGTAAACAAATCAATAGGCTCCAATAACTCTCACTAGAGGGATAGGTTACATCAAAAAAAAAAAAATTACTTAAGGGTGGGAGTCAAAAGAACAAGAAACATCAAAAATAGATTTGGAAAAATCTCATTTAAATTTATTGGAAGCTGAGACACTCTCTAGAAAATAGGTGAAAAAATTCCATACATTTGGAAAAAAAAGGGAAAATATTTCATCCTTGACTAATGACCTGAGTTCTAGATAAATCTTCAATTGCAATAATAGGATAACTCTTAAAATGTTCATCATTGAAAGTTTAGCGTATGGCTGTTATGGCTGAAAATACATATATAGCATCTTGTAACTAACATGAATAGTTGAGTTTTTTCTCAACAACATGATTAGTCAAACTAGATGCTTAATGTTGCCTTTCTATCAAAAATCATATCAAGAATATTATTTCTATCATGGTATTTGCGTGGGTATTAAGGAAGCATTTTGCTCTACATCTATCGAGAATCCTACCCTATGACTTGGGCATTGATTTTCTTGAAGAATGTTAATCATTGAATTTGGCATCTATCAGCATTTCTAATATGTTCATAGATTATCTCATTTTGAGTAACTTGGATGATCTTCAAGGCATCAGTATGAAAGGCCCACTGCAAACTAAAAAGCATTACTACAGATTTTTCTAGAGCCCTTATGACATTAAATGGCCTGAGTTGGATGGTTGCAAATGCAACTTAACAAGTTGAACTCTATTTTTTGTATCCAGATGGATGTTGAAAGGAAAATTTACCTTACTTCAATGCAATGTGAACTCCAAGACTAGTTCCATAATGTCCAACCTTGATGAATTCCTGAATGTCAACAACCTATATGACTCGGCATTCATCCATAGACAAGTGATGTTATGACCTAATATCTTTTATATCTAAAGGAAAGATTCCTGGCAAGTTTTACTTTCACATGGTGTCTTCTAAGATCAATTTCATTCGTTAAAAATATGCTAGATCAGGCTGAGATGAAATCCTACTGATACCAATTCTCCACAATGTATGCAAGGATTCCCTTCAACAACTAGTAACGTGCCATGGGTATTGCCAGGAGCCGGATGGACAATTCATGCAAGTCATTTAGATTTGCCAAGGATAGCATCCATAATATTGAATAATTCTTCAAGACTCTAAAGAAGCAAAATTAGTAATATATCAAATCAGCCTACTTGTTATTAAGCTCAAAAATCTATCAGAATCAAGATCATGAAATCATAGGCTATATATTCAAAACTATGATACATGAATCAATTCCCGTGACTAAACCATTGTACTCGACACTGCACTTTCACGCATCTTAAGTTCATTAAATGGCTCCCATTAGACAACTGTTTGCACTCAAAACAGGCATGACTTTAAGTGATGTTTCGAATATCCCTAAACTAGAAAGTCAGGACCCGGGATGCCACAATCCCAGCCCAAAGGCTTTTATGACTTGCACTTTGTTAGTCCCATACAATATAAAATCTAATGAATAACTACAGTCAGGTTTATCAGGAGTATACTCAGGTTTTAAGCTAGTTTGCTTGTCCGCTTTCTGTTCAGGACAGATCAATCCAAACTCTCCGATTGCGTGAGGCATTCAAAATTCTTAAAGGTTCAGTTTAGTATCTTTAATGGCTGATTGCTAATACTTCCAGTCTATTCCTCCGAGTGTTAGGTGACAATGTCGGTGTTGTGGCATGAATGACTTAATCTTCATACTCACATAAATCTCTAGAAATCTTGTTGTCATACTGTGGCTCATCAAAACCTTCTAGTAGGTCTTACGTTTTAAATCATAGTTCGAGTCGCAAATCTTGTGAATCTGCTTGAGCAGGACACAAACCCTTTCACAAAAATCGTGGTACAAACTGCTGGTTCTTTTAAAGCATTGTTCAGAAGTGCATGTCCAGTCTGACCTACTTATATGTGTGTCATGTCGTTGGACATTGTGTGTTGTCTTATGTTATAACATTGACAAATACTTATGAAAATCAATTAGGATAACGTAACCCTAAAAATGCTAATATATTTAACCCATTAATGAAAAAAGGTTCTTGGGTTTTCATCTTTTGTTCAAAAATAAAACACTTGAAAATTACTATGTTCCACCAAGTTTCGGGGACGGCAGGGGACAGGGGGATGTTTTCTGGGATGGCCTTTTTTTAGGGGCCTTTTTTTAGGGTACGCACTATTAAAAAATATGGGAAAATTTAAAAAATATAGGAAATTTCAAATATTCATATGATAACATTGCTAAAGCATTCATCACACACATTATAAACCTTAATACATAAAATTAGAGTTGAATTGAGATTTCACATAAGATTATATTTACCCTTAAAAATATAGGAAATTTCAAATATTCATATGAATATGATAAGTATAACACATTGATAAACTTTTACGCCCCTAAAGCATTCCTTCATTTGAAAATGAGAATTAAAAACACAATCAACTCGTGTGGTTCTAAAACATTGCATATGTAACAAGATGCTTTTATGCATGATCCATTATACAGGTCTGGCATTTTGTGGCATATTTCTATGGAAAGAAAAGCACTACAATATATTTTCTTGTAGACATCCATAAAGTAAATGTTGATAGAACTATTTGAATTGTGTGGTGGCATATAAATTTATTAAGGATGGATGATAAACAACATGCAGGCTTCAAAATTCAAAATTGAAATCACATGATAAGAATCCTATCAATGTCATGTTATCTAAAGAGACTACAAGTATAAGCTCCATACTTTATAATAGAAACATTTTATTCATTTCTCTCACAACTTATAGATTATACCAATAGATGATAACTAAGACTAACCACACATGACTTCTTAAAGGTCTGTTGTTGACCATTTGAACGAAGCCAGCATGCAACTTTGATTGAAGATATCCAAAACAAAGGGGTGACATTTAATAGCATATAAAGTATTTCTCAATTATAATAGCGGAATATACCAACCCATTTCATATTCAATCTCCTCAATTATCTAATCAATGCAAACCATTGATTTAAATATAAGCATTGTTTTGGTAACCAACTATTTATTGTTATTGTTATTCTCTTGTTGGCTTGTAGTAGTCTCTTATCGACTCTTTTGTTATGTTTAATTGTAGTTGACAGTTGTGTTTTAACCAAAAAATGAGAAATTAAGAACTGAAAATGGAGGTGAATACATAAGTAAAGAGTTTGATGCTTTCTACACTTCCTATGGAATCTAAAAAGAGTTAACCACTCCCTATTCTCCACAGCAAAACGGGATTGCAAAAAGGAAAAAATGAACCATTTTAAAAATGGCTAAGACCATGTAGCATTTTACAAATGTTCTTAAATTTTTGTGGGCAAAAGCTATGAGCACCTTTCTCCACATCCTGAATAGAGTCCCTAAAAAAACCTGGCATCAAAACACACCTCTAGAAATGTGGGCGAAGAAAAAACAAAAATGTTTCCCATTTTAGGATATTCGATAGCCCGACTTGTAGTTTCATTTTTAAAGCTAAAAGGAAGAAACTTTATCCAACCTCATATTCTTGCATATCTATTGACTACGAAGGAAAAACAAAAGGATTAAAGATATTTGATCCATCTAAATATGAGATCATTGAAAATAAAAATGTTCAAATCTTGGAAAAAAACCATTTGGTTTGTCCTCTACTGAACTCTCTCTTGTTTCTCTTAATGAAGAAATTGATGTCCTAAAGGATGATGATCTGAATCCAAGTACTGTGAATACTAAATTTGAGTGGGGAGACATCAAAGAGTGTTTTTCCTATCTAAAAGCACTAAGGCCTAAATGGGCTCAATCCTTAATTCAAGATTCTTATCTTGATAACCATCGAAAAATGACTAAAAAGCACACTTATCATGCCTTAATGACTTTATATGAATGTGAACCTCAATCTTTTCGAAGAGGCTAACCAAGACAAAAAATGGAGGGAAGCCATGAAATTCGAGTGTGATGTTATTACTAAAAATCAAACTTGGAAAACAGTCCCTCCCGAAACAAAAAAAAAATATTGTTAGATCTCGATGGCTTTATAAGATCAAATACAATTCCATATGTGGAATTGACAAATTTAATGGAAGGTCAGTGGCTCATGGGTTTACTCAAAAACCCGAAATTTGCAAAGATTAGCACAATTAGGATTCTCCTAGCTATAAAAGCTTTTTATAGTTGGGTCATACACCAAATGAATGTTAAGAATCTATTTCTCAATGATAATCTCAAAGAAGAAATTTATGACTCAACCTATAGGTTTCCAAGAACCTAATAAAATGTTTATAGATTGTAGAAAATTTTGCATGGTTTAAAACAAGCTCCTAAAGCTTGATACTCTAAAATTAACGACTTCTTTAATAATCTAGGTTTCTCTGATAAAGATTTGTGAAAATTGAAGATATTCAAATTATTTTAATTGTTTTGTATGTTAATTATCTTCTTATAGCCAACAATCAGATTTGTTTAATTTTAAACTTAAATCTAAGTTAAAATAATATTTGAGATGATTGATGTAGGCATGCTTCATCACTTTTTGGGCATGAGTGTAATTCAGAATCATAACTCAATAATAGTTTCTCAATCTCAATATGCACATAACTTGCTTAAAAAGCTTAACATGATTGATTGTAAACAAGTTGTCATTCTTATAGAAGTTCAGATAAAACTTGATCCCAAACCTGCAGCAGGTTGCATGTGACAAAGCAAATACCTTGTACAAGCAGCTTACTTGCAGTTTCATATACCTCACTATTATTGGCCCTAATATTTCTTATGCAGTAGATGTTGTTTGTAGATTAGTGTCAGATCGACATCAAGATCATTGGAATATGGCTAAAAGAATCTTAAAATATATTTAAGGTATAATAAATTATGGTTTATATTATTCTTATACTAATGATGTTGATGTTATATGTTTATAACTTTATTGTGATTTTGACCATGTTGGTGATATTATAGATAAAAAAAATCTACATATACATATGTTTTCAAGCTTGGTGCCGATGTTATCACTTCTACCAGTAAAAAACAACCAACAGTTTATCCTGGTTTTCCTAAACTAAAAGAGTCCCTTGTTCAAGTCAGCCCGAGGCAAGCGTAGTCTTCGGGAATCACCCCTTGACTCCACGTTCAGGCGTGATACCACAACCACCAGTGGGACTTGGTCTCTGAAGCTCCTCCCCATGAAAGATACTTAGCAACATAAACCATCTAGTGATCGCATCTAGCTATACCGACCCTGCCAATTAATGTTAGAGTCTCTAGGGAATGCTCCTGGTGAAAGCCATTGTTCTCCACTCAGCCATATGGAGGCCTCACACCATGCTCCCCTGTTCCTGAGAACCATGCTAAGTGGAGGAGAAACTATTCCAACAATGTGCCTGGCAAGAAGGCTTCGCCCTACACGACTGTGCATCGCCTCGTTAGTGGTTAAGTATCCCCGATACCCCAAAGGGGCTAACTACGGAACTTCCCCCTCCATCATCCAACCTTGCAAGGTTTTCTAATAGAGAGGTAATGCCACAGCTAGGAAGTTCGCCACAAGCGCAAAGCTTACAGTTGCCCTTCGATGCAAGCGATCACCTAACCAATACAATAGACAATTCTGCCACACTCCCCACCAAGGAGTATCAAGAGCAAATCTTTCTCAAAAGCATTCACAAGGGCGAGGCAACAAAGCTCCTGTTGTATGTTTTGAAAACCGGCATGTAATCTTATCTCTCGCAGCCTGATATGTTAGCACTTAATGAAGAGGTATAGGAGAGAGTCCCCTCCGACATCCCCACACAACGGGCACACACTCCCTAAAGCCGGATCTAGCAGCCCAAACCTAGCAGCATGACCACTAAGAACAAACCCACCCACCCTAGCATTGAGGAACCACCTAACATCTTCAGCTGATACATTCTTGAATCTTCTCATTTACGAAAGTTGAGTATAGAAGTGAGATGGAAGCAACTAAAGAGGCCATGTTGCTGAAAAGACTATTGTAAATATTCCATATGGATGTCAAAGGAAGCACTCCACTTCTGTGTGACAGCCAAAGTTGAATAGCTCTGGTAAACAATTTAGTTCAACAACAAAGAACAAAGCATATAAAGATTCATATGCATTTCATTTGAGAAAAAGTTTTCAATGGTAATATTAATTTGTAATTCTATCATACAGAAGATCAAGTTACAGATATCTTCACGAAGTCTCTTTATGCTATGAAGTTTTGCAAATTTAGAGCAATGTTAGGCCTTTCAAAGTTACCATTGAGGAGAAGTATGCATGACAATGACACCTACTAACAGCTTTATTACATCTTCCTTCTCTATACTTCTATATTGTAAAAAGCATTGCAAAAAATCACCTATATGATTTTGTGTAGACATCACCCTATGAGTTTACAAGAGAACCCAGAGAAGTATTAGGTTATGGAGATTCTTGTATTATAAAAAGCTCCAAAAACTCATATACATGTATGCACTTGTTTTGAGGAACTCAGATATATTATTTTTTGATCCCTTTAACATGCTAACCTCAAATCTTCCTTATATGATTTGAAAAATGTAATTCCTTTTATAGAAAGGTGATAAGAGTAAAGTCCTTCCATAAGGTGTGTTTATAACTCCTTCTCCAATAAATAGGTGATGATGGAAAGTGTCTCCACTAGACATTAAAGGGGAGTGTTGGAACAAATAATGTTTGTGGGTGTACATTTAAGTGTGACCCTTATACACAAACATTATTTGACACATATATTACATAAGTTTATATTTAAAATATATACTTATCTAGAACTAAGGTCTATATATTTATAAACCTAAAACAGCACAACCAGCTAATTTGGTTGAGATGTGAATCTATATAAACTTTCAGGGTTATAACACTTAAATCCCTTATAAACAAATTTTCAAATGTGAAGAGAAACACTTTGTTGTGAACAAATTGTATAAATTATTGTGTTTGAGAAGAGAGAAGGAGATGCTTTATAACCAAGTTCTTGTTCCTCAAGGTTAATAAAATTGGACAGTGGTTTTGGGTATGGATTTTTCACTACAAGTTTTCCACAAATAAATTTGTTGTTCTAAGTTATTTACTTTCTGTTTCAATTTATAGTACTGTTAATTTACATTGCTGAAATTTTAAATTTCTATCATATTCACTTAGATACAAATAATCTTGGGTTTGTTTAAATTCTCTAACGTCCCAAAATTAAGTCAACACTTAGCCTAATTTTATTCTAGTGATTTTGGCCCTTAAATAAACAAAGTCAAACTATACAAAAGCAAACTCCTAAATAAAGAACTGCATCTTTAAGACTAGAAAACAACCAGCATAAAAGCAACTGCTAAATCCGAACAGCCAAGAATAAGACAGTTGTTCTCTATGACTATACTATTGATTGAAGTGTGTCCAAGTTCCACACATATGCCCTGCTAGAGGACGCAATCTGAAGTACCATAAACTAAACCTCCCTCTTGCTTTATATCTCGAACTTATCCTTAGCTAGAGACTTTGTCAAAATGTCTACAACTTGTTGATCTGTTAGAACATAGTCTAGAGCAACTACTTCCTTCTGAACTTTGTTTCTGAGAAAGTAGCATCTAATGTCAATGTGCTTAGAGCAGTCATGAAATACTGGATTCTCAAAAAAATTGATACAACTCTAATTGTCACTTTGCTAAACTCAATGCCACTAAAGTTTGCTTCTTGTTGAACCAAGATATGGCTCCTGAACCCAATCTGAAGCAGCACCATGAAGTACTCTTCCTATCACCTACATCTCCCACCCAGTCAGAATCAACAAATCCATGCAGTGTCATTCCTTACATTTCTCAGACCAAAATGTATCGTGCCCTTAGGGTATCAAAACATGTGCTTTGCAACAACCTACTGAACTCGCCTCAACTCAAACATAAAGTGCCTCAATGTGTTCGCTGCAAAAAATATATGTAATCTAGGATTAAAGAGATACATCAAGGACCCAAACAACTGCTTATACATCAAAGAATCCAGCAATTCAGCATCCAAGACAACAAGTAACTTCAAATTCGGTATCATGGGTGTGGCGATGGTTTGCAATCCATCGTCTGAAACCTTTTCAGAACATCAACTGTGTAGTTTCTATGCCTGAGGAAAGCCTTAACTACCCTCTACCAAACCTTTAGACCCAACAAATAGTGCATCACTTCAATGTCCTTTGTATCGAATTCTTTGGCCAACTATTTCTTGAACTCCTTGTAAGTAATAGGTCATCTACATACCAACAAATTAAATCTGTCAAATTAAAAATAGAGATTGGGATTTGCGGTTGTTTTAGTGAAGTCTAAACCTATTAGGCACTCATCAATCTTGGAGTATCACACACAAGATGCCCACTTCAAGCCATAAAGAACTTTCTTCAACCTATGCACACAGGCCTCTTGCCCATTCACCTCAAATTCTATTGGCTAATTAATGTACACTTCTCCAATCAGTATATCCAAAAAAATTGTCTTCATGTCCATTTGATGTAACTAGCAACCAGTAGATGTTTCTAGATTTATAATGGTTCTAATAGAAAAATACTTGAAAACTGGAGCAAAGATCTCCTCATAGTCAACTCTATCTAAAAGAATCCTCTACCTACAAATTGAGCCTTGTACTTCTCTATGTTGCCATCAATTACATGTTTCATCTCGTACAAACACCCAAAATCCACCGTTGATTTCCCTGTTGGTCTGATTTCCCTGTTGGTCTCAACACTATCTCCCGCGTATTATTCTTCATGATCAAGTTGTACACTTCCACCATGGCATCCTAACATACCTACTAACTTATTATCTCCTCATAATTGGAAGGCTTGGCATCAATGATGGAAGACGTCAGTGTAACATAATCAAGAAACTTCTTAGGAGGATAACTTACCCAAAAAGAATTTGTTGTAACACCAAGTTGCTCCTCTACCTGCTGCAATGTGTATTAAAGCCATTACGCTTCTTGGGTATAGTGGGGGGTAAAATTGTCTAGTCTATGCACCTATTCTAGAACTTGCCTATCTGAACATGTACTTCCTAAAACATGTGGATCAACACTTGGGGCATCAAGTGTTGTCTCCTCCTCAATTGTTGTTGGAAGCTCCTAGGACTTCGAATACCATGCATCCTCATTCACCTTCACATTATGACTCCACTACTATTTGCCTTTGAGATAGAACATAGATCTTGTAAGCCTTAACGATCTCACTATAGCCAACTAGAATACCCTTCAAGCTGAAGCATTTAAGCTTCATCCTCTTCTCCTCTGATACATAAATGGAAACTGAAATCCCAAACACTCCTAAATGAGAAATGTCAAGTTTCTCCCCTGTAAAAGCTTCCTCTAGAGTCTTGTCCTTCAACACTCTGTGAGGACACTTGTTCAGTACGTAAATTACATCACTACAAGTTTCTGCCAAAATAAACATATGCAAATCAAAGCTATAAACCATAGACCTACCAATCTCTACTATCAACATATTCTCTCTCTTTGCAACCCCATTTTATTGTGGCTTGTATGATACTGCAAACTCCCTCTTCATCCCTAGTTCTCTACAAAAAAAATCAGAGCAATTAGAAGCATACTCCCCTCCATTGTTTGATCTTAGTACCTTAACTTTCCTGTATATTTGGTTCTCAATAAGGAATTTGAACTCCTTGAACTTGTTGAAGACCAAATCCTTGGTCTTTTTAAAATAAATCCAAGTCATTCTGGAAGAATCATCAATGAAAGTAACATAGTACAAATTACCTATCAATGAGGCTAACAACATAAGTCAACGAGCGTCTAAATAAATCAAACCTAGAAAACCCTCGACCTGTGATCACCACTCGAAAAAAAGGCCTTGGCTTGCTTGTTGAGTGCACATCCCTTGCACACCACCCTTCTCCACCTCGAAGTCAAAGAATCCAACCACCATGTCCTTCAAAAGAGGCAATGATCCAAAGTTCATGTGCCCAAATCTTATGTGTCAAAGTTTGCATAGATTTCCGTTGGTGGTCAACAAAGCTCTCTGCTTAACTAGATTTCTAGAATACACAGAAACGTCCCCCCCTTTGTACCAGGCCGGAAACGTTTCTGGTACCACCAATACGATTACGGAAACATTGTGGGTATGTTTTGGGTTCGTACCCACAAGTCCAGGGTACGCTTCAGGTACAGAAAACCGTACTCGAGGCATGTGGGTACGTACCCGCAGCGTAGCCCTGGCTCGAATTCAAACAATATAAAAAAAAAAAGTTGGAATTCGGTGGAAAATTCGAACCCCTTGTTAGAAAACGCCGTCAAGGTTACTGGACACTGTCTGAAACGCAGTCGAGGTGAAAACCCTGTGAAGTGTGAACTACGAGTGCTGAAGGCTTGAAAACCCTGGGGTCTGCGAAAGTTTTGGCGTCGTATTGACGTCAATCTTGGAAATTGTTTTAGAGCACATCAACTTTGGCCCACAACAAACCAGCCCACCGCCAACACACGGTAGTTTTAAGTTGAGCTCGTTCCATTTCGCATAAGGTAATATAAATAATAATATACATTAGCTATTATTATTACACATTACGAATTCACATTAGGTATTATATGAATAAAAATATGCATTAAGAATTATTATTATTACACATTAGGAATAGGCTATTAGCATTAGGTATTAATTTATATATTGCAATTAGGACAAAAAGATATGCATGTAATTTAGTACGATTAGATATTAATTCATTAGGAATTTTATTTTAGCTTTGGGGATTATGCATTAGCCATCATTAGCTTTTAGGAATACCATATTATTGTTAGGTGTTTACAAATTGGCATATTAATTTATTAAGTTTAGCATTTTAATTTATGAAGTTCAATATTATTCGTAAGTTATTAGGATTTTAATTTATTTGGTGTTTGGTGCTTTATTATTAATTTTGAATCTTGATAGTTTATTTATTTATTTATTAGTATTTTTAAAGTATAAACATTATTATATAATATTAATAGTTAGAAATTTAGAATTAAAAATTTATTAATTTTTATATTTAATTGATATAATTCGAATTTATTGACGATTTATTAACTATTATGTTTTGAACATTATGAATCAATACAAACTCAAGTCTCAATTCTCAAAGTATTGGAAATTTGTTTTTATGTTCTATGAATGATTTTAAGTTGTATGAGTATTAAATTTCAATAAGTATGCAAACGCTTCTTTAAATTTATAATTATATATATATATATATATAAAACGTACCCAGAAGTGTACCGTACCCAAGGTTTTTTTTAAAAAAATCATTTCAGCATATCAAACCCTTACCTATATTTGTACCCGTATCCGTACACGTACCGAAAGAGTATAGCTAGATTTGCTATTAACTTGTAAAGGCCACCTCCCTTGGCTAAGACCAGACCGCTCTTGAGGCTATGTTTCCTAGTGATTTCTTGTTGATCATCAAACTCATCCCTACACTTCGAATTTATTGGATAAGAAATTAAAAATAGATTCTTAGTCATACCAAAAACATATAGTACTTCATGCAACTTCATAACTTCTCCTACTAGCAATGCAAAATGAGATAGACCTCATCCTTGTTACAGAGTAATTGGTATCATCACCAAGCTCCACCTACGTGCTAGTAGGTTGTTCCTTCAATCTAAAGAAGATAACCTTGTTCAAAGTCCTATGTCTTGAGGCTCCTCTGTCAACATACTACCCAACACTTAAGCCTATGTTGGTGGAAAGACACAAAACCATAGCAAAGACAGTGTCAAACCTAGCAGTCAACTCGTCTACTCCTAAAGCTTCTGCACTTCCTCCAAATTGTTTCTATTGTTGTTCTTGCTAGCCCTTCCCCTTCTTATTCTCTAGAGACCGAGAAGCATAGTGGCCATGCTTATTGCAATTGAAGCACTTGATATCACTCAGACCTTCCTCTAGTGATTAGGTTTTTTTCTTCTACTAACCTTTCTTGAATCCTTTTTTTCCTCCCTCATCTTTTCGATGAGGGTTTGATCTAGAACATCATTCTTATAAATATTTGCGACTTGTAGTCTCATCTCTTCTCCAATAAAAGCACCCCCAACTACTCGAAGTCAAGTAACTTTTCTTAAACATAAATAACCTTAACAAAATTGTCTGGCAGTGGACTAAGGCAATTCAACATAATCAAGATTTGCTCAGGAAACCCTATGATGTATTTATGAAAATTCATATACGACAGGGTTCTTGTAAATAGCTTTGGCATTTTCTTGTAAATATGAACAAGGAAGAAAGATGATTAGTTCTTCTTGTAATTATTCTACGTAATTATGAATCTCTAATGATCTATTAGCAGGTTTGAGTATGATTTGAGCTTTGTATTGGTGGCAATGAAATACCATTAGTGCGATATGGAGAATGTCTTTCTTATGGCATGATAATTGTATATTAGCAAATGTTGGTGTGGTGCACGTGTTGATTGACTGTGCAGGTGCTATGAGTACGTGGATGAGATTTCCATAAGTGCAAGAGCATCATCTAAGCCTGTGTCACATAAGGAGAAAGGTTTTTTACTACTTGTGTAAGGCATGTGGTGTTTTGCAAATATATGTAGTGGAAAGGTGGTAAAGACATTGTGAAGAGTTGTGGGGAATAAAGTCAGTTTGTTAGAGGATGAGATTGTTGTTCAAGGAGACTATGAAGGACTTAGGGATATAAGGGTTTTAGAGTAATAACCTAAGGTCTAAAAGCTTGAAAACTGTCCAAAAACAGAATCTGAGTCATATTTCTGATCCAAAGCTTATTGTTGGGAGTAAACTATGCATTATCACATGGTCGAGTCAAATGACAAAAGATAGTGGATATTCATACAGAGCTGTAGAAGTTAATTTTAGGTCCGGAAGTGTAAATTTGTTCAAGTTATAAAATTATTTGCAAACAGCCTGCTTGCTGCCCTGAACAAACCTAGAGATTTGAGCAAACCTTATAACTGGGCAAAATCCTTAACAGTATTGGCCATTGTTCATAAAAGGAAAAAATTGGAGAAGGTTCAAACAGAGCTTTTGGTGTTGGAATCATGTCTTGAAACCCAAATTTACTCGAGCTATGAATTTTTCTTGTTTGCTGCCCTGTGACAGGACAGTCTAGAATCAAAAGAGAAAAACTTGCATAATTTATTATTTACTCAGTCAAAATCCTCCAAATTTGACATGCATATGTGTTTGAATGTCCTTTAACATATTTTGAAGTTTTGGGTGATTTGCGTCCGTACAAGTCAGACTGGAGTTGACTGTTTGTGTCAAGGCTAATAAGAGACCTAATTGGAGCATCATCATAGTGAGACTGCATTTTTCCCTAGGATATCCTCTAAGACTCTTCATCATCTTTTGAAAGAGCCAAATGGGTATGCAAAAAGCATAATAATCCAGGTTGAAACCTTGTTTATGGATTTTTATCAAAGAAAGGGATTGCAGGGCTAGTAGGCATAATAGACGGGTTTTTGAGGAGAAAAATGAGTTTTCTTGAGAATTCTTTGTGCTTCCAAGTAAGACAGAGATCTGAGAGTACGAATGCAACTTATTTGGTAGTTGATTGGTGTTCTTAAGCAATTGAAATGATCATTGTTCTTGAGGTTTTGATTGAGAAGCTTGTAAAAATTTTGCATGGTTTGGTATTTGAATCTAACTTGTGACTGTCAAGGGTGTTGTAGCTTTCTCTACATCAAATCAATACATATTTAAATATTTAACAAGTAATTTATAACTACATAAAAGAACCTAAACTTATAACATCCAAAAGAACTTCTGATTTTTAAAAATTGATTAGATATATACAATTTTTATTAAATTATTAAATTTATAAAATCCTAAAAAAATAGATTCTATCAAATTATAAATATATGACGTTATAAAATTGTTAAAAAATCTAAAAGTAACATTATAATAGAAACCATGTATTCAAATTATAAAATAATCGAACTTACTTGTTCCTTCACAGCAATTCAAAGGCTTCATGATGTATTGCGGCAATTTTTCAGCAGGTTCTTCATGACAATTTTTCTACAAGATCTTCACAGCAATTTTTCTGCAAGTTCTTCATAACTTTACCTCACAGCTTCTTAACCCCACGAAATCACGATTCAGCTGAATCTGATTAGTATAAGTTTGCAATGTGTAATGTGTATACATCTATAATATGTCTCTACATTTAGGGTTTTGCAGAACAAACGGCGACATTGAGCACTCGACACAAAATAAACAGAAATAGAAACTTCAGCAAGAAGAACAAACTAACCTGAAAGAGAAGGAATGATTACTTTTTAAAACCCTAAAAACAAATTTCAAATGGATTTAAATGAATTTTGAGTACAATCGCTAATTTGATTTGTTATACAATTGCATTTGCGAATTTAAACGAATTTTTTCCCTGCTTTGAGATTCTGAAAATTTCAACTTTTATGTTTACAATTCGGCGAACGCAACAACCTAGGTTTCCCACCAAATTATGCTGCCATAGCTCAAACAATCAAAATGTTCCACATTTTTGTGGAAGGAGCAAATGTCTCCTCATAGTCAATCCCTTCCTTCAATGCAAAGTCCTTTGCAACCAACCTTGCTTTATGTTTGTCATGTGTTCCATCGACGTTATACTTGACCTTGTATATCTGTTTGCAGCCAATGGGTTTCTTCCTAGTATGTAAGTCTTCTAGGACCCATATTCAGGTTCTCCATCAAAGTTTCATATTCGGCTTTGCATGTCCTTTATGCATTATGTTCTTCTTATGGCTTCTTCATATACCTAAGGGTCAAATAAGCATTGAAGGTTAGCCAACAAAGAATAATTCACTGTATCAAATGTTTTACCGCTTTTTGAACTTCCCTATGCCCTCGTATCAGGAATCTCATCTAACCGAGCATTACCAATAGTGTTGTGGTACAATTTTGGTCTCTTCTTTGCCTCCAAATCAGAGTTGTTTTCTTGTTGATTTGGGTTATTTTCAGTAGCTTCTTGGCTGGAAATTTCATAACAATCAAACTTAGAACTATCCCCCACTTCAAGTTGATATTTCACATGTATCACGCCTGATTTTTATTAAGAAATTTAAGGGATGAATAATGTTAAAAATTATCAATCCACAATATAAATTGCCGAAGATTATGGTTTATGAAGTGCAGTAATTAAGAACATTAATGCAGATTACAGAACCTAAACAACATGAACAGAAAGTAAATGTACACAGAGACACAAGATAGAAGTTGGAAAACCATAGACGGTAAAAAACCCATTGAAAATCATTTATCTTTATTGAGAATAAACTTTCACCGAGCACTCCCATTATTTCCACGTGCAGTTATACCTTAAAAAAGGGATTACAAATTTACAACCCGCCTCATACATTTGCTCATGAGTTTCACATCATTCGCCTCATGTATCTGTAATCAGCTCGCACATATACCTCACATATATGTTACAACCTGTGTAACCGATCTCTAATGAGATCACCTTGTTAGATACAAGGTGAGTGGTCATGATCCACTCTTTAAAATCCAACCCGTTTGGGTCCAGCATGCTTATATCTTAAATATAATCTATAAACCAAAAACATGCAGTCTTTGGCAGGTTTCATAAATAAGCAGTTTCCCACTTAATATTATAAACCCAACAATTTTCCAGCCAACGTATCTTCATTTCCAGCAAATTTCAAATCTGATTTTTGTTCTGTAGTTGCTTGGAACAACCATGCACTTTCATCAACTACTACATCACGACTAAAGCATGCTTTGTTAGTTTCAACATCAGCCAGTTGATATCATTTACAGTTGTCATTGTAGCCCGTGGGCACCATTGTCTTGCATTTTGCATCAAGTTTGGCTCGTTTTTCTTCAGGAATCCATGCATATACAACTGAACCAAAAACTTTGAGATGACTTTGGCCTTTCAATCAGACCAATTGGTCTAGAATTTTCTCATGTGCCGCTTTTGTTGGAGACTAATTGAGCAGATACATTGATGTGTGTATTATTTCCACTGAATACTTTTTAGGAGAAAACTTGTTCTCTAAAATAGACACCTCGCCATCTCCACAATGGTATGATTCCGCCTCTCTACCCCTCCATTTTGTTGTCTAAGGGTGGTGTATTGCATCTAGATGCCTTATTGAGTTAAAAAAACATCAAAAACCCTTAAAGCGAAATTTGCCACCATTATCTAATCTAAGAATTTTAATGCTTTTCGCAGATTGGTTTTCTACCATAGCCTTAAACTTTCTGCACTCATCAAACACATCTAATTCTAAATTCAACGAGTAAACCCACATTTTCCTTGAGAAATTATCTACAAATAGTAAAAAATATGTAGCGCTTGAGACTGATGCACCTTTAAAGCGAAATTTGCTACCATTATCTGATCTAAGAATTTTAATGCTCTTCGCAGATTGGTTTTCTACCATAGCCTTCAACTTTTTGCACTCATCAAACACGTCTAATTCTAAATTTAACAAGTACACCCACATTTTCCTTGAGAAATTATCTACAAATAGCAAAAAATATGTAGTGCCTGAGAATGATGCAATCTTCATAGACTCACAAATGTCAGCATGGATCAACTGAAGAACCTCCATAGCTGTCCAAGCTTTGTCCCTCGTCAAATGGAATCCTGTGCTGCTTCCCGGCCTACCCTGTGCTCTTATTGTCACTCTTACTTACCGATGTCTTCTTTTAGGGGATACTTGGATGATCAGAGATAAATGCAAAACACTATGGCATACAATACTGTTGTCTGCCAATTATGCAAGGCAACCTTTCACAAGGCAGTTCCCTGCTCAAATTAGAGGAGTCGAGAAGTTTGAAGCAGGGTTCTTTATCTATTGTAAATATGTTGATTATATTGTTTTGGTAAATAAGTAGATTTTTTATCTATTGAAGCAAAGGCACAGATGTTATCTTTTCTAGTCTTCATTGGGCCAGAATTTTCATGTAACCATGTTCAAATGATGTACTTCTTATTTCTTTGGTGTGATAAAAGATGTATTTGACAGTATTTCTTGAGTTTTTAACTTGAAAGTTGAGGTTCACATCATGTAAATCCAGGTCTGAAATTTGCCACTAAATGTCACTACCAATAATTGTGCATCCATGTCATCTAGCCATCTCATACTCAAGAAAAAAGCATTGATGTAAAAATGTTGGAATTGGCACCTATTGGAAAATTTTGGACCTAGATTTATATGGATCTGAGGTACTGACAGTTTACCAGCTCAATAATTGAAACTACACAGACAAACTTCCTTCCCATATATAAAGGCTACCTTCACAATTCTGTAGATGTCGGAAGCTCCACCAGTATTTTTCACAGCCTTTGCACCCTTTGACCAACCTTTGGCATTTCCATGCTGACCGAGACCATTCTTTGCAGGTGTTGATCCATCATCCAGATTTTTCTTGGGAAATATCTCTTGTGCTTTCATAAAATTATCTTCCCTAAACTGCTCCTTCTCATCCACCACAAGATATAGACCTGAACCAGAAATTAAATGGTTTGTGAGGGAAGAGTTTTTGTAACAATAGAGTTCTTGATGAATATTTCCTTTGCCCAAGAAAAAAAGTACATATATTACAGACTAGTATTTATGCCAGAACATTGAATCTACAGTAAATACTTATAAGGTTAAGTGACTCTGGTGCTCTTATGCACTCTTAATGTACTCTGAGCTCCAATTTCTAATCCTAACTCATCATTCATCCAGATGGCATGTCCCAACCGTCAATCTATTATTTTAAGCTGGATCATTGAATCTACAGTAAATAGAGTGCATGTACTATGGGCTCCAGTTTCTAATCCTAACTCATCATTCATCTAGATGACATGTCCCAAACACCAATCTATTTTTTTAAGCCAAAACATAGAATCTACAGTAAATACTTGTAAAGGTTTAGCGACCATGGTGCTCTTATGTACTCTGAGCTCCATTTTCTAAACCTAATTAGGGTCACAAAGAGTGGCCCCAAATACTGCTGAATCTAGTTTATAAAAAATTAGGGAAGAAAAATCCCGTTGGGAAAAAAAACGAGTCCATGAAAAGTAAGCTGACCTGAACCACCGACAGGAAAAATATAATGCTGAAGCGGTGTCGGCCTGAAATCAGTGTACACTACATGACAAGGCTGAGAATGCAATTTACAAATCCACTCTGCGAATTCCGTAGCATTAGACATGGTAGCAGACAGAAACACCATTTTTATAGCAGGTGGCAAGAAAATTATACTCTCTTCCCATACAACACCACGCTCTCTGTCCTTCATGTAGTGAATTTCATCAAAGATTACCCACGCAACTTCCTTCAAAAGCTCGGAGCCCCTATACAGCATCCCTCTGAGAATCTCCGTCGTCATGACAAGACACGAGGCATTCGGAGCCAAGGTGACATCGCCTGTCATTAACCCTACATCTGTAAACTCTTGACCGAGCTCCCTATACTTCTGGTTGCTTAGGGCTTTTAGAGGTGAAGTGTAAATTACCCTCTGTTTGTCCCTGAAGGCCATGGCGATGGCATATTCGGCTACGGCAGTTTTACCAGCTGACGTATGGGCAGAGACTAGGAGAGACTCGTTGCGCTCCAGACACGCCACGGAGACCTGCTGGAAGGGGTCTAGTGTAAAGGGATAAGTTTTGGCCATGGAACCTTTGTAGGAGGGATCCGAAATGCTGCCGTGGAGGGCTTCGTCCATGGTGGATACGTAGCCCGAGGGTATTGCCACCTCGTGGACGCAGGTTCGAACCATGTTGCGGCGTTTTTGATCGGTTTGAACGATATCATCAGGGATATCTCCTCCTCCCTGACCTGCGTCGTTCTTTCCGTCGACAGTTTCCTCTGCCTTTCGCTTGCTTCGAGTTGGAGAATCCTCCATTTTTTGCTAAAAGATAAATTGATGCTCAATTTTTGGTTGAAAAAAATGAATGAGTGCCTAAGAATATTTCACCTAAACTGAGGGGAGCTCCTGTTAGTGCGGCTTCGCTTTGTGTATATACTTCAAATCTTCAAGGGATATACTTCAAAAACACTCGCTGTATATACTGATAGTCTTTGTTGCAAGATTCTGAACTCTGCTCCTTTGAGTCTGCGATATATATCCTGCGAAAACTCAATGTGCTTATCTAGCAGATACCGAACGTCTGTATATCTCCTGCAAATCCTCGCTATCTATACCCTTCTGTATATCTCCTGCGAACCCTGACTGTGTATATCATTCAAAACCCAAGCATACCAACGCCTTGATTTCGAATGGAACTTTTTTTAATTGTTAAGCAGCCCGCCGAGACTGTATTTTAATGCCTTTTGTTTTGCTCTCTCTTGGGCGTCGCTTAAATGGCAAGGAGTGATATTAAAGCCCAAAGCAAGTCACGTTTCGACTTCATATTATAGGGGAGAAGAGCCACTATGTGAACATATACTTGAACATTATTTTGCATTTAAAATATCCAATACTTCATGGAAGAAAAACTAAAATTTTGATTATTGAAGTTCAAAAAATTGTTTATTTATAAACCATATGTGAATAGGGTCAACATCTTAGTATTACTTAGTACACAATAAATATTAATTGGTACTTTCATTTTCTACAATAAAAGACTCATTTGTTCAAAGTATAAGTACAACATATCAATTGACAAACCCATCATATCTATTTAATGGGTTGAGTATTTCTCTTTCCAATGCATCCTTTTCCGTATTTCAAAAATGTATGTTCAATCACCAAATCTTTCATATCCTGCAAAAAAAGAGGGAACTTTATTCTCAAGATTCAAATTCATCCATTAAAAACAACAATAAAATTGTACACTTGAAGGTAAAAAGTAAATATGAATATCGAATCAAATAATTTTAACCACAAGATCATCTCAAAATCAATTTCAACCTTTGATTAAAAAGACCCTCCACCTTGATCCATGTCTTACATTTTGATTGGATACTCTCTCCCCTATGTTGGTAATATATATTCACTTTCCTGGTCTTGTTTACTGCTGATTTACTTCTGTAGGGTGCCTAATTACAGTGGATGTTATAACAAGAGATTACTTCTATCAAGTTTTGAAAGGAAAGGTCTAGCAAATCAAAAATTGCAGGTTAGTTTTCATACCTACTGCTTATAATTTCAAATTTCCTGCATATTCTCATACAACAATTGGCTGCATATTCTCCTTAAATGTAACATTTGCAGTCTACATATTCTCATTGCTATCTTTTAAAGCTCAGATTGATTACAGTTAGTTTTTAAAGATGAATTCAATTCATATTGAAACCTGAAAATCATGAATTTTGTGTATTTTATAAAGATTAAATGCTTCCATGGTGTGCTATTTTTTTATGACTTACTATCCAGTAACTGCAATATTGTTTTTTTTTCTCAACCTTCCTAACTTTCTTCTCAAGTTCAGTAAATGAATTATTTGATCCTCATTGTCATCCTGCAAATGATGCTTCTCTGCAAAAGTTGCCATGAAATACATGCATCATATTCCTCCCTCACTTCCTCAATGGCAAATTGCTTATCATTCTTACCAGACCCAATAGTATACCATGAAAACCAGTTCACCATGAATATCAAAACAAATTTGAACAATTCTAGAAACAAAGTCATTTGAACACTTCCCAATACGTAAAACTATTTTTTGCAATGGAAATATCCATTAATTGATCAAATAAAATCCATAATTTTGCATACAGATAAGACTCCACAAAACTGTGTGAAAAGTTATTGGCATGTTGTTGTGTGAGCAATAATGAAATCTGTCATTGTAGGTTTTTATGAGCAAAATAGTTAATACATGCATTAATGCAAACAGCTGTTTTGGATGCTTCACAACTGTTCACAAAGCTACCAACAGCTCTTCACACAACTGCAAAAAATCCACAATCTAAAAATCTTCAAAAAAACTGCAAAAATGCAAAATAGTGTTCAAGCATTGGGAAATGTTCACATACTAGCCCAATTCCCCTAGCTATTAATGCTCAACTAGCATCGTGTTACATGAACCACTTTAGATCTCCATGAGTAGGGGAGAAGGGCCAGTATGCAAACATCCCAAGTTCACGGGTCTGTTGGACCAAATTCTTGCCACATATGATTTCTAATTTTACAGATAGTGATAAATAAACATTTTTTTATTTTATATCTCTAATTTGGAATCATATTAATGGAAGCAAAGACCCCAATTAATGTTCACACACCAACACACCAGATTAGATGGAAGCAAATAATATTAAAATGAGTTTCCAAACTAAAGAGATAAGATAAAGAAATGTTTATTTATAGGTAGCTGTAAAATTGACAACCCTACATGACAAGGAATTGGCCCGATAGACCCGTGAACATAGGGTGTTGACATAATGGCACTACTCCCAGAAATTAAAGATATAGGAAAAAAAATGTTTATTTATACCTTACAACTTAGGCACTGAAATTCTTGCCCTCTAACCCACTCTGTAGAGGCATTCAACAAACATAAAAAAATTGGCTTGAATGAAAGATTTATTCTTCTCCCTACTTAAAATCAAGCACAAAGTAGTTGCCAAGAATGTAATATATCATTGACAGTATTCAATGATTGTCATTGAAAGTATTCCAGTATTACAACAAATTTGCTGCCACCATAACAACATATGTAGTCAAGCTATTACAATTACGATTCTTACATGCATTCACTTCTGAAGATGATTTGATGTCATAAAACATTACATTGACAAGACCTGCATCAATTGATCAATATCAATTACAATGTCCAAAGGGGTGATTGCACGTTCGAGTGAAACGTTGTAATTGATATTGATCAATTACAAACAAGCTGATGAATGTAGTGTTATTTGATAACACCGCATCTTTAGAAGTGTTTAAGGGAGAAGGGCTAGTATGCGAACACCCTAAGTTCGCAGGTCCAATGAACCAAATCCTTGCCACATAGGATTGCCAGTATGTCAGCTAGGTATAAATAAACATTTTTTTATCCTATATCTTTAATTTTGAATCATATTTTAATATTATTTGCTTCCATATGATTGATCAAAAAAAATATCTCAAAAAAAAACTCATTTACTGGTGGAGACCTGAAGTGGTTCACGCAACACGGCAGTAGTTGAGCATTAAATTCTAAATAAAAGAGGGAAATGCAATCTGTCCTCGTGGATTTTGACGCGCCTAACAGATAAGAAAGTGATTAATGCTCACCCACCAATGCCTCAACACTTGTTCCATGAAGCTTCCTTTGGACGCATTCCATACCAACAATTGTCCAGCGTCCATACCAACAACTGTCCACAAAGATCAATGCTAGATATCACTATTTTCTCTCCTGGCATTCGCATCACATTTGCAGTCAATCAGTCCTGGCATTGGCATTTTCTCAGTCTTGGCTGGATATCACTATTTTCACTCAAACATTGGCATTTTATGTCCAACTGAAACCTACAGTCAGTCCAGTCTCATCACATCTGTAGTGATGGAACCCCCTACGCATCACGATTTGGAGCAATACCACAAGACTTTGAAGGTGAAATACCACAGTTTAAAGAAAAGGGAGTCTAGAAGAGTAATAGATGGCATAGAGCAATACTTAATTGACAACCCTACATGACAAGGAATTGGCCCGATGGACCCGTGAACTTAGGGTGTTCACATAAGGGCACTACTCCCAGATATCCTATTTTCAAATTGCTATGATTACAACTTTGAGCCACTAAAATTCTTGCCCGCTAACCCACTTTGTAAAGTCACGTGAATATGATTGATAGTAGTCAATGATTATCATTGAAAGTATTCCAGTATTACAACAGATTTGCTGCCACCATAACAACATATGTAGTCAAGCTATTACAATTACGATTCTTACATGCATTCACTTCTGAAGATGATTTGATATCATAAAACCTTACATTAACAAGACCTGCATCAATTGATCAGTATCAATTACAATGTCCAAAGGGGTGATTGCATGTTCGAGTGAAAAATTGTAATTGATATTGATCAATTACAAACAAGTTGATGAATGTAGTGTTATTTGATAACACCTCATCTTTATAAGTGTTTATATATGTAATCAACAACCCAGCTTATAAATTTGGTCTTTATCAAATAATATGAAATTAATAAAACATGTATTCGATCAACGTTAATGGTGCCCAACGAGGTAATCACAAGTTTACCTACAAGTTTATAATTCATACTGTCATGTATCATAAGCTTGCTAAAATTTTCCCATTGTAGATGATCTTATTGATATATTAATACATATGTTACTAATTTTATATTGTTTAATATTGCAGCATTTCAAGAAGATGAAGAGAAAGAGGATTTTGAAGTGAGGACAACATATGCCCAAAAAATGAGGTGTACAATTTGAAATTGAAACATCTAACCATGAAATAGATCAACAAGATGCTACAATAATAAGTGAAGAGGATGGTGCAACAACAAATCAAGGAGATACAAACACAACTGATGATCATCAGCTAGAACCTACTGGATGTCAAGTAAATAGGCATGAAATAGAGGAAACTGTGGTTGTTAGAGGTAACACTTCAACCAAGAAGGTTAGAATTTTGTCTAGTTGGTCAAAAGAAGATATGTTAAAGGCCATATATGATATTGAATTCAACAATTATTCAATTAGAGATGTTGCACTGAAATATCAAGTCATCTGTGACATGATATTTCACTTGAACACTATTTTGCATTTAAAATTTCCAATACTTGATGGAATAAAAACCAAAATTTTGATTATTGAAGTTTAAAAAATTGTTTATTTATAAATCATATCCAAAGGGGTGATTGCATGTCCGAGTGAAATATTGTAATTGATATTGATCAATTACAAACAAGCTGATGAATGTAGTGTTATTTGATAACACCTCATCTTTAGGCATGTTTATATATATAATCAACAACCCAACTTATAAATTTTGTCTTTATCAAATAATATGAAATTAATAAAACATGTATTCGATCATCGTTAATGGTGCCCAACGGGGTAATCACAATTTTACCTACAAGTTTATAATTCATACTGTCATGTATCATAAGCTTGCTAAAAAATTCCCATTGTAGATGATCTTATTGATATATTAATACATATATTACTAATTTTATATTGTTTAATACTGCAGCATTTTGAGAAGATGAAGAGAAAGAGGATTTTGAAGTGAGGACAACGTATGCCCAAAAAACGAGGTGTACAATTTGAAATTGAAACATCTAACCATGAAACAGATCAACAAGATGCTACAATAATAAGTGAAGAGGATAGTGCAACAACAAATCAAGGAGATACAAACACAACTGATGATCATCAGCCAGAACCTGTTGGATGTCAAGTAAATAGGCATGAAATAGAGGAAATTGTGGTTGTTAGAGGCAACACTCCAACCAAGAAGGTTAGAATTTTGTCTAGTTGGGCAAAAGAAGATATGTTAAAGGCCATAGATGATATTGAATTCAACAATTATTCAATTAGAGTTGTTGCACTGAAATATAATTTACCTCCTACATCTGTTCATTATTGGTTGAATGGTCTGACCCATACAAAAAGGAAGGGCCCTGCACCTGTTTTGAGTGAAGGAGAGGAGAAAGAGATAGTTGAATGGTGTAAGCAAATGGCAGTAGGGCATGGAGTGGGATTTATGCAACTGAGGGCATGTGTTGCACAAATTTGTGAAACTAGAGAGAGTCCATTTCGAGAAGGATTACCTGAAAAATCTTGGTGTGAAGGATTTAGAAAAAGACACCCAAACATAGTCCTACAGACTACTGAAGGTCTAGAAAGAGATCGTGCAATAGGTTTACGTCCAGAGGTGGTTAGTAAGTTTTATGAAAAATTAGCTAACATTTATATCAATTCCTATGGTGCAAGAAAAATATGGAATTGTGATGAGATAAGAATCCAAGCAGGGAGAAATTATGGCATGAGGGTGCTTGCCACCAAGGGTTGTAGGAATGTTCCCAAAATCATTCCTCGTAGTAGAGAATGGATGACAATTCAATGTTGTGTAAATGTTGCAGGGCAATGTATCCCTAACTTTTACTTAGTTAAAGGTCAGAAAGTTTCACAAAATTACATCAAGGGATGTGAACCAGGAGCTTGCATGGCTGCTCATCCAAGTGCTTGGATGACTAGAGAGCTCTTTATAAGCTGGTTGTATCATTTTAGTAAGTCTATACCTAGAGGAGTGTGCCCTGAAAATAGGCATTTACTTATATTTGATGGTCATGGAAGCCATGTGGCATTGTCAACTATAGAAGAGGCCAGGCGATTGGGGATTGATTTATTGACATTGTCAACACATACTACACATAGGTTGTAACCACTGGATGTTAGTGTCTTTGGTCCTTTTAAAGCATATTTCAGATCTGAGAGGATGCAGTGGATGTGTAATAATAAGTACCAAGAAGTCAAACGTTCAGACTTGGCAGAAATAGGTAGTAGAGCTCTAGCCAAGGCCACGACACCTAAAAATATTCGTGTTGGTTTTAGACGCACAAGTATATGGCCATTTGATCCAAATGCATTACAGAATGACGTGGAATGTAGTAAACTATATATCATTGAAGAAGATGCCAACGAAAATGATGCTGAAAATGTCACAGATGATGATACTACTGAAAACATTATGAATGTTGATTGTATTAAAAACATAATAGATGTTGATGTTGCTGAAAACATCCTAATTTTGTCAAGAGATGTAGCTCCACCACTTGGCGACAATATAGGAGAAGATTACTTCATGGAATCAGTTGAGAATCTGACAACAACAAAAAATTCCATCCAACCATAGAAACAATGGTTGTTGCTAATACAGAGATGGAGGAACCAAGTGTACAGGGAGAAAGAGAAAGTATAATGCAGACCAAAGATTATGAAGTGAACCACATTATGAATACTCATGACAATGACACATCCAGCTGCAACACTGAGGCCCAGGGAATAGGAGAGGATGATCTCTCATTGCCAAGTGCACCACAACAACCTACTTGGCTACAAGAACATATTGCAGAGTTAGGATTTGATCAGATTGGAAACACCGAGGATGAAAGTATATCTTTACCTTCGATGCCAACCAACCTTGAGCTAGCAGACTTTGAACTAGCAAACTTTACTCATTATTATGCTGACACAGAGGAAATTGAGGTCATTGATTGTTATGTTTGTGGAGCCTATTTTCATGTTAGAGTGTGGTACACCTTCTATGTGTTACACTTAGGTATTTTTAATGGGTAACCGTTATGGGTTGTTTTTGGGCCCATGGTTTTTCGGTACCCATTGTTTTGATACCCACGATTTTTGCCCATGGTTTTGATACCCACGGTTTTGTATTAAACTGCTTAAGTAGTTGTCTATTTATATGGTCTTATGCATATGATAGATAGACAAGCAAATGTATAGCAGATGTGTTTTGAATTCGGGTGTGAATTCTGTAGAATTTGTTGAGCATAGCTCCAAACGGATCTAGGCATTGTATTGAGAGAGTGGAGGCTTGTAATAAAATCTAAGCAAGTGATTCTTGGTGGACGTAGCCAAAATTGGGGTGAACCACGTTTAATCTTGTATCTTTGTGTTGTGTTATTTATTCTGCACTTTTATTTGAGATCTGTAATATTTTCTGCATTTTAGTTTCTACTGTTGCGATTCTGTAAGGGATTATTCCGCATATTTTATCTCTTATTTCCTAACATTGATAATGATAAAAATGAGGAAGAGACAACTGGCCATGATGTTGAAAGTGTTATATCAAATGATGGTGTTGCTACAAATGAGAAGAAATTGGGTAAATTTTTAAGGTTACCAACACAATTTGTACGGGATCCTTCCAAAGGTAAGAGTGATGCTGCACTTCGGATAAGTCGTGCTTCACAATTGCTAACATCTTATGCTTATGTTCAGATGTTAAAAGATACACAACAAAAAAACAAGAAATATTTGAAGGGAAACAACGTAAAAAGGAGCATATTGAGGCAAAAAAGCAAGAAAGGTTGGCAGCAAAGGAGCAAAAAAAAAGAAGAGAGATTGCAACACATTAAAGAGAGGCAAGAAAGGGATCTACAAAAGTTTGTTGAAAGACAGGAGCGCGAGAAACAACGGGAAGTAGCTTGCCAAAAAAAAGGAATTGGAATTACAACAGAAGGAAGCCACTCACCATCAAAGGGAGAAAGAGAAACAAGAAAGAGATAACAAGTTCAACAATCCGCCGGGTTTTTGTTTCCCATGCATCATTCCATGCCCATACAAAACTCCATGTTACAAGATATGTTGAAAGTTCCTATCCCAGATTACCACCCTTACTTCCTTGACACCAACAGAATGCAAATAACTTCAACTCCAACTACACACCCCATTATCCCACAGCCTCCTCACAACCTCCTACTTCACATACAACCTTTCATACCATATCTATTTTTCCTATTCCACCATGGGTTCATCCAGTGAACCTCTTAATGACTCCAACAACATTTGTCAATGATACAATTGTTCCTGATAGTCCAAACTCAGGGCCTTTTTGAAGGTGTGACATGGGAAATTGACTAACAAACTGATCCCAGAATTATGGCAGCATTCAAGGAGTATTTTTTTTTGCGTTGCAGAAAAATATGTATCAAAATCAATTGAGAATGCATTATTGCATTCACAATTATAGTTTAT
Source organism: Taxus chinensis (assembly GCA_019776745.2). Classification (NCBI taxonomy): domain Eukaryota; kingdom Viridiplantae; phylum Streptophyta; class Pinopsida; order Cupressales; family Taxaceae; genus Taxus; species Taxus chinensis. Next base: position 724,232,344 of record CM034148.1, read on the forward strand.
AGTTGGTATATTTTGCTCTGAATGTAATGAATATGGACACATACAATATAAGTTTATATGTTTTGCTCCAAATGTAAGAAATATAAAGACATGCAATACATGTTAATACATTTTTCTCCAAATGTAATCATTATTTCAGATGTGGAAACCAAATCAGCTCAGAATTTGTTAAAAAAATACGTTAAATTGTTACAGCTTAAAATGAATACCATTAAATAAAAACTAAAAGACAAGGATTTATTTGAAACTTGGTGAGGTAGAAACCTCACCTCTAGATGGCTTAAAAACATAGAATTGTAGGTAACATTTTCCTTGAGTATTAGTAGTAGTGAATACACACTGTTTCCACCCAGCTTCAAACGACCTCGATGCATACAACTACCATTCCAAAGTTTTCCATCCAACCTGCGCATGCATGTTTTTTTCATTTATTAAAAAACTGAATCAAAAATCATAAAGCTACATTTACAAATCAAATAGCATGTATATGGTTACAAATAAAAAAAAGATCAAAACTTGAATCCATCGTGCTGCTATATGAATAGAAAATAATTACAAAGGAGGATGAATTTGTTTGAAGACTGAGAATGTTCATAGCATAAGGATCAAAGAAGAGTTACAAATGCATAGTAAACCTTGTAACCAAATCTGTCAAAGTATAACTAGATCCTTTTTAATAAAATCCCATCTCAATTGTGCATTTCAATCCATATGTACTCACCAGAAAAGCATCCAAACATATACAACATTTATGTAGAAGTTGTATAGAATCATATAGCTCATTCGATGGTAGTTCCAATGGCCGTGAACCAGCAACAAGCATTCCAGAAATCTGAACTGCCCCATAGCAAAATCTGATGCCATGACAGCTTGATGGCCTTCTTGGCCACTTATTCCTAATCCAACATTTGCCATCTGAATCATAGAAACAACATTTGCTCCTGCAAATAGAACAATGAAATGCCCCTTATAAGCAAAGAAACAATTTAACAAACTATGCCATTTTCTAGTAATATCTTCATGCAAAGGATGAGATGATTCATAAACTGAGTGCTTCAGTGGATAAAATAGATAATTTGTAAAATGTAGAAATTTGTAGTCTGGGTCTACATATTTCATTTAGTTGCCAAGAAAAGGAAAAGCAATCAAATCTACAACATAAACAAGAAGTGATTATACCACATTTCTACTCCGTCTAGCCATGAAAGTCTTGTGGGTTCAGTCACTGCATATGTGATGATACGCAGGGGGTTCCGTCGCCTTCAAAGTGTTGTGGCCAGTTAAGTATTGCTCCAAATCGTGATGCGCAGGGGGTTCCATCGATGCAGATGTGATGATATAGGACTGAATGCAGATGTAAGTATTGCTCCAAATCATGATGCGCAGGGGGTTCTGTCGCTGCCAATGTTTGAGTGAAAATTCAGAGGTTCGAGTGAAATTTCCAAGCCAACAGTGAGAAAACGCCAATGTTTGAGTGAAAATGCTAAGCCAGGATTGAGAAAATGCGGGTATGGATGTTGGACAGTTGTTGGTATGGAATGCGTCCAAAGGAAGCTTCATGGAACAAGTGTTGAGGCATTGGTGGGTGAGCATTAATCACTGTCTTATCTGTTCGGCGCGTCAAAATCCACGAGGACAGATTGCATTTCCCTCTTTTATTTAGAATTTAATGCTCAACTACTGTCGTGTTGTGTGAACCACTTCAGGTCTCCACCAGTAAATGAGTTTTTTTTGAGATATTTTTTTTGATCGATCATATGGAAGCAAATAATATTAAAATATGATTCAAAATTAAAGATATAGGATAAAAAAATGTTTATTTATACCTAGCTGACATACTGGCAATCCTACGTGGCAAGGATTTGGTTCACTGGAAGAGGAAAAGAGATAAAATGAGAAGGCATTGGACCTTTTCATAAGCTTTATGAGTGTGTTTAATTTCCATAATGTTTTTAAAACAAAAAATTCATTTATAATTTTTATATTTGTTATTACCGGTAATGTAATGTAGTGTAATTTTTATATTTATGACATGAATTTAGTATATATATATGTATATCCATTGAATTTTCTCCTTGTCAAAATCATGTATTCGTTCTCTATTTGATATTGATGGTTGGAGAGTGTATGTTGTTGACTAGCTTCTTTTTTTCCCTGGTTGTTGAAGATGTTCTATGAAAGGTCGTTGAAATCAAACGAGAAGAAACATTGTAATCATAGACTTGTGTTCTGGAAAACCATGTAGAATTGTAGGCATTACATAGATAATGTGAGGAGATTGGTGCTCTACATAATCAATTATAATTTTTTGAAGTGCATGTATAATTTATGGGACATGAACACCTGATCCTTTGTTTAGAAGTTTTTATTCATATTCTCAACTATATTTTTCTAGTGGTTTTCCATAGAACACACAATGCTAGGATTTTGGTTCTATTTACAAGTCTTGAAGGAACTTGTGATTCTAATCCTTAAAAATATGTTGAACTCTTAATGTAGGTTGGGATTAATCTTCTTAAAAAAAATTGTAGATTACTTACAACTACTATTAGATCAACTAAGTGTGACTTCATCATCAAGATGCAAAAGTAGTAGCTTATGAATACTCGTACTCTACAATTTTGTTTGGAGTTTTTGGACCCTTTTCAAAGGTGGGTCTTATGTTAGTAGTTGTCGGACAAGCTTATCAATTTCTTTACATTCTAGGGTTTGTATTCAAGGCTTCAAGCTTTAAATGCTTTAAGTTTGCTAATTGGTTCGTCAGACTTTGTAAGCACCTTTCATGTCAATCCATTGATGATAGAACTTACATTTTTAGGTTTTCATAGTGTTTACACCTTAATTGAATTTATGTTATGGAAAGTGCACAACCATAAATGGGATTTAAAGGTTTGTAACATGTAATTATTTTGATCTAATCAATTTATATTTAATTGTTTATAACTAGAATAATGCATAAGACTTTCAACAATTGATAAACAATAAATGATGGCTAAAATACATGTGAGGAGATACAGACTTCGTTGTACAATTCATAACAAAGAAGATCCAGATGTTCAAATAGGTGGAAAAAACATATCAGATACTAGACTTGCTTTGTTATGAATGTTGGAACTAGAAACTGAGTAGGGGCATGATTGTAGAAATGTTGTATAGTCTAGACCTAGAACTCTACGGTCTTGACTAGATTTATACAGTCTTGCACCCTTTGACAGTTGGGATATAAAACTTCATGTGTGCTTCACTTACCTGGAAATGCCCTTCGTTATATGTCGCTCTTGCTCACATAACTCTAGGATGACCTGTAATCACCTGTAACAAAGTGAAAACCCTAGAAACCTATAATACCCTTCGTCTAAGCATTAACAAACCAAAAGTAAAAATTATGTGTGTTGTGAGGTTGGACAACCCTTGATGGTTGACTTGACCAAACCAATCCAAGTGTTTCACTAAATGCCCTTGTGCAGGATGGAACGTCATGTAATTCTCTTAAGTGCTTGTGCAAGTGTGAGTGTGATCTAATTCAACCCTTATGGGTGCCTTCGTGTCCCTTGACATAAAGATAGTAGAGTAATTATATAGTATATAATTTACCCAATGCAGTAATAATGTGATGTGATGTTCTCCAACTGCATAATCTAACCATGTATTCCTTGAAACCCTTTGACAAAACTTAGAGTAACTTTGCTCTTGCTAAGACATAGCTCTATGACGTTTGCATGCATGGAAACGGGAAGTTAAACTCTTTGACCTACTTGAGTGCTTCAGACTTGTAGTAGGGACTACTTTAATTGGTGTGCAACTTATTTGGGTAGATTTATGAGAGCTTTGAGTAATTTTAGAATGATATTTGCAATAAGATCTTGTAAAAATGTTAGGTGAGTTGTAAAGTGATGTTGACTTACTTATATAGTTTTTCATAGGTGAAATATTCTAATAAGGTCAACCCCTGGGAAGATGAAACGACCCAATAAAGATATTCAAATTGAAAATATATCTAGAGAATGTGAGATGTTGAGATTGTATAAGTCGGCTAGGATTGGATTACACATCCTAACTAAAATATCTTACCATAAAATCCACTTCTATCAACCCCAGGCAATTGAGGGAGATATATAAGGTTGCACTCAAGTAATTGTTTGAGAATTATTTGTGGTGCATAGGGTAAACAAGTAAATTATATCATTGAGAAGGTTACAACTATAGCTTTATACCCGAGATTACAAATGTAGACATTGGTATGCACTTGCATATTATTCATCATGTAAGAGCTTATGCCATCCAAGGTGGCATTGACGTTAAAGCTCATTGAGTACCAAAAGTTGGGGATGGGTTTAACATACCTAATTGAGCTTAAAAAAATGTTGAGAAAAAAATATTTGAGCTTCAAATTGCTTTCAAATTATGTTTAAAGTTTGTAAAAGGAATCCTGAAATAATCAAAGGGTCATAGTTGATTCTTGTAAAGGTTCAAGAAGATTTTCTCACCTTAAACATGATCAGGTAATACACAAGCATTGTGCAAGCTAAGGTTCATCTTTTTAAGTGTGGTATTTTATTATAAAACAATATTACAGTTTTGAGATCATTAGAATCTCTTTTCTCACCTTTAGCCATTTTAGTGTAAGGTATGTTTCAGTCAAATATTATGTGCCATTTTAACTCTATTTGAAAAGTATACCACGAAAATGGTTACCTCAAAGGGGTAATAGGCAAATATCCACATGCATGGGTTTATTGTAAGACCATTGTAGGGAAGTATAATGACTTTGGATGACTTCGTAGGACAGTTAATCTTGGTAAATTCAATGTAGTCATTTGAAGAATAATTCAAGAAAGTTTCTTTAGATGGTATGAAGGTGAACATCAAGAACACTCTTTGGTCATGTTGAAATAAGAAGTATTTAGGATCCATATAACTAAATTTCTAAAAGGTAGTTTTCCATCACATAGGTGCAAGTGGGTTTTGGACACACTCTAAGTGAATTGCATAAAATGAAGTTCAGGTAAAATTGACAAGTTCATTGATTGTCACCCATCCCTGGATGGTTTCGAAACATTTTCATTGTATGAACATGTTCCCTGTATATATCTTATTTTTTCTGTTACTATGATATATAGCATATGAGGCACTATCAAATGAAGATTGGAGATTTAATAAATAGTAATTTTTTTTGTAAAATAGAACCAATGAATATCGGATTAAATAAATCTTAATCTAATAAGTATTAGCAGGAAATTTTAGCTAAAGCATCAAATAGAGAACGTTGAAATATAGGTTACTATGTCAATAAATAATATCTAACCCTAAGTGTACAACTAGGGTTACCAAAGGAGGTACCCATCACTTCGGAAAAATCCAGATTCAAGACTGTGTCGTAGAATGTGCTAGATTTCACAACAGAAATCTAAATAATCACACTGTATCATTGTCTCCATTGTTGTAGAACTAGGAACCATACTGAATGGACTGTTGGTCACCTAGTAGAGGATTAGGGTGCCTGTTAGCACCCTAGTTTAAATGTTCTCTTAAATGCCCTAGTTTATGGAAATAAAGTTTAGAACCCTCCTTATAAAATCTCATTATATATTAACGATGTGTTCTCTCTTAATCACATCCAACTTAAACAGAATAGTTGTTTGACATATTGTCTTCTACATACCTGTATATCTATAGGATTCACATTACACGATTTTTTCTTACAACGAGTATCAAATTCTAGATTTGCAAAGATTTAAATTGAAGGGGTTGGAGTGGCCTCAACAACCACTAGATCCGCAGTTGTGACGTTACTAGATCCAGTGTGGCTACTTCATTGCTTAGATTGGTACGTATATTTGTCTATGTTAATATGATAAGTGATCTAATTTATTAGGTGCTGTTGTTTCAGTCGCACATTGTGAATTTGACTTGCAATATCTATGTGTAGTAACTGTAATCAACATGGTGGATGGACCTAGATTTAACTTCCCTTATTACTCTATTTTTTATACTTTTATCTTCTATATATTTTTCCATGTGATGGAGCATTGGTGGATGCAAATGAGCTATAGATGGATGCTAACTCTTATGATGATAGTAGTGCCTAGTACTCTGGGTATCCTCATGATGTATATCATATCCGTTTTTATTTATATGGTTCTCGCTTGAATTCTCTACAATCTATCATATATTAACTCTATATAGTCCATACCACCATATTATATATATAAAAGAGGGAAACAAGGACTGCATAGATTATAGTGCCCAAAAGATGAACATTCACACTGGGAAAGATTGTATCATAAAAACCACCGACTAGGACCAGGGCAACTATGGGTGCCTCATTCATTGGCATACGGGTGGTGTCCCAATCAAGCCTGTAAAGATTATTGAGAAAATGACTAGTAACCTAAAAGGACCTCAAAAAGTATAATATCCATCCAAAACATTTAAGAAATGAACATTGACATATACATTTAACCGTACCTTTATAAACCTTCTGGTAAACATTTGGATTCAGCGCCAACAGTCGAACAAGATGCACAAGCAGAGTGCAGGTAGTTTCGTGACCAGCGGACATGACCACCATCACGTTATCTATGATCTCCTCCTCCGTGAACCCATTCCCATTTTCATCCGTCATACTCAGCATACATGACATTAAATCGTTGTCAGGAGAAAACGTGCTGAAGGACTACAAAAAATGTGGAATGACAAAAATATGATGGAGCATGGAAACTAAAGATGCAAAGGAGAAACAAGTGATGAGAGTGAACCTAGGGCGAAAACACATGTGTAGTTGTCGACGTGTGTGATGTACCTGCGTGTTAGTATGGTGTGTGTTGTCGCAAAATGTTGTTGTTGACATCGTCGTCATCGTTGTTTTTGTTGTTGACTACTTGTTTCTCATATAGTCATAACTGCAAGGAGAAGACAATCAATTAGTCAAATACGCATGTATATTGTAAAAAGTATGTAATAGAAATGAAAACTGTACAAGGAACATGTACACCTGATCCATGATGAGTGAAAGGGTGTAGAGAGTATATCATGTCCTAGATTTTTTGGGCGATCCGACGCCATAGGCCGAAGAAGTATATGAAGGAATTTCCTTTGTGTACAGGGTTAATAGACTGGTTTGTGTAATGCCTATTTTTTTTTAAAAAATAAACAATAAACAATAAATATATAAAATGTTGTGTCCCGCTTAAAACTTAACAAGGAATGATATTATATAAAATTGATAATAATAATTATAGAGATTATGGTTTGGTGTTGTTGAATGTGTTTGGTGGAGGAAATGACATACCTAGAAAAGCATAAAGGCTTTGGAAACTTCAATCTCACACAATTGGCTAGTATTGTTCCAACTCCACAACCTCTTTCAACACTTCCTGTCTTTTTCCAGTTAGGACTTGTCAGAATGACGTTAAAGCAGAGGTTGGAGTGTAATGCGTTCAAAAGGGACCCTGCAGACCTGTCTTTTCTCTGCAATTTTATGAACACTTTATTGAGATTCAGAACCTTTGCGCATGTTGAATCCCAAGGAAACATTATAAATCCAGTAGTCACTTGATATTGCAGTGTTTGACCAATTGAAGGAACGAGACAACTTCTCATGGGAATACGTATTAGGCAAGGTTTTGCACTGGCATTTACAACTGTGGTTGCTGCGATTCCATGCATTGAACTGGATGCCCTTATGAAACTCATTGAAGAGTTATTGGAGGTTACTTCCTCAACGAAGGGTCAGGAAGCCCGAGAAGGCCTGTTAGGTTGAATTTTTGCTTATGGAGCATTGGTTAGATGTGGGCGTCTAGAAGCGAAGAAAGTTGCTGCATCATATAAGGGTGCTAAACTTGCGAGAGATGTCACCCAATCTATTCTCATGTGCTAGCGGATAATAAATGTTTTATGCGTGAACCAACCATTGCCATTATTCTGGATTTGGTTGATAGGATGCCTAGAAAAGTGCTTCTAACTAGAATATTGAAGGCTCCACTTTTGAAGGAATGGTTACAGAAGGACCCTGAAAGTGGAAATCCTGATGCACTATTGCTAGCATTAAAGCTTTTTGACAAACTCCCTCTAGAGACAAGAAATTAATGCAAAATGTTACCGCATGTGTCCAGTCTTAGTGAACTGTTCACCCCTGATAATATGTTGTTTATTGTTCATTAAAGGAAGTATCCTCATGCCATCCTCGGGTTCACTCTGTCTGGCAAGCTCTATTTAGACATTTTGTTTGTAGACCTAGAAAAAGTCACCAAGAACCCAGTTTCATGTCACTCTTCTGAGAAAGCAAAGAAAAGCCAAAAGCGTAAATGTCTGGAAAAGAATATTGCAAGGAGGCTTGCTAGTTTCTGGGAAGTGGTGGTTGAAGGAACGCTTCTACCATCATCTCATGACCAAAAAAATTTAGCTATTGATATTTTTCATATGTTGCTTCCCAGGATACCTGCATCATTTGTTCAAATTGTTTTCTCCAACAAGTCTGTCCAATGTTTAGTGGATGTTTTTTCATCCAAAGATAGTCATATGTACAAGTCTGCTCATCATTGCTTGGAGGAAGTTTTAAATTGGTCTTTTGATGATGATGAGTGTCGAGTAGCAGTGGTTATATCTTTACAAATTAACAATAATGGAAAGTTCGATAATGTTTCTAGAACACAAATAGTAAGAAAACTGTAACGCCACAGGGAAGACTATCATACCCATGTGCAAGACGTTTGTTCCCTTTGTTAAATGCCAAAACATGGAATCTCTTACAAGGCACGTTAACTGTTTGATCAAATGCCTGAAAAATGGATGGGTTACTTTAAAGAAAATTGGGGTGAAACAAAGGATATTGTTGCATTGGCCCTGTGCAAGGACAGACGAGTTATGCGGTTAAAATGCCCTCATGGAAATCTGAGTCCCGTTGGACTGTGTCGCTGTAGGGATGCTGCACAAATCGGCTTATTAAAAAGGGCATTGGACAACATTCTAAACAAATGTTAATTTACAGTTGGTTCTGTGAAAAATGCCGTTCACCTCTAACCGAATCCTTGAGGATTTTTAGCAAAGGTGAAATGGTAAAAAAGTTATGCTCACGGCAACTTGAACTATTTGACGAAAGGCCTTAAGTGAGATGTTGAACCGAATCTCATGAGAACTTCGACCGACTTCGTTCCTCCAGGCATGGCTCATCTCTCCTTATCTTTCAATAACTCTCGTACTTTAGTTTTTTATTTGCAACTTAATATAATTTTAAAATATTAGAATTATAATACATTTAATTGTTTTATATTCAACTTGTTGCAAAACAATGATAATGTCGTATCATAACACACGAAATCAAAATAACCCTTTTGTATTAAACCACGAACTTGAACCCTCATTTTGAGGTGATTTAGAAAACTTCCTACCCAACTAAATCACTACAATATTTGTTTATCAGACAAGACGAAATTGACTTCCCAGCTTAAAAAAATTGTTGATCATCTCCGTGTTTAAATAGATAATTTTTGCATTTTTTCAGAGACTCGTTAAGTACCCTTTGTAACTCCGATGATGGGATATTAAGCTTCATTCATGTACCTTGTTACGTGAGGAGTCCCCTTCACCTTTGGTTTGACCCCGAACGAACATGTGTGATCTTTTTAACGCTCCTACTGGGAGCAATGGTACATTGATTTTGTAGTTAGTAAGAAAGCTACTAAAACTATAAAGTTGGCTTTCGTTTTGAACCACCATCTGAATTTTGGATAGGGAAATGCTATGTTCCGTCTTCACAAACCTCTAGTGTTTATCACTGGAAAATTTCATGGAACATTCAGTTTAGGGAAAAACACTCTTCTGTATAGTTTGGACAAAGCCATTTTGTACTCCTCTAGTTACAGTTTTGACATAGGTTAAACTGGACCAATTACAACCGGTGGCTTCAGAAATCATGTCACTATTTAAAAACTGGTGTCCTAGTTTTCAGTCCCGTAACAACTCTGATGAATTCTCCTGTATATGAGGGGAAATCATAGGAAGTGCCTCGTTACTGTGGCGCATTCATCCATCGATTGTTAGATTTTGGACGTGGTTTTCTTAGCCCTCAAGCTAACTTTTGATCATTCACAATTAGGGTCAATTACAACCAATGGCCTCATAAAACTAGCTGCCAATCGTAAATTGTTCCCTAGTTCTGAATTCTCGTTAGTTCCTATGACACTCTTGGTATATCTAATGGATGCAGTATAGAGAGTTAACCATGGTGTGTGTCGCTCATCGGAAGACAACGTTTAAATCTGGTTTCTTAGCCTTCGAGCTTGTTTTGAACGTTTTGTAGCTAGCAGGAAAATGTAAAAAGAAAGCTGCGTAGGACCCCTCGTCGGGTTGCCAAACCACCGTGGAAACTTTTGAGCACATGTAAATGATTGTTTGAAAACTCCATAGTGTAAGTTGTGTGAAATAGAAATTTTGATAAATGGTGATTATCTCTCTTCCTTTCTCTTTCTTCTTTCTCTCTCCTTGGATTACGATATGCAGTGAAATGAAATGTAATGAATACATGTTTCTAAACCTTTTCTTTCGATTGCAAATTGTAATTATTATTATATGTGAATGTGAAACTGAAAAAATGTTAATTATGTTAGATTAAGATGGATGCCATGCCAATTATTTATCGATTGATTTCATGCTCACATGGCTTTGCAAGATGCAAGAAAGATGGCGAAAAGATGATGTGTAATTCATTTATTTATCTATTGTAATTGATATAGATCATTGTAAAATGAATAAATGTATGATGTAGTATCATCGTTACAAAAAAGTTATATTTGATAATTTGGTAATATGTATGAGATGCTAGTTCTCAGGGATATCTTAGGAAATGTGCATTTAATCACATGTTCAATTTGATTCATAGTTGTGTATGGTAAAAATGGTTTGATATTTGATATATAGTAAATGAACTTTGAATTTAATATATTATAGTGCTTTTTTAGTGTTCAATAAATGATTAATTAATGATCTGGGTATGTATTCTTACCTTGTAAACGTAATAAAGAGATTTAATCGAAACACTCTACCCTTGTTCAATATCGGAGCACAACTTGTTTTCATGTGTGATACTCCTTACCGTAGAAGACATTGAAAACCGTAGAGTGAACTTAAACCCTGCACTCGATGGAAATCTCCTAGTTTAAGTAAACAAGAACCTGAGAATGGGCTTATCGTCTTAGTCAGTATGTTTAGTGACATTGTCTTAAACTTGTCTGATAGGAGTGACACAATCAAACTTCACTTAGAGTATGTAGAGCTAACTCCTCTTTCGTATCCTAGCGGACTACCTTGTCTGCTGAAGATAGATTTAAAATTAAAATTCTTCATCGAATGAAATCCCTGTTGGATCCATACGACATAGATGGAGGAGATAACTTAGCTATATAGGCCTTAAACTTTTGTTAATGATCTCCTTAGCTCTTCTCAGCTTAATGCATTACCTTGGCTTCTCTCAACATAACACCTTGGTCCCTTCTGGAAGACAGTTTAGCATAAATTGGTCCTCTAGCTTAAAAATCATATTTAGTTGAGGGGTAGACCCTTAGGTGAAGTTGGAATTAATATAAACCTCGGTTGATTTGGATGTTGGCTTAGGGATTCGTGTGTATCTTCAAGTCTTCTAATCATTCATGTCTTCAAGAGGTTAGATAAACACTTCGTAACTCCTTATACAAGGCAATGCTAAAAATAAGGCCATAGTGTGACATAGAAAAATAAAGCATATAAGAGTAAAAATGAGAATTGAGGATTGGGATACTGCCACTCTTTGAGACCTTATAACTCAATTAAATATCTTTATGTGTTTCTAATAATATGTATTGCATTGTTGTGATCAAACTACGAGAAAACAAAAGATATATAAATATAAAAAGGAAGTCATTAAGTAATTGATTTAGAATAACTATGGTAGGAAAAGAACTTTTCCGTGGTCGAAGAATGTTTTGTGGTAAAAAGCTATCTTGCAATTAAATCTCTGTTAAATCCTAATATCGCTATATGGACACCAAGTCACATCCACTTGAGTTGTAAGAATAGAAAGGTAGATACTGAATATATGTTCGAGAAGAATATTCTTCACATAAGAACAAGATAATTAAGTATTTTGTACGCTTTTGAACTACGCCAAATAAGTATGCAAGTTATGGAAACTTTTTTAAAGAATAAGAAACCAACTTAAAAGGAGTGAACGATAATTTAACCACGGTATGAACTTAAGAACCTGTCGGTGGACAAACAAGAAATTTATCCTTGCACAATAATGTTCTTGGAATGTTAATCGTAACTAAAATACAATTCAAGAAAAGATGTGTTGTGGGTTTGCCTATCCTTGAGTCTTCTTTCTATGGTTGGGGCATTGCTAGTATTCGTTCATTGGGAAAAGTGTGGCATCGACATGCCTATGTTGTTTTCATGTGTCTATGTGAGTCGATGACTTATGTGATTGTTGTTTGCGAGTCGAGTTTCTGTACTTGAAGCCCATGTTGTGTTGTGTGTAGTGAGCAATGTAAGTCAAAAAAATAATATCCTGGTATTTTACTGTTGTAATTGTGTGTGTAAAATGAGGGCACTGCAGTTTGAACCCACTCAATGTATAACCCACAATGCCAAGGGCGGAAACTGAATTGAACTAAACTGATGTAGAAACGTTGTGTAGAATGTAAAACCCCAAATGATGGGCCCCCCTCTTTGGGGGCACATGCAAGGTCACTGATAGGAGGATGCAGCCCCAAAAGAGGACCAACCATATAAACTTTGTAGCTTTTCCCTATATGGGGGAGGGAATGGGTTTGGTAGAAACCAATGCTTGTACAAATAATAAGGCTAGTAAAAAACAAGTGTTAGTATGAACAAGCACGCATGTAAAAGACAAATGTAAGCTAAAATGGAAGTAAACACGCAAGAAAGCAATATAGACCACCAAAGCGGGTTGCAAACATGGGACATCACTTAGGATGTTGCAAGACACACAAGGCTATAATGGTTGCATACAATAAACAAGTGTGCACACCAAACATAGGGTAAGGCCCGCATACAAGAGCAAACAATGACAAACAATATTAACAAATGAGGATAGCCATAGAAGCAAATAATCATACAAAACAAATGTTGCACATGAAGCACCTGTTAGCCTGTTATAAAGATAACCAGTATGTCAAAAGCATGTAGAACCAAGTAATGAAAACTACTAAGTACAAAATGAAATAATAGCACTTGTAAGAGATGAATGTGGATGCCCCCAATGACCAATGTAGGATGGGCAAAAGGTGAACATCCATGTTGCATGTAAGAGACTTATATCTGTAATCACAACTAGAAAAAGACATGAATGCACATGTGTGTATGGTAAAGATAATGACATACAAGAGATATATCTAGCATGCAAGTAAAGTGAACATGAACGAGCAAATGCAAGCACAATTAAATACAACCAAGATATGCAACATGTTGTGGATGGGTGGAATGGAATGTAAGATGGATGATAGGAGTCGCGTGCTCCCCCCTGAGTGGATAGAGCTGTATGAAATGAGGCTCATTTGGGTATTCCCCTTAGTAGTCAAGAATGAACCCTAAACGAGAGTCTGTCATCAGGAAATGGTTGAAGTGTATGCTATGCCTAACGCGTTGTTATGAATGTGTATGTGTATTGATGACATGAGACCTAGATATGATGTGCATGTGACCCTTATAGCCGAAGCGTATATCATGACAAGATGATTGAAAGAGTGATGATTGTTGGTTGGATATTTTGTCAAAGAAAAAATATGAGGTTCAACCACATTACACAAGACAATGTCCCTCCTCAGATAAAGGAGAGGCACCATGTTTATTACTAATATAAAACACACAAGAATATATATATACAATATTCACACTATTCTTATCATCGGGGTTAGGATCTCATCCCAGTAGTCATATTCTAATTAGAAAAAAATAAGAATGGAGAGAAAGAAAATAGAAAGAAAGAAGTGATTTATCATAATGTGGAAAGAATATAACGGGTAGGAACGTGCTTTTTCTTAAGCAAACACAAATCAAAAGATAATCACACGCAATTTAAATTGTAATAACTTGTAGAAGATTTTATAAACTAGATATTTAAAATGAAGATCAATTTAAAGCATTTGAACATAAGAATAATACCTCAAACCACAAAGATATTCTCCACAACACAAAGTTTGCAATAGATTATATTTTTATATTCTTCAATGATTAAAAGAAAACACACAGTCTTTCTCTTTCTCCAATCTAAACTCTATGTCATATCAAAACTTCCAACCCTTTAGAATGCCACAACATCTCATATTTATAGATAAGGGAAGGAGTGAAAATAGGAAACAATTGGAACAACATACTAAAAATATGAGTAATGAGTTCACTTGATTGATTCTCACACAGAGACCAAGTAAATTTTTGCAAGTTCATAGGGTGTCAAAACAATATTGAAAAAGTCATGTCAAATGAAAAACAAAAATGGCATGATATGCTCATCATTCTGACTTGTTTTCTTCATCTGTCTATTCATCTTGTCTAGTATGAAATTCTTGAAACTTTCGAATCATTTCTTGAGATTCCTACTCATTTGGTCCACAAGAGTAATGATTCAAAACCTCGCAAGTTTCATATGTGTTGCTAACAATCCCTGGAAGCTTCTAGTACTTCTTGATATACTTGGCCAAATTGCTTAGGGCATTTTCATAGAGAATCAACTTGTCAATAGTTGTCATACCAAATTTTTCCCCTACTGTAAATTCCTTCTCAACTAACTCTTGAAATGCCTTATATAGATCATTCGCATATAGAATGTTTAGGCCAATCCAGGACCTTTGTGAAAATATTTGATAATTCTTCATCAATATTATTGATAACATCCACCACTTCATCGTTGATTACCTTAGTTTGTCGCAAGCTTCATTAAGGATTTTGACCTGAAATTCAATTGCCTTACAAAACTCGAAGTGCTTTTCTGCATCTGGAACTATTCCTTTCTTAATTAGGATCTTTGAAGGAAACTTTTTAAGCCCACCAAGAGCTTCCATATTCAATTCTAGAGTCTCAATTTTTTCAAGGAATTCATCATATAGCTTATCAAAATCTTTCCTTGTCTATCCTAGAGCATTGAAGGAATTCACTGTATCATTAATAACCTTTTTCCCTTGAACAAGAAGATGTTGAATCCATTCGTCAACATCCCTACCCTTCTTGTTAAATTTTTTCATCCTAAGTA
This sequence comes from Taxus chinensis, assembly GCA_019776745.2. Taxonomy (NCBI): domain Eukaryota; kingdom Viridiplantae; phylum Streptophyta; class Pinopsida; order Cupressales; family Taxaceae; genus Taxus; species Taxus chinensis. Next base: position 724,247,585 of record CM034148.1, read on the forward strand.
CTGATGAGAAATCAAAACGAATGGGAGTAGGCGTAAGAGATATTATCTGAATCTAGAAGGCTTGGAAAGCTTGAGTAGCACCTGCATCAATTGTTCGACTTTCTCCTTTAATTCATCTCTTGAGACTTTAGTCTCTTTGAGCTTCTTGTAAAGAATATCCATGGCATTATGAGCATCCCATTTAGCACCTTCAGTAGTAAACTTCCCCATATTAACCCTTGTAATTTGGTAATCCGTAGATGTGGTGTCTTCTTTAGTTTTATCTATTGTGGGCACTACAATCTCTACAAATTTCTAACCATATACATCAACTGAGATCCATGAAACAGTCTTAGGTTTCTTGATTGACCGGGCAAGTGTTGGCTTCAATGAACTGAAATCGAAGGCCTTATAAGGAATCAATACTTTCCTCTTCTTTGGAGTTTGACTAACCAACCATGAGGGAGCCAAAGCAAAAGGTGCTACTAAGAGAGGGACTGAGACCATTGTTGAAGAAGTTGGAGGAGTGGGTAAAGTAACGACCATGGATGGAGGAGTGGAGAGAATGGAGGTAACAATGGTGAAAGACAGAGGAGGAGAAAGGGGAATGGAGACTAGGATCCCAGAAGAAATTGGTAATTCCAAATTAAATCCAACTCCACTCGAAAGAGGGGATAAAGATGAGAACACACTTGCCATGGAAGACATAAGTGGTGATGATGGAAATGTAGGTAAGAGGGGAAAATGGGGAGGAAATGAGGTGAGAAGGGGAGAAAATAGGAGGGAGCACTTGTGATTGTCGAGTGACTACAGGTGCAAAGGAGGTGTCAAGAGTGGAAGAGGCCACATGTTGATCTACTACAATACTCACTGGAAATTCGTTGGTGATTGTTAGAGATGGATAATGGAGAACCACAACTGATGAAGAAGGTGCAACAAATGACATAGGTTGAGATTTACTCCCACTATGAAAAATCTTAAATTTTACCCTTTTAGTGGACTTGCACCTTTATCCTTTTTACCATGTGAGGGGCCCACCTTTGATGATGATGTGAAAGGTAGCTTTGGGAAATTGGATTCCTTGAGCTTCATACCCCATGAATATAACCACACCTTTGTGCATACAAGGGTTTGAGTGACTCTCTCTTGTATAGACATTGTTTCCTTGACTGGCCAGATGACTTCCAGAAATATGGTGCTGTCACCGTCCATTTGTTCATACATATTTTCTATGATACTCTCGTTATCAACCACATCTTTGGGGACCTCTACGAGATTCAACATCCTTATCTAATCCAAATTCAACTTGTTATTGTACTTTCTTTTGACTGCAACCTCATCCATGAGATCAATCCAAATGTCCTCGAGATCTGAAACATGAAGTTGCTACGTTCCACGAGCTTTAAGAATTCCTCAAAAATCAAAGCATGGTCTCAACTTCATAGTCTTCTTAAGCTTATCTTATAACTCGTAGACCACACTTTTGGTTTTGATCACAGAGGAGCACACATATATCTTGATTGATATAGGAAATGAAACGACAACCTTATGTTTACTTTTTTGAAACTTGTGGAAATCTAAAAGTTATCGAACCAATTCCATAAGAATCAATTTATCACTCAGATATCTTGGAAGACACGTTGGTGTTTCCTGAAATATGACAACTCGCGAATATGTAAACTTTCTGAATTATAGTAAGATGCAATCCCACTTTGATACTTCATTCCACGTAGCATCCGAGACTCTTTACTTTGTAAGATTAGGATCCAATCTACAGATAACCTCTTAAAATAAGGCATCATTAACTCTTTTGAAATGTTCTAGGATTCCTTTCAAAGACAACTAAGGATAAAACTTATAAATGTGATAAGTCGATTTATTACCCTTTGTATCCAACCCATGATAATTTCTCATCTCGACTGCAACATAAGTAACATAGGATATCATGTAAAACTTACATGTGGAAAGGATTGTTTTCATTTGAGCGTTTATGGTATCACTAATGAAGGTTCCCTAGTTAAGATACTGCTTAGTATTTTTATGATGGTGATGAACTTATACATCCATCTATGAAATTCCTTAGCTTCCGAGAGCTTAAATACCTGGCTAAGGAGTGTAATAATATCATTGATTTCTAAACTGGAGTCACTTATGGGAGCCATTTTTGGAAACCTGGATATATCAAGTTTAGGTTTAATCAGGAACTTCGTATTCACATGTTTAACACAATTCTCTAAGTCATTATCCCATGCCTATTGAGCCATTTGAATATTTGTGTCAACATATTCCTTGAAATTGGGAAGCTTGAGGAGTGCATACAAATAATCTATATCGAATTTGATTACTACTTCTCACACCTGATTCCAAATTGACCTTGAGTTCAAATCATAATTAGTGGCACATGCAAGACTAAATTTGGGACACTAAGTAGAAACGAGAAAATCCACTACCAATGGTAATCCACTTGCATAAAGAGATTGCATCCATGAAGTTTTTGATGAACTCTAAACTCTGGCCCAAAATTCATCCATGTCTACATGTCCAAACTTTGTGTCCCTAATATCAAAATTTGAATCAATGTTTGAGGGAGCCACAACACCCCGATACTTGTACTTCATTTCTTTAGTTACTTCCTTCTTATGCTTTCCTTTTCTTGAATCAAACACGAGGAACTTTCCATAAAACTTCCTAGAATCCCTAGAAGAGAATTGGGTTTTGCACCCTGCTCAACAAGTATGAAAGCCCGACAAATTGAGTCGAAAAGATAGCCTTGTCAAACACCTGAGAAAACCCGAACAATTGATCAGAATTTTACCATTGTTTAGCACCTTCAAAAACCTGATACATGATGAGATTTATAACTTGTTTGGAACTTGAGAAAACCTAACACACTGCGGAAGATACAACTTGTTTAGCAAGTACAAAATCCCAAAACACTAGTCGAAAAGATCACCTACTTTGACATGCGTAAAACCCGATAATAAAACTTTAGGCATAAAAACCTTTAAACTTGTTTCCAATTCCTCAAACTTTGAAGCCCTTGTCAAAATTAAACAAATAAATAATGTAAAAAGATTCCCACTCCTACTTGACATAAAAAATATTCAATTGGGAAGGAAGGAAACAAAAGAAGAAACGGAAAAAGACCCATTTCAACCAAATGCAAACCATGGTATGACCTATAAGTATAAAAAAGGAAGATTTCCTTACCTGGAGATGAAAAAATGCTTTCGAATCCACAAAAAATTATAAAAATGTCAAGGAAATGCAAGTCAGATTTTGAGAGTGCACAAGCATGAAGAAAATCCGAACGGTGGGGGGAAAGTAAGGTATAAATGAAATGGAAAATCAACTATTCATAAAAGACCTAGCAATAAATACACATCAGACAACACATGTGCTCACCTACCTCCAGCTAGACATTAAATGGACTGATTTAATAATAAAAAAATTTACCTTATATGTCATCATGTAATCGAGTCCCCAAAACCTGATATAAAGATGTTTTATCATGTTGGGTTTCAGGTTCGGGAATCATGGAGCATTTTGCATTTGTTCGGGAGGTGAGATGTTCCGAAGTAATCAGATCCCTAAACTAAACAACACATGGTTCAAGTCAGATTTTGGATTTGGGAAACGTGGAACACTTTGCATGCGTTTTGAGTTTCCTATGTTTTATGCAATCGGATCCTGAAACCTGACAACACAGTGTAAATTAGACTTTCAGAATTGGGAAACATGAAACATCTTACATGTTAAGGGAACCTCAAAATCCGATGCAAAGGTTTTTTAGACATCTTTCAAAAACAACGTTTTGGATCAAAAAGACTCAAAAAGGGATTCATTAAGAAAAAAATTGATTTGTTATCTCCATTTTCTCAATAAAATCGAAATTGGGATAACAGTTGGCTCCGATTGGGGACTTTCTTTAATGAAGCAAAGGAAGAGAACTTAGATTTCTAAAGTATGAACCATTGGGCTATGGAGTCGAAAAGAGAAAGAGACACAAATAGAAACAAACACACCAAAACCAAAGCAAAGAAAATGAAAAAAAACATACCAACAGAAAGAAAACACACAATGGTAAAAGTAAATTATGGTACAATGCAAGATGATCTTGCATCACTGTCAAAACAACTTGAGATATTACCCACTGTGAGGCAACGAGAGTCGTGTTACATCAAGATACAAAAGATAAAAGCTATTTTCTCCACACAGTTGGTGAATCTTGAAAGGACCCCTCTATAGGGAATCAAAATTATCATGCATTCCCTTAGACCCTCTTCTTTTATTCTAAAGAAAAATTAAATCTCTGACCTGAAAAATCCCGCTATTTAGATTTCTTTTCAAACATCTTATTGACCTTATCTTGATGTTCCATGATTTGGTCTACTACTGTCGATCTAGCTTCTTCCAACTTTTTCAGGTACATAATTCTTTTCTCAACAAGATCTTGGAAAGTGTTTTCCTCAATTATCTTAGCCAACGTTAAAGATGGCAATTCTAAATAGATGGGAATTTTTGCATCCACTCCATATAAAACCTGAAAAAGGTGACATTCTTTTAGCTCTTTTAGGAGTGATATGATCAACCCACAATGCATCATACAACACTTTGAGCCACGTTCGTTGGTTCTCATCAACTAACTTCCTGATTATAGTCACAAAATTTTTATTACTTGATTCGGCCTAACCATTTCCTTAGGGATAGTAATATGATGAGTGAGCTAAAGTGATCTCATAACCATAAAAAAACTTAGTGATCTCATAAGATGAAAAATTGGAAGCATTATCAGCAACAATCTTATGAGGGATGCCAAACCTGACTATTATGTTCTCTTTAATGAAGTTACAAACAACTTTAGAAGTGTCATGTTTTATTGGAATGGATTTTACCCACTTTTTGAAATAATCTGTTGCGATCAATACATAATTGTACCTAACACTAGATGTAGGGTTTAATGCTCCAATGAAATATATTCCCCATTTTTTGAAAGGTTCTCTAATTACTACGGGCCTCAAGGGAAGTGCCGCTAATTTAGGACGACTGAAAAACTATTAAAAAGCTTCACACTTAGTTACCCATTTAGATGCATCTTGAAAGATAGTGGGCCAATAATACCTTTCTTGCAGGATTTTGTGAGCCGTCATGGATGATGAAAAATTTCCACCTTATACCAAGTTATGAAATGCTTCCAAAATCTTACCTTGTTGAATCTTCTCCACGCAGTGGAGGAACACTCCATCAATCCCACTCTTATACAAATTGTTGGTTCTCAAACTTGCACCCACCTTAGATCAGGTTGAACTGAGTTGTTGAGGCAACAATGGGACTGTCTCCAAGTTGTGGGACCTTGTGCACTTGAGACATACCTTCAGAGAAGGTTTGTTCCTCTAGCTACTTCTACTACTACTGCTACTCCTAATGCTAAAATGGAAATCCTAAGCTAAAAATGTCAAGGGACCATGGATAAAAGGATATGCAGAAAGGGAAAACTAATCTAAGGGAGGTGATAACACCAGAAAGAAAGGGGGATGAACACGATCAACTTTAAGCAAAAAAGAAGGAAAATGCGCAGAGGAAGGCTAGACACACATAACACAAACCAGAACACAATTGCACAATCATTTTCAATGGACACAATTAGAAAAGGAAATGCAAGGGATGTGAGGAGGCGTAACAAACACACAATGTAAGGGAAGACAAAAAAGAAGAATAAAAAACAAGTTAAGGCAAAATGTAGCCACAAAACAATGCTTCTATTACTTCCAGAGATGCACAATCTGTTACAATGGCATATGAGGCTGATATCCACATGCAAAGACTAGATCTAAAGGTCTGTCACTCAAAATGCAAGGCAATGCCTATGCAAATCAAAATTATCCAACCCTTTGGAATGAGAAATGACCTTACATTTATAGATGAATGGATAAGAGAAGAGGATGACAAGGGGGGAAAATCTGATTTGAAAACTCAGCCACTAATAATAAGTAATGAATGCTTGAGAATCTGCCTATAAATCAATCAAATGCATTTCCACATGTCTGTTTGGCATGTAGGAGGAGGAGAGATTTGAATCAAATCTGGTGGTTAGAGTAATTAAATCCTACATTAATGTCATGTGGGACGTTTTCTTGCTTCACACCTACCTAATCCTACCAAAAAATTGAACTCAAGTGATTTGGAGTGTATCCCACATTAGCAGCTATCCAACCAACCTAGGTGCGCGTGTGTTAGAGCCCTGTAGCAAAAGTTATCATGATTTGAAGGCTATAGTGAAATCTGAACATGCAATGACATGTGACACATGCTGATTAGCTGGAAGATCGACCAATTGTACATTTGTTTTGTTGTTTCTACCATATTTCATGCATTGGTTCGTCATAAGGATTCAATGCCCTATTGGTGCGCTTTGATAGGTTGTGTGTGAAACACTCATTTTGACAAGCTGTCACGTGGCACATTAACTAGTGCAAAAGAGGGCACGAACGTGCACATGGAGCGGAAAAGTGCAGAAGAAGGAAACAAAAATAAGGCATGCAAAATTAACGCGCACGGGAGGAACATGAACATACTTATAGGAGATAAATATGAAGGTAGGGCTTGAGCATCAAAAGGTGATGCATGACAACAAGAAAGGGGTCATGCAAAAATGTCAGGGACTTAACTAATTTTAGGACACAATTCTAAGGTGCATGTGAAGGGTGAATGAATTGTTGGGAAGAAGTTGAGTTCGTAGGGGGTGAGTGCTAGAGGAATGGAAGAAGATAGAGAGGGGAACAAGAAAAATGGAAAGCACAAAGAAAAAGAAGAGTACGAGAGGACGCGCGAGGAAGTACAACCAAGTAAATAATGCCAAGGAAGTAACCAAAGGGCACGTAACCTACAATATATGAAACTCAGAGTCAAAATGGGGATGTAAGTTGTTAAATTAACTAAGGGAGTTATTTTAGACAACATAAACCATTATCCCAGAGTATATACTTAGCTGACCTCAACTTGATTGTCTGCTTCTCCTTTGAAATCAGATGTGTAAGACATTCTCCGTAGGTTAAAAAGAAAGCAATGTCAGAATATCATTCATCTCTCGTACTCACAAATAGAACCATGGGTAATTGATTAACAAAAATAAAGATTATTGCCTAGATGACCGAAAGGGATATCTAGGGTATTAATGTTAATCTAGTTAGGAGGACTAAAATGTTGTAAATGAAATAAAGTAGTATGAAATAAATGTAAATAAAAATATTATATATGAAATGAAAACCCTACGTGCAAGAGAAGAGTAAGGAAAAGACTTAGCTAGTAACAAGATATTGTCGCATATCTGGAAATAGAATCTGGAAGTGCAGACGAACCCTCAGGGACCCTGCGAAGGGAAAATCTAGACTATTTGAGATAACACAGGTGCCTGGGAGTGTACTAGGGCACCCCGGGTGCCCTGGTTTGCAATTTGGGCTCTCACAATAGTGTAAATGTTTGAAACCGCAATCTGGTATGGTCTTTAAATGTCTCTGAGTGCTTCCCATCTGTCACGCTGGATTTTTCAGATGAACTAGAGGATGACCCGTAACGCAAGGAGAAGTATCAAACCCTAGAAAAATGAAAGATGCATATGAATGAGTCAAACTGACTTCAACCGCCAAGCTAGTGGACTTATGACTGAGCACTGCACTACATTACAAACCCGTATGTAGTTCTGGTGTGTGTGTGTGTGTGTGTGTGTGTGTGTGTGTGTGTGTGTGTGTGTGTGTGTGTGTGTGTGTGTGTGTGCGTGCATGTTGTGCCCTAGGTGCTCTCGTGCCAGTCACACTTTGTGAAGTAGCAAGCAATAATAGCTATAGAAATGTAAGTAGCATGTGTGCATGGAATAGAATTAAATCCCTCCCCCTATGAAGTGTGTGTGATGCATATCTCCTAGCTTGAATGCATGCCATTGTGTGGATGCAAGTGATGTAAAGCATGCAACCCTAAATGGAGTGATAGTAGTGATAAGATGTAATGACCTAGGACCCTTATTATGGTCTTATAGCTTTATATTTATAGGGCTCTCAAGCTTGATTTTGTAATTAATCACGACAAGGTCGATTGAGAAGAAGATAAGGATGACCAACAACTATAAGTGACCAAAAAATAAGCGGAAGAGGTTATGCGTAGACTAGGGCACCGAGAATGGGACCAGGGCACCTCGGGGCGCCCTGATTTCAAGCTAGAATGTCGGAACAGTCATGAAATGGGCTTATAGGTTTCAGGAAATACGTGGAAAAGATGAAACAAAAGATAAGAAAAAGGTGGCCAAAAGGTGGGATTAATTGGTACTTTGTACACTTGAGAACCTTCTAAATAGTAGTATAATACTGAGCTAAATATTGTCTAATGTTCAATATTTGTGTCTACATTTCCCCCCACTTTATGTTGGTAAGCAGAAAGCTCGATAACATAAAGTAGATAGATATGCGTACTTGATAACAATGTAGAGTGTAGATAAAGATGTGCCGACGGACTAGACTCAAGCATGGAATGACAAAAAGAAAAATGTGGAGTGTGGATTCTAAAGATGAAACATGTGTATAAAAAGTGATGAGAGTGAACCTAGGGCGGAACACACGTGTAGTTGTTGCTGTGTGTAGTGTAACTGCATGGTTAGTACCGCCCTGGTGTGTTGTCGTTGTCGTTGTCATTGTTGTTGTAGTTATTATCCCCAATTTGACTGCTTGTTTCTCATACGGTGGACCTGCAAGGAGAAAATGATCAAGTAGTCAAATATGTAGATATGTAAAAACATTGTGTAAAATACGCTAGAATAGAAAGTGTAAATAGAAAAATGGAACATGTGCACCTGATCCATGTCAAGAAAAAGGGTGTAGAAGGATATCTTGTAGTGTTGTGAGTTTTTCGGCCAATCTCACGCCACCCTGGTTGAAGAAGTATAGGGAGGAACTATGTTATATCCTCTAACCTTTAACCACTTTTGTTGAAATGTTGGAAGACATCTTTTTATTATCCTTGTTTTTTGGATGATCCGACACCATTGGATGAAGAAGTGTAGAGAGGCACACCCATTGTAACCCCTGAGCCTATAACCGCTCCGTAGAATTACCAAATGACACCATGTCCTATTAAGGACGTTGTGTATGGAGTTCATATACTGGTCTAAACTCACTCATTGTGTGTGAACTGATGTAGATATATTGTATTAGTAGAAACCCTCGATGATGTCCCCCTCTTTGGGGGTGCATGTGATGACACTAGAAGGAGAATGCAACCCCAAGATAGGACCAACCACACTCTGACCTATAGAACTTTTCCCTGCAGGGGGAAGGGAAATGCTTGGTAAATACGAAGGTGCACACAAAAGGGGATGGCTAGTCAATACAAGTGTTAGTCCGAACACATGCATGCAAAATAAGACATGTGTAAAATACACAGACAATGTAAAACTACTATGCAAAGTAGCGTAAACACGCAAGAAAACAAACAGACCTCACAAAGCAGGTTTCAAACATGGGACATTACTCATGATGTCATAAGACACGCAAGCACATCATGGCCACAAATGACAATCAAGTGTGCATACAAGGAAAGGGAAAAGCCCACATATAATGGCCAACAATGCAGACAAGTAGAAACAGAGAGGTGGTCATGGAAACATGCAATCTTGCAAAATAAATCTTACATTTGGAACACCCGTTAGCATGTTAGAGTGATAACCAATATGTCAAAACACATGAAAAAGTAGTATAAGATGCTAAGTACAAAATGGAATAATAACACCTGGATAGGATGAATGTGGATGCCCCCAGCCACTGGTATAGGAAGGGTAGAAGGTGAGCATCCATGTCATGTGTAGAGTCCTGTATCTATGATCACACTAAACAAAGGCGTGAACATGCATGTGTGCATGATAGTGACATATAAGAAAGGAATCTAACATGTGTAGTAGAATGAGCATGCAAAACACTAGTAAGTAAAAGTAAATACTACCAAGACAATGCAGTATGCAGTGGATGGATGGAATGGAATGCAATATAGAATGATAGGAGCAATGTGCCCCCCGAGTGGATGAAATGTGTATGTAGTGAGGTTCATTTTGTTTTCCCCCTCAACAGTCAAGAATGAGCCGCAAATGAGAGTATGTCTTCAGGAAAACGTTGAGTAGTGTAGGTTATGTCTAATGCGTTATGATGAATATGTATGTGTAGTGGTGATGAAATGCGGCATGGGGAGAAGATGTGTGTGGACCCTATAGCGTAAGCATATACCGTGACTTTGTTGAATAGATGAGTGATGATTTATCCCTAAGCGTATATCACTATAAGATGAATGGATAGGAATGCAACATATGGAAGGATGTGTGTGAACCTTATAACCTAAGTGTATACCACGACTTGGTTGAATAGACAAGTGATGATTTAGCCCTAGGTGTATATCACTATAAGATGAAAGAATGGAAGGTGGTGATGTAACCTAAGGGTGTATACCATGACAAAATGATAGAATAGGTGTGTTGATTTAGCCTAAAATATATACCATTAAGTGATGCATAAGGCAAGGGTGGTGATTTATCCTAAAGCGTATAACACTAAGTGATGAGTAGGATAAATGATGATGTAATAGAATGACGTAGAATAGGATAATAGAATGTGTGATGATAGGATGCGGGAGGATAAGGATAATTTGATGAAGAGAGTGGTGATTTAACCTAGGGTGTATACCACTAAGTGATGATCGAAGGTGTGATAATGTAATGGACTACTGTGGAATTGAGAAAAGTGAAATGTAATAGATTGATATAATAGGAGAAGATAATATGTAATATGATGATGTAGAAGTGATGAAAAAAGTGGTGATTTAATCTAAGGTGTATACCACTATGGTGTGTGATGATGCGTGTGGGTGACGAGATATTCTAAGGCATCGGTCACTAGTCTGATGAATGTGGTATGATGACATGTCACATGTAGGTAAGGTCCATTTAATTGGTAAACCCTCATCAATTGAGTATGGATCAAGTGTGTCATAGGGTGGTGAGTGTAGTGCGTAGAAAACAACGTAGTGTAAACGGCCGAGGTATGTAAACATGTGGTGTAGAATGTGTAGTGGGTATGAAATGTAATGTAATTAATGTGTAGGTAGAAGTATAATGTGTAATTATAATAGATAAAACTAGACCCAAGTATAAGGAAATCTAGTGTAGCATGTAGAAAACAACATAGTATAAATGACCAAGGTATGTGAATGTGTGGTGTAGGCAATGTAATGTAGAATGTGCAGTATTTATATGTAATGTGGAAGATACGCTGATAGGTGTAGGTATAATATGTGATGGTAAAAAATAAATCTAGACTCATATATAACATGACCTAGCGTAAATGTAGAATGAGAGGATGAAATGCAAAACTAGGCTCATATACGATGATGACTAGTGTAGTGTATGATATGGAGATATAATGCAGGATGATCGAATGTAAATGTATAGGTTCTGTAGTGCAGTGCGTGGGGTTCACTGTAATGGTAATCCCTCAACATTCCAGTGTGAACCGAAGCACAAGAGTGCGTCATCGAGTAATGGCGGTGCTATAATGCTTGATATTATATGCCTATATAAAGAGTACATATGTGTGAGTGGGTGGGGGGGGGTAGGGTGTTATGCCCCCAAATGTACTATAATGATAACAATCTATGCATCCATGCAAGAGGAGCCATACCATTGTGGGAGAGCATTGGCTATGTCGAGATAGGAGAGAGGGCCAACACAATGGTAGGCCGAAACAACATTAAAACCATGTGACGATGATGGAGTTAAAAATGTGGACTGCCCATTATTAGAAGTAGTGTCTTTGTCAACAATGATTAGTTGGATCTTATGTGGGACTGGTGATGTTGTAAAAGTGTTGGTAGGAGGAGGTGGATTGTTTATGAGAGGTGGTTACATATTTTGACTTGTTAGTGTTGTGGATGACTTGAGAGAAGGAGGTGCTAAATTGATTTCTAGAGGAGGTTACCGAGGTGGTGTTTGATCATTATCTATTGATGACTCAGGTCTAGGAATCCATTGGGATGTAGCATTATTATTATGTTCAAGTATAAGAGGCTCAGGTGATGGCATGTCCTAAGGGTCAATTATATGACATGTAGTGGACCTAGATTGCATATGATTTTTCCCATTAAATCCTTGAATGCTAAGTCCATAGCCCTTTGAAAAGTAACTCTGACGTTAATCAACCCAAATGACATCCTACGATAAGTAAATGTTCCACATGGAGTAGTGAATGATGTCTTATGTTGATATTCCTCAACCACCTCAACTTGATTATATCCTAAGAGTCCATCCAACATACATAGCATCTCAGATCCCATGACTGTGTGTAATACTTAATCCATAATCGACGAGGGGTAATTTTCTTTTAATGAAGATTGATTGCAATTTCAAAAATTGTCACAGATGCGGATCTCTCCATTTTTCTTACGTACAGGGATGATGTTAGCCACCCATGTGGAATGGTGAATGGGGAAAATAATGCTTGCATCCAACATCTTCTGAATCTCGACAAGAATAGTTCCTGAAATCTTGGGATTGTAATGTCTTTGTTTTTGCATGTACGGTTGAGAATTCAATTTTAGAGGGATATTGTGTTACACATATTTAGGCTTGAAGGATTTCAAATCTGCATAGGACCATGCCGATACACCCATATATTTCTTCAAGAGTGCGAAAAACTACCTTTTCTCTTTAGGAGAGCAACACTTACCAATATTCATAATCCGTGGTTGTTCAAGGGAGCTTATATTAACCTGTTCAACTTTAGCAGATGAATTTCCTTCAAACTATTTTTTTCAATGAAATGGTCGTGTTTATCGAATAATCCTTCAAGTGATACCAAGCCTTTGGGAAACTTGTTTCCCTTCGGTTGAATAAACTCACCACTAATTTCTTATTGAGAATCAGAAATAAATTCACGAAGAACCAATTCCGAACCCTCAAAATAAAGCTCACTAAAATTGTCAAATTTCTCTAGAAAAGCCAAGACTTTTTGATCATCATTGAAGACTTTCCAATGTGAAGAATTATCTGGGACACTTGGTCAATAAAATATCTCAATAGTATAATTATCTTCTTTAAACTCGGGATGAGGAAAAAGTAGTGAAGTAGATACTGCAAGGGAATCTTCCTTGTCATTATGATCTCTTGGCACTACCTTGATAGAAAAGGTATCGAAATATTCAATACAATCCCAAACTTTGTTCCTGTAATGTTTCAAATGATCATTCTTTACTTGATAAACAGTCTTGACTTGATTGATAATTAGCTCCATGTCCCCTTGTACTTTCAAATTCTTGATCCCTTTTTTCTTTGCCACTACTAATCCTAATAAAAATGCTTCATATTCAACAGTATTATTAGTGTTATCAAACTACAATTTAAATGAAAAAAGAAAATTTTCAAACTCAAGAGAAACGAGTATTACTCCTGCGCTGGATCTCGAAGTAGATAAAATACCATCGAACTCTAAAGTCCAAATAGCATTGGAATCCTCTTTCATAACTACTACATAAGACAAGTCCTGATCTGAGGTCATGAAATATTTTCCCAAACCAACATCTTCAAAAATAATCTGAGCTTTGGGATCATTAGACTTAGTAAAAAGATATTTTTCTTGAGCTTTGGGTTTGAGAATGCACATGGTTCCATTGACCGATATCTTAGCTTTTGTCTAGTACATATAAATATTTCCACCTGCATCCTTGCAAAAACATGTCCCAAGAAAAATACCATAAGTTTTTTCGGATATATGCTTCTAAAATAGTCAGTTTGACTCTCTTTTCGGGGAACACAACAAAAGTGAATTATGCATCCTTGATTTGATTGATCCGAAGAAGTTTCTTGGTTTCTATAGATTAGCAGCGTTCAAATGGATTTGTGAGAGTGAGTCCTAGAGCATGGGATACCTTTGCATGCATAAAATTATCCGAGGACCCTGAATCAATTATACAATTGCCGAGTTTAAAGCCATTTATGAGTAAGGATAAATAGAATGGCTCAATCTTCCTTAAGGTAGAAGTCATCATCATGTTATTTTGGGACAGAGGACGAGAAGGATTGGGTAGGAGTCCTTAGAGGTTGTAGCATTAGGTTGAATAAAATCCGTGCTTCTAATAAATTTGGTAAGCTTTTGAAATTGTTCTAGGTTAGACTGCAAATACTTTGCTTCAGATATTTTAATCTTGGTTCTCTTAGCATGATCAGTAATATCAAAAGTAGTATAGGAAGGAGCAATTGTAGGCCCAGATCTTTCAACATTTACCTATGGGCTTGGGGAACTGGTCTCGGGAACAACAAAAGGAGAAGGATTTGATGAAGTAATGGATTTCTTGGTAGCTAATTTATCCTTGGTTGCATAGGAAGAGGAGTCCCTCTTTTTTCAAAAACTATTGGACTCTCTTTATCTTTAGGTTTTTCTATCTCTTTCCTTGGATTTTGGGACTGAGTAAAAATAACAAAATATTAGCCGCTAGTTTTGTAATCATCTTATTTGTATTCCAAATACCCAATATTGGAGTCGACAATTGAATCATCATATGACTCATCAGCATAACCAGAAGATTCAAAATCATCATTAGCCTCTTCATTTTCTTCTTCTTCATCACCCTCAACTACCTCGACAGTTACATTAATAGGAGGTGCCTCGATAGCCAAGCTTAGTTATACATGAGGCAATCGATTTTTATCTCGCATAGAAGCACCATTATTATTGTTGAAGTTCCTCCTAGGGATATCCTTGAAAGGGGCATTTGATACATGTTGAGACCTCTTCTTCTTTAGATTTATTAGATCATTATCCATTTTCTGAATCATAGGATAAGTGGTACCTTGAGAAGAAATTTGATTGTCAGGTTTGGAGGATTCTCTGCTGATTTTTCTTGCTAAGATAAGATCATCTTTGATTTATGTAGCCATAGCTTGTGCAATGACTAAATCAAGAATGAGAGACCTCCTAAGTAGAAAAATTACTTTAGGAAGTTGGGCGTTGATGAAGAAGCACTTCTGATTTTCAAGAGTAGGAACTACAAGCTCAAGAATTTTGTTGATTAGTTTGTTAAACATGGCCACAAAATCACATATAGGCTCATGTGATTCCTTCTTCATATGAGTGATCTGAGCCAACAACACATGTGAATCTTCCACGGGTTTGAATCTTGCCTCAAACTGTGTTCTCACAGTCGCCTAGTTTGTAATGCATACATTCGGAAGATGATAAAACCATTTTACAGCAGTGCTTTGAAGTGTTTCAAGAAATAACCGAATAGACACATCTTCATGAGCCACCTGATGATCAAGGGATCATTTTTGATATCAAAAGTTCCCTAAACATCTCTAAACTATTTCAATGCAGAAGAGCTTTCCGACGACTATGAGAAAGCGACAAACAGACATTGGGAGCTCTAGTTATGTCTGGTCAAAGTTCAGTCCATGGGAAAGTCAACTCTGGTCAACATGTCAATATTGGACCAAGGGCATTATGACACTTGGCGAAAAGGCAAAGGGAGTCGTTTGTTGGTTTTCGATCTCTGGTCTTCGTTGGTCGTAAAATGATATAACTTGTGGGAGCAAGAGGGTCAAATTTTTTAATGGAGGGGAGCCCGACCGCCGTGTGGACTAATTTGTTATTGCCAATGTGGTGGGTCCACAAGCCACCACGTGGCTTTCCACCACTCATTGAATTCACTCTATTTTCCTACCGAGAATAGAAAAGTGTACAATGTGGTCGAGTTGCACTAATTTTAGCTCAGCGAGCTACTTAACCGAGTTTATCACATTATTCTTAATCAGTTTAGTATGGATCGAGTTCATTCAACATTGTTAGGGATGCACAATATTCACAACAACCCAACGTACATACCACGTGTCTAAGTCAAAGTGGGCAGGATAATTTTAAAGCCATGTATTATGTGAAGTGGTAAGTATGGCCAGCCCACATAATCCTCCAAACCCCCATGTTATGCTAAATCCACGTGGTGGATAAGTGGTGAAGCGGTGGTGGGGAAAAGGCCCATGTGTGGGAAGATCCATGTGAAGGATGAGGAGATAAGGTTTATTAAAACCTTACCAAAAACTAAGGTGCTGCCCAATGTGGGATATACCCACTTAAACATGCAAAACCACCTAACATGGCCTTAACCACCAACATGGGATTTTATCCCATTTATTTTGCTAAACTGCCCACTATGGGATTTTATCCCATTTTTCATGCTATGGGTAAAGGCTTATTATAGCCTAAGGATAATTTTTAAATGCATTATTTAAGGGCCCTATTTGGGTATAAAAAGGGACCCATTGCATTGTAAAAGAACACACAACTTTAGAAGCTTAAAGCAATAGCTTAAGGAATATTGTCCGAGCAAGTAGAGGAGCGTTTTTATTGATAAGACCTATTTTTTTAGGCTTATTATAAAGTTGTGAAGACCTATTTATTAAATATAAATTATTGTGCCTAGGAGTTATTAATAATAATTATAGTGCCACACTAAATTATTGTGAAGCCTGGAATATTGACCAGAGTGTCGTAGGGCATTACGAAGCGTCTGGAAGGCCGATCAAGAACCGAAGGATTCCTAACAGTGGAGTTGGTGCCATAGAGCTTGCTAAATATGCCAGGAAAGGGGAAGTCAGGTGCTATTATTCACCCTTGTCATCTGAAGGTCCGAATATTCTTCTAAGCAAGTTCTTAATAGTTTCCATTAGGTTTTCTTATGAAAGTACTATTGTAACTTACAAGTTTTGACTAGTGGAATGATTCAATAAGAACCCAGAGACGTAGGTAATTGCCAAACTCTGTAATCAATCATTGTGCAATTTGTCATTATATGCTTGCATTAATTTCAAATTGATTACTTAAAAGGAGCAAATTATCAACAAATAAAATAAGCCTATAAGGGTCCTAGATCAGGTGAATAAAAACTTGATAATTTTCAGATCACCCGAGTACCCCACCAGCTAAAAAGAATGCAAATACATGCTCATCTGGGTGCTATTTTCCATCACCCTTGAATTTTGGAATGTTCTTACGAGACCCATGTGGAAAATCATGTAATGGTTAAGCAAATGAAAGAGGACTGTACGTCGGAAAAGCGACAGGGCGAGCGTGAGAATCAACCAGTAACTCTTCCGCGTACCCGACCTCCCGAGGTCGTGCTCGAGACAGCCGGTGGGGGTAGAATATGCAGATAAACTAATTAGGTAGTCTAATGTCTTCGACACGCACTAGTGGAATTTACGAATCTAAGGCAAAGAAGGCCCTTCTAACTTGGACTGGTGTGATAGATCGATCAGCGAGGATGACTGCTCGAAGGCTCTAATCAATATCGAGCTCTAGCGTGATTCGATCTATGGGTTGCAGAATACGTGGAAAGTGACCTGGGATTGTTTCGTGTATATCCCCTGATAAGGTCATATAGTGGATGATGAATACAATCGATTCTATGGACGATTTTCTGGCCTAGTCCAGAACTCCCTAGCTTCGTTAGCCGCTATATCTAGTAAGGACAGTTGTTCGATGATGATAGGTGGAAGTGGGGTGGACCTGAATACCAAAGTACGTAGGCTAGCGTCTATATCGGATTGACCTGTGGACTCATTGGACTGTGGGGTCTGTGGATCACAACCGTAGACTCTCGGTTGTTGCGGTCCTGTTATGGTCATACGTGAGATCAAGTTCTAATCCCTAGTATCCAGTAATCCTATGCTTTCTCAGCTTCTATGTTTAGAACCAATAGTTGTGCGATCTTCTCAGAATACCTTACAGGTGTTCTCGCAACCTGGATTCTTAAGCTGGTATCTATATCTATGAGGGTGTCTCCAGCATCTGGCTGTGGAACTAGAGAATCGCACCTGAATGTTTGTTCTCTTTCGAGCCCTTCTACGGTCATGTGGATGTTTTCTAGGGTAATCTGTAGTTTGGCTGACTTGACCAAAAATGCATGTGCTTGGTCGTCTTCTATGTTTAATCCCCTTAACTGTGAACTGATCAGTTGTAAATCTGTGGTTGTTCGGAATACTTGTATCCTGAGATTTTGGTCTATGTCAACTATTGCTGTGACTAGGTTTGGTTGAGGCACGATTGGCTCAAATATATATTCTCTGGGCTCTTGAGGTCCCGTGATTGTCATACGAAACAAAATGCAATCTAACTGTAATGAAACAAATTCTAACTAAGTGAAATAAATCTAACTACATATAACTTTTATCTTTTCCATGAAATATTCTAACAATTCTAAGAAAAACAAACTATTTTATGCGTATCTAGAAATAATAACTAAACAATAATTAAAAATAGACAAGATAACCGAGTGTGGGTTATTTGCCTGTGCGATTTGTAGAATTATTCTAAATGACTAAAATAATCTGTCTAATCTACCTGCAAGATTCTCGATCCTACCTCAAAAGTGAGGAGTGAATCATAGTTTCTTAGAAACTATCAATCCCCACAGCTTCCCTGGAAATATCGAGAATAGAATGAAATGAAATAAAGCGATTAACTACTCTATTTGATATGAATCTGACTAGAACTTTGAAATGTAAAACCTGGATTCCGCAGAACAGTGGCGAATCCGATGGTGTGTGTATGATCTCGTCCCCTCAGTATGATCTTCTTTGTTCTTTCATGTTCACTTGGATCCAGAAAAGCGTGTAATGCTAGCACCGATAGGAGTATATTTTGGGACAAGGACAGCTCAGAATGCAGACCGAGAATGCGAGTAGGAGAGGGATAGCGCAAGAGTACAGAGCTTGGCTTATGCGATTCCTAGCAGGATTTTACTACGAGTCATGCAACGTGAAGCAACCAGAACCTTTGCAACTATCCTATACGAAGAGCAAAACCTGCAACTTTAATGGCTTCCCAAGCTACTCTATTCCAAAATAAAGACACTTCTTGCACAAGTTGGGTATGTGGCTTACTAACAAGCTGAATAAAGCTAACCAGGTATATAATGAATTGAACTAAGAACTCCAAGACACAGTAAAAATAAATCTACAGCAAAGATGAATTCAGAGGAAAGCTTCTAACTAGATTGGATGGAACAACATCACTGCCTGCACAAGATGGGTCTGTGGCTTACTAACAGCTGAGCAATACTGACCAAGTATGAAATAAGCTATGCTATCAATCCTAAGCAAGCTAACCAAAGCACTAAAAATCAGAAGACTCTAACAAGGAAAAAATGGTGACCAAAAGCTCCAGCTCAAATTCTTCACCCAAATTCAGACCAAAAACTCCAGACCAAAATCAGACCATTTGCATGTACACAAACCATGCATTTATAGGAATTCCAACACTCCAAAAACCAAAACCAAATTGAACTCCTAAACAATAAACAAAGGAAAAACACTGTTCCAGGGGACCAAAAACATTAATGCATGCTCAAGTCGGCAAAGAAAAGCTGGTGAAACGTGATATTTCACGCGAGTCGCGTCAAAAGAGCGTTCTGGAAAACGCGCACAGGACCGCCGCTCTGAGCAGGGCAGCGGTTACAGGACCACTGCCCTGTTCAGGGCGGCGGTCACAAGACCGCCACCCTGAAGGGCGGCTGGTTTCGTCACTGAAGGTCAAGAGGCCAAGGAAAGAGGGGAAAAGGGGAAAAAAAAGGGCGCGGGGGCTAAGCGGGGCATGCGGGATGTTAACGCATACTTCGAGGGCTTTTCTAGATCCCGAACACCTTGTGAGGAGACCTGTATCATCATTGGGGCATTTATTACACCGTTCCGCATTACAGTACCTTACAATTTTGGGTACGTACATATTGCCCCCTCGGAGAAGCGTTTTAGCCATGAAAGAGGCATAAAACAGTGGGTCTCGAGTATGGCAGTCCTGAAATGGGGGGTTTAGAAGTTATACCTTACACGTCCGTGTGTCGAAATGACGCCATCCAAAATTCCCGCTACCTGCAAAATGAAAAGAGAACTCAAGTGAAGATAGATACAATAATTTGGAAAACAAACACTAAAATAACAGGGAAAGAGGACGTACCATTTGTGCGGGGATAGGAACTTACCTCCGTCGGCGCTCCGAACCTGTGAAAAAGCCATTTTGAAACGAAACAGAACGATATATATATGAAAGTGGGCCCATTTTCCTATTCATTTGCGCGAGTCGATTTGATAGATTTTGAGCTCTGGGACCCACGGTGACGGTTTCTTGTGCGAATAGAGTCGAAACGTCTGGAGTGAGATAGCGATCATGCCCTCACGTGCGGAACGCCACCCCGCGAGATCACAAGTTGGTTTTCTTTAATTTTGCATTTTTCCCCTTTCAAATTTGAAATGGCAAATTATTTGTAATGGGGGGGTTATTTTTGAAAATGTTTGGTTCAAAAGGTCCATCTAGGGGGGACGCCTACTGGGTAGGCTCTTTTTTTAGCTAAAATGGTCTATTTTTGCGTTTTTTTGGACTTTTTAGGGTTAACAACCCACGCAGGTTTTCAGACCACGACCGCCGCCCTGTTCAGGGCGGCGGTTACACGACCGCCGCCCTGATCAGGGCGGCGGTTACGAGACTACCACCTTTAAGGCGGCAGTTACAAAACCGCCTCCCTACTCAGGGCGGCGGTTTTGCACAGAAAGCAAAAGGGACTTGCTTTTGAGTTTGTTCTTGTATTTTCTATGCACTTCTGTACGTTTTTATGACTCTCCTCGGCATTAATTAGATACTAACTTGCTCTGTTTTGTGTGTTTTTGGTTGTATGCAGTGCGAGCGAGGAGTACATCAGATGGAGTCGAGAGAGGGAGTGTGATTGGCTGCCCGGGGTATTGGATGCCCTTTCGCCAGACGAGGAGGACACGTTACAGAGGGCCGGCATATTGTGTATATCGCGTGTGCCCCATGTTACGCCATCGAGTCACATCCTTTGTGACTTATTTTCTTATTGGGATGCAGATCGGAACACTTTCCGACTGCCAGGTGTCCGCGGTGAGTGGACTATTACTCTGGAGGATGTCTACCGTATCTTGGGGGTCCCGATCATCGGGAGGAGACTCACACTGGAGACAGCTGGGTCCAGAGCACAGATTGCACAGTGGGCAGGTTATATGGGGGATGCAGCTATTTCCACGAGGCCAAAGAAGGGAGTGAGAGTTAGATCCATTCCTTCTTTTCCCATCCCCGTATTTCGACAGGCCATCATGGGGATCCTTGCCTTGAGACTGATCGGGGACAAGGGAGGGGATACATTGTTATACTGCTAGGCCCCCATCATTGCACAGATAGAGGGGCATGGTCGGATATACGCCTGGGGTGCAGACATTTTGGGGACCACTTATCACGACTTATACAGGGTGGTCCATTTACAGGGACAGTCCTTTGAGCCACCCTACTCTAGTTATGAGTTGGGTGTATGAGCGCTTCATTCCCTATGGCAGAGGCGTGGAGGTGGCAGATCCCAGGGCTATGAGGGAAGCCAGATGGTCAGATATGTCGGCTGCTTAGAGCACCTCACCAGCCAGTAGCTTCCCTCACCATAGCAGATATGGAAGTCATACCATACCAGCTCATGGCCGGCATTTGGGGAGAGGAGGCTCTCACATTGATCTCTTGCTCCACCATAGGGCAGCTTATTGACCGTGTGGGACGGGTGGAAGGTACATCCTTTTGGCAGGGTTCCTCAGCAGTTCGGCCTCCCATATGTGGGCATGCTTCCTCCAGTGGCACCAGTTTATAGATCAGTCTGGGAGGCTAGAGGGGGGCCTAGAGGCCGTGGTTGGACCGTGGTCACTCCTGGTATTCCTATTGCATCCAGGGGGATTGTTCGGGCTAGAGGGAGAGCTGGTGCGCCTCGAGCACCTTTACTTCGGATTACTGTGGGTCCTGCTCATAGTAGTGATGACCCTGTAGATATTGACTTCGATTCTGAGGAGTCCACAGAGGGGAGGGTCAGAGGAGCAGACGGATGACAGCGATCCTGAGTGGTATGACACTCAGGATATTATGCAGGCAGAGAGGGAGGAGCAGAGTGTAGAGAGAGAGACTCTAGCTTCAGAGGAGCCACTCTCCCAGGGCCATGGTGGAGAGAGGATGAGTCAGTTGTGGGGCGACATGTTGCCCCTGCTACAGGAGCATCTCCACAGTCGGCAGCGGCATCCGCAGCGGGTGCCGGCCCTAGCGATCCATCTTGGAGGCCCGGCGATCTCAAGTAAGTCATCCTCTCCTCTTTCAGTGTTAGTTTGATTTAGGACTTGTTTTAACTGCTATCTCTCCTTATATTTGTATCTTGTATATTTTAGCCTCTTGCCTAGTTTCTAATTTGTTCTTCTTCTTTGTTTTGCAGAGACTGTCGACGAGTGGCGGGATCTAATCCGTAGGGTATGTACTGATTCTCTGATGATCCCAATGGATAGGACCCGTGCAGAGCTATCTGTAGATGCCGGGGAGCCTTCAGCAGCCGGTAGGCATACTGACATCTTTGCTCCCGTTTGGCACGTGGCCAGGATGGTGTCAACTCTACGTACAAAGTTGGCAGGCTATAGGACAGCCGAGCGTCTTATGAGGAGCCATTCTCATGGTGAGACCGCGGCTGCTCCTCAAGACCCTGAGCCCTCCATGTACATTCAGAGCGCCGGCGTAACTGGAGTCCTAGGCGAGGGCGCGCACCCTTGAAGGGGTCGCGTAGGGGTTGAGAGGCGACTTGGCCCTTGTATATTTTGTACTCATAGATTCTTTTGTATATCACGGGCTCTTTGAGCGTTTTGACCATGCCTAAAGCATGATGGCATTGTATATAAAAATTGATTATTTATATATATGCATTCGATTTTTGGATCAAAAGCTTGTCACTCATCGTTTGTCTTTTCTATTTCCTAGCTGCTTTGTGTATACTACGATGTATGTTTTATATGCTTTCTAGAATGTATGCAATGGAGAACAGATGATGTGAATGCTTGCTTTCTTTTTGTGTTTCATGATGCTGATGCATGATATTGTAGATATACTGTGATCTTAAATCTTAGCTTCTGTGAGCAATTTGGATACCTCATGTTTGTTTTGGCAAAGTGATGGAAAATAACCAGTATGATGAAAAGATTAACTTGCCCCACTCCTAACTCCACGCAGCCAGTAGGATGCGAGGGCTCATCACCAAGAGCCAAGAAGGGCGCAAGTTATGAAATATGGTGAAAACAATAGTGATGAAAGATAGACGAAGCTTTGGTGGAACCAAATTGAAAACTACAATCTTACTCCACCCGAATGACTTCATAGTTTTGGGTGCAACTTACTTTGCGGTTTATCCAGGACTTAGACCCGTAGATGGCCACATAGTAGACAAAATCGGGTTTTTAGGATTTTTTAACTCTCTTGGAATTTTGAGCATCTGATTCATTCGTTTTTGACTCAAAGTTTGAATAGTTTTGTTTATGACCTTTTAATGTTTGCATTGTCTAGAGGACCCCCTACACTTTTCCCCACGCTACTAGTAAGAAGCGTGGGTTTATCACCGTGGGCAAGGTATAGGCGAGTAAGGGCATTTCCATCCTTTCCCAACCCTATGTCACTAGTAAGAGACGCAAGCTCATCACCGAAGGTTGGTAGGGCAAGGAAATGTGTAAAAATAAAATTTTCTGTTTAACCACTTTTTGACTTGTCTTTTTGAGTAAAATGTCAGTATATGCTTGTTTCCAAAGAGGTGTATATATGGGATAGATGTGACACCATGAAGCTTCTAGAATAGACCATAGGCAAGACACCAATCCTAAGAAGAAATCAAAGTGAGAACAAACTTGCAGATCTTGGTATGGTTACCGTTAAGACTTCGTCATGTTTGATTTTATTTGATAAAAGATTCTAAAGTGATTGATGATATCATGAAAATGGAGAGATATGATTAGAAAGTTTTGTGCCAACAACATCATGAGTTTGTACTGGATTACTTTGAGAATAGATTCCTTGATCAGAATTTGTGTAAGAACAAGTGGACAAAATGATCTAAATCTATATGAAAATGCAATGTAGATAGTTATATAAGTAGCGTTAGCTGCTTACGCATAGAAACGTTTGAGGTGGAGGGAATTGACTGTTTCACCAAACTCCTCACCTTCTAGCGTGCATAAGAGGTATGCACCATTTCCATAGTCCTTCGTGACTCAGTATGGGCCCAACCATTTGGGCCGGAATTTCCTTCCTTCGCCAGTCTTCTTGTTGATCCGGCTATCTAGTCTTAGGACTAGATCACCTTCGTATATATCGCGTTCATAAACCTTCTTGTTATACTGCCAGCACATTCGGTCAGCATAAGCCCTATACCGCTATTCAGCATCTAACCTAGTTTCATCTAGGCTTTCTAATTGGGAAAGACGTGCTTCTCTGTAAGTGTCTTCATCCAGAATCCCTTGTAGTGAAATGCGGAGACTGGTTATTTCGACCTCAAGTGGGAGAACTGCTTCTGCCCCAAATACTAGCGAGAAAGGGGTTGCTCCCGTTGGTGTCCTTATTGAGGTTCGGTGGGCCCACAAGGCCGGATATAACTTTAAGTGCCAATCCCGTTTGTTTTCTTTCACCGTTTTAAGGAGAATGACTTTCAGCGTTTTGTTTGTTGCTTCAGCCTACCCATTGGCTTGGGGATAATACAAGGAAGCCGTATGATGGCTTATTTTAAATTTGTTGCATAGTTCACGAACTTCTTCATTCTTGAAAGAAGTTCCATTAACTGAGATAATGATTTGTGGGATACCGTACCTGCAAATGATTTGATTTAAAATGAACTTAGCGATTACAGAACCAGGTACGGTAGTAAGAGGCATGGCCTCTACCCATTTGGTAAAATATGCAGTGGCCGTAATTATAAAATTGTGGCCGTCTGTGGATGAGGGAGAGAATTTCCCTATTAAGTCCAGACCCCATGTAGAAAAGGGCCATGGAGTAGCGATTGGTTGTAGAGCTTGTGCTGACATGTGGATCTCGTGCGAGAATTCCTGGCACTTATGACACCTGCGTGCAAACTCTATCGCGTCATGTTCTAGAGTGGGCTAGAAATAGCCCATTCGATGTATTTTTCGAGCAGTGACATGGCCACCGAAGTGGCCTCCACATATACCGCTGTGGGATTCATGGAGAATCCTCTTGGACTCTTCTGTGTCGACACACCTTAAGAGCATTCCATCGAATGCTTTTCGATAGAGCACCTACTCTATAATGACATATTTGGCTACGATTATGCGTAATTGCCTCCTTTGTTGCGGTGTCACTGCATCCGGGTACGTATGGTCTATGATATAATTAATGATATCAATGTACCAAGGGCACTTAGAAATAGTAGGTCGAGTTTCGATGTAGTATACGCATTCATCTGGAAAATCCAAATCTACTAGATCGCCTCCGTCTAATGGGTTGTCAGGTAACCAATCCGCGATGATTTGTCCTTTAACTGACTTCTGGTTTACAAATGTTAATTCGAACTCTCCCATTAAGGTTATAAAACGTCCCGCCTTTTTAGACAAGGACCCCTGTGTGAGGAAAGTTCGTAAGTGGTCCGTTTTCACTATGACCCTTGTTTCTTGATTTAGCATATAGTGTCTTAGGCGTTTGGTTGCGAAGACTATGGCGAGGCATTCTCGTTCTGCTTGTGTATATCGTGTTTCATAGTCGAGCAGTGTTCGACTAATGAAATAAATCACACGTTCTCTCTTGTCATCGTCTTCTTGGGCCAACATACAGGCCAACGAGACATTGGTAGCTCGTGAATATAGGATTAACGGGTGATCCAACTTAGGTGGCATTAGCGTAGGTGGTGACAGCAAGAAACGTTTAACTGCATTGAAAGCTTCATTGCAGTCTTCGGTCTAATCAATGCTATAGTCTTTCTTGAGTAAATTATTGATTGGGTGAATAGCGAAGCTTAAGTCCGGGATGAATCTCTGGATTGCACCCAGCTTCCCGAGAAATGATCTGATTCCAGATTCACTCGAAGGTGGGACCATTTCGAGGACAGCCTGAATTTTGGTTGGATCAACGTCGATCCCTCGTGACGATATGATGTAACCTAGGAGATTTCCTCCTGTTACACCAAAGACGCATTTCTCTGGGTTTAGCGTGACTCCGTATTCTATTAGGCGTGAAAGAATGATGCGGAGTACTTCGGGATGGTCACAGTGCTTTTTGGCCTTAGCCAATAAGTCGTCTACGTAGGATTCCACGATTTTATGAATTAAATCGTGAAATATATAAGTCATAGCCCGCTGGTACGTAGCACCAGCGTTTTTGAGACCGAAAGGCATGACAACATAGCAATAGGTTCCCCAAGGAGTTATAAATGTGGTTTTAGCTTGATCTTGCTCGGATATTCTAATTTGATTGTATCCCGAGAATCCATCCATGAGAAACAAAAGTTCAAAACCAGCTGTTGCATCAACAATAACGTCTATGGATGGTAATGGGAAATCGTCTTTAGGACACGCTTTGTTGATGTCTCGAAAATCTATGCAAATGCGTATCTTTCCATTCTTCTTGAGAACGGGAACGATATTAGATACCCATTGGGAGTAGTCAACTGGCTTGATAAATCCTACCTGAAGGAGTTTTATTACTTCCTCTTTTACCATGAGAGCTACTCTGGGTTTCATGGGCCTTGATTTTTGTTTAATTGGCTTTGCATCTGATCTATGACGAGGTTGTGTACCGCAATGTGGGGTGCGACTCCCGTCATCTCCTTGTAATTAAATGCAAACGCCTTCTGATGTTCTTTGAGAACCTGAGTATGTATTTCCACTTCTTCTGGTGTCAACGAAGAACCTAGTTTCAATATTCTTGGTTCATCTTCTGTCCCAATGTTGACATCGATTGTTTCTTCGATTAAAGAGGCGTTACCCTCTTCGAACTCAGGTGGTGCTGGAGGTAAATCTAAATCATCCCCATTTTCTATTGCGTATATGTTAGGTTCCCTTTGTGACGGAAGATCCGTTACGGGATTTCCGAAGTAGGAGGACGAATGTGGGATCAGGGATAAATCTAACATGTGATAGGAGAGATGTAATGCTGCATAGGCATTTAAATAATCCAAAGTAGCCGCATCATTTCCAACATGGTCTAGGACGGTAGATTCACTTCCGCGTAAAAGAGGATTTGTCATTGTTTTTATTAATGGTTCGTCACGAATGGATACTGTGAAGTGAGTATCTTCTAGCTCGTTGCTTGGAGTAAAACGTGATGCTGAGGTTGCTATTGAATCGGCGAGAAGATTTTTCTCTCGCGGGATCGCTTCAATGGATATGAAGTTAAACGCTTTGCTTAAATCTAATACAGCGTTTTTGTAGAGTTGTAAATGTTCGGCTTTAGTTTCATATACTTCAGCAACTTGGTTTGTTACTAATTGCGAGTCTCCCAAGACTCTGATGTTATCAATACCAATCCTTCTGGCTAAGGTGAGGCCAAGAAGGAGGGCTTCGTACTCAGTGCCATTGTTGGTGCATTCAAAGTCTAACTTAAATGAGAATGGGAGGACTTTCTCCTCGGGCGAAGTAAGAATTATACCTGCCCCCGCTCCATAACGACATTTAGCTCCATCGAAATGGAGAGTCCAACACTTAGCTGGGAGTGTAGATGTTGGGGCATCTGCTACGTTTGCACACTCTACTTCTATCATATAGAGATCCTCTGCCTGTAAGGAACCAACACCTAGGGAAAATCCTATGCCTACTGAATCGAATGGTAAGAACATTGGCGAATCTTGTTCTATCAATTCAACGATTTTTGCAGTAGTCCCTAATGATACTATTTCTTTAGTTTTACCTTTAGGGGTTGGAGTTGTTTTGGCTATGCTGGTAGTTTCAAGATCCATTGTAGGTATCAACTTTTCCTCTGGCTTTGGGTCAGAGGGTTTATTAAGTTGGTTTATTGGCAGCTCAAATTCTGAGTGCACCCCTGGTCTTTTCTTTAAATCAGCTAGGTGCAAATCGAAAGGTTTTGGATCACATTTGGCTACAAATACCTTTCCCAGATGCAAGAATCTTACTTCTTGAAATAGCGTGGAAGGGATTGCCTTCATTCGATGTATCCAAGGTTGGCCGAGGATCATATTATAGTTAGTTTCTCGATCTATAATATAAAACTCGGTCAAGATGGTTTTGGGCCCTAAGGTGACCGGCAATATTATAGTTCCTATTGAAGTGGCTTTAAGGCTATCATAGCCTCTCAAGGTATTTCGTGTAGTGGAACAGTTTGTTTCTCCATATCCAAGTTTTTGGAGGAAATAGAAAGGGACTATGTTAACTGCAGCCCCGTCATCAACCATTGCACTTTTTACATAGTTATTATAAACCCACACTTGCAAGTGTAAGGCTGGGTCACCTCGGCATGCGATCTCAACATCTGTGGGCATTTTACTTATTTCGAAGATGAATTCGACATCCTTGTCCGGCTGCCCCGGAGGGTGGATATCAAAATCTACGTGATTTAGTTGTGTTTTGAGAGGTGGAGTGATGTTAATTAGATGGCCTAGACCTAATGCTTCTAAAAGAGCAGCTCTGTGAGGGGGAGAGTTCTTTAGTAAGTCCAAAAATGAAATGTGTGAGAAGGTCTTTGTTAGGTCACTAATTAAATCATAGGCACCGATGGGTTTTTCCATTTTTTGCTAACTCCTATCTGTCTCTGGCAGATGACTTGGGCTCGGTTGAGAGAAATACTCTCGTGTTCTTGTTATAGCTTCGATAGGTAGTTCAGCGTCTAATTCCACCAAACTAACTATCTTTGGTCTTGGTTGAGCTCCCAATTGTGGAGCAACTGATGGATTTAATGAAGTCGAAGCTTCATGATCATTGTTTCCCGTTATTGCACCCTTGTTTGTTCCAGTTGGATTCAGCCTATTGCTGTCATGATTTGGGAGTGGATCATTAAAGATCTTAAGGGGAGCATTCTGGGGGGAAACTGCCCCTGCGAGAGTATTTGGTGATGATGAGACAAGATCTGCCAAGAACAGGTCTATGAAGAACTGTCTTTGTTCTTCTGGCAAACGTTGCATAAATTTATTGTAGTCACGACATGTTCTAGTGTCGTGACCATGAATTTTATGGAAACCACAATAAGAATTGGGATTATAGTTCCCGTTTTGTTGGTTTGGTGTGTATTGTGGCCTAAAATTCCGATCAAACTGTTGCTTATTAGGACCAAAGTTTTGGAATTGTTGTTTCTGGTTTTGACTTTGGTTTTGGTAACCAAATGAGTTTTGGCTTGGCCCTTGTATGGGATTTCGTCGTTGTTGTTGCTGTTGTTGTTGTGGATGGTTAAAATCCACTGTATTGACGGTCGGGGTAAAATTTTTGTTTCGCTGGTTGTTTGTTTGTGACGGAGTATTAACAACATTTACCCTCTTGGGCTGGTCGGTTACCCCATCCGTTGTTACCCCACGATTTTTGTTAAGGATTTTGGGTCCTTGATTGACATTTGTGGTAGTTATAGTATTTTGAGTGGAGGTGATTAACCTCCCGTTTGCTCCATACGTCTTACGACCACTATCTATTGCTACTTGATCTATTCGCAGAGCGCTCTCAAGTACTTCATCATAAGTCCTTAGTGGGAACTTCTGGACTTCTTCCTTCACTTCTCTACTGAGAGAATGAAGGAATAAATCGCATAATTCCATCTGATCCATGTTTGGAGCACTTGCTGATGAATAAAGAACTGTACGCCACCTCTGGATGAAGTGGGCGACAGATTCATTGTGTTCTTGTTTGATATGCAAGAATTCCCTGATTCCTGTTCTTAATATTTTGTTCATGTCGAAGGCCTTGATGAACTCAGACACAAGTTGTTTGAATGAATGTATGGAAGCTTCAGGTATTCTATAATACCAATCGAGAGCGATGCCTTCCAAGGTTTTGGGGAATATTTTAGCAATAACCCCATCCCAAGGGAGTAATTCTCGTATGGCTGTAGCGTAAGCTTTGATATGCGCATTCGGATCTCCCTCACCCTTGAACTTAGGAAAATCAGGGAGAGGTCTTGGAAGCATGACGCTTCGTATGGTGAAATCTAAGGGTTCCTTTAGATATTCTGAATATGTCCCTATTGCATACCTTTCGACCATTGATGGTGTTTGGTGAGGGAGTGGTGGTGGGATAGGTTGTTGATACGGTGCAACGTACACGCTGGCAGGGGCATAGGGAGGTCCCTGCGTTTGAGCAAACGTGCCGGGAGAGGAGAACATATCTCCTTGCGGTGATTTAGAGTACATGTTTAAATAGGACGGGGTATTATCGAGGAACGGACTGTTCAACACTAGACCAGGAGGAATAGTGTTGGAGATGATAGGCCTTGTTGGCGTTTGCTGTGGATATTGAGGAGGCATGCCTAACGTGCCTACTCCCGTAAGGAGATCTACCTGACCAGAGTGGTATGGAGGATTGGAACTTCCTGTTTGTATGAACGGAGAATTTTGACTTGCTTGAGCTAGTTCTAACCCTCTCACTCTTTTTACTAACATTGAAATGACTTCATTTGGTGAAGCCACGGTACTTTGCCTGAGTGGCATTTGTTGTATACCTTGGTGTTGTAAAGGTACGTGATATCCTGTCATAAATTGATCGCTATTTTGCCAAGTTTCTCCCAGAATATTTCCTATATGTAGTGGCATAGAGGTATTTTCTTGAAAAGAGATTTCGGGTTGTATTTGTAATCCTCCTATAGATGGATACATTCCCCGGGAGCGTTGTTCACTCCTAGGATAACGTGTTGACTGTCCATCATCTAAGACCAGGTATGGATCTGATTGCCTACTAATTTGTGGTCTGAGTAACATTTGAGGAGATGAACCAGATTCTCCTGTAAACGTCATATTGTTGGAACCTGAAGGTTCTGTTTATTGGGTTCAAGGGGGTTGATCTAACTCCTCGGTTTGAAAAGGCGAACTATATCTGATTCTTGGGGTTTGTGTTGACAACTGATTAGTTGAATAGTTGTCACCCCATACTGAGAGCGAGGGTGATGATTCCCTATTCTGTTGGGCGTAGTATGCCTCAAGACCCAGGAGGGGTCTGCCATATGCGTCGAATCCCGACATATTCGGGGGGTATATGAATACCCGCAGAATAATGGGAAGGAGCAAAGGTGGATGAGAGAAGATGAAACTTCTTAAAGAGAAGGTGAAACAATTGTTTGTTCACGTCGGGTTCACCAATTTTGTACGTAGGAAAAGTGACAGGCGAGCGTGAGAATCAACAAGTAACTCTTCCGCGTACCCGACCTCCCGAGGTCATGTCGAGACAGCCGGTGGGGGTAGAATATGCAGATAAACTAATTAGGCAGTCTAATGTCTTTGACATGCACTAGTGGAATTTGCAAATCTAAGGCAAAGAAGGCCCTTCTAACTTGGACTGGTGTGATAGATCGATCAGCGAGGATGACTGCTCGAAGGCTCCAATCAATATCGAGCTCTGGCGTGATTCGATCTATGGGTTGTGGAATACGTGGAAAGTGACCTGGGATTGTTTCGTGTATATCCCCTGATAAGGTCATATAGTGGATGATGACTACAATCGATTCTATGGACGATTTTCTGGCCTAGTCCAGAATTCCCTAGCTTCGTTAGCCGCTATATCTAGTAAGGACAGTTGTTCGATGATGATAGGTGGAAGTGGGGTGGACCTGAATACCAAAGTACGTAGGCTAGCGTCTATATCGGATTAACCTGCGGACTCGTTGGGCTGTGGGGTCTGTGGATCACAACCGTAGACTCTCGGTTGTTGCGGTCCTGTTATGGTCATACGTGAGATCAAGTTCTAATCCCTAGTATCCAGTAATCGTATGCTTTCTCAGCTTCTATGTTTAGAACCAATAGTTGTGTGATCTTCTCAGAATACCTTACAGGTGTTCTCGCAACCTGGATTCTTAAGCTGGTATCTATATCTATGAGGGTGTCTCCAACATCTGGCTGTGGAACTAGAGGATCACACCCGAATGTTTGTTCTCTTTTGAGCCCTTCTACGGTCATGTGGATGTTTTCTAGGGTAATCTGTAGTTTGGCTGACTTGACCAAAACGCATATGCTTGGTCGTCTTCTATGTTTAATCCTCTTAACTGTGAACTGATCAGTTGTAAATCTGTGGTTGTTCGGAATACTTGTATCCTGAGATTTTGGTCTATGTCAACTATTGCTGTGACTAGGTTTGGTTGAGGCACGATTGGCTCAAATATATATTCTCTGGGCTCTTGAGGTCCCGTGATTGTCATACGAAACAAAATGCAATCTAACTATAATGAAACAAATTCTAACTACGTGAAATAAATCTAACTGCATATAACTTTATCTTTTCTAAGAAATATTCTAACAATTCTAAGAAAAACAAACTATTTTAAGCGTATCTAGGAATAATAACTAAACAATAATTAAGAACAGACAAGATAACCGAGTGTGGTTATTTGCCTGTGCGATTTGTAGAATTATTCTAAATGACTAAAATAATCTGTCTAATCTACCTCCAAGATTCTCGATCCTACCTCAGAAGTGAGGAGTGAATCATAGTTTCTCAGAAACTATCAATCCCCACAGCCTCCCTGGCGATATCGAGAATAGAATGAAATGAAATAAAGCGATTAACTACTCTATTTAATATGATTCTGACTAGAACTTTGAAATTTAAAACCTGGATTCCGCAGAACAGTGGCGAATCCGATGGTGTGTATATGATCTCGTCCCCTCAGTATGGTCTCTTTGTTCTTTCGTGTTCACGTGGATCCAGAAAAGCGTGTGATGCTAGCACCGATAGGAGTAGATTTTGGGATAAGGACAGCTCAGAATGCAGACCGAGAATGCGAGTAGGAGAGGGATAGCGCAAGAGTACAGAGCTTGTCTTATGCGATTCCTAGCGGGATTTTACTGCAAGTCATGCAATGTGAAGCGACCAGAACCTTTGACTATCTTATACGAAGAGCAAAACCTGCACCTTTGATGGCTTCCCTAGCTATTCTATTCCAACATAAAGACACTGCTTGCACAAGTTGGGTATGTGGCTTACCAACAGCTGAATAAAGCTAACCAGGTATATAATGAATTGAACTAAGAACTCCAAGACATAGTAAAAACCAATCTACAGCAAAGAGGAATTCAAAGGCAAGCTTCTAACCAGATTGGATGGAACAACAACACTGCCTGCACAAGATGGGTCTGTGGCTTACTAACAGCTGAGCAATACTGACCAAGTATGAAATAAGTTATGCTATCAACCCTAAGCAAGCTAACCAAAACACTAAAAATCAGAAGACTATAACAAGGAAAAATGGTGACCAAAAGCTCCAGCTCAAATTCTTCACCCAAATTCAGACTAAAACTCCAGACCAAAATCAGACCATTTGCATGTACACAAACCATGCATTTATAGGAATTCCAACACTCCAAAAACCAAAACCAAATTGAACTCCTAAACAATAAACAAAGGAAAAACACTGTTCCAGGGGACCAAAAACATTAATGCATGCTCAAGTCGGCAAAGAAAAGCTGGTGAAACGTGATATTTCACGCGAGTCGCGTCAAAAGAGTGTTCTGGAAAATGCGCATAGGACCGCCGCTCTGAGTAGGGTGGTGGTTACAGGACCGCCGCCCTGTTC
Organism: Taxus chinensis; assembly: GCA_019776745.2. Lineage (NCBI taxonomy): Eukaryota > Viridiplantae > Streptophyta > Pinopsida > Cupressales > Taxaceae > Taxus > Taxus chinensis. The sequence goes on from CM034148.1 coordinate 724,281,142, forward strand.
ACAGCGGCGGTTTCGTCACTGAAGGTCAAGAGGCCAAAGAAAGAGGGAAAAAGGGGAAAACAAAGGGCGCGGGGGCTAAGCGGGGCATGCGGGATGTTAACGCATACTCCGAGGGCTTTTCCAGATCCCGAACACCTTGCGAAGAGACCTGTATCATCATTGGGGCACTTGTTACACCGTTCCGCAGTATAGTACCTTACAATTTTGGGTATGTACAAGGACCAATAACAGGACCCCAAGGGAATGGAACTTGTGGTGGTTATTGTCCAACCATTCTTCTAAAAGCACTATGTGCAGGAATTTGAGTATCAACCAAGAACAATAATCTACAAGTTGCTGAGGTATCCTGACCTTGGACAACACGATTCCCATGCACATACGATGAACTAATTGTGTGTCTTGAGGATTGTCTTTCAAGTGGAAGATTGAAATTGTGTTGTTGTAACAGATCAAAAAGAGGATCAAGTCCACCCCTCGCTCGACTTGCATGGTTATACACCCTTCTTGCTAATTTAACCTTAGAAAGACAACGTAAAACAACATGCAAATACGAAGTCTCCAATTGTAACGCCAGTTAAAACAACCCACTTGATACCCAAGAACAACCTAGGATTAGTTAGGGAAATTATGGAATAAGTTTTTTTTATTAAAAGAATCTACAATCATGTTACAAGGGAACATCTGAAACTAACATGTTCCGGAACAATTCTAATATACTACAATATAATTTTATTTTATTAATAATTATTAGAGGTCATAAGGTCCAAAATTTAGGGTTAGATGTTTTAATTAGGTTCAGAGGGAAAAATTCCTCACCATACCCACTCTCTAACAGGCTTAAAGCTTCAACTTGATTTTTCTCACACTTAACGCATTAATTTTTTTCCTAAATTACTCCCATTGGATAGGAAATTTCCTCACCTTTCAAATAATATAAAGAAGTCCTCCTAACTCCTCATATTTTTCAAGTTATGGGCCGGCGGGCCTTGGGGTGAAAATTTTCCCCAAGAGCGGGCCTGCGGGCCCAAGGGTGAAAATTTTCCCAAATGGAAGGTTGGCAGGCCATGGGGATACCTTGAGAAAATAATTTCCCCATGTGGAAAAAATCACATTTGTGCAATCACACTCCGCGGGTCCGCAAGTCCACAAGGGACACATGGCGCTCCCTAAGGCACGGGGCAAGGCGGGGAAAGGAGGGGTAGTGGGAGACAACTTTTGCTTTAAATCCTTCCCACGTGGGGTGAACACAGGGTGAATAAAATATTGCATCTTGTGAGTCTGTTCCACATGGCCACTTTCAAAATGCAGGGAAGGTTCCGGTGGGGAGAAAAAACACTTAACACCTCCAATGGTTAAGAGGGTACATATGAACCCGTGCCTCTGTCGGCACCTCATTGATGCCACGTGGTAACAACCTGATTGGCTCTGGGCTGGTCAAAGTACGGGGAAAAATTGGAAAATTTTCCAAAATTTTCTAAAACAGCAAAAAGAGTATAACCCATTCCTCCATTTCCAATTGCCTCGTGATAGCCATGTGACATCACCTGATTGGTTGCGGGCTGGCGGGGAAAATTTGGAAAATTTTCCCAAAATTTTCTGAAAGCGCTAAGTTAAAAAGGGGATCTTCCCATTTCATGGCACCTCAAACTGGTGCCAGCGTGGTAGCCTCTGCATTGGCTATGGGCCATTTTGAGCAGCGAAGAAAGATTTTGAAAAAGGCTCTCCAAAAAAATTCCTAAGTCCCAAAGGAAAAATTCAAGCCATGGGCCCGCCTGCCAAATTTTTCCCAAAATTTCGAACGCCAAGGAAGAAAACTTAAGAAGGCAATAAATTTTGATAGAGAGCTTAGTTTGGGGAAAACAAGGACTTTCTAGAAAGCATATCAATGTCCTCTTTGCATAATGAACTCATTAATTTTGTATTTTTAGAGTTTAAGGGGTACAATAACAACAAAATGACTTGCAGGCTTTTCAGTGTCAACTGGTAAAATTTAAATTGCAAGAACTATTCAATTTGCTTCTTATGCCTCTCCCAACATGTCAAATAGACATGGACCATTGAGTTCCAAACCATTTAGGATATAGTATATCAAGCCCTAAATTCCTTATGATTACCCCAAGTACCCCTTAATTTGAAATTTCCTTATTTCCCCAACCTCTAATGGCACCCCATAACAGTAAAGAAATGCAAGCTATTTTTTACTAAGGTGGAACCCAAATCCCAATTTTCTTGAACCTTATACCTCCCTAAAACATTTTTTTACCTCCCACAAAATAATCCCCATAGTTTGTCCTACACCATTGCTTAGGCCATCTACGAACATCCCATAACATTAACAAATTGCCAGCATTTACATATTCATAACAGGGAAAAGAAGAGTATTTCCAAGAGCCATTTGATTTTTACTATCTCCATGATTTGGAATTTGTTCCAAGTTCAAATGATAAGCTCATTCCAATGCAAGTGATCCAAAAATCAACCCAACACAAGCATGCAATAATCTTCCAAAAACTTCTCCAAGCAAGAGCTTTCAAAATAGCAATGAAAAAACACCCAAAAGAAGTTCCCAAATATTGAAAGCAAGGTTCAAATACAAGACAAGAATTTCAAATTTTCATCAGAAGAGGGAAAGAATAGGATGAGGTGGATTCATGTAGGATCCTTCCAAAATCATACATTCAACCACAAACAAAATCAATTTCACGTTCTCCACTTTACCATTTTTCAAATAGGATTTCATAGAGTGTATGATATTTTAATGGAATAACACTCATATGCCCGCACCAAACAAGGACTAAATTTCATTAATGTAAATGAACTCTTACAACTTCCTTTCCATTTGATTTCAAAATAGCATACAAAACAGTGTATAAATTCAATTCTTTCCAAAACAACATACATAGTATAACTCTTTTAAATAAATTTACTTGCAGGTGTACAACATCTTTCCATTACAAACATTTACAAGTCATCCACTTCAGCCTGGGAAAGGTTATAATCGAATTTCATTTCACAAGGGACTGTCAAACTATATTTTCTCAGCTCCAGAACAACAACATGCACTTACAAGGTCACTTCCAATTTTTACAATAACAAAGGTAGGGGAAATTCCAACGCTCTCCACCAAACCAAGACATCCAATGAAAGGATTTAATCCATCCTTCTTCATTGGCCCAAGCCATTAACACAATACAATAACTAAATGATTTCAACTCATGGCAACAACAGGCTTCCACAAAAAACACATGCAAAGCATTTTCAAAAAAAACACAGTCCAAAACAAATACATAAAGTTTGGTCACATTCAAAGGTGATCCCCCCCATGGGAATCCCTAATACTAGGCTTCATCAACAAACCAAAGGAGAAACTAACTATGGTGACCTTGTTGAATTCATCTAGAATTCCAATGTGGTTGGTCTCCAATCCCCTGAGATGTTTGTTGTGATATTTTAACCTAAAAAACACAAATACCTCCTTTCAACCCATGGCCATATCAAAACGTTCAAAATAATATAAATATAATTAAATCATCAATATCATATATATATATATGAATCACAACAACATCTAGAGCAATCAACAATATCACTTACAATTACATTAGCAACTATATAATCACCCAATTTTAAATTCAATTTTCTCGGTCTACTCAATATATCCAAATATCACATGTCTTAACAACATCCATAAACATATATATAACCATGTCCAACAGCATGTCAACATCTATATAAAATGTCTCTAACAATCATCATGCATCATATATGAATCAGAGTCAACAATAATCCCTTATTTGACATCTAACACCATAATAAATCAAAAATATAATAATGTCCATAACATAGCCAGCAGTATCATGATCAATATCAAAAATTTTGAAGGGAATTGGGCACTACATCCCCCTCCCCTTAGACTCGAATTCCTCCTGGAATTCACTGGAAAGAGAGATAGGAACAAATGCAATAGAAAAAGGATCACTCCATTATGGGATTTCTTGCTTCAAACAAGTGTGGGTATACAGAACCTAAGTTTAGTCCAATGCAATTCAGCAAGAAGAAGGGAGATTGTAAGGGATGAGTTCTAAACTTTCTGCATGCAAAGTTACGAACACTTAAATCTAGAGAGTAAATTTACGCTATCAACCAAGATACCACACATAACAATATAACATGAAGAGTTCAAAAGAGTCTTAAGAGTAACCACCAAGAATAGGAATAATAAGGAGAATTCCATGAGTTTGAGAATAACCACATAGTTTCCCAAGGAATACAACATAATACATTTATAAAAGTTAAGGTTTCTACATGTTTAAGCCATGATTTCAAGGTTCGTTTTCTAGACAAGGCTTGCAAAAAAATAAACTATGACCAAATTTGCATGAGGAACAAGTCTACTCAAGGTCCCACAATTTGAGGATCACACAGGATGAGGTTAATCAACAAGGACACCTAAATCAGAAAAACATTTAAAATCAAGGAACTATTCAAGGAAAGCACTTCTATAACTCGAGAGGGTACAATTAACTTTTCATGGTAATACAAGCGAAGTCAAGACCACAAGGTTTCCTATAGTCTGATTTTTACACTTTTGTTTCAAGAATCGAACACACCATACCAACCAAATCTAAATAAGTCAACCATTTAGCTAAAGATATATATATATATATATATATATCTCCCCTAGCAACTAACATATCAATACAAGTACCATACATTATAGCACAATGGGATTTATTTATCTTATTTCCTACTCAAGCTCGGAATAACCATAAAGAGAGCACAAGAAACACAAAGGACCACTCAAGGTCGCTAGGGAGAAGAACAAGTAACACGGGGTCCAGTTACAATCCAAGGGTGCATCGTATCAAAAGTGAATAACATCATCTTGCACTTTCCATCCTAATGGAAAAGGGGCAACAACAACAAGGTGACCCAAGAAAATATGAAGAAAAGAAGACTTCCCAAAGTTATTTTATATCCTTAACATATGTTGCCTTAAAATTACAATAACTTAGGTCTCCAAGGACAAGACAACATGCAAGGAGGTTGCTTCTTAAACAACAGATAAGTCTCAATCCAAAAGGACCACAACTCACACTCGTCGAGCTACGATGATAAGGGTATGATGACCCAAAACTCCCACAAGAAAGGCACATACATCTATGAACAAGAATTACTAAGCAACTAGAACACATTACTATCCACCAAGTGTTTCACAATTTCAGGTAGGCGACAGAACTACAGGTTCAACTATACATTGCACTCAATACACATAAATCTTACTTATTTTATAACTCAACTAATTAAGTCAAAATTTGTAGTTTCGTTTTTTATTTTTTAGCACATTCCTTTACGAGTTTTCTTAATTAAAATATTCCTTTTTTTATTCTGATATCACTTGTTTGCTTTATAAGGATCACCACTAAGGTGGCCATGATATCTCGCCATTCTGTATAGGCAAAAAAATAAAATATTTATTCTACTCCTAGGGGAGGTAGATGGAGGGGAAAGAAAAAAAATTTCCTTTTCTGTTCTTCTACATGGTTTTTATTCCTTCTATTAATCTACCAAGGTTAAAGCAAGGACCATTTTCTCTTTCTATGTTCCAGTTTATTTGTTAAGCTTCAAGGCCAAATCTCCTCAATTACAGTTTTATGATGTTTGGGTGAGTCAATTTGTCAATTAAAAAAAATTTAATGAGAAGGAACGGTAACCATATCACACTATTACTTTTATGGGAGAGAGAGGTAATTCAACACATCACATTTTTAATTCTAAGGAACAAGGGACGTTCAACATAGAAAGCACATTATTAATTTAGTAAGAACTAGGAAACAATCAACCAACATGGATCACAACAATATTTCAAGATTTTTCGACTAATTACAAGTATTATAAAACATTCCTAGTGGATTTCTACAAGTTATCAAAATAAATTACGAGGAAGACCCATTAAGGAAGCATAATTACTTTTACTGATCTACTAGGGTTTAACATTGTTTGTTGTTTTGGTGAAAATATTTTACTTACATGATAAGAGAAGGAAATTTTTCAAATCTACACCCATATTACCACATGATACTATCAACCAATCAATCAGAATGAAAAGGAAATATTTTAACTATAAGAACACCACATACTCACTAGAAGGTCAAATGTAAGCAGCCAATCAGCTAATCTATTAAACATATGCTTTATGACCAAGAGTTACAGTTTCGCAAGAAGAATCACATTATAAATACCACTAAGATTAAATTATAAAGGTCTAATTACACTAACATCACCAATAACATGGTCTAAAAGACTCAAAGCATCCATAAGTGTCTCTACGTAATCCAAAATTAAATAGGTCAAGAGGGCAAAACAAACACACTTAAATTACACACAATACTTGAATGGGATTAAATCTAACCATAATTACCAAGATGCATACAATCCATAAGTCACTACTTAATATAATGAAATGAGGAACTCCTTGATAAAACTTAGCATGCCATCGAAGAGAAGCCACTACCAGACAAACACTTTTCCACTAACATCCAGAGCCAACCAAAAGCAAACCGATCCCACCATAATTCATCAACCCACAATTAAACACCTCTACTCCGATGAGGTTTAAGCTCTTACCAGATTGTAAGAGAATCACCACCACCGCTAACAAGCTGCCAACTAGAACACAACACAACAAACTCTCTTCCCAATCAAGGTTGAGTAATGAAAAGGTCACTCTAAGATCCTAGATACTCTCAAGGTTCCGTGCATCCAAAACCAAGGCATAACTTTAAGCACCTAAAAGGACATTCAAGACACCTGGGGTGTACCCCCATACGACGAAATGTATGAATACAAGTAGCATAGAACCAACTCATAACATGCAAGAAGAAATCCACGTAACATTTCGCTAAGTAACCAACAACATAATGAGCTCCGAGTCACCAATCAAAATAAAATCCAAGAAATATTAACAATCAAGGAAAGTGGCTAAGTAGCTGTATTGCAAAGTCTGAAAATTCTCACAAAAATATAAATAACTAGAAGATCCTCAAAGCTTCTCAATCCAATCATAAAATAAGATGTTGGTCCTTGATAAAATAACACAAGTTTACGAATGTAAAATACAAAATGTTAACACCACATTCACTTCGCAGCCCTTCATGGCCACCAATAGGGGTACTCTGCCTCGAGGTCAGTTCCAAGGACACATGCACAGGATTGGGTCATAAACTACACCCAGACTTAATGTCCACTCTCCCATATGGGTAAAAAATGAAAAACTAACAACCAGACCAACTTTCCTAACTACTGAAGGAAGGAAGCTCTAAGCAGCTTCTAATTAACTCTTCCCGACCCCGAACACAACCACTATTGTCTAACCACAAGATTCACACCATACAATTTATCATTCCAACAAATCAAATAAGGAAGGGTCTCAACAAAGGGCTTAATGCATCATACAATTAAATCAAGTTTTAGGACTTGTAAAACAACACATTTTCAAAGGGGAACCAAGTTTCCACTACACTAGAAGTTCACAAAAATCAATTTAATTTGACATTCTTTGTTACCTAGGTTTAGAAAAAATGCCACTAAGTGAGTACAACAATTCAAAAACTTATTATTTTATTATTATTTTAATTTTGGTAGTTCAAATGAACAGAGTAATGTAATATTTCTTCATACGCATTTCTTTTTCAATTTTCAAACAAGTTTGTTTTCTTAGATTCAAAAGTGTGTTAGGTTTACAATTCATGTCTCAAGTTTTCTAGTGTGCCCAAGGGTCCAAGATTTTGAACCAATTCTCTGATACCAAGTGTAACACCCATTAAAACAACCCACTTGAGATCCAAGAACAACCTAAGATTAGTTAGGAAAATTATGGAATAATTTTTTTTATTAAAAGAATCTACAACCATGTTACAAGACAACAGTTATCACTAACAGGTTCAGAAACAATTCTAATCTACTAGAATATACTTTCTTTTATTAATAATTATTAGAGGTCACAAGGTCCAAAATTTAGGGTTAGAAGTTTCAATTAGGTTCAGAGGGAAATTCCTCACCATACCCACTCTCTAACAGATTAAAGATTCAACTTGATTTTTCTCACCCTTAACACATTCAAAAATTTCCTAAATTAGTGCCATTGGATAGGAAATTTTCTCACCTTTCCATTGATATAAATAAGTCCTCCTAGCTCCTCATATTTTTCAGGTTATGGGCCGGCAGGCCTTTGGGTGAAAAATTTTCCCCAAGAGCGGGTCTGCGGGCCGAGGGGTGAAAAATTGCCCAAAGGGTAGGTTGGCATGCCGCAAGGAGACCTTGAGAAAAAAAAATTCCTGCACGGGGAAAAAATCACATTTTCTCCCGCGCTCCTACGGGTCCACAATTCCACGAGGGACATGTTGTGCTCCCTAAGGCAACGCGGGGAAAAGCGAGGAAAGGCGGGGGTGGTGGAAGACATTTTCAAATTCTCCAGCACGGGGTGAAAATAAAATTTTGCACCTACGCTCCCACAAAGTCCATAGGGGACATATGGCATCACCTAAGCCAATGCAGGGAAAGGTGGGGCAGTGGGGAGAAGATTGACTTAACGCCCTGAAGGGCTAAGAGGGTACAGAGACCCACGCCTCCGTCGACATCTCGCGATGCCACGTGGCAACCTCTAATTGGCTGTGATCCAGTAGAACAGCAGAGAAAACTTGGAAAAAATTTCAAAAAAAATCTAAGATGTGAAGGAAAAAAAGTAACCCGTTCCTCCGCCGATGCCTCCTGACGCCATGTGGCATCACCTGATTGGTTGCAGGCCGGTGGGGAAAATTTGGAAAATTTTCCCAAAATTTTCTGAAAGCGCTAAGTAAAAAGGGGGACCCATCCCACTGTTGGAACCTCATGGTGCCATGTGGAAGACTCTAATTGGTTGTGGGCCGGTGGGCCGGTGGGGAAAATTTAGAAAATTTTCCCAAAAATTTTCCTAAGTGCCTAAGGGAAAAATTCGGGATGCGAGCCCACCAAGGAAATTTTTCCCAAAATTTTAACGCCAAGTGAAGAAAAATTAAGAAGGCCATAACTTTTGATAGAGAGCTTGGTTTTGGGAAAAGAAGGACTTTCTATAAATATCTCGATGACCTTTTTGCACAGAGCTCAATAGTTTTTTTTTTTTGATGAAGTTTAAGGGGTCAATTTTAAGAAATCGGCCTGCAGCCTTTTATAGTGTAATCTACTAAATTTTAACTTGTTAGATTTATTCAATTTGATCTTCCTCCTCTCTCATCATGTCAAATAGACATGGAGGATTTTTCCTAAATGGATTTAAGGAAGGATGCAAGGTTCAATTTGTCTAAATGATTTACAATTTGAACATTTCCATTTCTTGACAGCAAAAACAATTGTCAAACGGTTTGAGCCCGATTTTGCTAAGTTTTGAGATATTTCCTTAAGTGTTTTAGTCAATTTGAACTCGTTTACACCCTAGCATGCTCAATTTTAATGTTTCATTGTTATTTCTTCCATGTAGGTTCGAACTGTGCATTTTTTGTTTAATTAATTGCAAGTTTTTAAAATTACAAATAACAAGGATCAAATCTTGATGTATCTATTTGCCATTTCTTCTTTTAAGTATTTAGAATACATTCCAATTCAAATATACCACATTAGGTTGATTCAAAACATACCATTCAATACCTAAATGCAATAATGATTTCAATTTTTCACATTTCAAAGACAAAGTTCTACACTATCGTTCATACGCATTTTCTTCTTTCAAGCAGAGATTCCAATATATTGAAATAATCATATTCAAATACAACAATGCAATTTGAGAAACGTATTTCATTCATTTATTGATTTCCAAAGGCAATTTTACAACTTATTTCTTTTAATCCTTCCAAAATCATTTATTGAACACAGGGCAGAATAATACATTTTCTTTTCACGTGTTGCACATTTCCACTTTCAAAATAGGGACTTCCTAGTGCATGATAAACACAAATTTCCAATTGAAGAATATCATATGAACAAGGTGAACACTTCCAATAATTCCAACTAAACTCATATAACCTCCTTTCCATTTGATTTCAAAGTACAGTATACAAAACAATATCATTCTTTCACATTCTTTTTGAAAAAGTAAATAGAGTATAACTCTTTTACATTTCCAATTTCCACTTACATTCAGTACAACATCTTTCCATTACAAACATTTACAAGGTACTCCACTTCAAGTGGGAAAGGTTACAATGATATTTCATTTCACAAGGGACCATCAAACTGTCTTTTCTCAGCTCCAGAACAGCAACATGCATTCTTCTCTTTCTTCCAATTTTGATCACAACAAAGGCAGGGGAAAGGAAACACTCTCCACCCAACCAAGACATCTAATGAAAGGATAAGCCATCCTTCTTCACTGGCCCCCAAGCCCAAACAGTATCAAAAAGTAAAAATAGTATCATTCTTTCACATTCTTTTTGAAAAATCAAATAGAGTATAACTCTTTTACATTTCCAATTTCCACTTACAGTCAGTACAACATCTTTCCGTTACAAACATTTACAAGGTACTCCACTTCAAGTGGGAAAGGTTACAATGATATTTGATTTCACAAGGGACCGTCAAACTTTCTTTTCTCGGCTCCAGAACAGCAACATGCATTCTTCTCTTTCTTCCAATTGATCACAACAAAGGCAGGGGAAAGGCAACACTCTCCACCCAATAAAGACATCCAATGAAAGGAGAAGCCATCCTTCTTCACTGGCCCCTGAGCCCTAACGACAAAGAAATAAAATATGTGATCCAACTCATGGCAACAATAGGCTTCCACAAAACATACACATAGCATTTTCATAATAAAACACAGTCTAAAATAAAATGTAGTTTTACAACTACAATAACACATTACAACAAAATACTAAGGCTTCGTCAAGAAGGCCAAAGGAGCAAGAACTATGGGGGATGCTTCTTATGCCTCCCAAACACGGAAATGGGTATCACCACCTGAGTTAAAAACCACCAAAATATAGTATATCAAAGCACTGACATTCCTTATGCCTCTCCCAAGTACCCCTTATTCCTCACATTTCCTTATGTCCCCCCAACCTCTAATGGCACCCCATAACGAGTAAAGAAATGCAAGCTATTTATTTGTAAGGTGGAACCCAAATCCCAACTCCCTCCACCCTTATACCTCCCTAAAACACAATTGTGCCTCCCACAAAATAATCCCCATAGTCTTCTCCTACACCATTCCTAGGCCATCTACCCACATCCCACAACAATAACAAACATACCAGCATTTACATATTCATAAAAGGGAAAAGAAGAGTATTTCCAAGAGCCAAGATCTTACCTCTCCATGATGGAGTTTATTCCAAGTTCAAAAGAGCAAGCTCCTTCCAATGCAAGCGATCCAAAAATCAACCCAACATAAGCATGCAACTATCTTCAAAAAACTTCTCCAAGCAAGAGCTCCCAAAACAGCAAGAAAATTCACCCAAAAGAAGTCTCGCAAAAGTGAAGCAACCCCAAAACAAGACAAGAAATTCAAATTTTATAGAAGAGGGAAGAGAATAGGATGATGTGGATCCATGTAGGATGCCACATCACACATCCTCAACCCAAAACACAAGTCAACTTCATTCTCCAATGCATAATAAATAGGTGGGTGAATAATATGATAGTTTACTTACACACTCCAAAAATCCCACACCCCATAAGGACTGAATTTAATAAAATGTAAGAAGAGTGTAATTAAAAATTACAATTAGTCATATCAAAATGTAAAAAGAAGGTCTAAATTCAACCCTCCAACCATAGGTATGGTTGGTAAATAAAATTAAGAGATGTGGGAAAAGTTTTACTTATCCCACAAGCCTCCAAAATCAGCCTCCAAGGACAAATTCTAATTTCCAAGAAGGTGGAGTGTTTCACACTCAGAAGTAAACTTACACATCACTTACAAGGTCACTTACACATACCTACAATATTTAATACAAAATCCAACCACTTCACTAATTACTTTCTTATGACATATTGATTTTTTTACTTTAACAACATGATTATTCACAACATTAACACAACATTTAATAACTAAAGAAAAACGGTAAAGCACCATAAAATAAACACATGCAAACATTAATTAAAAAAACCACATTAATAAATACATAAAGCCCCTTGGTCACATTCAAAGGTGATCCCCCCCATGGGAATCCCTAATACTAACAAACACACACACAAACAAAACTAGTTTCCATGGTGACCTTGTTGAATTCATCTAGAATTCCAATGTGATTGGTCTCCAATCCCCAATGTTTGTTGTGATATTTTTAACTTGCAAAGATAAAAATACCTCCTTCGGCTTCATGGCCATATCAAAATTTCCAAAATAATATAAATATAATTTCAAAATCATCAATATATATATGAATCACAACAACATCCAGACAATCAACAATATCACTTACAATTTCATCAGCAACTATATAATCGTCAATTTTAAATTCAATTTTCTCGGTCTACTCAATATATCCAAATATCACATGTCTTAACAACATCCATAAACATATATATAACTATTTCCAACAACATGTCAACAGATATATAAAATGTCTCTAACAATCATCATGCATCATATAGGAATCAGAGTTAACAATAAACCCATTATCTGACATCTAACCCCATAATAAATCAAAACTATAATAATGTCCATAATATAGTCAGCAGTATCATGATCAATATCAAAAGTGTCGAAGAAGTAGGCACTACACCAATAGTAAGATATGATTATTCTTTCATATCCATATCCCCAGCGGAGTTGCCAAAAATTGTTGGTTGGATATTTTATCAAAGAAAAAATATGAGGTTCAACCATAGTACACGGGACAATGTCCCTCCTCAGATAAAGGGGAGGCACCCTATTTATTACTAATTTAAAACACACTAGAAGATATATACAATATTGACACTATTCTTATCATCGAGGTTGGGATCTCATCCCAGTAGTCGGTATTCTAATTAGAAATAAATAAGAATGGAGAGAAAGAAAATAGTGATTTATAAGAATGTGGAAAGAATAAAATGGGTAGGAACATTGCTTTTTCTTAAGCAAACATAGATCAAAAGACAATCACACGCAATTTAAATTGTAATAACTTGCAGAAGATTTGATAAACTAGATATTTAAAGCGAAGAACAATGTAAAGCATTTGGGCATAAGAACAATACTTCTAACCAAAAAAATATTCTCCACAACACAAAGTTTGCAATAAATTATCTTTTATATTCTTCAATGATTAAAAGAAAACACACATTCTTTCTCTTTCTCCAATCTAAACTCTATGTCATATAAAAAATTACAACCCTTTAGAATGCCACAACATCTTATATTTATAGAGAAGGGAAGGAGTGAAAATATGAAACAACTGAAATAACATACTAAAAATAGTAAATATGAGTAATGAGTTCACTTGAATGATTCTCACACAAAGACATAGCCAATTTTTTCAAGTTCATAAGATGTCGAAACAATATTGAAAAATTCATGTCAAATGAAAAACACAAATGACATGATATGCCCATCATTTTCCCCTACTACAGATTCCTTATCAACTAACTCTTGAAATGCCTTATATAGATCATCCATAGGCAGAATATGTAGTATATGCAATGATGATGATAGACGACCATATTGAAAGAGGGTTTGAAAACCCGTAAGTGAGGATCATGAGGGACGACGTGCACATCAATGGATGTGTGAATGGTAGCATGAAGAGATTTCGGGAGGAGTGAACATCAACCGAATGTGCATGCAAAGATTCGACAAACGGGCAGAACCTGGTTAAGCCATAAAACTCTCCTCTATCTCATAGATCAAATGGGGTGTACATATAGGAGGTGCTGAGTAACCCCCAGTGTTGCAATCATGACAACTCGAGTAAAGAGGGGGAGTTACATTCCCAGAATAGAAGTGTAACTCCTAATGACGCATATGACGCACTGACGCGCTGACGCGTAAGGGAATCTCATAATGACCCCTAAATGACACATGGACCTATGATCTCACCTAAGTGAGATGACTCACCTGATGATGTGGAAAATACACACACCAATACCCCCCCTTCATCGTAACTTAGGATGAGGCGGAAAGTCAGAAGTGAGAAATGGGTCCCAGCAAAAATCCTGATGAGGTACCCATGTACAAGAAAGAAGTCCCAAGCAGTGAAGGAAAACCCAGTGGGAAAAACATCCACCACAAGAGAAAAAAAGAATCTCTAATCTAAGAAAGATTCCAAATATGGGTCCCGGCCATAGACGAGCCTGAAAAGGTACCCATGTACAAAGAGGCAATCTCTCAGAAAGAAGAAGAAGAGAGAAGAAGAGGGAGACAAGAGGAATGCAGAAGATGCCATGGATGGATCTGAACTCTGCAACTTTAGGAAGTCTCCCAGAAGAATGTCGATGATGAGATCCTCTGCCTCTGGACTGAAGAAGAGCCACCCGCAACGAATTGTGTGCCTGCCCTTGGGAAGGCAGAAATGATGTGCTGAAAGTCCGCCCACTCCACAAAGGAAACTGAAGGCAGCAACACGAAAAACTCTGAGTCTGGTGCACGGAAGTGTGACATAGGTCTAGCGAGTGAGTGCCAAGGAACCGAAGGTAATGCCACGTGCGTAGAACTGTCAAAGTGAAGAGGAACACCCATAAAAAGGATGTCCAAGTGATGTGAAGGGAAAAAAACATCCTCCACAACAAAAAAGGGATCCACAACTGAGGGTGGATCAATGAAGGTCTCTGGAAATGTGGAAGTGACATGATTCCCGGAAGGGGCACTCCCAACAACAGAGATGATGAACTCCTCTGAAACACCTGTAGATGGATGAGGGACCTGTAGAGAATCACAAGTGGAATCTGTGAAAGGACGACTAAGGTCAGGCAAATACTCGTCCTAATGAGGGGGCTCAACAAATAGAAGAGCGATGTCAGATAGGTATGAGTCATCTAATGAAGGTAGAGGAGTGAACTGGGCCTCGCACACTGGAAGTGGAAAGGAGGCTGGTGTAATGACGATGTGAGACTGAGTATGAGACTGCTTGATAACTGATGAGATGTGGGGGGTGACAACAATGTCTGGAATAGTGAGAGAAAGAGGAGAAGAGTCCTCCGTAGTATTCTCGACATTAGAACTGGATGCACAATCCTCGTCAACAGAAGTAGAACCAAGTGAGCCTGTGTCAGTGAAACTGTCATCACATGAAGAAATGGAGGAGATAACTGAATCAGCAGCAACAACAACAGCGGCAGTATGTGAAGGGTCTCCATAGAAGGACTGAAGAATGCTCCAGACATGGTGAGGTGGATCTGAGTCTACCACGTGAAACTAGAGAGAATGAGAGACATGCATCATCATGTGACCAAAAACATGGTTGCAAGTGTCAAGGAATTCCTCTAGATGACGATGATCAGTGGGTGTAGGAACTAGCCCAATTAAGAAGGCTGAAAGACCCTCATAGGTGAAGTAACGTTCCATGGAAGCACGCCAGGTTGAATAGGTCTCTCTCTCGATGAGAAGTGGCGGAGGCTATAAGGTGATCCTATGATGCTCACATCTGGAAAGAGCACTCTCCATGATAAAAATGCAAGATGCAAGGTGCACGAAAGCAAGACATCGGACTCGGCCGATAATGCGTCTGTGTGTGTAGGCCCAAGAGTACAAGCAACCCCCCTAGAATGCGGCACTTTATAAAAGTAGTGAGTTTACAAAATTGGCAATCCCATCACGTAGAGTGTGAGAAATCATGCAACTTTGACCAAGGAAGCGCTCAGAAATGAGCAACGAGTCAAAAGTTATAGCATTAAAACGATTCCCGTAACTGATGGAAAAATGCACTAGACACTGCAAACACATTAAAAAAGTGCTCAAAATGGGTGCAAAGGGTGTCGTGTGACTACTCATTGGAAATGACATCAAATTTTAGGCATAGTTTGTTTTTACTGTGAGGGGGGATTAGCCTCCTGCCAACCCCGGACCTCGCCCTCCGTCTTCGACAAGCGTAAGAGGGTATTAAATAAGCCAAAATATAGCCTATAACTATTACAATGCCATGAATTGAAAAGAATGTTTTGTTTTAAGCCATAAAACATTAAAAAAAGGGCTGAGAGGGGGCCCACGTTGGAAGGCCAAGGCGTTGAACCTGCTATTTTTAACGCCAAGCTGAGTTAATGTGGTGTCCACGTGGTGAGCTGGTGTTGATTGCAGGCTAGAGCAGGTTGCTGGAGGTTACTAGAGGTGCTGCAGGTTGCCACATGCCAATGTAGAGGTGTGGTAGTCACCAAGAAACCCAAACAACGCCAATATTGAGCAAAAAACCTTCCATGCAGGTGTAACCGCTGAGTTTGAACCAAAAAATGTTTTTTTTTCAATGCAAAAAACGTAGGTCTGAAACGCCGAGGGAGCTGCTGCAGGCACGTGGGAGGTTGCTCGAGGTGCTGGTAGCAAGTGTGGTAGGTTGCACAAGCGGGAGGAGCCATTTGAAGACCCAAAACGCCCAAAAAACGCTCAAAAATGCCCAAAAACGGCTGAGTAAAGTCAAAAAACGTTTTTCCGATGGAAGAGGACGCTGGAGGGAATGGAAGACCGCCGTGCTGAGTGTGCCAGGTGTTGCAGGTCGTTGGAGCAAAGGAAATAGATGGATATCAACGTGTGGGAGGTTAAAACGTTTTCCAATGTAACCAGAAAACGCAGGTTTTAAAAAAATGTTTTTTTTAATGCAAGACAAAAACGTTTTTTTCAATGCTGGAGACAACATGTGGGCTGTTGGTGCTGGAGGATGCTACGAGCCAGAGATGGAGGGAGCAAGAGGCAGTAAAGAACCACGAAGCCCATGCAAGGGTCGCAACAATATGAATAGTGAGCAAGAAATGCTGAAGAAGCAAGATGTCGAGCGGTCGAAGAATATCCAAAACCCAAACAAAGCACGAAGCTACGAAGTCTAAGCCCAACACCACTATAAACCCAGTAAAACCAACACTTCTAGAGCTCAGATTTGAAACTGTAAACACTCCAAAACTGCATGCAAGGATGCAAAAATTGTTAAACCCCAAAAACGAAGCCACGAACACCTGAAAAGAAGTATAAACGTCTGAATCAATGCAAGAAGAGCACAAATGGAATATCCATTATGACACACACTGAGAGAGATCTATATATCACACCGAAAGCCAGGAAACACACACAAAAATGCTGATGAGTGCACGGATCCACAAGATCCTCTTTGATACCATGAAAGAGGGTTTGAAAACCCGCAAGCGAGGATCACGAGGGACGACATGCACATCAATAGACGTGTGAACGACAGCGTGAAGAGATTTTGGGAGAAGCGAGCATCAACCAAATGTGCATGCAAAGATTCGACAAACGGGTAGAACCTGGTTAAGCCATAAAACTCTCATCTATCTCATAGATCGAATGGGGTGTACATATAGGAGGTGCTGAGTAACCCCCAGTGTTGCAATCATGACAACTCGAGTAGAGAGGGGGAGTTACATTCCCATAATAGAAGTGTAACTCCCAATGACGCATATGACACACTGACGCACTGACGCGTAAGGGAATCTCATAATGACCCCTAAATGACACATGGACCTACGATCTCACCTAAGTGAGATGACTCACCTGATGATGCGGAAAATACACACACCAACACATATGATGTGTATAAATTTGTAAATATGTGATGTGTAAAATGTAATGCAAGATGTGTAAATAACCTAATAGTGATGCACACCTTGTGATATGCACGATGAGTAGCATATAATGTGAGACTCATAAACAATAAGAGTGTGATGTATGTATGATGAAGAGTAATATGATGCATGATGTAGAGATGCACAAATGTCAAAATGAAGTAGACTAAATGTAGAGTGTAGGATGTATGATGTGAGATGTGTGAATTGAAAGGAACGATAACTAGTTCGTACCAAGCCAAGAACACAGATGCTGATCAAACACCACAATCAATAAGATGAAAGCAATTCACCAGAATAACTTTACATAAAACCTTTACAAACAAATGAGAAACAATATCATATTTTATTATGGAACTCAATGCAATACATTGAGAATGGGCCTTACTTAAATAGGCAAAGAATAACAATCTAAGAACCAGTCAAGGTCGTAGATCAAGCCCTGAATCAAGGAAATAACTAGTCATCAAAGAACTAGTCAAGACCATAGATTTAGGAGAGAACTAGACATCAAGGATCTAGTCAATACCATAGATCAAGGAAAGAACTATACTTAACAACTAGATAATATCTCCTAATATCTAAATAAGATAAAAGAAATATCCACACACATAAGTGGGTGAGGATAAATATAATAAAGGTAAATAAAGTACCTAGGTGAACATGAGCTAAGGTAAATACCTACTCTAACATGAATAGACGCAATGCATAATACCTATTGTGCAGTGTGTGGGGTTCATGTGTAGTATGTCCTCAACAGTCAAGTGTGAACCGAAGCACAAGAGTGTGTCATCGGGTAATAACAATGCTAAAACATGTGATGAGATGTATGATAATGCAAAGATGATAGATGCATCAATGCTAATATGGTGGGGGGATGTATGATTGCTCTGCCCCCCAAGTAATGATATAGGACAACAAATAGAGAAGTAATGTATGAAGATGGTGAAGTATCATAGATTTGGTAAGATTGATTCAATGAAGGGATAAATACTAAGAGATCGTATGGTAAGCGTGACGAGCGATAGGTGATTGTAAATGAGTGGTTATGTAATAGATAGATATGTTAATGCAAGATGAAACGAGGTCCTTTATTGTAATAGACCCCTCAATAGTCATATAAGAATTGTTACCAAAATATTGTGTAACATTATTAAATAAATTTTAATATTATTAATAATGAGTTAATACAACTCATATTAATAATATAGTTAATAGTTGTGTGTGAGTGAAGTTATTGAATAAACAACTCACGTAGCTATTTTGGTGTGTGAGATAATAAAGGGATGTGAGAGATATCCTAGGGATAAGTTTGAGAGATTCATGGAGAGTAATATGAGGGATTGAAGATGAAGTTTGACTCCACCTTTGTAGGAGATCAAACATTATAAAATGTAACCTCTATCATTATAATTGATATCCCGAATGAATTTAATTTCCATATTTTATTATTCAGTGTTTTTTATATTGCAGTTCTTATCACTGATATCAGAGCAACTTCTGATCTATATAATGGAGAAATAACAGTGAGCTCGCAGCGGATGAATATCAGACATGTCCCCAACACAGCCACACATGGAAGGAGGGGGCAATAAACATCCATTTAATTGTTCTGTTCTCATGACCAAATATGCAAGTATTTGATTTTTTAATTATGGAGAGCGTATTGGCGGCAGATTACCTGTGTTTACATTCAAAATTCTTGGTCAATTGAATTGTTAGATGACTGTAGTTTTTATATGATTTGATAGCTCTATGCATTCAGATTTCCATGCAAATACTTCTAATTTATCAAAATTATTTTCCTACAGAACTTTTAATTGACTACATCCCGTTCCAATCGAAATCGTTGCCTGCAACTCAAAAGTCCACGCACATATGGATCCACATTTTTTTTTCGTCCAAGATTCATGATCGATCTTCTGCCAATCGTGAAACAATTATCTACCAATCGTGAGTTACAAATCTTCTTTTCCTTTTTTTTCCATTTTTGGATTTAGT
The DNA here is from genome assembly GCA_019776745.2 of Taxus chinensis. Taxonomy (NCBI): domain Eukaryota; kingdom Viridiplantae; phylum Streptophyta; class Pinopsida; order Cupressales; family Taxaceae; genus Taxus; species Taxus chinensis. The sequence goes on from CM034148.1 coordinate 724,300,876, forward strand.
AAAAAAAACACAAGGAAAGAAAAAAAATTCCACTTTTGGAAATGGGTCCGGAAAGATGTTGGATTTAAAATTTTTAGTTGCCATAAATTTCAGCTGGTAACTCAGATTGAGATAATGTTTTTTCGAAATGTGTTTTTTTGAGCTCTTTACATTGATCATATAAAAAATCATAAGAAAAAATAAAAAAATAAAAAATTCTTTACAGATGCATTTTTGGTGGAATCCGATGTCCAATTTTTTAAATTGACATGGACAAGTTGAATTAAATTGAAAAATTTGAAGGCAAATATTTCCATACATGGTAGGTTAGAACTCAATTTTTGTTGATTAACAAAGATCTATGGGAGATTGTTGAAGGAAAAATCAATAAACCACACGATGTAGATGAAGCAGGAAAATGGGAAAGCAAGTATCAAAAAGCAATGATGATTATTGGCCTAGGTTTATCTGATGCCTACCTACATCACATAGATCTAACAAAGACATCACATTTGATCTATACGACATTGAGCAAACTATTTGGGTCACAAGTAAAGAGTGCAATAGTAGAACTCAAGAAAAAGTTGTTCAGACTCAAAATGGAGGAAGGATAAAGTATGGTGGAACATATCAATAAGTTTCATTCTATTTCAAATCAATTAGCTAGAATCAAAGTTGATGTGCTTGATGATGATGCAAAAGTAATATTAATTAATAACATGTGTCCTAACTATTCTAATATTGTCTTCACTTTGAGCAAAATAAATCAAAGTCTAGAGGATTTAATTTCTTCTTTGATAGAAGAAGAAAATAGAACCAAGAAGATTTATCTAGAAGAAAATGCAATGTATGGTAGAAACAAATCATATGCTAAAGGAAAATTCAAGCCTTCTTTTAAACAAAAATCAACCTCCCAAGTTCCACAAAAAATTCTTTGTCCCTATTGTAATGCTCCTGGTCATGGTATTATGTATTGTAAGAAAAGAGCACATGATTTACTTGATGGTAAATTGAAGGATAAAGCCTTCATTTCTAAAAATAGAGACGAAGAAAGTGATTACGATATGAAGTCTACTCACTCTGATAATGAGAAAACAAATGCTCAACAACGTGACGAAGATTTATTATATTAAGTAAAGAGTGCATTATTCATGGAGGACAGAGGCAACGGAGGTTGGAGGTCAATCAACAACCTCTCATCAGTCACCAACGACAGGGCCACATGAAGTTGTGATGGCAGTGTGTGTGTATGTGTGTTTTCTTTTATTTCAGATTTGCAGTATGATTTCAGAGTTCTTGTTTGAATAAGTGAAATGTTCACATTGAGGGGTGGAACTGGAACATGGTCTCAATGTTCAATTTTCTCTCTATTCAGTTTGTATTCAGTAAGTAGTGGTTCCTACATGATTCCCTAAAGGAAAGACATAGTGGACAGACGAAAGCACAAAGGAAAAGCAACAACGTGATATTTGGGTTGTTAGTTGTCCTATAAAACCATCCTTTATTTTAGGTTGTTCGTTGCCATGTAAAACCATCTTTTGTTTCAGGTTGTTGGTTGTCCTGTAAAACCATTCTTTTTGCAGTTGTTGGCTATCCTACAAAACCATCCAGATCATGAGCACACATGGGCGACAAGCTGCAAAAGGAAGTGTGATTATTTTTTCTACCTTGTCAACATTAGGGGAGTGTATATTGGGAATTAATAATGTTAGCAATAGGGGAGTGAATGTTACCAAAATATTGTGTAACATTATTAGATAAATTGTAATATTATTAATAATGAGTTAATACAACTCATATTAATAATATAGTTAATAGTTGTGTGTGAGTGAAGTTGTTGAATAAACAACTCATGTAGCTATTTTGGTGTGTGAGATAATAAAGGGATGTGAGAGATATCCTAGGGATAATTTTGAGAGATTCATGGAGAGTGATATGAGGGATTGAAGATGAAGTTTGACTCCACCTTTGTAGGAGATCAAACATTATAAAATGTAACCTCTAGCATTTTAATTGATATCCCGAATGAATTTAATTTCCATATTTTATTATTCAGTGTTTTTGTATACTGCAGTTATTATCAAGAACCATAAGAATATGAGTGTATCATCAGGAGGGTAGGGTGACAAGAACCATCTCCCAGAGACCAAGTTTGTACAAAGCGGTGGAAGCATGGTGGGAAAGAGTAACAGTAGGACCATGTGGTGGTGTAATTAGCAATGTGTCTTAACCAGTAATAGAAGGGGTAGTTGCTTTAACAAAAACTATTAGCTGTTGAAGTGGTGTAGGATGAGGAGGTATCTTGAATGGTGGTAGTTTTAGTGGCATTGATGATGCTATTGAAGACTTGATAGGAGAAACATTTTGATTGATTTTGTGAGGTGGTTGCGTACTTTGACTTGGTAGTGTTGGAGATGTCATGAGAGGAGGAGGTGCGGTATTGATTTTGAGAGGTGGTTGCTTAGGTGGTGCGTGGCTTTCCGTAAAATGACCATTAGAAGTGATAACATGGTGCTCATTAGATATAGACGAGTCAAATTTAGGAACTCATTGAGATGGATTATTTTTAGATGGGCGTGCAACTAAATGTTTTGCAATGAATAAGATAAAGCCTTGATTCTCAAGATTTTTTATTCTTCATTGTAAAGTGTGGAAATCATTGTCATGATGTCCATTGATTTGATGATAACTGCAATATGGATGACCTTGATACTTTTGTTGTCAATAAGGAGGATAATAATGAGTAGGTAGTAAAGTGATCAATTATCGATTAAGGAGCTCAATAAGAAGGTCATGTTGCTTAGTATTATGATCAATGATGAGAGGATCTGGTAATGGTATAACCTGAGGATCACTAATATGAGCATATGTAGTAGACATTAAATGAGGTAAAGAGCCAAAATGCACATGAGCTTGAGAAGCATCCTTAAGGTGTTGAATTTCAAATTTTAGAGATATGATCGTGGATTCCATAGCCGTAAACTTGTATTGAAACAAAGAATGTAAAGCTTGAATTGATTCCAATAGGGGTTGATTAGATGGAGGATCACTAGGGTCATCAAATAGATGAGAGAATATAGGACTTATTTTGAGTGGTGGCGTATTTTCATCAAGATACATGGTGTTTAGGGATTTTTGCAAAACAACATGGTAATTGGGATATCTCTTAAGTAAATCACATAAAGAAACTTGAGCAACTTTGGGAGCCATGATAGAGAAAAAATGAGGATCTTAAGCGTGAAAGAGGTCAGGTTCACCAAAATGATTAACTAAAATATGGATTTTATAAAGTTAATCCAATAAGTACAACATTAAATGGAAGCTAAACTAAATAAATAAAGTGACCCAAATAACTAAGTAAAAAAAATGAAACCCTACGTAACAAGTAGGGTTAGAAAGAGCTTAGTTGATTCAATGGCTGTTCGGTACTGTGTCACAGGATGAACTTGATAAATAGAATGAGGGAACGACTGTGCATTTACCAAACCATACATTCATAATTTATATTTTTCATACAATAATCATAACTATATGTGCTTATTAAGATATGCAACATCAACCACAAGAGAAAGAAACAAAGTAATCAATAGAAAAACACCATATGTAAGTGGGAAACCCTCATGGGGAATAAAAACCACTAAAACTATGCTTATATTACACAAATAAAATTTATTTAGTGAAGCACCAACTTCACAAGGAACACTAACCCCTAGTTTTAGAGCACCAACCCTATAGGAGCACCAACCCCTAATTTAGTGAATAACCCACTCCAAAAGGAGGATACAACAACCTAAACATGACAAAACCAAACTAATCCACCTGAATATATATGATATATGCTTTTTCTACTGCTACAACTGATGGAGATCATAATTTCACTCACAAACCCTAGCTCACACACTAGGACTTCAATCTCTTACAGAATTTTCTTTCTTCTTAACTTGTCTTTGCTCTAACCTCTTACTTTCATGCTATCTAATACTCCTTAACATTCCATTCTATTCCCTAGCCTTAAAATTATTCTCTCATACCTTCAAAACAATCTCCTCTAGGTTGCACTTCTTCCCTCCAAGAGCACTAGTTCAAAAATGAACCCAAAACATCACTTTTATATGCATATCTTCTCTCCAACCCAAAAGATGTCGGTACATCATGATAAATTCAACCCATACACCTTCATTATATTAAAATACAAATTATTACATCAGTCACATATGACCTAAGTAGGTCGGCCTAGCTAAAAACCTCATTACATGTGCCAAAAATGGCTCAAAACCCCATGGGCACAATATTAAAAATACCCGTTTACATCAAAACCATACATATTCATGACCCATAAAGCTTTAAACATGATTAAAATATAATTTAACATTAATACATGGTTTTAATTTTTCTCAACCAATCAAATTATTTCATTTAATGGGCCCAATGCACTTTGTAAATCTCAAAACAGTTGTTTCCTACACCCTTCAACTCCCTAGAAACTTCATTAGGAAACCAAATAGCTTATAATAAAAAAAAATGCCATGAAAAAAATAAATGAAATTTAATAACCTGTAGAAACATTATAAGCAAGTTATAAGCCTTGAATCAACCTCATACTCAAACCACAGACTACTTTTGTCTTCACCAAATCAACTTGCCAAAAAATGTCGTTTCCAAAGGTTAGCTCATAAAAAATTTATACATAAATTAAATGACCTAAAAAATGGATTAATTTTATGAAAAATTCATCCCTCTTCACATTCTAGGTGATATAAAGCATCATCCAATCCATATCATGCTTCAAACAACTTAAAAAATTCACCAAAACACATGCTGTCTTGCACTGCCAAAAATATTCCTGTCCAAAGAATGACCTAGAAAACATGTCAAATGACATCATAATGAGGAAAAATTCATATCAATGGAAATATATCCGAAACCTCTTTTCCAAAAAAACTTGAATCATCTTCAAAATCCAAGTGTAGCTCAATTTATTCCCATTTTACTGAACCCTGCTATTTGAGGCCTCAAAACTGCCCTTTGACCAGTCAACCTGAATGGACCTCAAATTACCATGTACCTAAATGAAAATTTCCTAAATCATCCATTTACATCAATATAATCTCCCATAAATCATGCACCATCAATTTTAACATGCTACTCTTTGGACCACCTTGTCCTAAAACCTTCTTCTTTAGAAACTGTCATGTTTGAGTGGGGCCCACTCATCACCATGACCTCAACCATACATTTATGTAAATATAAGAGAGTTCCTATACAACATTAAATCATTAATTTTTACTAACCAATAAAAACCGGGTCACTATACTTCTTCTTTCTGCAAACTTCTCCTAGCTAGGGTTTAACTAGGGTTTTAGACCACTTTATCTTCTTAACATTTGTTCATAAAAACCTGAAGATCAAAAAACCTGATTATTTTTTTGAAACCTTATAAATAACCATATAACCATCATTTAAAGGCACAAGGTCCCATGCAAATCACACTATTCACAACGAGCATCATGAAGTTCAACTTCGAGTTGGATTTTCACTTGTTTTTGACCCTGTCTCACATAAACTGTCATAACATGGAAAATTACACATCATGGAAACCTAAATTTTTTCTCAAAGCACCATGACACATACCTATAACATATCAAATCATCATAATTCCAATTCCATACCTAAAAATATCCATTCACTAAGACTTACCTCATGCTTGCATAACTTCACCTTGATTCTCACTGTAGAAGCTAGGGTCAACTGAAATAATGCAATAACTCATCATAGAAACCTATGAAAATGACCCAAAAATACCTGATATACCATTATATACCTGAATACATGCTTCCATGAGCTCATATAGCTCCAAAACCAATCTCACACCTCCTAAGCAACCATACCTGCTCCCAATGAGCACCTGTAACATAGTGAACCACCTGTATCTACAATCATGCCACTACTGTGAGTCCCAAAAAACCTAAAAACCTGCTATCCATAATATCTAGATGCTTCTCAAGCATCCAAGAAACTCCTACCATCATGCAACATCACCTAGGCACCTGAATAGGCTTGTAAGAGCAAGCACACCTCACTGAATCTCATTGTACCAACAAGTATACATTTGAATCATCATGTTAGCATCATGTAAATCATAATATGACCCTTAACACAACATCCAATTTTTCATTAATGTGGTTTTCATCAATGACAACACCTAATAGGACCACATGCCAACAATCCCCCCTTTGTCATTGATGGAAAACACCTTGAACTTCTCCTCCTTTTTACATTAATGACAAAGGAAAACCTGTATCTCACATGATTTACCTTATTCATCTTCATACCATCATTACTTGGTTATAAACATCAACCAAAGGTCTCAAACTAGTTCCATTTCTCGATTTTTGTACAAAAACTGATTTTCGCCTTCATTTTAGGCATGTAAACACCATGATCCCCTTGGGACAAGCAACTACAACATTTGAAAATCATTAATACTCATGAAATAAACATATTCTTACCTTATTTGGAGCTAAAACACCTTATTTCACATCTTAGTCATTCAAAACAAGCCACATTCACTATCAACTCTATTTTAACCTTTACGAAGCTACTGTAGCAAATTGTGATCCAAGTTATACACACCTTGAATCATTCCAAAAATTTTAAAATACACCATATCAAAACATCATACCTCCATTTTGTTCAAATTCCATCTTGTATAAGCCTAAGACAAACTCTACAATGCATATCTTGTTCTCCATACTGACTCAAGAGCATAAGTCCCTAAGTAGACCTCTCAACGTGTTTAGAACCAACTTTGTCAAGCTCTAAAACCTCATACATACCTTGAAAATGAAGACCATAACTCCCCTTAGACTTAAGACAACTATCTCAAGTAGGAAAACACACTTTGAAGCAACTTAACTTGGATTCTTGACTAGACATCATCTAGAACACTTTTCTCTACCCTAAAAGTATCATTTTAGTCATTTACAATCATATTAGGCTGAGATGCATCACATATGAGTCATACATTGCTAGTTCTTTGAGATGATACTCAATACATACCTCATATGACTAGAAAATTCATAATACCTTATATAAGCAAAACTCCATGCTCCCCCTGTCTCAAGATCCTCTATTATACCCGTATCAACTCCTTTATTCACAATTTTTTTGATTTTTCACTTCTTATACCTCAATTATTCTTTAACAGGGCTTTAATTACCAACAACCATCACTTGGGTATATCTCCATTAATAACTCTAAGTTGTCTGATCCTAGGGTGAAGAGCATGATGAATTACCTCCTGACACAGAACTAGTCCTTAGCTCATATTTCATTATTCAATCTTGCATTTAGATCACCCACAGTTCTAACCATGGTTTGAAGGTCACTATCACTACTGTAACTCATAGTTTTCTTCAACCACAGAGACCATCAATCATCATGTCTAGGCATAGATTTAACATAACAATGCATACCCTTACTCTTCATACCACACATGAGGCCTAGAGCCCTAAACAGAGCTTTTAGTGCTTTTAGGACCAATTTTGACAAGTCACACCATGCATTTCATACCTTTATTTTACAAAACAATGCTCCCCTAGACTTATAACTTTCAACTCTAGCTCCCAAGCACAAAAATAAGCTTCTTACCTTGCTAGTATGACTAGAAATCAACTTGAGCAACTTTTCATTGCCCTAAAGCTCCATTTCAGTCTCTTACAATCATATTAGACTAACATAATGCATTCAAGAGACAAAAACTTGCTAGCTCACACAATGCATACCTCAAATGCCTTAAGAACATCATCTTCACCTTTTAGAGGCATATTCATCTAATTGGAGAGAAAAATGACTCCCCCTAACTCTAAATAGTTTCTCATACTTCGTAGCACATTATCTGATGCAAAAACACTTCTGGCGCAGGTTGTACCTGTTCAAAAAATTGAGATACTTATTTGATATTTACATTCTTGTAACCCTGATTCCATAACATAATCACTTAAGCAACTGAAACCTCTCATGGCTGTGAAGATCTTCAAGAAACTTAAGGATCAATTCATTAAGTATGAATAATCTATATAGGCTCTGTAACTTTACAATTTCATCTTAAACTAAGTCCTCAATTGCATATCAACACTCTTAGAATCTTGAGACTACATGAACTCCATTGTTACAGTCTTCACAATCCTCATACTAGTAACATAGGCCTTACAACGACAATATTTCAACCATGTCAAAATCCAAAACTTTTGTAACTTCATTTGAGCACTAGGAATCCTTCTAAATATCACAAGTGCACATCATGGAGAACCTTGCCATCTCACAACATTCATGAGAGATAAATCATATACTGCCCATCACACAACATTGTAGCATGTAGGTAGATGTTTGCACAAAATAGAATAGTTAAGTGTAACAATCATGCTTAATCACTCATGTGGTCATCGTAGAGTACATCAAAGCTTATATATCACAATAAAAGGTTACACACACCATCATTGAGCTTCAGACCTATTATGACTTCCCTTGACCTCATTAGGTCTTCTCAGATCTTTCAACTTCAATTTTCCTATTCACAGTCACTGTAGATCACAACCAGACCTATAGCTTACTGTTCTTAACATGTTTCATAATTACTTTGACACGACAAGCTTTCAACCCTGTCAAAAATCAAAACTTTAGTAACTTCATTTGAGCACTAGGATTCTTTCCAAATATCACAAGACCACATCATGGAGTACCTTGTCATCTCACAACATTCATGTAGGTAGATGTTTTCACAAAATAGAATAGTTAGGTGCAACAATCATGCTTAATCACTCCTGTGGTCATCTTAGAGTGTATCAGAGCTTATATATCACAATACAAGGTTACACACACCATAATTGAGCTTCAGACCTATTATGACTGCCCTTGACCTTATCAGGTCTTCTCAAATCTTTCAACTTCAATTTTCATGTTCACAGTCAATGTATATCACTACCAGACCTATAACTTACTATTCTTAGCATGTTTCATAGTTACTTTGACACTTGGACAACTTTAGTGTATTGAATTCATCTTCAGCCAATGTTAGAGCTCATCACAAACACCGATTCTTCCATTCTGACATCTTAGACCATTTGACAAGAAAACAAATGACAGAGATCTTAGATACTACTTTGGAACAAGCTCTTATTCGCTCAAATACCTGTAGCACTACCTATTTTTACCATTTAAAAGATAAGAGTTATTTGGAATTTACTCAAAGATTGACCTCAGACTTTGTGCTCTGTTCTTGAATCTATATACTTGTTTTCTTCTTTAATCATGAAACTCTTGGGAACTTCACACACTAGCATATGAACCTTGGCCAGTTCACAGAAATGAAACCTTCTCATTCATCAACATATTGTTTTGGGTTTTCACAATATTACTTGGACCATGGAGGTTCATCATACACCTTAATCTCTGACTTTTACCTTTCTTAGAGCAATAAATATCTCTAACTTTTCTCAAAAAGAATTTACATACTCTTACCATCATATCACAGTCTTATGCTTGTAAATGCACACATACCTTCCCTAACCTATAGATTGGCATTTATTTGTAACTTAAAAACAAGTAATATTTCTACTAATACATCATTAGGGTTTCATGATTTTAATCCTTCTTACTGAGTATCCATCCTCATGCATGATTCTTAGTCATAAAGAGCTTGTTTTTTATACAGAGTTCTAGAGCGTACTCCCAAAACATTCACTTTCCTTTCATTGACATATAAAGTTTATCAACAAGTACTCTGCCACCTTTAGCTGATCATACTTGGAACTCATACTTGGAATGCTAGAATGAAGACCACCATTGATTCCTCTACCTTTGAAGAACATCTATGAACTTTAGGATACATATTGCTCATGACATTTACTTAAAACATCTTGACCAAACCTATAACACATCCTTGGAGCTTATGTACATGATCAACTAAGTGTTCACAATTATGAGTACAACTTTACTCCTTTGCACACATTTCTTGAAGCCTACATAGGCTTGACACATCCAAAACATGACATAGGACCTGGTTTCCCATGACACTAAGCAGAATAAAATTCAAGATGATGATCCATCAAGGTACCTATGCATATATCCAAACCCTTATTTATTTGAGAAGCCACTTTAAAGCTTAAACCTTGACTATCATCTTATACCAAGCCTTCAATACCTTGAAATGCTACATAATGACCTAAATGTACTTGAATAGTCTTTTTTTTTTTATCACCACCGACCTTTGACAATAGGCCCATGCACTAACTACTTGAAATACCATTTAGTGACATCTTTGCACAAGCTTTCTCACAATCTTCATAACACATTTTTTGACAAGCCATCTGAACTTTCACTCAATCTTTGGTATGTTGATGATACTTTTTATGCTCCCCAGACAATATGACAGTGAGTAGAGATATTGGACACAAACTTATGAACTTGGAAACACTATGATATCAACCTTAGAGAGAAACATCCCTTTGATCTGCCACTATCTCTCATTATCATGCTTCTAATATCCTTTGAGGGAAACACAAACCCCAATAATACCACTGTCATAATATTGAAATGTCTTTAATATTTGCATAATACTAGAGCACTTCATGATACAAGACAAATTCTATGATATACCTTATCTCTTAACCCTATAAACCTCCTTTTGAAGTCTTATCAAACTCTCAGATTGCATAACTCTAAGTGAATGTCCACAGATACCTGATACACTGTTTTTACCACCTTGAACAACCCATAGAGGCATATTTCATTCATCACAGTGGTCCTCTTCACGATCTTCTTCATTCTTGGCTAGATGTTACTCTTATCCTCATTCATGACAACTTAAGACTTCTGAGACACCATGCTGAACACAAAATTGGACCTTTCCATATCACTTTGGATGAGCACACTTGAGGTCATATATTCATGATCACATACCATGACCTCCTAGACAATAATATTGACATCACAAGCTTGAAAACACATCTACACATGCTCATGCTCAAATCATGACTTTAACAGGTGATACATCTCTCACTTTTACATGTCACTCACACATACCTATATGGATAACTTCATATGTAATAAATTTCCTTATCATGACAAGATTTGACATTATGACTCACTATGACACTTTCCATGAAGAAGTACAATACATAAAGCTGTAATCCACAACATCAAGAAGGGAATAACATCTTGACCACATCATGATGATATAAGATATTTATACTAACAACAAATATTTGACTTATACATTCAAAGTGCTATATAAGACATTTCATGATCATTTGGACTCATACATACACACGGAACTCAGGATAATAATGACCAACAACTCACAAATAAGACTAATGAAAACATGGAAGATAAGAACAAAAAACATAGACACCTAACAATTGCAAGACCACAAATATACATGGACATATGAAGTTACTTGACATACCTTATAACATTTGAGGTGTTCCAAAATCCTAGTTCCTTTAACTTTTCATGAATTGAAGCATGGAGGCACATGTGATCTTCCTGAACTTAAGCAAACATACTATTTTGAGATGTCATGGGCTTAAGAACTTTATTTTGTATCTTGGCAATACTAGCATCCTCCTTGAAAAGAATTATACTCTACATAGTGGATTGAGTATCAAATCTCTTGACCTTACATAATTGATCAGTCTTCATCACTTTTAATTTTGTAGCATCCTTATTCTCTTGACCTTCATGATTAGGTCTTTTGACTGCTCCTTTAGAATCAAACCTTTGAATAAACATTCTTTTGCTTGGATACATGATTGTAATGTGACATATTCTTTGGAAATTGAAGTAAACAACACCCCTATTCCTTCTAGGCTAAAAAACACTCAAGTTCCATCCACAATCTTTTGCTTTATGTCCATACAACATGAAAAAACACTCACCTTTGAAGAGACCTATATCATCCCTTGGAGATCTCATTTTGTAATCTCTACCTCTATGACCAAAAATATGAAAAACAAAGAAATATCCATGGAATGAAGAGCCATACCTCATAAAATTAGGTTGTATAACTGAGTTAGACCTTCTCAAATCAGTCCTCTTAGTCACCTTCATATCTAATTTTGAACTTGCACCAGCCTCATGATCATGCTTACCTTGAAACCCTAAGACTGATTTGTAATCTATAGCCTTTTGAACTTATAGAACATCATCAAGAGCTTTGGAGATCTTCTCAAGTCTCTCATACATATTCAATATGTTATATGAATCCTCTAAATATTATTCAAGAACTTTCAATTTGTCTTCATACCTGAAATGAGAGTCTCCTTTCTTCTTTAGGGCTTTGGTCAAACTTTCAACTTGAGATTCCAAATAGGAATGGCTTGAATATGGTTAACTTCCATATTCTTGACTTGAATTATATGGGCCTCAATACATGACTAAGCTATTTCATTCCTTCTTCTCAATATAGCCTCAATATCTAAAGACTTACCCATTGCTTGTGCTTCAAAGGATCTCCTTCAAGTTGTTAAACTTGTTTCACAAGGACCCACTCTGATACTAATTTTTGGAAGCACAAGGGACTGAAAGGTGGGAGTGGACCATTCATACAATTATTTTTAGTTCATTTACCAAACCATACATTCATCACTTAGATTTTTCATACAATATTCATAACCATGTGTGCTTATTAAGATATGCAACATCAACCACAAGAGCAAGAAATAAACTACTCAACACAAAAAAACCACATGTATGTGGGAAAAACTCATGGGGAATAAAACCCAGTAAAATCTTATTATATTACACAAACAAAAATGATTTAGTGAAGCACCAAATTCACAAGGAGCAACAACCCTACAAGGAGCGCCAACCCCTAAATTTAGTGAAGCACCAACTACACAAGGAGGATACAACCCCCTAGAATGACTAAGCACCAAATTAGACTCTTGAATATGTTTTGTCTCTAATATTTCTTCTTCCACGACTGATGGAGATCATAAATTCAGCTCACAAACCCTAGCTCATACCCTCGGGCATCAAACTTGGACAATCTTCTTCCTTGTCAACTTGTCTTGCCTCTAGACACTTGCTCTCATGTTGTCATGTATTCCTTGATCTAAAACATGTATGATATTCCCTCAAATCATGACTTTGTACCTACAAAAAACTCTCCTCTATGTCACACTACTCCCCATGTAAGCCTAGCTATCAAAATGAGCTAAAACATTACTTTTATATGCATATCTTCTCTCCAACCCAAAGGAGGTCAGTCCCTCATGATAAATTCGACCCATACACCTTCATTACATTCAAATAACATCATTATAATAGTCACAAATGACCCAAGTAGGTCACTGTACGATGGAAAAGTGACAAGTGAGCGTGGGAATCTACAAGTAACTCTTCCTCGCACCCGACCTCCCGAGGTCGTGCCGAGACAACCGATGGGGATGGAATATGTGTGGGATGCAGATAGACTAGTTAGGCAATCTAATATCTTCAATACGTACTAGTAGGATTTACGAATCTAAGGAAAAGAAGGCCCTTCTAACCTGAACTGGTGTGATAGATCGATCGACAAGGATGACTGCTCGAAGGCTCTAATCAATATCGAGCTCTGGCGTGATTCGATCTATGGGTTGTGGAATACGTGGAAAATGACCTGGGATAGTTTCGTGTATGTCTCCAGATAAGGTCATATGGTGGATGGAAAATATAGTTGACTCTATGGATGATTCTATGGCCTAGTCTAGAACTCTCTAGCTTTGTTAGCTGCTGTATCTAGTAAGGATTACTATTCAATGATGATAGGTGGAAGTGGAGTGGATCTAAATACTAGTGTGCGTAGGCCAGTGTCTATGTCTGATTGACTTATGGATTCGTTGGGTTGCGGGATTTGTGGATCACAACTGTAGAATCTTGGTTGTTGCGGTCCTGTTATGGTAATGCGTAGAGTTAGTTCCTAATCCCTAACACCCAGTAATCGTATGCTTTCTCAGCCTCTATATTCAAAACTAATAGCTATGCGATCTTCTCAGAGTGCCTCACAGGCATTCTTGCAATCTGAATTCTTAGGCTGGTATCTATATTTGTAAGAGTGTCTCCTGCATCTGGCTGTGGGACTAAAGGATTGCAACCAAAGGTTTGTTCTCTTTCAACCCCTTATACAGTCATATGGATGTTACCTAGGGTAATATGTAGTTTGGTTGATTTGACCAAAACGTGTGTGCTTGGTCATCTTCTATGTTTAATCCGCTCAATTGAGAATTGATTTGTTGCAAGCTTACCATTGTTCGGAAGACTTGGATCCTAAGATTTTGATCTATATCAGTTATTGTTGTGATGAGATTGGGTTGGGGCACGATTGGCTTGAATACGTATTTCCTGGGCTCCCTAGGTCCCGTGATTGTCATACAAAAGTAATAATGTAAAATAACTACGGCAAAGTGAAATTTAACTATTTTGAATATATCTATAGCATATATGATTTCTCTATTTTTGTATTTTCTGATGAACTATTCGAATGAATTTAGCAACTAATTTAATACATCTAGAAATCGACAGCTAAGATAACAATTTAAAACAAACAAGATAACCGAGTATAGCTATTTGTCTGTGTAATTTGTAGATCTACTCTAAACAATGAAATAACTGTTCTAATCTATTTGCAAGACTCTCGATCCTACCTCAGAAGTGAGGAATGAATCATAGTCTCTCAGAAACTATCAATCCCCACAACTTCCCTGACAATATTGAAAGTAAAATTAACTGAAATAAAGCAATTAACTACTCTATTTGATATGATTCTAATTTAGAACTTTGAAAGCTAGAACCTGGATTCTGCAGAACAGTGGCGAATCCGACGGTGTGTGTGATCTTGTCCCCTCAGTGTGATCTCCTCATTCCTTTGTGTTCACGTGGATCCAGAAAAGCGTGTAATGCTAGCATCAACAAAAGTAGATATTGGGACAAAGGCAGCTCAAGATATAGACTGAATACAATGCGAGTAGGAGAGGGATAGCGCAAGAGTACAGATCTTGGCTTATGCAATTCCTAGTGGGATTTATTGCGAGTCATGCAACATGAAACGTCCAGAACCTGAAACTATCCTGTTTGAGGAGCAAAACCTGTAACTTTAATGGCTTCCTATTGATAAACAGACTATCCTATTCCAATGGATTGGATGAAATAACAGCAGCACTTGCACAAGATGGATATGTGGCTTACTAACAGTAAAACAATGCTAACTAAGCATGCAATGAAAGAAACTAAGCACTCTAAGCAAAATGAAAACTAAATCTATTGCAAAGAGAAATCAGAGGCAAATTTGAGGGGCCATTTGCTTGAGCACAAGCCATCTATTTATAGCATTTGCATTTACCCAAGGTAAAAACCAAATAGAACTCTTAAACTATAAACAATGGCAAAACACTATTCCAGGGAACCAGAATCATAAATGCAAGCTTATGGCGGTAAAAGAAAGCTGGTAAAATGTTGAAATTACGTGAGTCATGTTAAAAGAGCTTTCTGGAAAACGCGTAAAGGACCGCCGCCTTGAGCAGGGCGGCGGTTACAGGACCGCCGCCCTGTTCAGGGCGGCGGTCACGAGACCGCCGCCCAGGCAGGGTGGCAGTTTCGTCACTGAAGAGAAAAAGGCCAAGAAAAGAGGGGAAAAGGGAAAAACAAAGCATGCGGGGGCTAAGCGGGCATGCGGGATGTTAACGCACACTTGGAGATCTTTTCCGGATCCCGAACACCTTGCGAGGAGACCTGTATCATCATTGGGGCACATGTTACGTTATTTCGATAGTACAGTACCTTACAATTTTGGGTACGTACATATTGCCCCCTCGGAGAAGCGTTTTAGCCATGAAGAGGTGTAAAACGGTGGGTCCGAGTATGGCGGTCCCGAAATGGGAAGTAAGAAGTTATACTTGATACGTCCGTGTGTTGAAATGACGCCGTCCAAAATTCCCGCTACCTGCAAAATGAAAAGAGAACTCAAGTGCAGATAGACATAATAGTTTGGAAAATAAATGCTAAAATAATAGGAAATGAGACGTACCATTTGTGCGGGGATAAGAACTTACCTCCGTCGGCGCTCCAAACCTGTGAAAAAGGCATTTAAAATGAATCAGGGTGCTATATATATGAAAGTGGGCCCATTTTCCTATTCATTTGCGTGAGTTGATTCGATTGATTTTGAGCTCTGGAACCCACGGTGACGGTTTCTTGCGTGAGTAGAGTCAAAACGTCCGCGACGGGATAGTGATCATGCCTCCACGAGCGGAACATCGACCCGCGAGATCACAGGTTAGTTTTTTTCAATTTATCCCTTTTACCCCCTTAATTTTGAAATGCTAAAATCTTTGTTGTGGGGGGGTAATTTTTGAAAATGTTAGTGTTAAAAGGTTCATCTAGGGGGGGGCGCCTACTGGGTAGGCCTTGTTTTAGTTAAAATGGTCTTGTTTTGTCGTTTTTTGGGATTTTTAGGTTTAAAAACCCGCGTGGGTTTTCAGGTCACGACCGCTACCCTGCCTAGGGTGGCGGTTACACGACTGCCACCCTTAAGGCGGTAGTTACAAAACCACCCCTCTGCTCAGGGCGGCGGTTTCGCACAGAATGCCAAAAGAACATTTGTTTGAGATTGTTTTTGCATTTTTAGCATTTCTACATACTTTCATGATTTTTCCAGTATTATTCGGATGCTAACTTGCTCTATTTTTCATGTTTTTGGGTGTATGCAGGTGAGAGAGGAGTATATCCGGTGGAGCCGAGAGAGGGAGTGTGATTGGCTCCCAGGAGTATTGGATGCCCTTTCACAGGATGAGGAGGACACTCTTCAGAGGGCCGGGATACTACGCATCTCACGCGTGCCCCATGTTACACCATATAGTCACATTCTTTGTGACCTATTCTCCTATTGGGATGCTGATCGAAACACCTTCCGATTACCAGGGGTCCGCGGTGAGTGGACTATTACTTTGGAGGATGTCTATCGCATTCTGGGGGTCCCGATTATTGGGAGACGTCTCACCCTTGAGACAACAGGTTCGCGGGCCCAGATAGCACAGTGGGCCACATACATGGGAGATGCAGTCATCTCCACGGGGTCGAAGAAGGGGGTTAGAGTTCGATCCATTCCTAGTTTGCCCATCCCCTTACTTCGCCAGGCCATCACGGGGATCCTTGCCTCGAGACTGATCGGGGACAAGGGAGGAGATACATTGTTATATTGCTGGTCCCCTATTATTGCGCAGATAGAGGGACATGGCCGGATATATGCCTAGGGAGCAGACATACTTGGGACCACCTACCATGATTTATATAGGATAGTCCGTTTACAGGGGCAGTCCTTGAGCCACCCGACCCTAGTCATGAGTTGGGTCTATGAGCACTTCATCCCCTACGGCAGAGGTGTAGAGGTGGCAGATCCCGGAGCTGTGAGGGCAGCCAGATGGACAAATATGTCGGTGCTCCGAGCACCTCATCAGCCAGTTGCTTCTCTGACTACTGCCGACATGGAGGCCACACCATACCAGACTATGGCAGGTACATGGGGCGAGGAGGCTCTTACTTTGATCTCCTGCTCCACTACAGGGCAACTTATTGATAGAGTGGGGCGAGTGGAGATGCACCCCTTTGGCCGAGTTCCTCAGCAGTTTGGCCTACCATACGTGGGTATGCTTCCCCCAGTAGCGCCAGTATACAGATCAGTCCGAGAGGCCAGAGGGGGGCCTAGAGGCCGGGGTTGGACAGTGGTTACTCCTGGCATTCCTATTGCGGCCAGGAGGATAGTACGTGCCAGAGGGAGAGCCGGTGCGCCTCAGGCACCCTTGCTTCAGATTGCCGCGGGTCCTGCCCATAGCAGCGATGACCCCATTGACATAGACTCCGATTCTGAGGAGTTTAAGGGGGGAGAGACAGAGGAGGGACCAGTGATCCTGAGTGGCATGACACTCAGGATATCATGCAGGCAGAGAGGGCTGAGCAGAGTGCAGAGAGAGTGACTCTGGTTTCAGAGGAGCCACTCTCCCAGGGCCATGGTGGGGAGGATGAGTCCATTGCGGGGTGCTACGTTGCTCCAGCCACAGGAGCAGCCCTCAGTCGGCAGCGGCATCCATGGTAGGTGCTGATCCTATAGATCCATCCTGGAGGCCTGGTGATCCGAGTAAGTTACCCTCTCTCCTTTTAATGTTTGTTTTTAGTTAGGATCTCCTTAGTTACTATCTCTCCTTTTGTTTTATCTTGTATTTCTAATCTCTTGTTTGGTTTCTAATTTGTTTTCTCCTTTGTTTGCAGAGACCACCGATGAGTGGCGGGACTTGATTCGCAGGGTATGTACTGATACCCTGATGATCCCCATGGAGAGGACCCGCGCAGAGCTGTCCGTAGATGCTGGGGAGCCCTCAGCAGCTGGTAGCACACTGATGTCTTCACCCCAGTCTGGCATGTGGCCAGGATGGTATCGACTCTCCGCACGGAGCTAGCGGGGTATAGGACGGCCAAGCGCTTGATGAGGAGCCATTCTCGTGGTGAGACTGCGGCTGCCCCTCGGGATCCAGAGCCCTCCGTGCATTCAGAGCACCGGTGTAGCTGGAGTCCTAGGCGTGGGCGTGCACCTTCAGAGGGGTCTCGTAGGGATTGAGGAGCCACTTGGCTCTCCTAGATTTTGTATGATACATTCTTTTGTATATCCCAGGCTCTTTGAGCGTTTTGACCATGCTTAGTGCATGATGGCATTGTACAGAAACGTTGATCATTTATATATATATATATATATATATATATTCTTTTTGGATCAAACTTTTGGCATTTATGGCTCTGCTTCTTTTCTAGTTTCCTCATGTAGATTATGATGTTTATATTTGTATGCTTTTTTAGAATGTATGCAATGGAGAACAAATGATGCAAATGTTTATTTTCCTTTTGTATTTCATGATGCTGATATATGATGATGTAGATATAATGTGATTTTGAATCTTAGTTTCTGTAAGCAATTTTGAACACTTCATATTTGTTTTGGCAAAGTAGTGAATATAAACCAGTATGATGAGCAGATAAACCTGCCCCTACCCCCAACTCCACGCAACTAGTAAGATGCGAGGGTTTATCACCAAGAGTTGGAAAGGGCACAAGTTGTGAAATATGTTGAAATGATAGTGATGAAAGATAGACAAAGTTTTGGTGGAACCAAATTGGGAAGCTACAAGCTTACTCTACCCGAGTGACTTCATAGTTTAGAATGCTACTTACTTTGTGGTTTATCCAGACTTAGATCCTTAGATGGCCACATAGTAGACAAAATCTGGGTTTTTAGGATTTTGAACTCTTTTGGAATTTTGGACATCTGATTCATTTGTTTTTGACTCAAAGACTTCGAGATTTGAATTGTTTGCTTATGACCTTTTGCATTTGTTTGTCAAGAGGACCCCCTACACTTTGCCCATGCTACCAGTAAGAAGCGTGGGTTTATCACCGCGGACAAAGCATAGGCGAGTAAGGGCATTTCCATCCTTTCCCAACCCTACGTCACTAGTAAGAGACGCAAGCTCATCACCAAAGGTTGGTGGGGCAAGGAAATGTGTAAAATTAAAATTTTCTATTTTGATTAATATTTGACTTGTTTTCTTGAGTAAAATGTCAGTATGTGCTTATTTCCAAAGAGATATACATATGGGATAGATGTGACACCATGAAGCTTCTGGAACAGACCATAGGCAAGACACCTATCCTAAGAAGAAACCAAAAGTGAGAACAAGCCCGCAGATCTTGGTATGGTTACCGTTTAAGACTTTGTCATATCTAGCTTTATTTGATGACATGATTCCGAGATAATTTGATGATATCATGAAAATGGAGAGGTATGATTAGAAAGTTTATGCCAACAACATCATGAGTTTGTAATGAATTGCTTTGAGAACAAAATTCCTTGATCACAATTTGTGTACGAAACAAGCGGACAAAATGATCTTAATCTATATGAAGATGCAATGTAAATATAATTATAAATAGTGCTAGTTGCTTACGCGTAGAACCGCTTGAGGTGTAGGGAATTGACCGTTTCACCAAATTCCTCACCTTCCAGCGTACATAAGAGGTATGCACCATTTCCATAGTCCTTCATGACTCGGTATGGGCCCAACCATTTAGGCCGGAACTTCCTTCCTTCACCGGTCTTTTTGTCGATACGGCTGTCTAGCCTTAGAACTAGATCACCTTCATATATGTCGCGTTCATAGACTTTCTTGTTGTACTGTCCGGCACATCCGGTCAGCATAGGCTCTGTGTCACTGTTCAGCATCTAACCTAGCTTCATCTAGGCTTTCTAATTGGGAGAGACGTGCTTCCCTGTAAGCGTCTTCATCCAGAATCCCTTGTAATGAAATACGGAGACTGGGTATTTCAACCTCAAGTGGGAGAACTGCCTCTGCCCCGAATACTAGTGAGAAAGGAGTTGCTCCCGTTGGTGTTCTTATTGAGGTTCGGTGGGCCCATAAGGCCGGATATAACTTCAAGTGCCAATCTTGTTTGTTTTCTTTCACTGTTTTAAGGAGAATGGCTTTTAGTGTTTTATTTGTTGCTTCAGCCTGTCCGTTGGCTTGAGGGTAATATAAGGAAGCCGTATGATGGCTTATTTTAAATTTATTACATAGTTTGCGAACTTCGTCATTCTTAAAAGAAGTCCCATTATCTGAGATAATGACTTGCGGGACACCGTACCTGTAAATGATTTGGTTCAAAATGAATTTGGCGATTACAGAACCTGGTACAGTAGTAAGAGGCATAGCCTCTACCCACTTGGTGAAATATTCGGTGGCCATGATTATAAAATTATGGCCATCTGTAGATGAGGGAGAGAATTTCCCTATCAAGTCGAGACCCCACGTAGAAAAGGGCCATGGAGTAGCAATTGGTTGTAGAGCTTGTGCTGGCATGTGGATCTCATGGGAGAACTCTTGGCACTTATGACACCTTCGTACAAACTCTACTGCGTCGTGTTCTAGAGTGGGCCAGAAATAGCCCATTCGATGTATTTTGCGAGTGGTAGCATGGCCACCGAAGTGGCCTCCACACATTCCACTGTGAGATTCGTAGAGAATCTTCTTGGATTCTTCTGTGTCGACACATCTTAGGAGCATTCCATCGAATGCTTTTCGATAGAGCACTTGCTCTATAATGATGTATTTGGCTGCAATAATGCGTAACCACCTTCTTTGTTGCGGTGTAGCCCTTTCTGGATACGTATGGTCCATGATATAATTAATGATATCAGTGTACCAGGGACACTCAGAGATAGGAGGTCTGGTTTCAATGTAGTATACGCACTCATCGGGAAAGTCTAGATTTACTAGATCGCCTCCATCTAATGGGTTATCAGCTAACCAATCCACGATGATTTGTCCTTTAACTGACTTCTGATTTACAAATGTTAATTCGAATTCCCCCATTAAGGTTATAAAACATCCAACCTTCTTAGACAAAGGACCCTTGTGTGAGGAAAGTTCGTAAATGGTCCGTTTTTACCATGACCCTTGTTTCTTGATTCAGCATATAGTGTCTTAAGCGTTTGGTTGCAAAGACTATGGCGAGGCATTCTCGTTCTGCTTGTGTATAACATGTTTCATAGTCGAACAATGTTCGGCTAATGAAATAAATCACGCACTCTCTCTTGTCATCGTCCTCTTGGGCCAACATACAGGCCAGCGAGACATCGGTAGCTCGTGAATATAAAATTAACGGGTGGTCTAGCTTAGGTGGCATTAGCGTAGGTGGTGATAACATGAAATGCTTAACTGTGTCAAAAGATTTATTGCAATCTTCAGTCTAATCAATACTATAATCTTTCTTGAGCAGATTGTTGATTGGATGGATGGCAAAACTTAAGTCCGGGATGAATCTCCGGATTGCACCAAGTTTTCCAAGAAATGACCTGATTCCAGATTCATTCGAAGGTGGGACCATTTCGAGGACAGCTCGAATTTTGGTTGGATCAACATCTATCCCTCGTGACGATATGATGTAACCTAGGAGCTTTCCTCCTGTTACACCAAAGATGCATTTCTCTGGATTTAGTGTGACTCTGTATTCTATTAGACGTGAAAGAATGATGCAGAGCACCTCCGAGTGGTCACAACATTTCTTGGCCTTAGCCAACAAGTAATCTACGTAGGACTCCACAATTTTATGAATTAGATCGTGAAATATATATGTCATAGCTCGCTGGTATGTAGCACTAGCGTTCTTGAGACCGAATGACATAACAATATAGCAATAGGTTCCCCAAGGAGTTATAAATGTGGTTTTAGCTTGGTCTTATTCAGATATTCTGATTTGATTGTATCCCGAGAACCCATCCATGAGAGACACAAGTTCAAACCCAGCTGTTGCATCAACAATGACATCTATGGATGGTAATGGGAAGTCATCCTTAGGACATGCTTTGTTAATGTCTTGGAAATCTATGCAGATGCGTATCTTTCCATTTTTTTGAGAACAAGAACGATGTTAGATACCCATTGAGGGTAATCAATTGGTTTAATGAATCCTACTTGGAGGAGTTTCATTACCTCCTCTTTTACCATGAGAGCTACCTTGGGTTTCATGGGTCTTGATTTTTGTTTAACTGGCTTTGCATCAGATTTAGTGACGAGGTTGTGCACCGCAATGTGGGGTGCAACTCCTGTCATTTCCTTATGATTAAATGCAAAAGCCTTATGATGTTCCTTGAGGATTCGAATGTGTATTTCTACTTCTTCTGGGGTTAGCAAGGATCCTAGTTTCAAGATCTTTGGTTCATCCTCCGTTTCGATTTTAACATCAATTGTCTCTTCGATTAAGGAGGCATTACCTTCTTCAAACTCAGGTGGGGCTGGAGGTAAATCCAAATCGTCCCTATTTTCTACTGTGTATACGCTAGGTTCCATTTCCGAGGGAAGCTCCATCATGGGATTTCCGAAGTAGGAAGACGAATTTGGGATTAAGGACAAATCTATCATATGATAGGAGAGATGTAATGCCGCATAGGCATTTAAGTAATTCAAAGTGGCCATATCACTATCAATGTGGTCTAGGATAGTAGATTCATTTCCGTTTAAAAGAGAATTTGTCATTATTTTTATCAATGGTTCATCACGAAGGGATACCATGAAACGGGTATCCTCTAACTTACTGTTTAGAGTAAAGTGTGATGCCGAGGTTGCTATAGAATCAGTGAGAAGATTGTGTTCTCGTGGGATTGCTTCAATTGATATGAAGTCAAACTCCTTGCTTAAATCTAATACAGTTGTTTTGTAAAGCCGTAAGTGCTCGACTTTGGTTTCATATATCTCAGAGACCTGGTTTGCTACCAATTTTGAGTCTCCTAACACCCTAATGTTATTAACACCGATCCTGTTGGCTAAAATGAGGCCAAGGAGGAGGGCTTCGTACTCAGCACCGTTGTTTGTACATTTGAAATTTAGTTTGAAGGCAAAAGGTAAGACTTTTCCTTCAGGGGAAGTAAAGATTACACCTGCCCCCACTCCGTAACGGTATCTAGCTCCATCAAAATGGAGTGTCCAATATTTAGCTGGGAATATGGACGCTGGGATATCTGTTGTGTTTGCGCATTCTACTTCCACCATACAGAGATCCTCTTCTGGAAGAGAGCCAACACCTAGGGAACATCCCATGCCTGCAGAGTCAAATAGTAAGAACATTGGTAGATCTTGTTCTAGCAATTCACCAATTTTTGTAGTAGTTCCTAATGATACCATTTCTACAGTGTTAGCCTCATCTTTGGGGGTTGGGGTTGCCTTGGCTAGGTTTATAGCTTCAAGATCTGTCATAGGTACTAACTTTTCTTTTGGTTTTACGTTGGTAGGTTTATTAAGTTGGTTTGTTGGGAGTTCAAACTCCGAGTGCACGCCTGGTCTTTTCTTTAAGTCAGCTAGGTGTACATCGAATGGTTTTGGATCACCTTTGGCTACAAATATCTTCCCTCAGTGTAAAAACCTTACTTCTTGAAATAGCGTAGAAGGGATTGCCTTCATGCGGTGTATCCAGGGTCGGCCGAGGATCATATTATAGTTAGTTTCCCGATCTATAATATAAAACTCAGTCAAGATGGTTTTGGGTCCTAAGGTGACCGGTAATATTATAGTTCCAACCGAGGTGGCTTTAAGACTATCATAGCCTCTCAATGTATTTCGAGTCGTGGAACAATTTGTTTCCCCATATCCAAGTTTTTGAAGGAAAGAGAAGGGGGCTATGTTAACTGCCGCCCCATCATCAACCATTTCTCGTTTCACTTAGTTATTATAAACCCATACTTGTAAGTGTAAGGATGGATCACCTGGGCGTGCGATCTCAGCATCTGTCGGCATTTTGTTTATCTCGAATATGAATTCGACATCCCTATCTGCCTTCCATGGGGGATGAACATCAAAGTCTATATGATTTACCTATGTTTTAGGAGGTGGAGTGATGTTAATTAAATGGCCCAAACCTAATGCCTCTAAAAGAGTAGCCCTGTGAGCAGGGGAATTTTTTAATAAATCCAAAACGGAGATGTGCGAGAAGGTTTTTGTTAGGTCATTAATTAAATCATAGGCACCCACATGTTTAACTACGATTTGTTGGATGTAATCCGTCTCTGGCAGGTGGTTTGGACTTGGCTGAGAGAAATACTCTCATGTCCTTTTATAGCTTCGATGGGTAGTTCAGTGTCTAATTCTACTAAACCGACTATCTTGGGTATTGGCTGACTTCCTAATTGTGGCGCAACTAATGGATTTAATGAAGTCGAGGCTTCATGATCATTGTTTCCCATCATTGTGCTTTTGTTTGTCCCATTTGGACTTAGCCTTTTGTTATCGTGATTTTGGAGTGGATCATTAAAGATCTTGAGGGGAGCATTCTTAGGGGAAACTGCCCCTGCGAAGGTATTTGATGCTGGTGACGTAGGATTTGCAAAGAACATATCCATGAAAAGTTGTCTTTGTTCATCTGGAAAGCGTTGCATGAATTTGTTCTAGTCACGACACATTCTAGTGTCATGGCCACAAATTTTGTGGAAACCACAATATGAATTAGGATTGTAATTACTAGTTTGTTGGTTTGGTGCGTATTGTGGTCCAAAATTTTGATCAAATCGTTGTCTACTAGGATTAAAATTTTACGTTTGTTGTCTTTGGTTTGAATTATGGTTTTGGTATCTAGTTGAATTTTGGCTCGGACCCTCTGTGGGATTTCGCCGTTGTTGTTGTTGTTGTTGTTGTGGATGGTTAAAATCCACTATATTGATTGTTGGGGTAAAGTTGTTGTTTCGTTGATTGTTCATTGGTGGTGAAGTATTCACAGTATTTACCTTTTTAGGCTGATCGGTTACTCCATCTATTGTTACACCCTGATTTTTATTAAGGATTTTAGGTCCTTGATTGACGTTCGTGGTAGTAGGATAAGCTGTAGTGTTCTGGTTGGAGGTGATTAACCTCCCATTTGCTCCATATGTTTTGCTACCACTATCAATTGCTGTTTGATCTATTCGAAGAGCACTCTCAAGTACTTCATCGCAAGTTCTTAATGGGAACTTTTGGACTTCTTCCTTCACCTCTCTGCTAAGAGAATGAAGGAATAAATCGCATAGTTCCATCTGATCCATGTTCGGAGCACTTGCCAAAGAATAAAGAACTGTACGCCACCTTTGGATGAAATAGGTGACAGATTCATTGTGTTCTTGTTTAATGTGCAAGAATTCCCTGATTCCCGTCCTTAATAGTTTATTCATGTCAAAGGCCTTAATGAACTCTGAAATGAGTTGTTTGAACGAATGGATGGAAGCCTTAGGTATTCTATAATACCAGTCGAGAGCGATACCCTCCAAAGTTTTAGGGAATATTTTAGCAACAACCCCATCCCATGGGAGTAATTCTCGAATGGCTATAGCGTAAGCTTTGATATGTGCAATTGGATCTCCCTCACCTTTGTATTTGGGAAAATCGGGAAGAGGTCTTGGAAGCATGACGCTTCGTATGGTGAAATCTAAGGGCTCTTTCAAGTATTCTGAATATGTCCCTATCGTATAGGTTTCGACCATTGATGGTGCCTGCTGAGGGAGTGGCGGTGGATCAGGTTGTTGATATGGCGTTGCATATGCATTGGTAGGGGCGTAAGGAAACCCCTGTGGTTGAGTAAAAATATCGGGAGAGGAGAACATATCCCCTTGTGGTGATTTGGAGTACATGTTTAAGTATGAAGGGGTATTGTCCAAGAATGGATTATTTTGTACTAGACTGGGAGGAACAACGTTAGAAATGGTGGGTCTAGTTGGCATTTGTTGTGAATACTGAGGAGTCATGCCTAATGTGCCTACTCCTGTGAGGAGGTCTATTTGGCTAGGAGGATTAGAATTTCCTGTTTGTATGAATTGAGAATGATGATTTGCCTGAGCAAGTTCTAACCCTCTCACTTTTTCTACTAATGTTGAAATGACTTCATTTGGTGAAGTCACGATGTTTTGCCATAGTGGCGTTTGTTGTATATCATGGTATTGTATAGGCATGTGATATCCTGCTATGAACTGATCGCTGCCCTGCCAAGTTTCCCCGAGGGCATTTCCTATATGTAGTGGAATGGAGGTATTTTCTTGAAAAGAGACCTCATGTTGTGTTTGTAAACCTCCTATAGGTGGGTACATACTTCGAGAACGTTGGTCATTCCTGGCATAATGTACCGAATGTTCATCATCTAAACCTCGGTATGAGTCTGATTGTCTACTAATTTGTGGTCTAAACAACATCTGAGGAGATGAACCAGATTCTCTGGTGAACGTCATGTTATTCGAGCCTGAAGGCTTTGTTTGTTGCGTTTGAGCGAGCTGATCTAACTCCTCGGTTTGAAACGATGAGTTATATCTGATCCTTGGAGTTTGTGTTGACAACTAGTTAGTTGAGTAGTTCTCACCCCATACTGAGAGTGAGGGTGATGATTGTCTATTTTGTTGGACGTAGTAAGCCTCAAGGCCCAAGAGGGGCCAGCCATATGCATCGAATCCCGACATATTCGGGGGGTATATGAATACCCACAGAATAATGGGAAGGAGCGAAGGTGATAGTGAAAAATGATGAGGTAGTACAAATCTGACTCCAAATCAGAAGGTAGAAAGTTCACGTTGGGTTCACCAATTTTGTACGATGGAAAAGTGACAAGTGAGCGTGGGAATCTACAAGTAACTCTTCCTCGCACCCGACCTCCCGAGGTCGTGCCGAGACAACCGATGGGGATGGAATATGTGTGGGATGCAGACAGACTAGTTAGGCAATCTAATATCTTCAATACGTACTAGTAGAATTTACGAATCTAAGGAAAAGAAGGCCCTTCTAACCTGAACTGGTGTGATAGATCGATCGACAAGGATGACTGCTCGAAGGCTCCAATCAATATCGAGCTCTGGCGTGATTCAATCTATGGGTTGTGGAATACGTGGAAAATGACCTGGGATAGTTTCGTGTATGTCTCCAGATAAGGTCATATGGTGGATGGTAAATATAGTTGACTCTATGGACGATTCTCTAGCCTAGTCCAGAACTCTCTAGCTTTGTTAGCTGCTGTATCTAGTAAGGATAACTGTTTGATGATGATAGGTGGAAGTGGAGTGGATCTGAATATTAGAGTGCGTAGGCCAGTGTCTATGTCTGATTGACTTACGGATTCATTGGGTTGCGGGATTTGTGGATCACAACCGTAGACTCTTGGTTGTTGCGGTCCTGTTATGGTAATGCGTAGAGTTAGTTCCTAATCCCTAACACCCAGTAATGATATGCTTTCTCAGCCTCTATATTCAAAACTAATAGCTATGCGATCTTCTCAGAGTGCCTCACAAGCGTTCTTACAACCTAAATTCTTAGGCTGGTATCTATATCTGTAAGACTGTCTCCTGCGTCTGGCTATGGGACCAAAGGATCACAACCAAAGGTTTTTTCTCTTTCAACCCCTTCTACAGTCATATGGATGTTACCTAGGGTAATATGTAGTTTGGTTGATTCGACCAAAATGTGTGTGCTTGGTCGTCTTCTATGTTTAATCCGCTCAACTGGGAATTGATTTGTTGCAAGCTTACCGTTGTTCGGAAGACTTGGATCCTAAGATTTTGATCTATATCAGTTATTGCTGTGATGAGATTGGGTTGGGGCACGATTGGCTCAAATACGTATTTCCTGGGCTCCCTAGGTCCCGTGATTGTCATACAAAAGTAATAATGTAAAATAACTACGGCAAAGTGAAATTTAACTATTTTGAATATATCTATAGCATATATGATTTCTCTATTTTTTATTTTCTGATGAACCATTTGAATGAATTTAGCAACTAGTTTAATACATCTAGAAATCGACAACTAAGATAACAATTTAAAACAAACAAGATAACCGAGTATAGCTATTTGTCTGTGCAATTTGTAGATCTACTCTAAACAATGAAATAACTGTTCTAATCTATTTGCAAGACTCTCGATCCTACCTCAGAAGTGAGGAATGAATCATAGTCTCTCAGAAACTATCAATCCCCACAACTTCCCTGGCAATATCGAAAGTAAAATTAACTGAAATAAAGCAATTAACTACTCTATTTGATATGATTCTAATTTAGAACTTTGAAAGCTAGAACTTGGATTCTGTAAAACAGTGGCGAATCTGACGGTGTGTGTGATCTTGTCCCCTCAGTGTGATCTCCTCGTTCCTTCGTGTTCACGTGGATCCAGAAAAGCGTGTAATGCTAGCATCAACAGAAGTAGATATTGGGACAAAGGCAGCTCAAGATACAGACTGAATACAATGCGAGTAGGAGAGGGATAGTGCAAGAGTACAGAGCTTGGCTTATGCAATTCCTAGTGGGATTTATTGCGAGTCATGCAACATGAAACGTCCAGAACCTGAAACTATCCTGTTTGAGGAGCAAAAATTGCAACTTTAATGGCTTCTTATTGATAAATAGACTATCCTATTCCAATGGATTGGATGAAATAACAACAACACTTGCACAAGATGGATATGTGGCTTACTAACAGTAAAACAATGCTAACTAAGCATGCAATGAAAGAAACTAAGCACTCTAAGAAAAATGAAAACTAAATCTATTGCAAAGAGAAATCAGAGGCAAATTTGAGGGGCCATTCGCTTGAGCACAAGCCATCTATTTATAGCATTTGCATTTACCCAAGGTAAAAACCAAATAGAACTCTTAAACTATAAGCAATGGCAAAACACTATTCCAGGGAACCAGAATCATAAATGCAAGCTTATGGCGGTAAAAGAAAGCTGGTAAAACGTTGAAATTACGTGAGTCGTGTTAAAAGAGCTTTCTGGAAAACGCGTAAAGGACCGCCACCTTGAGCAGGGCGGCGGTTACAGGACCCCCACCCTATTCAGGGTGGCGGTTTCGTCACTGAAGAGAATAAGGCCAAGAAAAGAGGGGAAAAGGGAAAAACAAAGCACGCGGGGGCTAAGCGGGGCATGCAGGATGTTAACGCACACTTGGAGATATTTTCCGGATCCTGAACACCTTGCGAGGAGACCTGTATCATCATTGGGGCACCTGTTACGTTGTTTTAGCAGTACAGTACCTTACAATTTTGGGTACGTATAGTCACCCTAGCTAAAAACCTTATTACACGTGTAAAAAATGGCTCGAAACCCCATGTGCACAATCTTGAAATTGTCATTACATCAAAACCATACATATTCATGACCCATAAATCCCTACACATCATTAAAGTATTATTTAACATTCTTAAATGGTCAAAATTTATCTCAACCAATCAAATTATTTCATTTAATGGGCCTAGTGCACTTTGTAAATGTTAAAATTGTTGTTTCCTACACCCTTAACACCCTGGAAGCTACATTAGACCACCAAATAACTTATATTGAAAAAAACCATGCCATATAACCAGTTTCTAGAAATGGAAAAACCTTTAAAACACTTATAAGAAATTTAAATCCTTTAATCAACCTCCTTCTCAAACCACAACTACTTTTGTCTTCACCAGATCAACTTGCCAAAAACGATGTTTCCAAAGGTCAGCTCAGAAAACAAATTATACATACATTAAAGACCTAAAAATGGATTTATTGGATTCAAAATTCATCCCTCTTCACATTACAGGTGATATAAAGCATCAACCAATCAATTGCATGCTTCAAACAACTCAAAAATTGCACCAAAGCACATCTTGTCATGTACTGCCAAAGATATTTCTGTCCAAAGAATGACCTATAAACCCTGTAAAATTACTTAATCATGAGGAAAACATCATATAATTTGTAATATCTTAATCCTTTTTCCAAAAAAACTTGAATCATCTTCAAATTCCACCTGTAGCTCAAGTTATGCCCATATTACTGAACCCTACTATTTGAGACTTTGAAATTGCCCTTCGACTAGTCAATCTGTGTGGACCTCAAATGACCATGTACCTACATGAAAATGTCCTAAAACATCCATGAAATCAAGATCATCTCGCATACATCATGCAATATCAATTTTTCATGCTACTCATTTGGACAAACATGTCCTAAAACCTTCTTCTTCAGAAACCGACCTATTTGAGCGAGGCTCATTCATCACCATGAACTCAACCATACATTTATTGAAATATAAGAGAGTCCTCTACAACATTCAATCATCAATTTTTATTAATAAATCAAATATGGGTCACTATACCTCTTCTTTTGCAGACTGCTCCTAGTTAGGGTTTAACTAGGGTTTTATACCACTTTAGTTTCTTAACATTCGTTCATAAAAATGTGACAATCAAATGACCTGATTCTTTTTTATGAAATATTCTAGAATCACCATAGAAACATCCATAAAATCCACAAGGTACCATGCAAAGTACACAATTCACAATGAGCATCAAAAGCTCAACTTCGAGCTGGAATTTCACTTGTTTTTGACTTTTTTCTCACATAAACTGTCATAACTTGCAAAATTCTCATCATGAAAACCTAAATTTTTTCTCAAATCACCATGAAAAATCACAATAACATATCCAATAATCATAATGTTAATACCGTACCTTAATCTCTCTAATATATCTTATTTGCATAGCTTCACCTTAAGGATTCTCATTATAAAAGCTAGGGTCAACTGAAAGAATGCAATAAATCATCATAAAAACTCTATAAATGACCCAAAAATACCTGATATACCATTATATACCTAAATTCATGCTTCCATGAACTCATATATCCCCAAAACTCAATATCACACCTCCTAACAACCATACCTACTCTCAATGAGCACCTGTAACATAGCTAAACACTTGTATCTACATCATGCACCTATTATGAGCACCTAAAAACTCTCCAAACCTGCTACCCATAATTTCAACATGCTTCTCAAGCATCCAAGAATCTCATACTATCATCCTACATCACCTTGGCACCTAAATAGGTTTGCAAGAGTAAACATTTCTCACTAAATTTCACTGTACTAACATACACACATCTGAATCATCATGTTACCATCATGTACATCATCAAGTAACCCTAATCCAACATCCAATTTGTAATTAATGTGGTTTTTCATCAATGAAAATAACTCATAGGCACACATGCCAACACCCTGTATAATGGAAATAGCTTAAAACCCTCCTCTCGGGTGTTGTTGTGTATTCACTCGTGTTCTCTCTTTGTTGCACCAACTTCGATGAACTACATCACATATCACTGAAATACATGCAATAAGGAATCACCTTTAAACCCCTAAGATGAACATCAAATCCTAAAAAAGAAATATGCAAATGAAGGGGTCCAATTGTCCTCAGCGGCCATAATGGTGGACTTACTAACTGAGCGTTGCAGTACATCTTAATCCCTATGTAGTTCTATGTGAATGTGTGTGTATCATGCCCTAGGTGCTCTTATACTAGTCAAACTTTGTGAAAGTGGTGATTAATAACTATGAGTATAAAATTTAATAGAATGGTGGATGGAATAAAATAAACTTCCCTCCTATGATATGTGATGCAGATGAACTAGCCTTGTCCCTTGTGATGGAGCTAGATGGATGGAAATGAGCTCTAGATGGATGCAAAATTAGATGATGATAATAGTTCCTAGTGCTTGGTCCCTCATTATGGTCTTATAACTTTGTATTTATATGGTTCTCTTGATCTAATATCATTATTAACCTCGAAGAGGCCGACCACCAAAAATATAGAATGCTCAAACAACTAGAAAGTGCCCAAAAGATGGAAGTAAAGTGGGAAAAGGATCAGGGTGCCCCGACTAGGACTAGGGCACTTATGGGTGCCCTAGTACTGGCTTGGGCATCCCAGTCAAGGCTAAAATGATGTAAAATGACAAAAATAGACTGAGCACATATGTGTGGGAGGTCGACAGTGATGATAGAAAGAAAAGTACAAAGGAAAAAAGACGGGGGATAATTAGTACTTTCTTCACTCAAAAACCATAAGAATAGTAGCATGAAACCGAGACTAAATAATACCCGAAGTGAGTTATTTAGTGTCTACACATAGTAATAAACATAACAACATTATAAAATGGAGGAATATATTCCCCTAATGAAAGAGGTACCATAAATGTGGGAATATTATATGTATACACACTAGATGACAGAGAATTGGGATCAATCGTGGAAGATATAACAATATTCTTAAGTTGATCCTTGGTGGTATAAAGGAGAATATCAATACTATAAGGATGTTTATTTCAATAAATGTGAATTTTTTTGTGCCTCATCATTTAAAAGAGTATGAATGCTAGGTGTATTATGGGATTCCTCACCTTATACAATATTAGTGATATGTGAGGACATAATGAGAGAAAATATCAGTAATAGTGTATGTACACTTACGAGAATTAGAGATGGTATCATCATAGGGTGCATGCTCATAAGAGTGAGAGACCTAAGTGTAAATATAAGTAAGATTGACATAGGATTCCCCACCCTTAAAGGAAGGAGAAGTATAAACCTGGTTAGAGGGATAATAACTTCTCCTAGAGTAAAGATGGGAACCCTTTGGTTTGAGATAGAGATGACGATAATGATAATTATCCATGATACGTTGAATTAGAACACACCAAAACCAACAAGATAAAACCCTAGGGCCACTATGGTTTGAACAATATATTAGATTCAAGAATCAGATTCATCCAATATTTACACCCTAATTGAATTTATGTTATAGAAAGTGTACAACCATAAATAGGATGTAAGGTTTTGTAATGAGGGATTATTTTGATATATTTGATTTACAATTAACCATTCATAAACAAAATAATGCATTAATACTTGAAACGATTGATAAATGAGAAATGATAGCTCAAATACATAAGAGGAGATAAAGAATTAGCTATACATGTCATAGAAAAGAAGATCTAGATGTGCAATCAGGTGGAAAAGGTAGATCAAATACTAGAGAATCTTGGTTATGAGTTTTTGGAACTGGAAATTGAGTAGGGGTAGGAATATAGAAATGTTTTTATAGTCCATACATGGAACTCTATGGTCTTGAATGGAGTTATAAAATATTGAACTCTTCCACTTCTGTAATTTGAATCTTTTATATATGTTTTGATTGCCTAAAAATTCCCTTCACTATAGGTTGTTTTTGCTCACACAACTTTGGTATGAACTATAGTCACTTGTAACAAAGTGAAAACATTGCAAACCTAAAATAACATTCATTAACATGGGAAAATTGAAAGGATAAATCATGTGTGTGGTGATGCTCAACTACCATTAGTGTTTGACCTAGCCAAACCAATCCAAGTGTTGCATTACATGCCTTTATGTGGGATTAAGCCTCGTGTAGTTCTGATAGGTACTTGCGCAAGTATGAATCTAATCTAATCAAACAACCCCCTATGATTTTCCTCATGTCTCTTGAAACTAAGATAATGGGATAACTATATAATATAAAATATACCCAACATGGTAATAATGTGACGTGGCATGCTTCAGCTACATGACCTAACCATTTGATCCTTGAAACCATTTGACAATGCTTGGAGTGACTTTTCTCTTGTTGATTTAATAAAAATAGAATAAGTATTAAACCCTAATTATAGAGTAAATGAATGCAAACTATTATGATGCACTATGACACAATCAATAAACAAATAAACATGAAGCCCTAAGTGCAAGAGAGAGAGAGGCAATGCCTTAGCTTATTTATGCTTGATTCAGGACTAATGTAGGCTGGGAAAACTACTGAACAGAAGGAGGTCTGTGTCATTAAGGCTCAAATTAAACTCTATGACTGTCAGATAAGGTCAGAATAGGGTTATTGGACTGGGTCAAGTGCACCTACGTGCTATAGTTTGCTACTGGGCACCCCTGACTATGTAGGTGGCTAGAATCTGATTTTTCTGGTGTCACACAAGTGTCACTTATAGTCATTGTTGGTCACCTGTATGTCACAATATCATTTTTGAGTTAGCCTGTAACCTGTAAAATAAAAACTTGCATGAAAGACTCATAACACCACATCAAATCCAAAAAAGAAAGATGCAATATGGGGAGTCGGAATGACCCCGACGGTCACCTAACCGAGTGAACTTACGACCAAACATTACACTAAATCTTAGACTCCATGTAGTTCTTATGAGTGTGTGATAGAATCATGCCCTAAGATGCCCTTGTGTAAGTGCACTTGATAGCGGGTAGTATCTAGATGCAACAATGTAAATAAATGTGTGGATGGAAAAATGAACTTCCCCTTCCTATGTAATGTATGCAAAAAATGCAATCCCTTATCCCTTGTATGGATGCTAGATGAATGCCTTTAATGCTCTTAAATGCCTTTTGATGCAACCTTAGGTGATGATAATAGATGCTTAAAGCTTGGTCCTTTATTTTGATCACATATCTTTGTATTTATATGATTCCGTTTGTTGAATTTCGTAATTGACAACTGAAAGGCCAACCCATAAGAAAAAAAGATGCTAAAAAGATAGAAGAGGCCTAAAAAGAGTGAATAAGATGGAGAGAGGTAGAGGGTGCCCAAAGGGGATGAGGGCACCTAGGTGCTGGTATCATGGATGGGTGTTAGTGTTTGAAGTCACAAAAAATAGGCAAGTAAAGTTCTGACTGGGATGCAGAGTGTAAAAGACCAGAAAAAAGACAAGAAACAAAGTAAAGAGGCCAAATATAGCTGTCAATTACTATTTTTCTCACTTAGGAATCATATGAATGCAAGTATGCTTTTAGGACCTATAAATGTACCCAAGTGCATGATTTTGTGTCTACATTTCCCCCCCACTTTATGTTGTTGAGTGAATACTCAATAACATAAACTAGATAAGATATGCATACCTTATAACCACATAGAATGTGATGGCGATAGCATGCCAAAGAGACAAGTGAAAGCGTGGAGTGATAAAAATGAAGCGTGGAAGCTAAGAAAGAAGAAGTGACCCTAGGGGTAAAGCGTATTATGTTGTACGTGTTGTTGAGCTTGATGTAGGGTTGTTTCTTGTTGGGTATTAAGGATGAACCTGCAAAAAGAAGAGCAAAAGAGCAATCAAAGTCATGTATTATGAAAATTCTATAAAAGTATGTAAATGTGTATAAAATTAGTAAAAGGAAAGTGTGCACCTAATGATCATGAGTGTAAAAGGATAGAAATATGTCCTATAGAGCGAGGTTTTTGGGCGATCTCATGCCAAGAGTGATTTTTTTGGGTGATTTCGTGCCAAAACCAAGTTTTTTGGGCGATCTCACACCCACCGACATAAGAGTGTTGGGGAGAGAGGTCTAGTTTTACTCTCCTTCCATTTCTTCTTCCCAATTATACACCATTATAGATGGTGTGATCCTATTTTGTTCCGAGTTGTACCGTATTTGTTTTGAGTATAAAATGGAGAAAGAATTGCATTCTCCTTGCTGGAGGACTATGTCTGTATTATGAAAATTTCTCTGTGAACTGTGTTGATATGAGAAAGTAATTGTATTTGCCCTAAGGACATGGGTGCCAAGGGAGTAGCCAGGCGTGCCCAGGACACTAGTGTATGTATCTGGGTGCTAGTGTATGTGTTGAATTGAGGACCCAAGTCAAATTCTGGGTTGTTTCTATAACTATAGCTTGTTCTATTCCTATACTGAATTGTACTATGTTATAGCTTTGAGATGTTGTATAGGGGTGACTGATTCACCTAATGTATGCCCCATCATTTGGGGTGCATGCAACATCACTAGGAGAATGTGGCCCAAAGAGAGGACTTGATTTTGTTCTAAATTGTAACCCTACAAGAGAGAGGGAAATGTGCATGGTGGAAACCAAGGCACATGTAAGCAAAGTGGCTAGATAAATGCGTTAGTAGAAAAAGCTATCAAACATGTCATAGAGAAGTGATTTAAAAAGAAAAGGTGCATACAAGATGGACCACAAAAAGTGGCCTTCAAACATGGGACATCCCTCACAATGTCATAAGACAATCATGGCCAAAGCGACCAAAAATATATAAGCAAAGATAAGGCAAGACATAGGGCATAGCCCGCAAACAATAGCATACAAGTACAAAGCAATGTCAAACAAAGTGTAACAAACAACCATGGTGGCATATAGTCCTTGTAAATAAAATGTTGCACATGAAGCACCCGTTAGCATGTTAGAAATATTAAAAGTATGTAAAAGCGTGTATGTATCAATGGAATAAGTAGAGTGCTAGAAAGTAGGAGTATTAAATAATGAAACAATAACACATGTAATGTGTGAGAAAGTAGATGTCTGCAAGAGCCCTCGATGGGATTGGTAAGAGGTATAGTGCCAAAACATCATTGCAACATGTAAGGACCTGTAAGAAATCTGCATTCACAACTAGATAACAAGTGAATGTGCATGTGTACATGATAAAGAAAATGACATACTAAGTAGATCAACCTAGAATGGGAAAAAACATGTACATGTAATCATAAGAAAGCAAGAATAAGTGTAACCAAGATATGCAATATGTAGTGTATGAGTGAGATGGAATCGTATACAATGTGAATGTGAAAGGAGTAGTGTGTTCCCCAACAAATGTGGATGAGTATGAAGTGAGGTTCATTTATAAAATACCCCTCAATAATCAAGAATGAACCATAGAAG
The DNA here is from genome assembly GCA_019776745.2 of Taxus chinensis. NCBI lineage: Eukaryota > Viridiplantae > Streptophyta > Pinopsida > Cupressales > Taxaceae > Taxus > Taxus chinensis. The sequence continues at coordinate 724,337,948 of CM034148.1, forward strand.
AAGAGTGTGTCATCAGGAAGTGGTTTAAAAATGTGAGCTAGAAATATATGATCAATGAAACATAGAGTGTAAAGAGTGTGAGTGAGGTGAGATTCATTATAGATTTATACCCTTAGCAGTTGAGTACGAACCATGGAACTAGAGTGCATCATAGGGTAGTATGATGTGTGAGAATGGATTGCTAGAAAGATCTATCGTAAAGCACAAAGCATGAAATATGAAGTGTGTGAGGTTCATGGATGTAGTATGCCCTCAACAATCAAGTGTGAACCTTAGCACAAGAGTGCGTCATAGGGTTATGAAGATGTCTATGCATAATAACATTTTAGATGCATTACATTGAGCGAGTTCTTAAGTGGCTTTCCGAGGAGAGTGGCAAGATGATAGACGCCGCCCCCCTAGCTTGTCTATGATGACATAAGGTCTGAGCCAATTAGGTTTGAATTTTTCTTTGAGATGGGCTTCGGCAGTAGTGTTTTTCTAATTTTCCTTTAATACAAGGTCACAAATATTGAACTCATATGGATGAAGTTTATTATTGTAAGCTTGTGTAATGTGAGCATGATATTCGTAGAGGTGTTTGAGAGCCTACACGTGGCGAGAGTCAAGGCATCTCAAGCTCATGTAGCTGGTTTTCATGATATTCACTGTCTTTGAGAATGCCTTGAAGGGATACCCGCAAGGAGGGTATTTCATGCTCTAATGGGATTACTGATTAACAAAAATGGAAATATTCTAGCGTAATCTAATGTTATAGGAGCATTAAAATAACTGAATAAATGAAGTAATAAAATATTGAAATAATACCCTAGTAAAACTAAGCTAAAAATTATGAAACCCTAATGTGCAAGAAGGGTTAAGAAAGCCTTAGTTGATTCGATGGTGTATCACGGTGCTGTGTCATAGTATAGACTAGGTGAAAAAAAGGAGGAAACTGTCACACAGAATCCCAAAAAAATTTAGATTCAAGCTATCTGACCAGATTGGGGTGCCTGGAAGGGGATAAGGGCACCCGTGGGCACCCTAGTATGAGATATGGGCACCATGGTCTACGGAAATGAAAAATAACCCTCCTTTGAAGTGTCATTAGATGTTTACCTGTGTTCACTTCCTATCACATGAATGTCGCTGTGTGATCACTAAAGCACTAGTAAACCTGTAATTGAAGAATCACCTACAAAACCCCAGACAAAAGCATCAAAACCCTAAAAAAAGAAAGATGCATATGAAGGGGTCAAACTGTCCTTATCTTCCATAATTGATGGAATTACTAACCAAGTTTTGCACTACATCTCAGAACCAATGTAGTTCTAGGTGTGTGCTGTGTAATTGTGCCCTAGGTTGCTCTTTGTGACCAGTCACACTTTGTGAAGTAGCGAGCAAATAACTAGATGTAGGATGTAGTAAATTTGTGCATGGAAACAATGTACCCCCTCCTATGAAGTGTGATGTAGATGAACCAACCTTGTGTGCCTTGTGATGGAGCTAGATGGATGCAAATGCAACTTTAGATGCCTTTGATGGATGCAACTCTAGATGGTGATAGTAGATGCTTAGTGCTTGGTCCCTCATTATGGTCACATAAATTTATATTTATATGGTTCTCTTGTTCTAATTTTGTAATTAACCCTGAAAAGACCGACCACCAAAAATATAGAAATCTCAAATGGCTAGAAAGTGCCCAAAAGGTGAGAGTAAAGTGTAAAGAGGATCAGGGCACCCCCTCTAGGCACCCCTATTGGCTGGGCGCCCCAATCAGAAATAGGAAAAACATAGAATGACAATACAACTAGGAAAGTGTGGGTGAAAGATCGAAAGTAATGACAGAAAGCAAAGTAAAAAGTCCAAAGACATGGGTTAATTATTACTCTTTTCACTTAAAAACCATATGAATAGTTATATGAGACCGAGACTAAATAATGACTCAAAGTGCATGATTTTGTGTCTACATTTTCCCCCACTTTATGTTGGTGAGTGGAAATCTTGGTAACATAAAGTAGATAGAGATGTGTACCTGATAATCCATGTAGAGTGATGTAGAATGTGTGCCGAAGGACTAGACAAAGCATGGAGTGATAAAAAATATGGAGCGTGGAGACTAAAGATGTAAAAAGTATAAAAAGTGATGAAAGTGAACCTAGGGTGAAAGCACGTGTGTAGATGCCAATGTGTGTAGTGTACCTACATGGTTAGTATCATGTGTGTGAATGTACCTACCATGTGTGTGTTGTGGACTGCTTGCTTCCCATACAGATAGACCTACAAAAGAGAATGATCAAGTAGTCAAATACGCATGTATATGTGTAATGTGTATAAACACATGTATATATGTAAAAAACATGTAAAGAAAGTAAAAAATGAAAAAGGAACATGTGCACCTGATCCGTGATGAGAAAAAGGGGCGTAGAAAGGATATCCTATAACTGTCGGTGAAGTGCAAGTTTTTTGGGAGATCTCATGCCACTGTGGTTGAAGAAGTGTAGGGAGGAAAGTTGTGTTATTCTCTAACCTGTAACTACTTCCTAAGAGTGAATGAAGAGATCTTTGTACTGTCTAGTTTTTTGGGTGATTGACACCACTGGCCAAAGAAGTGTAGGGAGGAAAGTATGATGTTCCTCTAACCTGTAACTACTCCCCAGAATGCTAAGGACAATATGCTCTGTAAAATTTGTTGTGTATGGAGCATTCGTAGACTGGTCTGAACCCACTCACTATATAACCCATTATGTTCATGGACAAAAACTATATATTGAACTGTATGGTGGTACTGTGTGTAAACCCAAATGATGCCCCCCCTCTTTGGGGGTACATGCGATGTCATGGATAGGAGAAATGGCCCCAAAAGAGGACCGAACCACATGTAAACTAAAACTGTGCCCTGCAGGGGAAGGGCAAATGTGTTTGGTAAAGACCAAGAAAACACAAACAAGTGGCTAGGAAAACAAGTGTTAGTATGAACAAGCATGTATGTAGAAGACAAGTGTAAGATAAACAAACAATGTGTAAGCTAGAACATAAACAAATAATGTAAACCAAAGAAGACATTGTAGGCCGCACAAAGTGGATTGCAAACATGGGACACCAACTCATGGTGTCACAAGACACTCAAGGCCGTAGTGGCCACATACAAACAAGTGTGCACACAAGAAAAGGGAAAGGCCCACAAACAAGAACAATAATAACAAGAAATGTAACAAATAAGTATGGAAGCAAATATCCCTGCAAAACAAATGTTGCACATGAAACACCCGTTAGCATGTTAGAAAGATAAAATGTATGTCAAATCATGTATAAACCAATAAAGTAGTGTGCTATGAAAAAAATGAAACAATAACACCTGTAGTGTGAATGTGGATGCCCCCAAAGTTGTGGGATAGTCAAGCATTCATGCTGCATGTAGTAACCCTGTATATCTGCGATCACAACTATAAAAGGATGTGAACGTGCATGTGTGTATGGTAAAGATAATGACATACAAGATATCTATCTAGCATGTGTAATAAAACGAACATGTAAAAGCAAGTGCAAACAAGAGTAAATGCAACCATAAAATGTAGTATGTTATGGATGGATGGAATGGAATGCAAGAGTGAAATGATAGGAGCCGTGTGCCCCTTGAGTGAATGGAAGTTATATGCAGTGAGGTTCATTTAGTATGCCCCCTCAATAGTCAAGAATGAACCATAAATGAGAGTGTGTCATTGAGGAAATGGTCAAACTATGTGTTGTGTGTAGCATTTTGTGATGAGTGTGTAGTTGATGATATGTGACATAGAGATTAATGTGTGACTCCTATAGCCTAAGCGTATATCATGACAAGATGATAGAAAAGAGTGGTGATGTAGCCTAAAGCATATACCACTAAATAATGCAAGGAAAATGATGATGTAGCCTATCACAAGATGATGGTAGAAGAAGTGACCCTATAGCCTAAAGCGTATATCACTTAATCTAGTATGTCACATGAGAAAATATTGAATGATGAACATGTAAGGGTGATGAGGTCCATTTGTGATGTATACCCTCAACAATTTAGTATGGACCATGAGACTAGAGTGCATCATAGGGTAGTGAGTGCAATGCGCATAGAAGAGAATATGTAAAAAAAGTAGATGTAATGTGCATAGTATGTAAAGTGTATGGTATGTAATGTGAGATGCGTAGATGGCTGAAGATGTGTAACATAATAAATGTAAGATGCGAGATGTAAATGTAAGGTGAAGGGTGTAGAATGTAAGATGAAATGTATGATATGTGAAAAGATGCACAATATGTGTACTAGTATGGTGTAGTATAGGTAGAATGTGTGTATGTATGTAGGACAAATTGTAGGATGCAAAGTGTAGAATGTATGAAGATGTGAAATATCTATAGCGTATAGTGTGTAACATGTAGATGATATCAGATGGTTTAATGAAATGTGTAGTTGTCTAATGTGTAGTGACTACTATGTAGTGTGGGGTTCATGTGTACAGAATTCCCTCAACAGTCAAGTGTGAACCGAAGCACAAGAGTGTGTCATGGGAAGTAACGATGTAGATGCGTATGCTAAGATGTATGTATAATATGTGTGGATGAAAGTGAATGAGAGAATGAGATGTCATATGATGTTAGGGTGGGGGAAGTATAGATGTCATGCCCCCGAGTGTGAGTTGATAAATAGAACTATATGATGAAAGTGAAGGATGAGTGATCCTCCACTCGATGCTAAGTGGTGATGAAGGTGTGTGACCATGCTCTAAGAGTGGTGGTATATGAGATAGGCATTGTGTAGGTGATTGAAGTTTATGTGCATGTGATGGGTGAGCATACTACAGATGATGGTGTAACAAAATGTGTAGGTGATGGAGATATGTGTAAAGCAAACATGGTGGTGATGAACATGGACATGGAAGAAGGAGGTGATTTAACCTGTGAGATGCAGTAACTATCCTAGGAATGGGCCTATATCGATGCGTAGGACTAGCAGAGTGATGAGGCCATGTAGATGGTGTGTGAGTAGGTGAACTAGGAGTAGATTACATGCTTTAAGTAACATGAATTGCGATGTACTAGATGAAGTAGGAGATGCATTAACCGGTGCTCGAGGAGATAATGACCATAGAGTAGATGGAGGTACACCATTCGATAGAAATAACTTGATTGTTATGAATGAATTTAGATGTAAATGATTCATGGAAATGATAGATTAGACCTATGAATCTATTAAGGACCTAAGAGCATGTCACACCCATCGACCGCTTATCCCATAAGGAAGGGTACAAGCATAGTGAGAGGACCAACGTAACACGAAGTTTGACAACACCATATGAATTATTCATTGGATATGAAATTTGTGAACAGGGTAACCGATAACATCAAGAAGTGGAATAGAACATGCATGCTGATGGGCCAGGATGGATTCAACCTTAGTATTATTGATGGGGATTGCTCCAATAGAGGCATTAATATGTAGGTGATTAGAAGTAGAAATTCACATGATAATCATGATCAGAGAAAGAAATGATTGTTGGAGAAGTGTCAGTATGCACAACTAAGAAATTCAAGAGCCCCTGATGCAGGAGGAGGCATTGCATGATATACATAGTTAGCTGAAGATTTGGTTGCTTTTGTGTCATGTTTGGGTAGAGGGTTGTTAAATATTTTGAGCTTATGATTTTCATTGACAGGTGGAGAAACTATAGGTTCTAGAAGCTCAATTTTACCACTATCGATCAAACCTGAATGAGAAATCAAATTTGGAAGCAATGATCAAGTGGAGTGTCCTATGCACTGATGATAGCCACAATGGGAATTTTCATCGAAATTACGTCCTTTTGGTCGAGATGGATCTATTTGTAGTGGAGAAGGCAGTGTAATGAGGTTATTATCAATAAGTTGTGGTAGTAAAATATGTGGAGGTACACTAAACTTAGTGAAGATACGCTGATGTGGTTATGATTGAAGCTCCTTAGTAGTAGATACTGCATTGAAGGTAACTTTTGTGTCTTGTTGGTTTAGTTGTAGATGGTTTAAATGTTGAATTATTTTGAAAATGGGTAGAGGATGATGCTTTCTCTTGGTATTTAAGCTTTCCTATAGCTAAGATCTTGGTTTCATGAAGCTTAAGAGTATGACAAAGTTGATCAAAAGAAGGAGAGGTCTCAAAGAGAACACTCTCCTAGAGAGGTGGTAAGAGACTCTGAATGAAATAAGTCCTGAAGCTCAGCATCCACAAGCACATTTGACATCTTAGCTAAGTTGTTTTTGTAACGCAAGACATAATCTACTAAATGTTCATTAGATCCATATTTAAGTTGTGCAAGTTAGGCATAAGAGATCTTAGAGCTGATGTTGATAGAGAAATGAGTGAGAAAAGCATCAGCTAGATGCGTGAAAGATATTACCGAATGGACAGGTAGGTCATAAAACCAATGCATCACATAATCTTGTAAACTACAAGGAAAAATCTTAGCTAGTATGGTATGATCATCCGCATAGTCTAGGCATGCTACATGAAAAGCTCAGAGATGCTCTTGTGGGTCACCATGGCCTTTAAATATGGGAAATTTGGGAGAGATGAAGTTAGGTGGAAATGGATAGGAAGAGATAGTAGGTGAAAAAGAGTATGCAGTGAAGTAGAGTCTAAAGATGGTGATGCATGAGTAGTAGTGAGTTGGAGCTAGTGAATTTGGGTTTACAAATCCTTATATAAAGAATTTAAATCAGGATTATTCAAAGAAGAGCTAGGTTGCATATTAGGAGTGGTAGGGTGAATGGTGGGTAGTGGTAGTAATGGGAGATGAAACATAAATGGGTGGGGTGGAGGCCATGGGAGCTGAAGAATGAGCAACTATAGAGGTTGAAGCATCATGAGAATTCTTAGAAGCAATCAAAACATGTAGGACATATGGAAGATGAGTGGATTATCACACAAAGCTTTTCAAAAATTAGTAAGTGTATTTAATTGGTCTTGGTCAACATTGGTATCTTCATCGTAGGAATTTTCACTACCAGAGGCTTCTATTTCATGAAGAGGAACTTGGGAGATGTATCCAAGGGATTCTCAGTTGTAGCTATAGAAGTAGGGATATCAGCCATTGGTTTGGAAACCCTACGGGTGAATGAAGGAAGCTCACAATATTAAAAAGACCCAAAATGACCACTACAAGTGACATACATACAAAGAAAAATCCCAAAGAGAAAGTGTATTCGAAGATCGGGTTCACCAAAATGATTAACTAAAATAGAAATATTCTAGTGTAATCTAATGCTATAGGAGCAGTAAAATAACTAAATAAATGAAGTAATAAAATACTGAAATATACCCAAGAAAACTAAGACAATAAAATGTGAAACCCTAATGTGAAAGAAGGGTTAAGAAATCCTTAGTTGATTGGTGATGTCATGGGGGATTGTGTCATAGTGTAGAATTGGATGAACAAGAGGAGGAAACTGTCACACAGAAGCCCAGGAAAATGTACATATCTAAGTCTATGACTAGACTAGGGGGTGCCTAGAAAGGGGATATGGGTGCACCTGTGGGCACCCTGGTCTATAGAAATGACTAGGAAACCTCCTCTGGAGTGTCACTGGATGTTCTCCTATGTTTCTTCCTGTTGCATGAATGTTGCTTGTATGATCACTAATGCATCTGTAATACCTGTAATGGAAGAATCACCTGCAAAACCCCAGACAAAGCATCAAAACCCTAAAAAAAATAAAGATGCATATGAAGGGGTCAGACTATCTCAAATACCAAATTGATGGACTTATCATTGAGCGTTGCACTACATCTCAGACCCAATGTAGTTCTAGTGTGTGTGTGTGTGTGTGTGTGTGTGTGTGTGTGTGTGTGTAATCGTGCCCTAGGTTTCTCTTGTGCCAGTCACACTTTGTGAAGTAGCAAGAAAATAACTAGATGTAGAATGTAGTAAATGTGTGCATGGAAACAATAGAATCCCCTCCTATGAAGTGTGATGCAGATGAACCAACCTTGTGTGCCTTGTGATGGAGCTAGATGGATGTAAATGTAGCTTTAGATGCCTTTGATGGATGCAACTCTAGATGGTGATAGTAGATGCTTAGTGCTTGGTCCCTCATTATGGTCACATAAATTTATATTTATATGGTTCTCTTATTCTAATTTTGTAATTAACCTTGAAAATTCCAACCACCAAAAATATAGAAAGATCAAACACATAGAAAGTTCCCAAAAGGTGAGAGCAAAGTAAAGAGGATCAAGGCACCCTAGAGGGGACTAGGGCACCTGGGGCACCCCAGTCTTGGGTGGGCACCCCGGTCAGAAATAGGAAAAACACATAATGACAATATAGACTGGGAAAGTGTGGGTCTAAGATTGAAAGTAATGACAGAAAAAAAAATGTAAAATGGCCAAAAACATGGGTTAATTATTACTCTTTTCACTTAAGAACCACATGAATAATAGTATGAGACTGAGACTAACTAATGACTCAAAGTGCACAATTTTGTGTCTACAATTATTGCTATAGTGTCATACACAAGTGAAAAGAGCATAACATTTGTGGGGGTATGCACACTAGTGTGGTAAGCCCAAAGAGTGTATAAAACTTGATTGTGCCAATCGTCACCACTAGTATCAATGGTCTTGCGTAATATTTTAACAATTGTCTTATTTGTGGCTTCAGCTTGGCCATTACCCTATGGATAACAAGGAGTGGAGAATGTTTGCTTGATCTTGAATTTGGCACAGAGGCATTTAACATCCTTATTTTTGAAAGGAGATCCATTATCGAAAATAATGGCGGAGGGAATTCCAAAGCATGTAATGATGTGGGTAGTAATAAAACGACAAATGTTGAGACCAGTGGTAGTTTGCAAGGGTGCGGCTTCGACCCATTTAGTAAAGTACTCCATAACAGTAATGATGATTTTATGACCATCAACCAATTCGGTATTAATTTTTTTGATGAGATCAAAACCCCATAAGGAAAAGGGCCATGATGGAGCAATATGAAGGAGATCATATACATGGGCATGATGGAGATTTCTATGTTTTTTTAAAATTTCACAACATTTGGCATATTCTAAACAATCCTATTCCATAGAAGGCCAATAGTAGCACTAACCTAGAAGCTTGTGTGACATGGCTTTGCCTGAGAAGTGACCACCACATAGACTATCACAATTGTGAGAAAAATCCATGGGGATGTCTTTTAATCCTAAAGATCACAACAAATAACCATCGACCAATCTTTTGAATAATGAAGCACAAGTGATTACATATCGTGTGGCCTCACATCACAAACGACGAGCTTCATGAGGTTGAAAGATGTCAGGAATAGCCTTTCAATATAGAAAGTTATAAATTTGAGTAAACCATTCATGATGGTCACTTGTACGTGTGATAACACATACTTTGAAAGGTGGACTATTAGTAGATGGCTGCCGTAAGTGGAAAATGATGAAGGTTTCCTATTCATCGGTGATATCTTGGGGAATGAGTGATGTAGCACTAGCCATAACATCTACATGATGATTTTATTTGCATGGAATGATAATGCGAGAATATGATTCAAATATAGTTAAGATTGTTTTGACCAAGTTATTATATGGGACAAGATGCTCCTCTTTTGTTTGATATGCATCGCTATCTTGATTTAGAATAAGTTGAGAATCACCATGTATGCAGATATTATGAATAAGAAGTTGAAGGACGATGGTGAGGCCAAGAATGAGGGCCTCATACTCAACAATGTTGTTCATACATGAGAATCCCAAGCGATACGCAAAGGGGAGATGATCACCGTGTGGAGTAATGAACACAATTCCAAACCCTACTCCTGAGAGGAAATGAAACCCATCAAAGTATATAGTCCAGGTGTCGGTGTTAATGGTGTAAGCAGTGAAATCATCTAAAAAAGAATCACAAACATTTGATGCATCTGGGAGAGGGGCGTCAACTAGTTGATCAACGATAACTTGGCCTTTGACTCCTTTTTGTGTAATGAATTTGAAGTCATACTCTATTAGTAACATGACCCATCGTGCAAGGCATCCTAAGAGATGTGTGTGAGATAGGAAGTATCGTAGAGGATCTACCTTGGTAATGATATGAACCTCATTATTAAAAATGTAATTTCACAATTTGTCTGCCATAAAGACGAGGCCAAGACATCATTTCTCAATATACCTATAATTTCATTCATAAGAGAGTAAATTTTGGCTAATGTAATGGACATCTCTTTCATGTTGAGAATCATCGTGTTGTGCGAGAAGGTCCCCTAATGCATGTAATGTAGTGGAAATGTATAATAAGAAATGCCACTTAGCCGTGGGAGGTACTAGGATAAGAGGATTTAAGAGATATGATTTAATATCTTTGAATTCCTTTTGGAAATTGTTGTCCCAGAAAAATTTAGTGTCTTTTTTCATCAAACATGTAAACGAATGGGTTTTGTTAGCAAGATGTGTAATAAAACTATGGATGGCCTAGATTTTACCTTACAAAGAGTGTAACTGGTGAAAATTATGAGGTAGAGGCAAGTCAATAATGGCACATATCTTTTTTAGATTAATTTTAATTCCACATTGGGAAATAATGTACCTAAGGAACGTACTGGTTATAACACCAAAAACACACTTCTTTGGAATTAGACTGATGTAGTAGCATAATTTTTATGGCATATCATGATTATTTTAAGTGTTGGTGTTTTAGATAATGGATGTGATTTTCCTCCATTTCTAGGTAATGTAATTGAATTTGAATTGATGTAATTTCTTGTAATAAGAGTGAAGTTTGTTTGTAAAGGAATGAATAGGTAATGTATAGGGGTCAATGAGTTGTTAAGGATATTTTTGAGCCATATCGTGATGAAAAACAAATTGGAGTTAGCTTGTATGAGTTTATGGAGGTTGTTAGAAGTGATATTATCACAATTTGTTAAGTCAAGGATCGGTTAAGTGAAGTTAGGATTGTTAGAGAAGATTGTGACATGATTTGTGGAGTTAAGTGTCAGTTGATTCTTTCAAGGATTTATAATAGGGAGAAAATAGACACAACAAGCTTTGTATGAGTTTTACGGGCTCTTCTTTATTTTTTATTGTGAATACAATTTGGTGGAGGCCAATTAATCTTATGCCGTGAATTTTTCTAAATTGTAAGTGTGAATGGAAAGGTAATTTGGTAAGAAAAACATTATAATTTAATTAGAGTGCAAATTCTGGGAGTTATATGCATTTTTTTTGTGCATGCACATGCCCATTATAGGTCATCAAAATTATTTTTATTGGCCCAATAAAATTCTCTGAAACTTCTAATATATGTGTGCTTATGTGAGAGGAGGTTGTCTACAAAATTTTAGGAAGAATTATGGCATACACAAGGAGAATTTATTAACAAAAAATCTAGGAAAAAGAAGGAATGCGCGGTGACTAGAAAGCTCAAGGATTGAGACAATTTTTTTGGTAAATGGATGTCTCAAATTGAGAAATTGATGGTGATTATGTTCAAATGTGTTTGTAAGCAATTATCAGTTAGTGAAAGATTGGAAGAATCAATTTAAATGGACTGTCTTCATATTCACGAACAAAGATCAAGAGAGTCTTAAGAAAATTTTAATTTCCTACTGAAAATTTTGAGTAGATTATTTTTAAGATTTTCATTTAATCTCTTACAAGGATTTCATGATTATATTGCCAAAAGAAGGTTATAAAAACAGAGGAACGCAATTAATTATTATTTGGACAAAAAATTGAAATCTATAACTCAATTTTGTGCGAGAACAAAAATAATAATTTTTTATTGAAGCTATTGACATCAATTTATTGGTATTGGAGTAGAAATAAAGACTTGATTAAGTCAAGAAAGTAAGAGAAAGGAAGAGAACTGGTTACAAGAAACATTAACAAGAAAGAGTATAGACATAGTACAAAGAAGGAATTTGTTTGACAAGAGTATTTATAATGGCAGCCAGAGGAAGAGGAGTTGGAGGAAGAATTACAAAATTCCAATTGTTAGAGGAAATTAAAAAGAAAAATCAACGGATAGAGGAGGTTAGAAACCTTAGAATAAGGTTGCAAGATACTGAATTTTCTCAGAGAAGAGGTCTTGATCTGGGAGATGTCAGTGATGAAGAAACAATAGCAAGGGAAGTAAATGTAGAATTACCTCCACCAAAAGGGGTAGAAGATAGAATACTCAAAGCCATTGTGGGAGCTAGTTCTAGACCAAAAATGGAGATTCCCATGTATTAGGGAAGTCTGAAGCCTGAGGAGATTATTGATTGGATAAATGTCATAGATAAATATTTTGAATATGAAGAGATAGATGTTAACGTGAAGGTCAAATTTTTTGTTACTAGATTGAAGAGCCATGCCTCCCTTTGGTGGGACAGAGTGTAGAAGGAGAGAGTCAGAAAAAATAATACAAAAATGAATGATTGGGATAGAGTGGTTTCTAAAATGAAAGCCAAGTTCATACTCAAAGATTATCAAACCAATTTTTTAAATCAGTCCATAACTTGAGGTAGAGAGATATTTTTGTGAAAGAATATACAAAAGAATTCTACAAATTGACTATAAGAGTAGGACAAGTAGAAGATGATTTGGAGAAGGTAGCGAAATTCCTTAGTGGTCTAAACTTTGTAACTCTAGATTAAATCAAAATTCTCTCACAAAGCTGAAGAAAATATTTCAAGAAAGTAGACTTCGTATACAAGAGGAAGAGGCCGAACCTTCAAAAGTAGATGTCAACAAGGAAATATAAGGCAATTGTAATCATATCAAGAGGAAACTAGTAGCTCATAGAGTTCAAGAGGAGGCTATGCACCAAGAGGAAGAAGACCATATCAAATAGGTAGAGGAAGATTCTTGGGTAAGTGCTTTAAATGTAATAAATATGCAGGTCACAAGTCTTATGAGTGTCCTGAAAATCCTTCAACCAACCAAGAAAGAGGTGCTCATGTGGCTCAAGGTGAAGAAGAGGAAGAAATGGAAGATTCAGAGGTTCATGAAGACTTTCTAGAAGTTGGTGAATCACTCTTGATGAAGATGATTCCTCTCAAGCCAAACAAGGAATTTATTGAACCACCTCAAAGGAAGAATTTATTTAGAACTACATGTAAGAGCAAGGGAAAGTGCTACAAAGTAATCATAGACAGTGGGGGCACAAACAATCTTGTGTCAACAGAAATGGTGGATAAACTTGGATTGGAAAAGGTAATGCATCCTATACCTTACAAAGTGTCATGGTTACAAAAAGGACATAAAATTTTGGTTAATGAAAAATGCAAAGTAAAATCTCAAATATGGAGCTATAAGGATCAAATAATTTGTGATATTATGCGTATGGATGCTTGTCACATTTTTCTTGGAAGACCGTGGCAATATGATAGGGTGGTAGTGCATGATGTAAGACATAACACCTACACCTTTGAAAATGATGGAAAGAAACATGTTCTCAAACCTTTGAAAGAAGACAAGGAAACCCCTAAATCAAGTTCTATATTGATAATGTTAAGTGGTAAGGAGTTTCTACATCAAATAAAACATGAAGAGGTAAATTTTGCTTTAGTAGGGAAGCCAAAAAGTGTTGTTCCAAATACCAAGTTTGCTGATTTTCCTCAAGAAATTCAAGATATGTTGAATGAGTTGGATATTGTGGTAGATGATCTTCCTAATGAATTGCCTCCAACTAGAATTATTAGCCATCATATAGATCTGATTCCAGGTGATAATATTCAAAACAAGGTTGCTTACAGGATGACTCCAAAGGAAAATGAAGAGATCAAAGGGAAAATACAAGAATTATTAGAGAAGGGGCTGATCAGAGAAATCTTGAGTCCTTGTGTCGTGCCTATAGTATTGAGTCCAAAGAAGGATGGAAGATGGAGAATGTGCACAAATTCAAGAGCAATCAATAAGATCACTATCAGGTATAGATTCCCATTTCCTAGAGTTGATGATTTTTTGGATTGCTTAAGTAGAGCTAAGTATTTTTCCAAGATAGATTTGAACTCAAATGCCTGAATTATCACATCAGATTTCGTGAGGACGATGACACTGTACAGGTCACTTTGCTAAATTCTATGATGGACTTTACTGAATGGCATGGGTATACCATGTGGTTTGACAGAAATTTGTTTTACAATAGTACCTTGACGAAATGCCTGAAACAGAAATTTATGTTTCCTTAAGGCTTGCTCAGGTGACTGGGTTATAGTTCCTGTTGGTGAATAGTTTGGTGTTATAGTCAGGCAAAAGAGGATCATCTGAACACATATCAGTTCCTATTCATGTGTTTTTAGTTCATTTCATGAAGATCTTGCTACATCAATTCGAAGCTCAAACTGTATTCACTTTGTTGAATAAGCATCAAGCATCTGCCATTTAATATGGGTTTTGTTGATTTCACAAGAAGGTTTGAAGATCCGGATGCAAGGAGAAAATCATGGCTGTCCTTCATTAGACCCCCTACCTTCAACTGTTTTGAGGCAATTAGCTTGTGACTGTGTATCAAAATCCAATTAGTTAAATTTATAAGAGATTTTAGTGGGATTTTCCTGCTCCTATAGTAGACAAGATAATGTGGTGGTAAAAAAAGTGTGCCATTTTTGACTGGAGGCAACTGATAAGCAGTCCTCCGTTGGATCAAGATTAAAGATAGCCCATGTAACCAATTAGTTTAGATATGTGCTTGTGTTCTATAACTGCAACTGCAATTTTACCGAGTTGCAACTGCTGCAAAACTAGAGACAATGATATTGCAAGTTGTACGCAATTAAGTCAGGTAGTTATACAGTCTATCCACATTACTGTGCAGTGCCATAGTTGAATCCACTAGAAATAATAATTCACCTCCACTTGACATGAGAAGTTCTATGCCATTGTACATGCCTAGTTAAACTTGGAAACAGGCTATGATATGCCAACACATCAATTGTCTTGTTTACTGCCGAGTGAAGGAATACTTTACTGAGTTTTGTTGCTTGTTCAAATGCATAGGAAATTGAATCAATGAGCATGTTAAGTGGCTCTGAACCTCTTTGCAAGGATCCAAAATATATATTCAACATAAGAGTGGGAATTCTAACAAAGTTTTTTATGCTGTAACCAGCAGGCACACTGATACCAGGGTACCCTGCAATGAATCTAGAACATTATAAATCCTATCATCAAGAGTCACTTGAGAGCATCAAGTTTATATCTATCTAGAGGACGCTGGTATCTATTCCCTACATTTGTAAGCATATGTATCAATCATCTTCAGAGCCTTTCTATATGGCTGTGCATTCAAGCTTGTCGTATTCTGAGCCAAGGAGGAAAATGTTCTTGTCCATACTTCAAAATCCCTTCCTGTATACCAGAAAATGATTCAATGAGAGAGTCATCATCGTTTTACAATATTAATATAATCCATGGAATGTTATGACAATGTGAGATATAGACAGGAGATTCTACCTCAGACTGCAGTGCTGTATTATTTTTGGCCAGGAGATAATGTCATGCCAATGTGCGAACAGGAGATTGCATAGAGCTCTGTAAAGTGTGTCAATATTCAAATCATGTTTGAAGTCAGAATGTCTAGTACTATTTCCTCCATATACCAATGCTTAGTATTCAACGAGATCACTGAAAACGTATGGATTTTCCACCAAATGTGCACCTTTTTGAACCTAGCAAATTAGACATCCACATTCCATTTCTGTAGGTGATATGATAGGTTTCTCTAGAATGTATCACTTTATTCCATTTACAAATAACAAATGATAGTCTACAAAGTTGGTTGCTAATATCCGCGTGCATCCCCTGGTGTTAGTTGAGCTATTAAACTAAGATGTTTACCTACCAAAGCAATGTATAGGTTACCTCATGGTTCCTAGATGTTTGTTCAAGATATTTCTGGAGAACTTTATAGGGTCCAGAATTTGTGTAAAAACTTAAGCCTTCAGTTCAGCTTACCCAATCTCTTGCCAAATAGCATGGTCAAATGGAAGTCTGTGAACAGAAGCCCTGGAAACTTATTAAGCCACCTTTTGGTAAGTATATATCGAGATGCACTGGGATTGTGGCTCGGTGATCACAAGCTGACATTTGCATACCCAATGAATCTCCTAATAGAATAGCAGGTAAGACTGCATCTGTTATGGTTCTACAAATGGGTCTGCATCAACAAATACAAAATGGGTATTTTATGAGCTCTTGTTTAATTTCAAAGGAAAACATGGAACTCATAAAACTTGCTTATGACCAGGATGGTGGCAAGTGCTATGTTAAAAATGCATGCAATACTTACCCCACAGTGTCTTGAAGAAAATGCTGTGAAGTATTGGAAGAGAGCTAACCAGCCCTGCTTGTGAGCCCAATTTTAGTATTGGTGATTTTATTCCCACAACACTGTTAGAACTAGGAAATATTTCTTAAAGAATTGAGCCATAACAAACTTCCGTGCCTGAATGAACACTGCTGCCATGTAAAATTTTGCTGAACACTCCCACAGCAATGCATCCGGTGCTTGAACTTCCGCAACGGAGTTGGAAGCTGTCAAAACATATTGGGTGTCTGCACAGTTAAACTTCCATGAAAAGGATATGCAGTTATGGGACCAAGTACATAATTAAAATTCTGTAGACAAGTAGAATAACATAGGATTAATAAGGTTCTACAGACCTTAGGTTGACCACAATCTAGATTACTCCACCCCTCAGGAGCAGTAAAATTTACATCTAGAAGATGCCCATTCACTGTGAGAACTAGCTTTTCCCAATATTATAGCACCTGCCTTTTTGAGCTTGTATACCACACCTGGCATCTCTTGACGGACTTTATACTATCCCAAACAGAGCAAATGAGCCTGCAGTGGTATTGAGCTTATCTTTGGATGCGATGTCATGATCTTTGCAAGTAGTATCAGGTCAACATCCAGTTTTGAAGGATTTTACCAATGATATTCCTGGAAGCTATGTGTAACCTCTTCCAGGTAAGCGGCCTTGACATTTTTAAAGCCAGTAGGAGAGCATAACAGGATGTCACTTCAATGTTCACAGCATGGCAGTTGTGGATTAAGTTTTTTGCTGATGGTGTGGAGATAGAACTGTATAAGGCTTGTGGATTGTAAGCCTGCAAAGCCTTGAATGCATGATTGGATTTGAGGAATGGTTGCCTCTTCTAGTAGTGGAATCAGGAGGATCCTGTCACATGCATGGTAATAGGCATCTGCCATCATTGAGAAAAACACTTAATCAGATCAGCAAGAATATGTGCAACAACAGGGATTCCTGCCATCTGTAGCTTGGACATAACTAGCACGATGTTATTGATTGCCAGTCAGGATAAACCTGAACTTAAACAGACAACCATAAGCCCAATACACCCCATTGGATGCATTAGACCCATTTAGTAATATCTGCATCCTTTGGGTGCAAGTGGACAATCTTTTGCCTGTTGAATCAGGATTAACAGCAGGGTGGAAGTATTATTTTTCACATAGCTATGAAAGTGATCAATACCAAGTATATCATCTCTAGTCTTTTGTAAATATCATAAGAGAATTCATTAATATCTTGTTTAATAACAACTTGGTGGTGAATGGTTGCTCAGGAAAACAACTAACAAAACCATTCGTTGATTTTTATGAAAATGCCGAATTTATATTAGATCGTTTATTCAAATCTACCAAAGTTTAAGCTTACTGGTACTCAATGAATTTATGTGATTCATAGGGATGGTGTACTAACCAGAATTTAAAATTCTTCCTATTAGGTGAAATCTGAAATCCCTCACAATTTAATTCGGGTTCCTATTTGAGAATTGAAATCCCTAACAATTTTATTCAACTTAATTGATTCCTAAAGATTGCTTGAGAATCTTGATTCAGCTTACTAATCAAAATTTATATTTATAGTAATTAGTAATCAACAATAGAAAAATTTTAAAAATGTTGAGAATCTTACTCAATTTATTAATTAGAGTCATTTAATTTTAATATCCTGACATAAGAGATAAAGTGAAAGAATGCATCTTATCCAAACATAAAATAAAAATGCCTCCGATTTATTATTATGTGTAAGGATTAGATGGTATCCAAGGCCAAGTTTATTAGAATTGCTTCAGAATCTTGCTCAATAGTTCTTATTGAAAGTATTTTTACCATGCTGGCCTAAACCAGTACCATAAAAACCATAATGTTAGTCGGTACTTATATCCAAGACCATATTTGGAGAAGTGTCTGATTAAATATTTATTTAAAAGAAAGAGGTTTCTATGGAATATTGAATAAAATTTAAAAGTGTGAAAGATAAAGGAAAAGGATTAGGAATGGGATAGATCACTTTGTGATGATAAACGGAATTAAAGATCTGCTATGAATAGTGGAAGTAATCACATACATGACATGGACTCAAAAGGACCAATCTAATAATAATAGGTTGATATTTACGGTGTATATGGGCATCATGTGCCAAAATCCAATCCGGTTTTAACAATCAAATGACCCAACAGTATTTTGGAAGTGTAAATAATACATAATTTTTCTTACTCTTCAAAAGAGGCATATTGTATATAACATCCAGTGTTTTACTAAAAATTATGTGTACGAGTGAGTGCTACATTGTAGAATATCCAAGTTTTTCTGATTTCATTATTAGATGTAAGGCACGTATTAACCCCATAGTAGTATTGCATGGAAACATGTGGAAGATATTTTAAATGTTGTATTAATGTATTCTTATGTGAATGGTTGGAAAATTCTCAAGTGATAAATTCTGATTTGAACCATTGTTTATATGTTTTTCATGTTAGAGAACCATGCTAAATGTTTACTTAAGATACACATATTCAAGTGAAGTATGAGGATGAATAAGAGTTTTAGGTACATCATGATCTAAATTTATTCTACATATTTAGAATTATCTTGCATATAGTAATGCATGGTTGTAGACATCATTTAAGGAGGATGTCGACATAATTAATGCTACAGATTAATTTATCCCGATCTAATAGTATTCGAATGCAGGTCATAGACTATCTAAAATGTCGACTATGAATAATTAATTGCAAGATTAATTATTATCTCTTTTATCACATATATCCATTTATCACTGGATTATTTTCATCATTTATCCCTAATATCGCATTTCATCATTAATCTAATGATTCCATTATTAATCATCCTATTATCATCACTTTAATCCTTATTAACATTTTCTAAGAATTTAATACTCCCATATCTACCTACCCACCTACTCTACACCTACCTACACCTAGCCTTTCCATGTAACCTTACACCCCTAATCATCATTTATTTAACCTAATCTAATTTTAATCCTAATCACATCCTCCACCTCTAAATCTAGAGGCTTCTATTTCTACAAGCCTCTAAATTTCTCCTTCCATTGAATTTTTTAATTCAATAGAAGTTTCTTCCCTCCATGAATTTTGAATTCAAATTCTAGAATTATCCATTGTAGAGAATTATAATCCTCACATGTACCCTCCATCCTTGATTCAAATCCAACATGGCTTCATTTTAGCCATTGAATCCTCCACCCATAAACTATAAATTGATATCTTCTCCTCCCTGAGAGCTAGCTAGCTTGGGAAAATATTAAGAATCAATAGCCAACCTCTACTATCTTATCCACTCAATAATTAAATCAATATATTCTATCATCATCTAATCAATCCATCATAATTTTTATCAAGAAATCATTCAATGCAAGAAAAGAGGAGGTTCTTCCCAAGTGTCTCCAAAATATGAAGCATCCAACATCAATCAAGAGAAAATACAACACATCAAAGAATGAGTTGTGTAACTTGTAGGTAAGTGTAGGTATGATCTTCTTTCTATCCATCTCAATATGAGGTGGGTAGATAGTTGTGTTAGTTTAGGATTTGAATCACTTTATTTCCTGGTTTGGAAGTTTTCACACTAACACCACTTTTTGCAACAGGTTATCCAAATGATTTAACAAAAATAAAATATGTGTTAAACCCTAATTGTAGAGTAACTAAAGGTACATTTTGATATATAATTACTGTGATGCACTATGACATAAACAATAAGCAAATAAACACATGTAGACACTAAATCACGTACTTTGGGTATTTATCTAGTCTTGATCACATATTACTATTCATATGATTCATAAGTAAGAAAAATATTAATTGACCCACGTCTTTGGCCTCTTTTCTTGCTTTTTGTTTCCTCTTGTGGTTTTACACACATGTTTTCCTAGTTTGTATTTTTATACTTCGACATTTCTCATTATGGACACCAGTGCCCAACCAAGATGCCAAAGCCAGGCATCCCCATCCCCTTTGGTTGCCCCTGAAATCTTTGTATTTTGCTCACATCTTTTGGGGCCTTTCTAGCCATTTGGGAATCTTAATTTCTTACTAGTTGGCCTTTTCGGGTTAATTACAAAATTCAAGAAAGGGAATCATATAAATATAAATTTATGTGACCATAATAAAGGACCAAACACTAAACATTAGCTATCACCATCTAAGGTTGCATCCAAGAGCATTATCAAGAGCATTCAAGCATCTAATTAACTCCACATAAGGGACAAGGGATTGTTATTTCTGCATATACTCATAGGAGGGGAAGTTCATTCTTTCATGCACACATTTATTTACATCTTTACATCTAGTTACTTACTCCCTATTAAGTGTGACACACACAAGAGCCACTTAGGGCCTGATTTCAACACACACACATAGAAATACATTGGGTCTAAGATGTAGTGCAACACTCAGTCGTAATTTCACTTATTTGACAGTCGAGGATAGTCCAATCCTTCATTTACATTATTTTATTTTTGGGATTTGATGCATTTTGGGGTTTTACAGGTCATTTCTTCATTGCAGGTTACAAGTGATATCGGAGAACTTGGTGTGACATACTAACAACATGCAACAAAGGACAACAAACATCTCCCGACCATCCAAAGAAGGTTTTATGAGGTTTTGAGTAGTCACAGGTGCCCAGAGAAGGTTTGCAGCACCTGTATGCGCCCTTGACCGAGTCCATGTGCCTCAGTCTAGGAAGATTTGGAGGTCACATAATTTTTTGAGCTTTAGTGCGATATTTTCCTCTCTATGTTCATGAGTTCGTCACTTTGGCATAGTCTAGGATTATTTGTGAATCAAATAAGTATTTCATCCCTCCATTTGTAACTAGGGTTTCATACTTTTTAGCTTATTTTTCTTAGGTCATATTTGTTCTTATTGCATATTTATTAACCAACATTGTTACATATTTAGATTAGGAATTTATTTGTTTCAATATTTTTTGAATAATTTTGGTGAAATCGATGTGAATCGAACATGCAACGTTATTGCTTTTATCTTCTTAGGATCTTCTCATCATGAATATCTATATTCTTGATTTCTTTCTAATGAATCCCGAGTGTCATGCTAAAATCATTAATATTTTGGCTACTACTCACATTACTACTACCACTCATCCAAATGTTGTTTATCAAACATTCGTCAATGTTTTTTCTCAATAGATCACTTTTCCATCTGCTATAGTTGAAAATCTTGTTGTATATGACAATGATCCTCCGATGTATATAGAAGTTTATATCAAAAACTTATGCATCAAGAACATTTTAGTTGATACTAGATCTAAGCTCAATCTTTGTCTTTTATCATTCATTGAGGCTATAATCCACTTGTGGATTTATTTCCAACACTCTGGGAATATAAGTCCCTCTACTTAACTGGTGTAGCTATAATATATACATGTGCACGAAAAGGTGGATTTATGTGGTGGCCTTTCAACGGGGATCCAATAGGGACACTCCACTGACCCTGCGTCAAAGCTTACAGATAACTGCAAGAGAGGACTTTGTCTGTAAAGAGGGAAAGGGGAGTGAGAACAGAGGTAGGAGAACTAATGTTATGCAGGTAGAAAATTAGATTCCTGCACACACACTAGTTAGAAACTTCAACACATGAATTTATGAGAAGAAACAACTTTGTAATCATCATTAAGACCAAATTAAATTTGATGAACACAAAGTATCAAGAAATCCCTTAGTCAAAGAAATCTAGAAACTCCTTCTTGTATTAATTTCTCAAACAAAATTTGTACATAGTGGAGGAATGGAGGAAATTGAGAAAGGGGGGAAGGAATAATTTGGCTATCTCCTTTGTTCTCTCAAGGTAGAATGCACTCTTGAGCTTACAAAATTAATGACCAACCCTTTAAAATGGGAATGGCTTTACAATTTATAGAATAGACACGGCTCCTCATCTTCCTCATGACCTTCCATATGCCTTATTTCTAACTTTAGACTATTCATATTCCTACAAAATATTTAAGTCCCTTTTATAAAATCAAGGTGACTTAATTTACATTATGTTTCTAAAGTCACTTTTAAGTGACTTAAAGGCATATCAAAAAGTGCAAACCCCAATGAAGAATTAGAACATTTGAAAGTGAGATAAAGTTGGGGGGAAGAGGAGAGAGAAAGAGAGAGAGAGAAGAAGAAGAGGATATGTCATTCCCAATGAAGTTTATTGATCCTCGTTCAATGGAAAGCTCCAAATGCAGTGAAACTTTGAATCTTCAAACTCCTTGCACACCATGAAACTCCTTCCAATTAGCTCACGAACGCTTGCCAAGTTGAATGAACTAAGATGGATCTTGAATGCCCTATGAAAAATGACTAGAATGATCCTGAATAATGATGTCCCCCTGAATGATTATCCTTGTAAGTCCCATTGTGCCAAAACTTGCTCTTTGAGTGTAACTTACTATTTTTAGTAAGTGTGAATTGCGAGCTCGAGATGACCTTTTTGATGACCTTTCCTGTGATGCTCCCTCTGTGTTTACCACCTTCTTTGTATCCTCTTCAAATGGTGGATTACCTGAAGTAACATACCCCTACATAGGAAGGCATGCTATTTTTAGTAAGTGTGCCATGGATGTCAGGATGTGACAAAACAAGTCTTGAAACTTTTGGGTTTTATTCTGGGGTTCCACGCTCCGTGTTTGAGTAACTCCTTCATCTGAACAAGTGGGAAAATGATATTTTCATGGCGTGAGTAGAATACTGAAAAAAAAAAGCCCTCCATATCCCTAAAAAATAGGGGCTTCATGGCACAAAAACTAGTTCACACGAAACTAGATTTTTCAACGATCATCCCCTCCAATTTTCACGTGATTTCACCCATTGGAACCTTGAGAGTTGAAGAGGTAGCTGCTACCTTTTTCACAGATGTTATTCATGTGACAGGGAAGAAATATGATGAAAAATCAGTCCTCCATATCCCTAAAAAATAGGGGCTTCATGGTGCAAAAACTAGTTCACGTGAAACTAGATTTTTCAACGATCATTCCCTCTAATTTTCGTGTGATTTCACCCACTGGAACCCTGAGAAGTGGAGAGGTAGCTCACTGATTTTTTCCACTACTGTGTCATGGCAGCCATTAATGGAGCTTGAAATTTTTAGGTCTGGTTTTTTTCTCCATTCGCGATGAAATAAATTCCATTGTGATAGGTTTTTGCTTCTAGTGCTTCACACAAAATTTTACTTCCATTCGACAACCGGTTTGATAGGAAATTGAACTTTGTTCTTCGTGGAGCTGGAAGTGAAATTTATTTGATGTGAGCATTCCTTGCTACAAATTGGAGTTTGAATATGATTTTTTAATGGCCTTCAAGAGATAAGAACTCGGCAACAGATGGTTTTTCAATCCGTGCACTGGTTTGCAAGATATCTTCAAATCTTCATTTTATGGCAATGGGGATTTCCACTGTTCTTCTTCTCGGTTCTCCATTTATTTTTCTTATCTCGATGAATTATTATTCTGAGACCTATGTGCCATCATGGAGTGAAGGATAATGTGCTATGATGGATCTGGTTCAAGCTTTGGAAATGGTGGAGTGAGGTGTTCTCTGTAACTTTTCTTCTGGCAGTGAGAAGCAACAAGAAGCAACCAACAGTTAGAAAAAAATTCAAATTTTTGAGTTGGAGTTGGGAAATTTTTTTTCCCTAATTTCCCTAACCTCAGGGATGTGAGGGACATCAATTTCCATGATGAGAAAGATGGTGACACGTGGCGGCGATCCGATGACAGGGAATGAGTGCTCCAAAATCAGCTTTAAAGCACTGAGGGGCTGGAAGTGGGTCACATGGGTGACCAAAAGTCTCCCCATAGGGTTGGGAAATTTTTCCATGTTTTATTTCCCTAACCTCAGGGACATGAGGGACATAAAATTCCACGGTGGTCCTGGAGCTGACATGTGGCGCTTGATCTGACGGTAGGGAATGGATGCTCCAAAAATGCACCTGGGGGGTGAACTGTCAAGTCTGGAGGTCACATGAGGGTCCTAGAGGTCACATGGGCTGGGGATGGGGTCTATTCAATTTTTCCAAGGTTGGTGTACCTGACCTCAGGGATGTGGGGACATGAAATCCCACCAGGATCCTGGTGCTGACACGTGTCCTCCCAAAAATTGACTAACTCCTGAACTACCTTTGAGAGGGAAACTTGGAATGATGATAACTTGAGCTCTCGGTGGAATTTATTGGTGAAATTTTATATGATCCTGACTATAAATGGAATTTTTAATCCAATGGTGGGGTCTCATGTCTTGATTCATCCATTTGATCCCTAAAAAATCAGAATTGTGATTTGAGACTCCACTTGTGCCTGATGAAAAACTACCTGAAAATCCTATGCACCAAGGTGTTGTGAAAAATATGATTTCACCATCATGTAGGTATTGGAATCCTCTTTCTGTAAATGTTTTTTTTACTCCTAACTCCATCTGGAGCTCCTGGAATCACCTTCTGAAGCTCAAGGTTGTTTTGGCCTGTGCACTGACTAGGCCTGTGAACCCTAATTCTAGCGAAACTGCCCCAAATCTTCTCTAAGACCTTCCAAAATATTCCTAAATAATCTCCATGATGTCCCAAGAAATTTGGATCACCTCCAATCCACTTAGGATCTTCTTCTTCACTCTGTGAGGTTGCTCCTAGCTCTAGGAAGGCCAGTGATAGCCCTTCCCACAACTGCCTATAGCTTTACAAATGAACTCCTAAAATCACCTAGGGGGAATTAATGGAATTTCCTAAATCACCTAGGGGGATGATATAACATTATTTGGGAGGTCACTTGGATTACTGGATAGACCTTGGGGTGTCTTGGAGTGATAGACTTGAAAATTTTGGCACAAGGGTATAGTTTTCATGCTTAGAAATTGTCAATTTCCCTGTTGCACATTTGCATGACAACAACTGGCTCTAGCTTGGGGACATGACATGGACTGAGCATAGTGAATACATGGCATGAGAATCCAAAATCTCAAATTACAACATATTGACCAGTGCCTTATCCATTGGGCCCTTCGGAGTCATGTATAACTTACAACAAGAGAGAAAGAGAGAAGGAAACACACTGCAGAGAAAATGAAACACACACACACATAACAAGGAAGAGAAACACAGAACAGAAAGGGAAACACACCTATCAATCACCTATGGTACAAGGTGGGGGACAACCCACTTTCACTGAAGCACTTTTCATTTCTCAAAATTTACCCCTGAAGAGGCAACACCGAATGATGATGTTCTATGAAGCCATTGATGGGTTCCAGAAAGTACCCTCCCCTCCTCAACTGCTTATGAAATCTAGGTTCTTCCACAATTGTCCTGTGTACTTTGTAGGAGTGATTCCATGTGAGCTTCTTGATGCTCAGGTCCTTCGCTTGGAAATTCCATTTCCTTCATCCTCTTTGAAATTGGTTTCATAGTTCAGTTGCATTCCAAATTTATCCACATAGATGATTCTTCATCGAGCATCTATTGCTGCCCCAAAGCTGATTTTTTTCAAATTTCTTGAACATTCTGGATTATTTTCTTTCCCAGGTCTATGCTCATTGACCTCTTTTCCATGAGAAACCTCAGACTTATCCTTTTCCTTTACTCCACTGTGAAGTGCTTGAGTACTGACAGGAAGGATTGGAGAAACCTCATACTTGTCTTGTATGTCCATGGCATGAGTGAAGAGATCAAGAATCAGCTCGGGGTCTTCCACAACTTCTACTACATCCAATATTTCTTGCATGGAGTTATGCTTTGTCATTTCCTGCAGCTCCTCTTTGTATGCCTTTGAAGAATATTTATTTTTCATCTCAAGGAAACTATCTAGAGGGATTACCTCATCATCTTGGGAATCACTGCATTTTATCACTCCTTTTTCCATAGGAGCTTCAGCTTCAAAGGCCTCAAAACTTCTTGCTTTAATTTCTTCATCATGGAAAGAATCTTCCTCTACAAATGGGAAAGAAAATACCTCAATTTCATCATCATATCCACCAACCATTGGCTCGAGAGGGACATCATATTTCTCATCTAGATTTATTTCAACATAGCCCATCTTCACACTGGTTGAGGTTTCCAAGTCAGCTTCACGCTTATCTTCAAGATTCATGGCTTGCATTAAAAGTTCAAGACTAAGCTCAGGGTCTTTTGTTTCTTCCGTGGCTCTTAGTAGTTCTTGTACAAATAGTTATTTCCCA
Organism: Taxus chinensis; assembly: GCA_019776745.2. NCBI lineage: Eukaryota > Viridiplantae > Streptophyta > Pinopsida > Cupressales > Taxaceae > Taxus > Taxus chinensis. The sequence continues at coordinate 724,364,446 of CM034148.1, forward strand.
TTTTTGAGGGCTCATTACAAGACTGGCTTGGTCTCTTCATGGGTACATGATCAAGGGATCTTCATCTTCAAATGGGAATGAGAATAACTCCTCATCATGGATAACATATAAGCTGATTTTTCTTCTTGAAAATCATCAAGAACCATTTCCTCTTCTTCATGGTTTGCATCATCTAGAAATTTGGAGCTGCCCTCTTGTAACTCAAATCTCCTCAATGCTTCTTCAAAGTCCAAATCTCTCTAAGAAGGCATGTCTAGACCTATCAAGATGGGGATATCCTCTTCCTCCTCAGTTGTCACAAAGTGATTCATCTTCCTGCTACCTTGATACAAGATGTTAGCTTCTGGGCTTCTGGAATTTCATACCGTGTACCTCATCTTCTTCTTGGGAAGAAATTTATCCATGTCTCCCTTCACTGGTATGGTTTTAGAAGACCAATTCATCTGAATTTTCCCTCCCAAGTCTCGAAGAAATTTCTACTCAACAACATTTTGAATGAGGCTGGGACGTCTACTACCAAAATCATCGCTGAAACTTTCTTTTCTAGAAATCTGGTGAGAGCCACCTATGCATCTTTGACCTTCCCTATAAGTGAGACCTCTTTTGATTCCAAAGAGTAACAAGAGCCACTAGGTGGAGTCATGGTAAGTTTGAGATCCTTGGTGACCTTCAAAGGCATCACGTTGTCTGAGGCACCAGAATATATTATGCAATTGTTTAGTACATATTCTCCAACAAGAAGGGAGACATAGAAAGGTTAACTTTATCATTCTTTGATGCACTCAGAGAAAGACATGTTCTGTGAGGGAGGTGTAGGTGAGTTTGGTAGTATGCCTTTAGGAACTAGAAGTTACAGCATTGGGTGTTAGACTACCACTCATGATGTATCAGATGAACCTCTCAAATTGTTCAGGATGAGTCTGCAAATATTTAGTTTCAGTAATCTACACTTTGGATTTGTTTGCATATTCTATGAAGTCAAAGGGAGAAGATGTGGACAAGGGGGGTGAAGGGACTTGCTTTTGGAGTCTAGGACAGGCTTGGAGCAGGATTTGATGTTTGAGTAATAGAGGGTATTTTGAAAGGTACACTAGGAGATTTCAAGGTATTAGATTTTTCAGGAGCATATTTAGATTTAGACTTGGAAGAGACATCAGAAGACTTACTTGGGATTGTGGGAGTCTTCTTACTTGCTACAGGGTTCAAGCTCCAACAATGCAGACTTCATGGAAGATGGAAGTGGGGATCCTCAACTGATTATTTTGATTTTGCAGATCTTTCACCATAGGAGGATCATCAACCTTCTTTTCTTTTCAGTAGTGGAGGGAGATGCTTTTTTCTTGGACTGAGAATGAGTGAATACCTACACATGAGAAACTAGGTGCATCTTCTTCATCTTCTTCATAACTCCAAAATACTCACAAAATCTGATTTGTGTATCATTCTCAAACTCATCACTTTCTAGGAAACCACCACCTTCACTTTGAGATTTAAAATCCTCTTCAGGTTTCCTTGAAATATACAATTTACATTCACATGGGGCCTCTAAGGAAAGCCTTTGGGGTGCTCCTGCAATTTAATTTCCTGTTCTCTTATTTGAGAAGAAACTCATTCAAATAATTCCCTTTTGATGCCATCTCATTCACCAAATTTTGCAGTGATGGATTGGTTCTCTCATCTCCAGGATATTGGGTCTTTCCCTTTGATGGGTTCTTGATCTTTCCAGAGAGTTATGAGATCATCATCAAGTTCAATGGCCATCCGTTCTTCTATAATTTTCCTTGGTTGGGATCTTCCAGAAAAAATCCTACTTCTACATGATTGAGCATTGATGAAGAATCTCTTGACATTGTTTTGAGATGGTGAATCCTCTTCAAGTATACTGAAACAACCGTTTGAAATGAGCCATGAAGTCTCTCATGGTTTCATTTTCTCCTTTCTCTATTTAAGCCAACTACACCAGGAGGTCATGGCAGTCTTTAGTTGATTTAAATCTCTCCTTCGAAGCCATAGTCTTGATGTCATTCCAACCCATAATGGATCGGGAGCAAGTAGGAGGTAGAACCATTCCTACTTTTTCTTGGAGGGACTCCATGAACAATGGGTATGCAACAACATCTTCATCTGGACACCAATAATTCCACATGATGTTGTGAAAGTAGTGATTGTTCTTTGGGATGTTGTGTTTTGTCACCTTTAAACTTTGGAAAGTTCTTCTGGGAACCCATTGGTAGATCATGAAGAGGGGGTTCAAGAGAAAGTGGGCCTATAGAATTCCCCATGGAACAATGGGTTGGGGTATTTCTACTTCATCTTCCATTTTCATGTTTATGCTTCTACTTCAGCTCTTTCTTCTACAAATTCTTCTTGAATTCTTCTTCCACTCAATGCTCAAGGGTGATTGAAAAATGGAGAATTTGAAGGGGGAGTATCAATAGGAGTTTGGATAGGATTTCCAAGTGAACTTCTCAGAAGAGCTAGATGGAAGAAGGAAGCTTGAGAGAAGAATTATGGATTATCTCTAATTCGTTCTTACTGATTTTGCAAAGCCTCAAAATAGGAAACAACATCACCTCTCGACCTGTTCAACCTGGTGTATCTTCCTTCACCAAATTTTGTAAATTCTTAAAGTGAGAACATGAAACAACACTTTGGAATATGAAGAGGTCACTCACAAGAAATTGAAATTGTATCTTTTGAACAATAGACTTTCATGAACTCTTTTTTCTAGTTTTTTCAATATTTTATTTTTTGAATTTTTGGACCTTACGATCATATTTTGGGTACAAATGCTACTAAATCTGCCCCACGGTGGGTGCCAAAAAATGTTGGCGAGAAAATTTTTCTGGTGGAAAAACTTGTGAATTTTTTGCCAATGCTCTGGGAATCTAAGTCCCTCTACTTAACTGGTGCAACTGTTGTATATGCATGTGCATGAAAAGGTGGATTTCTGTGGTGGCATTTTGACCAGGGATCCAACAAGGGCACTCCACTGACCCTGTAGAAAATCTTAGCAGATACCTTGTAAGAGAGGACTTTGTCTGTAGAGAAGGAAAGGGGAGTGAGAAAAGAGGTAGGAGAACTAATGTTGTAGGTAGGAAATCAGATTCCTGCATACACACTAGTTAGAAGTATCATCACATGCATTTATGAGAAGAAAAAACTTTGTAAGCATCATTAATAACAAATGAAATCTGATGAACACAAATTATCAAGAAATCCCTTAGTCAAATAAAGCTAGAAACTCCTTCTTGTATTAATTTCTCAAAAAAAAGTTGTACATAGTGGAGAAATGGAGGAAATTGAGAAGGGGGGAAGGAAGAATTTGGATATCTCCTTTGTTCTCTCAAGGTAGAATGCACTCTTGAGCTTACAAAATTAATGACCAACCCTTTAAAATGGGAATGGATTTACAATTTATAGAATAGACATGGCTCCTCATCTTCCTCATGACCTTCCATATGCCTTATTTCTAACTTTATACTATTCATATTCCTACAAAATATTTAAGTCCCTTTTATAAAATCAAGGTGAACTTAATTTACATTATGTTTCTAAAGTCACTTTTAAGTGACTTAAAGGCATATCAAAAAGTGCAAACCCCAACGAAGAATTAGAACATTTGAAAGTGAGAGAAAGTTGGGGGGAAGAGGAGAGAGAAGAGAGAGAGAGAGAGAGAGAATAAGAGAGGATATGTCATTCCCGATGAATTCCATTGATCCTCATCGATGGATGGAAAATCTCCAAATGTAGTGAAACTCTAAATCTTTGAACTCCTTGCACACTGTGAAACTCCTTCCAATTATCTCACAAACGCTTCGCCAAGTTGAATGAACTAAGATGAATCTTGAATGCCCTATGATAGATGAATAGAATGATCCTAAACAATGATGTCCCCCTAAATGATTATCCTTGTATGTCCCATTGTGCCAAAACTACTCTTTGAGTGTAACTTAATATTTATAGTATGTGTGAATTACGAGCCGAGATGACCTTTGAGATGACCTTTCCTAGGATGCTCCCTATGTGTTTACCACCTTCTTCGTATCCTCTTAAAATGGTGGATTACCTTAAGGTAACATACCTCTATGTAGGAAGGCATGCTATTTTTAGTAAGTGCACCGTGGATGTCAAGATGTGACAAAACAAGTCTTGAAACTTTTGGGTTTTATTCTGAGGTTCCACGCTTCCGCATTTGAGTAACTCCTTCATCTGAAAAAGTGGGAAAATGATGTTTTCATGGCATGATAAGAATACTAAAAAAACACAGCCCTCCATATCCCTAAAAAATAGGGGTTTCGTGGCACAAAATTTAGTTCACGTGAAACTAGATTTTTCAACGATCATCCCCTCCAATTTTCACATGATTTCACCCATTGGAACCTTGAGAGTTGAAGAGGTAGCTCACTTCCTTTTTCACAGATGTTCTTCATATGGTAGGAAATAGAACTCTGATGAAAAATCATTCCTCCATATCCCTAAAAAAAAGAGGCTTCATGGTGTAAAAACTACTTCACGTGAAACTAGATTTTTCAATGATCATTCCCTCCAATTTTCATGTGATTTCGCCCACTGGAACCCTGAGAACTGGAGAGATAGCTTGCTGATTTTTTACACTATTGTGTCATGGCAGCCATTAATGGAGCTTGAAATTTTAAGGTCTGGTTTTTGTCTCCATGTTTTTAAAGAAATACATTCAATTGTGATAGGTTTTTGCTTCTGGTTCTTCACACGAAATTTTACTTCTATCGGACGATAGGTTTGATAGGAAATTGAACTTTGCTATTTATGGAGCCAAAAGTGAAATTTATTTCATTGTTAAAATTCCTTGCTAAAAATTGGAGGTTTGAATATGATTTTTTAATGGCCTTCAAGAGAGAATAACTCATCAACATATGGTTTGTCAATTCGTGCACCGGTTTGCAAGATATCTTCAAATCTTCATTTTATGGAAATGGGTATTTCCACTGTTCTTCTTCTCAGTTCTCCATTTATTTTTCTTATCTCGATGAATTATTCTTCTAAGATACCTATGTGTGATAGCATGGAGTGAAGGATAATATGTTGTGATGGAGCTTGTTCAATCTTTGGTAATGGTGGAGTGAGGTGTACTATACAACTTTTCTTCTGGGAGTGAGAAGTAGCGAGAAGTAGCCAACAGTTAGAAAAAAATTCAAATTTTTGAAAGGGAATTGAGTGAAATTTTTTGTTCCTTGATTTCCTTGACCTCAAGGATGCGAGGGACATCAATTTCCATGATGAGAAAGACAACGACATTGTGGCGATGATCCGATGGCAAGGAATGAGTGTTCCAAAATCATCTTTAAAGCACCGAGGGGTTGGAAGTAGGTCACATGGGTGAAAAAAAGTATCCCCATAGGGGTTGGGAACATTTTTCCATGTTTTATGTCCCTAAAATCAAGGACAGGAGGGACATAAAATTCCAAAGTGGTCATGGAGCTGACATGCGGCACTTGATCCAACGACAGGGAATGGATGCTCCTAAAATGCATCTAGGGGCTGATACTGTCAACTCTAGAGGTTGCATGAGGGTCCCAGAGGTTAGATGGGGGATGGGAGAATATTTTTCAAGGTTAGTGTACCTGACCTTAGGGATGTTGGGGACATGAAATCCTGTTAGGCTCCTGGTGTTGGCACATGTCCTCCCGAAAATTGAGTAACTCCTAAACCGTCTTTGAGAGGGCAACTTGGAACGATGATAACTTGAGATCCCAGTGGTATTTATTGGTGAAATTGTATATGATACTAACTTGAAATGTAATTTTTAATCTAATGGTGGAGGTATACTGTCTTTATTTATCCATTTTATCCCTAAAAGGTCAGAATTGTCATTTGAGACTCCACTTGTTCCTCAGAAAAATTGCTAGAAAATCCTATGCACCAAGATTTTTTTAAAAATATTATTTTACCATCATGTAGTTATTGGAATCCTATTTCCTTAAATGTTTTTTTTTACTTAGAACTCCATCTGGATCTCCCAGAATCACCTTCTGAAGCTCAACGGTTGTTTTGGCCTATGCACTGACTAGGCCTGTGAACCCTAATTCTGGCGAAACTACCCCATCTTCTCCGAGACCTTCCAAAATCTTCCTAAATCATCTCCTCTCCGTGAGGTTGCTCCATCTTATTTTCTCTCTAGGAAAGAAAGTGATAGCCCTTCCCACAATTGCTTGTAGCTTTGCAAATGAAATCCTGAAATCACCTAGGGGGAATGAATGGAATTTCCTAAATCACCTAGAAGAATGATGTAACATTAGTTGGGAGGTCACTTGGAATTACTAGATGGAACTGGGGTGTCTTGAAATGATGGGACTTGAAAAAATTAACACTGGGGTATGGTTTTCATGCTCATGAATTGTTAATTTCCCTGTTGCACATTTACACGACAACAACACCATTCCAACATTGCAGTATAGATCCTAACAATGCATTACCTATTCCGATTTCTGTTACAATACATCCTGTTGCTGATCTATGACCCATGCATTATCCAGACAAATTACCTCCACTTGAGGGAACCATTTGTGCACTAGATGTTGTTCCATCCACTTCAGAACCCCCCCTTCAACTACTACTATGGTAATTTTTCTGGGTTTTGTCCATACGTCAAACATGATACCACCTTCAGTGTCTTCTCATGAGAAATATACATCTACACTACTTCCTTTCACATGCACACTCTTAAAGAATAATGCTTATTGGTCACACATTCCATTTGATACCACTTGTTCTGATACTATTTACACATGTGATGGCGTGACTCAGCTTGGGTTTACACTTGACGATATCTTACCTCCACCACATTCATCACATCTATATCATGGATATGTTTACATCACTGTTGCTTATAGCCTTCGAGTATTTCATTTATAAGTCTTTGTCGCACGCAATCTGCATACTTCTACCCTCACACCTGGGTAGTCTTGGCTTGATTACATTGGTGACACATTAGATCCTAATAATATTGACATTTCATTCCCCATGCCTTTTAGCTGTGTTTTCATTTGCAATGACTCATTTCTCGGCTATTCACAAAACCTTACTTGTTGATATGCACATAGATAATCTACGCCGTAATGGATCTATGCTTGACCAACCACATTAATTATACCCTTTCCCATAAATTGATGACATATCATCAATAAATGCTCATTTTCTCTTCTATCACCATTAATTAGTTACATTATGTTAATTAATTAACTCTTCTATCCAAAAAATATGCCAATTAACAACCTTCCATTAATTAATCCCCCTTTCTATCTAGACTAATTAATTATTCTTAATTAATTAGCTTCCTCTTCCATTAGATCAATAAATCATCATTTATGTGACTACATCCCTCTCATAGTCTAAATCATGCTAATTATTCCTCTAAAAATATTCTATAAGCTTGCACACCTATTAATTAATCACTTTGGTTAATCAATAAATCCCCTCAACTCCCATGAGTCACTAAGGACAAATTAAACTCTCCTAAAGTAAACTCAACCACTTCTAAACCATGCTTATCCATTACTAACCTAGCTTTGCTATTATCCCACATGTAATAGGATGCAAAGCTTCTTCAAACCATTGGGTTATAAAAGAAACCCTCCTCCAACCTTTCTACTTACACCTTTACATGCTTATAACCTAAACTATAGGCATTTCATCTTGGAGCATTCTTCCATTAGAGGAGCTAGGTAGCTTCATCTTGCATTCATCCATCCAAGTTCTTGAGTCATATGGAGAAGATCAAGAAGGTCTTGTAGCCAAGTCTTGATTGAGATCCATTCTCAAACCCTTGAAGATCAAATCAAACTATCACATTTTGATAGCTATGGATCTACATAGGTCCATCTCTTGTTTAGCTTTCAAAAGAGTAGAGGATAAATGTTTAGCATGTTAGTTTGAGTTTCATTCAAAGTTCTAATGCATAATGTTGATATTTACTCTTGTTTAGCTCTTAGCATGATGATCTTTGTGTAGTTAGTTAGTTTTGAAGCTATTAAGGTGTTAGTTTCAATTCCCTTTAGCTTAGTTAACTAATACATTGATACATTTGGCATGCCTGATGGGATAGATTCATAGTTCCTTTGATTTTAATGAAGTTTTGCTAGTTTTCTCAAGTTTTTGCTAACCCAAATCATGCACATGTGAAATAGGTTAAGATTCTTATGTTGTTTTACTAACTTTATGTGCATTGAGTCTCTTATATGTGATTTATTGTGATGGGTTACTCTTTGATTTGAGCTAAATTAGGAAAAATTTGAGCTTTTTGAAGTTGCATACGTCAGGATCCTGTGTTTTGATGTCATCTCTAGGTACAGGTACACAAAATTGGTAAGTGCACATACAAATCATTCTGGGCACGTACACATCATTTTATGTTTTTTTTACACAGGGGCGTGTACATACTCAAAAGTCATTCTTGCGTCATTATGTGTTTTTTTTTACATCAGGGGCATGTACACACTCAAAAGGGTACATACATATCATTCTGCGTGCCATACACATCATTTTCTATGTTTTTTACACATGGGCGCATACACACTCAAAAGGGCATGTACACGTCATTCTGGGTGCATACATGTTGAACTGTGTTCATTACCTATCTTTTGGAGGCCATAACATTTTCTGTGAACTCAAAACGACTCATTTTTTTGCATTGGAAAGGTATCGAAGAGAACTACACAATGGAAACATAAAATTAGGATTTTTAATTACGGAAAAAATTATGGTTTACTTCATTAGAAACTAGTCATTTTCTAACATGTTTAAATGCTTTGCAAAGACTTGAATTCTTTGAATTGCTAACATCTTGCAAGGTTTCTTGAAACTAATCATTATTTGCAGGATATATTGAGTCATGATTTGTGCTAACTTGTTTTTTTAAGTTGATGAATGTTGCATTGTCATTTATAAAGGTTTTGAAATGTGTATGCTCTTCCCTCACACCTTTTAGGTGATCTTGGGAATCAAAAACATTTCAATACTTTCTTTATGCTTTCACAAATGCTTCAAATAAGTTTTCTAAGGAAATAACTTCAAAGTTGGCTAAAATGAATCTTACTTCTTTCAATTTGATTAAGTGTTTTCCATTTCTACAAGTTTAGTGAGGTTTTGTGTTGTGTATGCTCTTTCCTTGTGTCTTAGGATGATCTGGGAAATCAAAAACAACGTTTTATCTCCCTTATATATGATGTTTTGATCATTTGGAAAACTACTAAAATTTGCATGCAGGACCTAAATACGCTTGTCAAAGAAAGGAGGTTTGAAACATAAAACTACTAATACAATTTTTGTGCAGGTTTGCCAAAAGGTGTACAAGCAAACCACATTAAGAATAAAAGATAAAAAACACACCACAAATCAAAACATTGTATTTGCAGGTTCAGATAAGGGTACACCCCATCCTTAACTAGGACATAACCCCTTTGGCATAAGCCTTAAGCTAAAACAATGGGGGTGGTCCTAGGAACCCTAAAGTAGTCCACACAAGAGGGAACCTTGTGGATGAAACAGGAAGTTGCTCCGCACACCTACTTGATTAGTTTCACCTTTGTGAGTTAGAGTCAAAGTTTTCATATCACGACCCCAGTGAGAACACATGATGAATGCATTTATTGCTCACTATGTTTGAAGGGGGTAAAGTAAAGCTGAGATAACCCAAGACTAGTCATGTGACTTTCTTGGTAAATCGAGCTTGCATTAGACAAACTTGTGACACCTAGTTGAGCGAACCACCTAGGAAGCTATCTTGACTTGGAGCCAACTTATTTGTACCATAATTTTGAGAGCCATCACAAAGGGAGAACTTTCTTGGAGTTGAAACTTTGTTTATCGAACAAAGGGAGAGTCCATTAAAGTTCAAACTATGCATTATTCACCATGAAATTTGTGTGACATTACTTTTTCTTAGTTTTTCACTCGCCGTAAGGCGAGGTGAAACTCTTTTGAAGTGAGGCCAAACATTTTTCAACCCCATTTGATCTACTTCCTTTGCTTTCTTTTGACACTTTGTTGATCAACAGAAGAGAAATCATACGTGTGTTGTCAATTGATTGTGTTCTCCACTTTTATGTCTGTTTACACTCATCCATGTTTGCGGCTGAGTTGTTAAATGTCTAAAGTGTGTGAGTACTGTCTTTACATCATTGATATCCATTTGATCTTGATACCCAAGTCAAGATCGTCATTTGTAGTTAGGCTTGATTCTTCACTAGACTCTCCTTTGAAGTGTTACGTTGCTTGTATTGTATCGCCACAATTTTGATACTTACATCTTGTTTCTTGTAAACTTGGCCTAAGTGTCTAGATTGTAATGTTACGCTACGCACACCCTAACAATTCCTTGGTATACCTTAAGCCTTAGTTTTATTTCAAACATTACCTTGATTTTGAAAGGTGTTGTTGTTACCTTTGTGCACATCAAAATATCAATATTATTTTGATATTAATACCTCACTTTTTCATAAAGTTTGGTTAACATATCTTAGTGGTATTGTTGCATTGTTCATCTTCGTAACTCCCACTTTTTGAGATATAGGTCTTGGTTGGATTCAAACTCACTTTACGTATACTTTTTTGGGGATCATATCAACCTCTTGTTATTACTTACACCTTGTTCATTTCTTTGAACTTGACATAAGTGGTGACACTTCGTTGATCATCTTAAACATCAACTACCATTTGGAAACAACTTAGGAAGTAATTTCATTGATTGATTGGTTCAGAACAAACCTTGTGTGATTGTGTCTTGTGATTATTCATCATTTTGACTTATCCATTTAGGACAATCACTTTGATCCATTGATTCTTTATCATTCATTATTCTTTGGTCATTAATTTGGCTTTGTGTTTTGAACTTGCGTGATTGTTCCTTGTGTTTATCCACCTTATAAACTCATTTCTAGGACAATCCTTTGGGTCTTTGATCCTCTTGATCTTCTTGTTTTCACCTAAGTTCATGGTAATTTTTGAACATATCTTTCAAACCTTGGCAAAAACATTTCCTATCAAGAAAATTTTGCATCAATTGAACATTGGAAATATTTCCTTTGTATCCTTTATGTTGCTAAAATTTTGATCAATCCTTTGACATTTATGCCTCCAAACTTGTTGTCCAAACCTTGTTGGATTATCAATATTGAGTCATCATGATGTATGTTTTCCTTAGCTTCCCTTTTGGAAAATCACACAAGCATCCCCATCTTTATGAAATGTCTAGTTGGTTGTCGTTATGCTGCCCAAATCAACATGAAACCTTCTTCACTTTGAAGAAGTTTGATCATACAATCTAGGTCTAGACCTTTGAACCCAACACACACCAACAATGATGATTATCACAAGGTCCCTTATACATATGACAATAAGGAATCAAAGTTTCGGCATTCACATCAAAATACACCCATCATAACTAAACCTCATTTGGTTCTTCATGCTAGAGAACCCATCCTGGGTAACCCATTCCCCACCTTCATCTCATAGTCGGTGGTATGGTTTGGACACTTCTGATCCAAATTATTATTCAGGTTCCCCCCACTCTTCTTTTAATTCTAATCCAAACATTTCCTCTTCTTCTGAGGATTCCAATCCAAATATTTCCTCTAATTCTTCTGATGATTCAGATCCAAACTACTATTCAGATTCATCTAATTCAACTCCTAAGTCATGGTTCTCCCCTTCTTCGTAGGACCTCCTTCATCATACTTCTACTACAATTTTTGAGTCCCCCCTTTCTTCACAGGACATCCTTTATCATTCATCCAATTTGAATCCTAAGTCGTGGTGGTTCCCCTCCTTCGTAGGACCTTCTTTATCATTCATCTAATGTGATTCCTAAATCATGTCCTCCTTCTTTGCATGACATTCTTTATATCTAATGTGATTCTTGTCCTCCCTCCTTCGTATGACCTTATTTATCATTCATCTAATGCAATTCATGAATCACGGTCCTCCCCTCCTTCACAGGACCTTATTTATCATTCATCTAATGTGATTATTGAGTCGCGGTCCTCCCCTTCTTCACAGGACCTTCTTTATAAAACATCTAATGCAATTCTTCAATCATGGTCCTCCCCTTCTTCACAGGACCTCTTTTATCAGTCACCTTAATGAATTCTTCCTCCTTTGAAGATTCGTGTGACTCAAAGTCCTTCTATTCAATCATCTAATTCGACTCCTACATCGCAATCTATGGAATTTTGGATATGAAATCCTCCTATTCTTCCTCCATGACGTCATCTTATAGGGAAACCAATACCAACCAATTCCAAATCTTCTTCTACTCACAAGACATCTAGCCCTAATTCTACTTCATCTCTTGAGTCACCTTCTTCTATCAATCATCATCAAACATCTTCTAATATTCCACACCAATTGAACCTTTTTCATCCAATCAACCCCTAGTGGTCGATCAAAAACTCATACCAATTGATCTCTTTTCAGAATGAAGGAAACAATCATGGCATTTATAGGGCACACATGAAGATATTCCTCTAACAGATTATGAGAAAGGATTCTCTTTAGACTTTGATGCGTCTACGTATTGTGAGGAAAAGGTTGATTCCTTTTATCAAGAAACAGAGGAAGAGCCTCAGATCATGCAACTTGATCCTCCTCTTATTCTTCCATCTTCACATTCTTCATTACGTGATGAAACTCCTGGGTCTTGCATTGATCCATGGCCTATCTTCTCATCACCCAATCAACTCTTTGTCTATCACAATTCCTCAATCACAATCTCTTATGGGGTCAATGCCAAGTAGCCCTTCATCTTCGTCTAGGTGTGGGTCACCTTCTAGTAGCCCTCCCTCTACTATTTGTGGGACATTTTTGAGTAGTCCACTATCTTCTATTCTTGGGCACATCCAACTAGTCCCCCTTGTCTTCTATGTATGGGTCACCCTCAGGTAGTCCATCATCTTCTATTCTTGGGCCACATCCTAGTAGCCCATCATCTTACATCTATGGGTTCAAGCATCCTAGCATTCCCTTCTTCTTCTATTCTTGGGCCACATCCTAGTATAGCCCTTCATCTTCTATTTTCATGGCTCACCTTCTGAGGGTAGCCCCTCTTCTTCAATTCTCCTAGACCATGTCCTTTTTCGTCCATCACATTATTCTTCTATCAATATTATTGGCAAGCCCACCATCATTCCTCACATTCCTCCCATCAATTCTAAATGTCCACATTCTTCTCCCACTTCTCAGGATCAGAAAAGTCACACATTAGCTTATAAGAAACCCAGACAGGTTCTTTATCAAGCCAAGATCAAAACATTGAAGAGCTCCAAAGCTCCCAACAACTCAAATGATCATAAAATCCAAAATCAAATGTGATTCCAGAATGCACACCAATGCACCCATCAAGTATGGTGCAAAGTGCATAGAAACCTATGGATAGGGAACTCAAGCTCCCACATACAAAACCCATGTTTCAAAACAAATCACAATCATTTGTTGAATGTGAGCTCACCATGATCATCAAGATTGGGGATAATATTACACTTGATAAGAAAACATGCTTAGTCTCTCTTATCAAGGAAATCATGAACATCGTTGTTGGATCCTATCACGCAGAGTGACATGTTTCATTCCTGATAACCATCAAAAAATTAAAAAAATCATAAAACAATTCAAAAATACAAAAAAATGAGAAAACATTAAAACATTACAAAAAACAAAATCAAAGGTACAAAGATCAAACATTGCAATAGGTATTGCGTACACATGGATGTTCTTTCTTCCCTTTCTTTCATATTCCTCTGTAAGTCATCCACCATTTTCATCCCTTAGATGTTATTGTGGTTAGCCTATTCACACACATTTTGTGACATTTATCTCTATGGTATCTGTTTGACCTTGGTCTTTCATCACCTTGGTAAATTAAAGAATGACTGACCTCTTAGAGATCCTATCACAATTCTCATCTAATAAACTTGTTGTGAAGAACTTTTGGACATATTTGTTGACACTAGCCAATGTCATCATCACAATCACTTCCATATCCTTCCATCAAGCCATCAGTGATTCTTAACCCCTTGTCAAACAAGAGAACTGAAATAATTTTTCAGTAAAAAAAAAGAATCAAAATCAATCAATCAATGAAGAAAAAGCTACAAAGCAAAAGCAAATTGATATATAACTCTCTCTTGGGGTATTTCCAATAATCTCTATCGGGGCTATGGATGCCTGATTGGTAGTAGAGAAATGTTGTGATTAGAATCAAATACATCTCCATTGGGGCTATGGATGCCTAGCTGGCAGTAGCAGAGCAATGTACGACTCTCCTTCCACAATCCATTCACAAATCACCTTTCAAACTAAATCATTCCTACACATTGGCTAGTGTCTTCACTTACTGTCTATCAACTCTTTCCTTCAAGAGGTAATTCATTTCCATGTGCACACACTGGGATCTGTATGAGAAAATAGGATTAGTATGTTACCAGTGTTTTTTTTAGACCTTGTTCAAACTCTTGTTTTAGTGCATGTCTTGTCTCATGATTTGTGCCTTTGGCTAATCAATTTTTCATCAATCCACCTTCTAAATATTTTCATAACAGCATCCTTTGTTCTTTAAATCATTCTAAACATCCATGTGTATAGGATTTCCTTTTTTCTATGTTTTTGGACACTTTTTTCCCCCATTTAATAAATAATTTTCTACTTCATTTATCTCATGTGTTTCTTGGCCAGCTTACGCTGGGGGCATCCTTTCTTGGCCTTCATGATTGAACCTATTTTATATTGGCCTTGATCCCCCTTCCACGTGTGAAGATTTACCTTTGAATACTCCCACCTAATCGCTGGGGCATTTTCACATCTTCACTTTCTTGTGCATACGCATGGCATTCTTCCCTTGTACATCCCATATATCGCTGGGGGCATCCATGCTTCTTTGTCTTCATGTACATAGTTTCAGAAAATTTTCAAAATAAAAAACATTCACATATGTTTCTAAAAAATAAAAAACAATAAAAATCATCCTACAAAACATTGCTCTTTGGTTCTCACCTATTCTTGTGCGTGACTCATCACAGATCATCTTGATCTACCTCCATTAACAAAGTTGGTTTGCTTACTATGTCTGTACTTTGGGGCACAACAATGAATTGTTTGGTACTATTTCATAGTGCATGATTGTTTTTCATAGGACCCAAGTGTCCTCCATTATTCCCCTTGCATGTATCCTTGCTTGGGGCACCATCTTTTAACCCTTTTTTTAATTCACACAGGTCGGAATCAAATCTTGATAATAAAAACATTGCATTATGTTTCTCTGTTAGGTTAGCTTGTTTACTTTCTCATATTGCATTACATTATGTATGTTACAGGAAGTTAGGCATCTTTATCTTTCTAGTACTGCATGCATTTTGTATGTTGTATTGAGTTGGTGTTTTTCAGCAATGTACAATTGTTCGTAGTATGGATTTTTCATGTCATTCTACTTTTTTTGTCGTATGCTTATATTTTTAATAAGGACCGATGATGTAGATCCTTGGCAATATGATGACACAAAAGTTATTTTTAATACAATGGATGAAAGCTCATTCCTTTCTCACCATCTTCATTTTTCCTCTATATCATTCTCCTATCAACTTTATTCTTCTAATTCACTTGAGGGCCGTATTCCCCTACCCATTCTTCTATCCATTTCTCTCACCTTTTTCAATCGTCAATCACCTTCTTTCATCACCCCATCGACACTCAAGGGGGCATCTCTCAATTCTACTAATTTTTCTTCTACCCCTTCAAAATTTTACCTGGTCTACTATCTTTGAAGTGGCGTCACTTACACCACCCCAAAGAGGGGAAAATGTAGACACCTATAATTTATCTTGAGAAATTTAAATACTTAAATTGCACTAATTATATCCTTTCCCAAAAATTGACAACATATCATCAATAAATGCTCATTTTCTCTTCTATCACCATTAATTAGTTACATTACATTAATTAATTAACTCTTCTATCCAACAAATATTGATTAATGACCTTTCATTAATTAATCCCCCTTTCTATCTAGACTAATTAATTATTCTTAATTAATTAGCTTCCTCTTCCATTAGATCAATAAATCATCATTTATTTGATTAAAATCTCCCCTCTCATAGTCTAAATCATGCTAATTATTCTTCTAAAAATCTTCTATAAGCTTGTACACCTATTAATTAATCACTTTGGTTAATCAATAAATCCCCTCAACTCCCATGAGTCACTAAGGACAAATTAAACTCTCCTAAGTAAACTCAACCACTTTAAACCATTTTTATCCATTACTAACCTAATTTTCTATTATCCCACATGTAATAGGATGCAAATCTTCTTCAAACCATTGGGTTATAAAAGAAACCCTCCTCCAACCTTTCTACTTACACCTTTACATGCTTATAACATAAACTATAGGCATTTCATCTTAGAGAATTCTTCCATTAGAGGAGCTAGGTATCTTCATATTGCATTCATCCATCCAAGTTATTGAGTCATATGGAGAAGATCAAGAAGGTCTTGTAGCCAAGTCTTGATTAAGATCCATTCTCAAACCCTTGGGATAAAACAAACTATCACATTTTGATATGTTAAGGATCTACATAGGTCCATCTCGTGTTTTAGTGATTTCAAAAGAGTAGAGGATCAAGTGCTTAGCATGTTAGTTTGAGTTTCCATTTCAAAGTTCTAATGTATAATGTTGATATTTAGCTCTTGTTTAGCTCTTAACATGATGATCTTTGTAGTAGTTAACTTCATGTTTTGAAACTATTAAGGTGTTAGTTTCAATTCTACTTAGCTAACTAATACATGAACACATTGACCATGAAAATGAGGGCCTCTTAGATGATGTTACTTGATCATATATATCATTATAAGTTTGGGGGGAAGCTTGCTCACTCTACCTCACTCTTATAGCATTATTAGTTATCTTACATTCCTACTTATTCTACATTTTACCTGTAGTCTCTCACATGCATCTTACACATATTAATACACTCTTGTATTTCCATTACCCGATGATGCAATCTCGTGATACGATTCACACTTGAATGTTGAGGGAATACTACATACATGAACCTCACACACTACACTTATCACACATTGTGTATTCATGACATCTATTTCTACGTAACATCTATCGCATATCATACACACTACACACTCTACACATTCATGGTACACATTTCTTGGTTCAACTTCTACACATTGCGCTTATTACTCTATGAATAAGTATAGCTCCATGGCTTATACTCGACTGTTGATGGTCACAATATAAAATGAACCTCATCATACTTACTTGCTCACCCTTTATGCTCTACGCTTTGACGATCATATCTTTCTAACACGCAATTCAAACCATTTCTAGATGACACACTCTTGTTTTATAGTTCATTTCTCAACTTTTAAGGGGGCATGTATAAATGAACCTCATATCATGCATACACATCTACTTAGGGGGCATGCAAATCCTATCACACTCACACTGCATTCCATTCCATCTCATCCATAACATACTGCATATCTGGGACACATTTACTCTTGCTTTCTTATGCTTACATGTACGATTTTTACACATGCTATACAAATATGTTATATGTCATTATCTTTTTATATACACATGAAAGTTCACTTGCCTTCTAGTTGTGATCATAGAATCCACACAGATCGATACACACAACATGGATGCTTGGCGCGGTACCTCATACTAGTCCCAAATCATCCCCTGAGGGCATCCACTTTCGTACACACTACAAGTGATATTCTTTTATTTTTCATATCACATTACTATATAGGATTATACACGCTTTGACATACTTTCTATATTTTTAACATACCAATGGGTGCTTCATGTGCAACATTTTCTTTGTAGGTCTATTTGCTACCATGGTTGTATGTTACTTGTTTGCTATTTTTTGTCATTGCTTGTGGGCTTTGCCCTATGTCTTGTTTGTTCTCTAATTACTTATATGCCTTTGGCCACGTTGGCCTCAATTGTCTTGCGACATCATGAGTGATGTCCCATGTTTGTAACCCAATTTTCGTGGTCTACATTTTCTTCATGTGTGTTAGCTTACACATCGTCTTCTTTTCTGATAGCTTACATCTTGTCTTTTACATGCTTGTTTATATTTCTTGCACTAACAATTATTCTCTAGCCACTTTGCTTATGTGTGCCTTGGTTTCTACCAAGAACATTCTCTCCCCCTATAGGGCATCAATTTCACTTTAGTGATCGGTCTTCCTTTGGGCTGCATACTCCTCAGTGACGTCGCATGCACCCCAAATGAGGGGGGCATCATTGGGTGAATCAGTCACCCCATATAGTTGTCTAAAGTCATAGTTTAGAAAAATTCAGTGCCAATGTAACACAATCATCAGTCACAGCAATGACCTAAAACCTGACTTGGGTCTTTAGCACAACATAAACACAGTGCCCAAAACTAGACAATATCACTTGAGCACCCTTGACTCTTCCTAAACGCATATGACCGGGGGGAAGTTACACAACATCTTTCAGTTCAACATAGTTTTCATTAGTTTATACAATGAATTTTACATGATATAAAATCCTTCATCACTCAACATGCATGCATTATACCTTCTTCTCTACTTTCACGTTGGATCAAATTGGATCATATTTTTATACACCATATACAGTGGTGTTTATACTTTGGGAAGTAGTGAAAGGTTAGAGGATGAAACCAAAATTTTCTACCTACACTTATTTTGTTCTCGGAATGAGACCACCCAAAAAACTTACATTCAGGGCAATTGGCGTGAGATCACCCAAAAAAATTACAATCAACACAACTGGTGTGAGATTGTCTAAAAAAATCGTTCTTCTACAACATCTTCAGGATCCTTTCTACTCTCTTTCACTCATCATAGATCAGGTGCACATGTTTCTTTTCACATTTTTACATACATTCTTACATACTTTTCACTCATTTTGATCATATACCCGTATTTGACTACTTGTTCATTCTTCACTTTTGTAGGTTCATCCTTAGGGGAGGCAGTAGTCACATCATCACACATCGACACATCAACACAAATCGACATCAACAACATGTAAAAAGGTGATATCTACACATACACTCTCACCTTAGGGTCATCATCATCATTTTCACTTCCTCTTCTCTACCATCCACACTTCACATTTTTATCACTCCACATGTTTTCTTGTCTCTTGACACACTATTCTCCATTATATCTACATGGTTATCAACTATGCATCTTTGATTTACTTTATGTTATAGAGAATTCACTCAATAACATAAAGTGGGGGCAAATGTAGACACTAAATCACACACTTTGGGGTATCTATCTAGTCTTGATCACATATTACTATTCATATGATTCCTAAGTAAGAAAAGTACTAGTTGACCCATGTCTTTAGCCTTTTTGCTTACTTTTTATTTCCTCTTTTGGTCTTACACACCTTTTTGCCTAGTTTGTCTTTTTATACTTCATCTTTTCTCATTATGGACACCAATGCCTAGCCATGATACTAGCTCCAGGTATCCCTATCCCCTCTGTGTGCCCCTGACCTATTTGTATTTTGCTCACTTATTTTGGGGCCTTTCTAGCTATTTGGGCATCAAATTTCTTAGTAGTTAGAATTTTTGGGTTAATTACAAAATTCAAGCAAGAGAATCATATCAATATAAAGTTATGTGACCATAATAAAGGAAAAATCACTAAGCATTAGCTATCACCACCTGATGTTGCATCCAGGAGCATTTAAGCATCCATTTAACTCCACACAAGGGATAAGGGATTGTTATTTCTACATACACGTAGGAGGGGAAGTTCATTCTTTCATGCACACATTTATTTACATCTTTTAGATCTAACTACTTGCTCATTATCAAGTGTGACACACACAAGAGCCACCTAGGGTACGATTTTGAAACACACACACAAAAATACATTGGGCCTGAGATGTAGTGCAACGCTTGGTCATAAGTTCACTTATTTGATAGATGAGGATAATTTGACCCCTCATTTTCATTATTTTATTTTTAGGATTTTATGTGTTTTGTGGTTTTACATGTCATTTATCCATTGCAAGTTACATGTGACATTGACGAACTTGGTGCGACATACTAGCGATAGGTAGTAAAGGACAATGAACATCTCACGACCCTTCGAAGAAGGTTTTCTGAGGTTTTGAGTAGTCATAGGTGCCCAGAGTAGGTCTGTAATACCCATAGATGTCCTTGACCCATTTTCCCCTCTTTGTTCATTAGTTCGTCACTTCGGTGCAACATTTTCCCCTCTCTATTCATTAGTTCGTCACTTCGGCACGGTCCATGATTATTTGTGAATCAGCTAAGTATTTTATCCCTACATTTGTAACTAGGGTTTCATACTTTTTAGATTATTTTTCTTGGTTCAGATATATTCTTATTGCATATTTATTTATCAACATTGTTACATATTTAGATTAGGCATTTATTTATTTCCATATTTTTTGAATCAACATGAAACCCTCAATGCAAGAGAAAGAGAGAGAAAATGAATTAGTTGATTTACGCTTGATTCGAGAATGATGCAGGCTAGTAAAATTACTGAATAGGAGGAGGTCTATGTCATTAATTCTTCGATTAAGTTGACTATCAAATAAGGCTGGAGTAGGGTGTCTAGATTGGGTTAGGGGAACTTGGGTGCTAGAGTTTACTATTTGGTTCTCGTGATTGTGCAAGTGGTTAGAATTTGATTTTTCTTGTGTCACACAAGTGTCTTTGACAGTCACTTTTAGTTACTTGTATGTCGCAATATGATTTCTGAGTGTACCTGTAACATACAAAATAAATACTCACATATAAAAATCACAATACCACATCAAATCTAAAAAAAGAAATATGCAATATGGGGAGTCAGATTGACCCTGATGGTCACTTGACTAAGTGAACTTATGATTGAGCATTGCACTACATCTCAAACTCCATGTAGTTCTTGTGAGTGTGTTATAGAATCGTACCCCAGGATGCCCTTGTGTAAGTGCACTTGATAGCAGGTAGTAGCTAGATGTAGTAATGTATATAGATGTGTAGATGGAAAAACAAACTTCCCCTTCTTATGTAATGCATGTAGAAAATACTTTCCCTTGTCCCTTGTATATATTCTAGATGAATGAATTTCATGCTCTTAGATGCCTTTAGATGCAACCTTAGGTGATGATAATAGATGTTTAGAGATTGGTCCTTTATTTTGGTGATATAACTTTATATTTATATGATTACCTAAGTTGAATTTCGTAATTAACAAGTGAAAGGCCGAACCATAAGAAAATAAGATGCCCAAAAGATAGAAGAGTCCCAAAAATAGCGAGTAAGATGGAGAGAGGTTGAGGGTGCCCAAAGGAGATGAGGGTGCATGGGTGCTGATATCATGGCTGGGTGCTGGTGTTCAAATTCAAAAAAGATAGGCAAGTAAAGTTCCGACTGGGCTGCAGGGTGTAAAAGACCAAAATAAGACAAGAAACAAAGTAAAGATGCAAAAATAGTTGTCAATTACTAGTTTTCTCGCTTAGAAATCATATGAATGTAAGTATGCTTTTAGGACCTAGAAATTCACCCAAGTGTGTGATTTTGTATCTAAACTTGCTAAAACATGGCTCTATGACCTTTACATGCTTGGAAATGGGGGGATATAAAAAACTTGACCTAATTGAGTCCTTCAAACCTATAATAGGGAATATTCTAATTGATGTGTAACTAATTTGGGAAGATTTAGGAGTGTTTTGAGTTCTTTTGGAATGATATTTGCAATAGGAGTTTAAAAAAATGTCAGGCGAGTAATAAAGTGATATCGAATTGCTTATATAGCCTCTCATAGGTATTCTAATAAGGTTGACCCAAGGAAGATGAAATGACTTGATAAAGATATTAAAATTTAAAAAAGAGTTTGCGGATGTGAAATGCCAGGAGTACAAGATGGCCTGGATGAATTCCACATCTTGACAAAAAATGTATGATCTTGGACAAAAGAGGTGATGTCAATCAAAAAGTTGTAGAATGGTGCACAAGGCTATTTTACTAGTTTAATTAAATAATATTTCCCGAATTGATGAAAAATATGAGTGTAAAGATGAACAAGTCATGAAAGAGCTAAAGAGATATACTGATTGGATTCCAAATGTGAGCATTTGTCTTAGTGAGGGAGCATAGACAAACTTAGCATTACAAAAGGACAAATTACCAGATTTTAGTGTCTGGAAATAGATAAATTTTTTTCTTAAAAATTATGTTTTTCTCACTTACAATTTCTCTTCGTCTCCCTACTTAATTATACATCTTCAATGGAATTTACCATTTCATGGCATGGATAATTACTAGTTAAAGTTACTTACAAATTTATTGATATATATTACATTATGTGTAATCATAAATATAATTATAGGTTAGAATATGAATAATATCTTCTAAACCATGTCAAAAAAATACATGTGCCTCAACAAATTAAAATCGATTATGTATATAACTACTTTACTTGCTTTATTTATGTAACACTTGAAATTCTAAATTCTTTTATAGAAGATGAGTCTATGATCGAAATGTTTTTGTTGATGTGAAATCACAACACCCCTGATTGTTTGCAACTTGATAGATTGAAACTGTAAGTGTGATTGCATAACATGGAGCTTTTCCCAAAGTGTGGGACTTTTGTAATCAGGAAATATCTCCAAAGAATGCCGACTTCCTATCCTATCCTAGTTCCAACTACTCCAAAGTGTAGAGAGTTGCAGATCTAACCCTAATCTAATATTTCCAAGGAGCAAAGATAGAGAAAATGCATGAAAATAAAACCTACTATAAGGGAAGGTGATGCACCAAGAAGGATGTTGAACAACCTGCACAATAAACACAACACTACCAAAATCTTGTAATGAAAACAACAACAATACACAATAACCTTGCATGCAATGAAAGATCAAAAAGTTGCAATATAACACAGAAGAGGGTTTGAAACATCCACATATATGATTTTATTGCTCTCAAAGTTGATACAATACATCACATTTAAAATCAAAGGCACATATTTTGCATTACAATGTCTAGTAGGGAGGTTTGGAATCTCCACAAAATCTCTTACATACAAGAAAAAGAAGGGAGGGGCATATACAAGGTGTCCAACCTTTTGAAATGAGCCCCTCCTTACAATATATAGGAAGAATGAGAGAAAGGGAGAGAGAGGAATTCAAAATCTTGCTTCAACCACCCAAAAATGCATTAAAATCACCTGCAACAATGATGGGTGCCACTGTAAAACCCATACCTCCATGTACTTTTCCTTGTTGGGGAAGAAAGGAATCCCATACCTTCATCATTTTGGGTAGGTGAGAAATCTGGAAACACTCCTCTAAAATGGTGGACTGTATTTCCTTATCTTGAAATACTTAGCATTTACTAAAATTAAGAAATCAAGTCCCTACATTGTGTAGAGGACACTGAGAGCTTTCCAAAAATTCATATTTTGTGCAAATCCGAGCTCCCAGTCAAAAGTTATGGCCATCTGAAGATGAGGGTGCCATACTACAATAAATGCTAGATGGTTAATTCTTCCTTTTCGGACTCCGACCCTGCATCGCACCCTCCAAAATATGAAATTTTAGACTTTTGGGATTTAGAGCTTTGGCATTTGATTTCAGAGGTTGATTACTATTCACTTAGCGAGGTCGGCTCGAGAGTTTTGAAATGCCTAACCTCCAAAGTCCTGAAATTTGGACTTTTGAAGTTTGGAATGAAATCATATTGTACGTGGCACTGTTCATCCCTCAACCCAAAATGTTCCAAAATTCTGAAACCTCGAAGTCCTAAATTTTAAATTTAGGTTTTGAAGCTTTCATGATTTTAAGGCTTGTCACTATTCAACATTCTATGCTCTAAAACCCTGAACCTCTGAAATTCAAAGGTTTTGGGTTTGGAGTTTTTTCAAGTTTTTGGGGACCTTTGGGTTTTTTCGGGTTCTGTTCGCTGAACCCCCAAAATTTCACCTCCAAAGATGACCCCTAAAATGGTTGACCACGAAAGGGCATTGACCCTGAAAACCACAAACCCTTTTGGACTTGGGAGTTCAGGTTTTCGGGCCTTTTGACTAGTTTTTTCGTTTTTGCAGTGAAACCTCTAACCTCTGAAACCTTAAACCTAGAATTCTGAAGTTCAAGTTTCAGGGACTTTGGAGTTTGCTTCTCCCTTCTATCAGGCTTCATACCCCAAAAAGTTCCTAAAAACCACCGACCTTTCCAAACGACTTCTTTTTCAGCCTTTCGATGGTTCAGAATTTACCCTGAACCTAGCTTCAACTCCAAACTCCCTAATGTTCATATTCTGAATTTTAAACTTTCCACTTTTATGTCCTTTCGGACCATTTTTAAGCTTCCGCTAATTAGGAATTTTTGACCCTGCCGAATCGAAATGCTTCCACGTCACTTCAACTTGCTCGACTCAAGCCCAAAATGTGAGCTCCCATGGCCAAAATGATCCCTCCTATTTCTCTGTTTGAGGTCATGTTTGTCCAATTTTACATGAGGGGAAAAATTGGATAACAATTTGGTGACTCGTGGGGTTACCTGCCTGCTAGGTGAAAGATCAGTTGCCTTGAAGTATCCATTGGGCATGAAGTTATAAATGATAGCCTGATACTGATCTTGTACTTGAAACTTGCTCCTGACTTGCTTGCAACCTGATTGTCCCTGAACCTGCTCCGCTACCCGCACTCTCAATTTTCATAAGGAAATCTTAAAGTTAAGATTTGTGAGAGTAGAAAATTGTCTTGACCTGGGAGTTTTCACCTGCTCCTGAAATGGACTATCTTGAAACCTGATTTTAGTTACTCTGCATTTGTTTTCCTTTAAAATTAGCAATTATTTCCATACAAGTATGAACTTCTTCCCTGTTACAACATTCATCGGGAGGCACACTGAATGCATAATGATACAACCTGGGAGCAAAAAACATGTGCCAAAGGCACTTAGGGAAATTGAAACCTAACCTACAACAAGACAATGTGCATACACACTTAGAGGAATTAAAATCCTAGGCTAATATTTACAAGGGTGAGAATCTTTCCTTTTCAGTAGCAATGTTTGAGATAGATTTGTTAACCAGAATCAAAAGTTCTTCTCCATCCAAAGTAGACAGTTGGAAGGCATTGCTATTCTTACATCCTTGACCATGTAGGGGCCACTCCAAATGACATCAAACTTGGAATGCCTACCTAGTTTTTTCCGATCTGCATCCCATTTTAGAACTAGGTCCCCTTCCTGAAAGGTCCTTTCTCTTTCTTTCTTATCAAACCACCTTTTGACTAAGGCCTGATATTTTTCCATGGTTTGCACTGCATGTTCTCTTATTTCTTCCAATTCCATCAGCTCTGCATACCTAGCCTCCATTGGTTCAAACTCAGACAACTCTAGCTGTTTCATGAACTCCAATGCGGGTAGCTCCAATGATATAGGTAACACTGCTTCCTTCCCATAGAATAAGCTTGTAGGGAGATTTACCTGTTGACCTCTTTGGTGTTATCCTGTCAGCCCACAAGGCTGATTTGAGCTTGGTATGCCATGTCCTTTGGTTTTCATCTAGATTCCTTCTGATGATCTTCAACAAATTCTTGTTCGTGGACTCTGCTTGTCTGTTACCCTGTGGGTAATAGTTAGAAGAGGTGCTCAAATAGATTCCATTCCTAACAACCCATTCTGTGATCTTGGAACCTAGGAATGCCAATGCATTGTCTGATATTATAGTGGTCTGGTACACTAAACCTTGTCACTATTCCTTCATAGAAGTCCAGTATGCTAGACTCATTGCTTCCTTGAGTGCTACCACCTTGGCCCACTTGGTGAAATAGTCTGTTGCTGTCAGAATCCACTTGTGACCTTGGCTCAAATTTGGATTGATGACCCCGATGAAGTCCAATCCCCATTGCATGAATGGCTGGCCAACTGAAATTGGGTGCAATGGAAGTGTTGCTAGCCTTTCCTTTCCTGTGAAGAACACACATTTTTTACACTTTTTGATCCAGGTGTAGCAGTCACTGAACACTGTGGGCCAATAGTACCCCACCTTCATTATTTTGAGAGTTGTTACCCATGGAGAAAAATGACCTCTGACCTCTCCATCATGAAACTCCTGTAACACCTTCTCATTTGACCTATTCCAATGCACCTCAATAGAACTCCATTGATGTCCTTCTTGAACAAGATACCATCAACAAGCACATATGGAATGGCTTGTAATCTGAAGTATCTCCTCTTTTCTTTTCTCATTTCTAGAGGGCATAGTCCTATTTGTAGGAAGTGTATCATATTTTGAGTCCAACAAGGAGTGGGCACATTATCATTTTCTTGCTCTTGACTATCTGTAGTACCAAAACAACTTCTTTTCCATCACTTGCTTTCACCTTGTTGACTTAAGGCTAGTTGTTCACATAATCCTTTCCATGGACCAACTTAGTGACTTTAATTTCAATGTCATATTCCATGACATGAGTGATCCATCCTGCACGTTTCTCATTTAAATCCTTGTTCAAAAGGAAGTCCTTGACTCCTGCATGGGAAACTAGCAGTTGGATCTTGTTGTTTGAGACTAGGTGTTTGAAATTCTTTAAACTCCTGATTACTACAAGGACATGCTTCTTGATGAAGGAGTACCTCACTTCATATTCCTCCAAACCTTGACTAAAGAAGGCAAACTGGTTGTTCAGATCCTTCTTTGTTTTGTTGTACTAGGATTGCAGAAATCGTGTTTGAACCACCAAAGGCATAGAGCATGAAATCCTTAGAAAATTCTGGATTGATGAGAGTTGGGCTTGAGATATAGCCTCTTTGATAGCCTTCAAAACTTGCTTTTCCCTCAGCTGTCCACTTAAATGCCATGCTCTTCTTCAACATCAATGTTATTGGCTTCACAAGAGTGGAAAAGTTTGGTACAAACCTGCAGACAAAATTGATCCTTCCTAAGAATATTTGAAGAGCCTTCTTATGACTTGGCAAGGGAAATGCTCGAATTGCTTCAACTCTTTCTGGGTCAATCATCAATCCTTCCTTTGACACAATATGGCCTAGAAGCTTTCCTTCATGGGCCATGAATACACATTTTTTGGGATTTAAAGAAACTCCGAATCTCTGACACCTTTGAAATACCTGTCTCAGATGAAAGAGGTGATCTGCTGCATTTTTAGAGAACACAATGATATCGTCAAGATACACTAGCACTATTTTGTTGATCAACCCCTTGAATGCCATATCCATTGCCCTTTGGAAAGTGGCTCCAGCATTTGATAGTCCAAATGGCATCTTCTTGTATGCATAGGTGCCCCACTTAGTGGTGAAAGATCATTTTGAACTGATCATCTTCTTTCACCATTATCTGATTATACCCTGAGTAGCCATCTAGGAGAGAAAATATTTCTGAGCCAGCTACCACTTGTAATATTTTCTCCATTGAAGGGAGTGGGTAGTGGTCTTTGAGAGATGCCTTGTCAGGTCTCAAAAGTCTATACACAATCAGATTTCTCCATTCTTTTTCCTGACCGGCACCAAGTTTGCAACCCAACTTGAGTGCTTGATTGGAAATATAATGCATGCCTCTATCATCTTGTTTATCTCTTTCTTCATGAGAGGCTCAATGTGTGGGTTGACTGGTCTCTTCTTTTTCCTGATGGGCTTAGCATATAGATCCAGTTCTATCCTATGTTGAGCCAACTTTGGATTGAATCCTCTCAGGTCTTCATAGCTCTAGGTGAAAACATCCAGAAACTCTTGGAAAAGTTGTATGAACTCATATCTCTCCTTGCTTAGTGGCCACTTTTCTGATTTGGAGTGTTTTACCTTCTCCAACCTGAAATTGGTTCTGAATCCTCTCCTTTGACCTATATGTTGGCTTTCTCTTTACGAAATTGATCATTCGGGTTGAAGATGGACTCCAATGTAACCAAGCCTTTGGGAAGCTTGTTGGTCCACAACTGCACTACTTGATCCCTGTACTACTGCTCCAATCTCTCCTGGTTCCTAGCTAAGAATTCAGCCTCTTCCTGCAAGAAATTAACGATCTGTTGATCATTTTCAAACACCTACCAACTTGTGTTGTTATCTAGAACTGTTGGCCTTACAATCACATGGATATGTGGTTATGTTCTATCTCTTTTGATACTATCCACCACATCAAATGTTTCCCCAATGGCTGCAAGTCTATCACGACTTCATTCTTCTTCCTAGGTATGGACTCAATGTTGAAATGCTTCAAAGTCCTCAATTAGGTCCCATACCCTATTTTTGTAGCTCTTGAGTAGGTCATTCTTTACAGCATGTTGTCCCTTGAACTTGATTCAACAATTAGCTCGCTATCCCTGAACACTTACAAGTTCTTTATGCCTCTTTTCCTGGCCCAATGAAGTCCATGAATCAAAGCCTCATATTCAGTTGTGTTGTTTGAACAGGAAAACTGGAAAATGAAAATCTGAATAATACTTGATGTTCTAGTGGTGAAACCAACATTACACCTCCTCCAACACCTTGTTTGCTTCTTGAACCATAAAAATAGTTTCCAAACTTCATTTGTCATCCTTATTTTCTGGCTTGGTGATGTTAGGAATGGGTGAATTTTCTTTGTGTACACAATATACTCCTAATTCAGATTCTTCCATTTCTTTGTATGGATCAAATGCATGCCTTTTGTTTACCCATTCATCCAGAGTCAAATAAGGAATACCCTCAACCTTAGTACCTGTTTCTAGATCATTTGAACATTCTTCCTGATCAAAGGCTGAGCAATTTGTGTTGATTGGGCTTGGCACATGAGGCTCAATATGTGAAATTTGCAATTGGTTCTGACATGATTATTGCTTTGGCTCCATACCTTGTTCTGAAAAGCATGTGTGACCAGTCTGCAGATAGATATCCACCAAATTTTGGCAGTGAAGTCCCTTGATAAACATAGTGCAAAGAGTGGTGGTAAGTCAATTACAGAAACATCCTGCAAGACAGTGACATTGGGACATGCATGTAGTGTTAGGCTTAACCCTTTGATGACCCAACTATTCCAAATGTTGTCCCATCTACTTGCACAACTCCTTTAGGACTGGTTCATACTTTATTCCCAACTGATCAACTATCTTCTTAGGCATGACTGAGCTACTTGCCCCTGAATCGATCATGCAGTTGTGTACTAAGTGGTTCCCGAAAATTAATGACACATAGAATGGTGGAGGCTTCAAATTATTTCTTGGTTGACCCCCATCTTGTTGCACTACATTAGTGAGAACTTTCTCTCTGTCTTTGGTTTGATCCATTTGAGGCAGACCAATTGGCCATTGCAACTTGCAAAAAATCTTGTTGTCTGGGATTATCAGTGACTCCCACATGGAAATGTTCACATGTGTTTTCTTCATCTGATATATGATGTTGAAAGGGGATGGATTATCCTTTTTTTTCCCCTTACTTGGTACAACCTCTTACAGCTTGAATGGGCACATGTGAACTACTGCAATAGGTGCCTTAGGTTGATTTGATACATTTAGAGTTGCATTTGGTCTACTAACTCCTTTTTGTGTAGAGTGGGCTGAGAAACAATAGGATTAGATGGTTTCCCCTCCTCTATGTTCCTCTTCTTTGACCATGTATTGATAGCCACACCTTGGAAAGGAGGTTGATTAACTCCACAGAAGTCTTTTGTTTCCAATTGACCAATGTGGTTTCCGTTGGAGGTGCCTCTTGATGGGTTTCTTGTTGCTGATTTCCCTCCTCACTTGGTTCTTGGGACACACTGAATAGTGCACCATCAAGGCCTGATTCAGTGCACCATTGAAACATGTTGATTGATTGTGAGGTAGATTTCAGGGGTAACACCACTCATACTCCTGTGCCATGTTGTTTTTGAGTTGGAACCAAGGCTCTTGATGTTGAAACTACATTTGGATCATATGGTCGGAATGGCCTGACAACTTGAGGTTTTCCTTGGTTTGGATTTTGATTTGCAGCTTGAGTTGGTGGTCTATTTTGCTGATATGGGGGCCTATCTTGATACTGAGTTTGAGGTTGATATGGTCTAGAACTCTAAGCTTGTTGTCTCTTAATAGTCACTAGCTCATTTCCTAGGTTCTATAGTTGTTTCATAACCTCATGTAGTTCCTTGGAAGTACTTAAAGAGGTAAATGCCTCACTGTTTCTTTGATTTCTAGGAGCTGGAATGGGATTCAACTAAGGTGTTTGACTAGTTGTAGGAGTTCCCATTTCAGATAGAGAGGCATTGGTGGCCTTGGTGCAAGCTTACCAGCTTGAATCAAATATTTTTCCCTCTGATAGCTATGTCATAAGCCCTGACAAGTGTTGTTCCTCCCATTGATTGGATCATCATAGCTATATCAGAATTTATAGCCTTTAAAAAGTAAAGGAACACTCCTTCGGAAGTTAGTCTGAATACTATGGAAATCAGTCCCATGTCCATTGGAAAATCGGAAATTAAAATCTTCCATTTTCTCATTAGGAGCCCTTTGATTGTTGTCAATTGTTCCAATAAAGACATATTATCTGCCTCTCTCTCTGAACTGGTTACAAAGATATGAACATAGTTGATTCCAATTCTGATAGACCCTTGCTGTTAGGCTCCTAAACCATTGTAAGGCCTTACCTTTGAAAGATGAAGCCAACAATTTGACCGCAACATCCATTTCATTAATTTCATGAATCGCACAGACATTTGCAATGTCTTGGATGTGGTCAATAGGAGTAGTATGATTTTCTCTTGTGAAATAGGGAATGTTCTTTAGTGCTGTAACTGGAATTGGATTTTGAGCATTTAGGGAAAGTGGACTACTACCTGTGAAGTTAACAAAGGATAGGTGGTCCTTGAGGTGGTTGTTGTTGTAGATGTGCCATTATGATTGGCCTAAGAACCCTGGTTAATTGGAGAAAAGGTCTACCAAGTGGAGGTGTAGACAAAGTCCTGTTAGGTGGAGATGGTGATCTTTGTGGTCTTTCTTCCTCTCCTTCCTCTCCCTGGTGATAATTTAGGTAGACAAATATCCCTCTTCTCTAGTATTAGACCTAGTTCAAATTCTTCTCATGTACTTGGGAAACCTGTGCTGCTACACCACGAAATTCTATCCCTTCAGAGTCACCAGATGTGTTGGGAAATTAGCCTCAAAACACTAGGGTTTTACCAAGTCACACACCAAACTGAAAAAATTAGAATGAAAACTTTGAAGGACCTGTATATTTGATATTCTAGAGGTTGAAAATTGTTTTGAAATGATAGTCCCGAAAACCTAAAAATGCAAGACTTCCAAATGTCTGAAACCCCAAAATTGAAGTTTGGAGAATCTCAAATCCCAAAATTCTGAAATCCTGAAATGTTCGAAATCCCAAAATCCCAAAATCCTAAAACTCAAAATTTTAAAAAAATTCAAAATTTTGAAAATCAAAATTTCAAAAAACTAAAAATACCCTTTTGAAGATTATCCTCTGATCTATCTACTAGTGAAATTTGGACTTGTTTTAAGCAAGTTAAGCCCTTGAAAATTGATTTCAGAGTTCATCATGAGAGGTGAAAAGTTTGAAATTGGAGAAATTTCAATTTCTAAGTCCAAAATTTCTTGAAAATCCTTTCAAAGCTCATGGAATGACTTCTTGGTCCCACTGGGCATTGTTGTGGTGTGCCAAAATTGTTGATGTGGAAAAAATCACAACACCCTTGATTATTTCACAACTTGATAGATGGTTGAGGCAGTCAGTGTGATTGTCAAACATGGAGCTTTATCCCAAAGTGTGGGACTTTTGCAATTGGGATAACTCTCCGGAGAAGGCCAACTTCCTATCCTATCCTAGTGCCAACTACTCCAAAGTACAGAGAGTTGCAGATCTAACCCTAATCTAATATTTCCAAGGAGACAGAGATAGAGAAAATGCATGAAAATAAAACCTACTCTAAGGGAAGGTGATGCACCAAGAAGGATGTTGAAACAACCTACAAAATAAACACAACACTACCAAAACCTTGTAATGAAAACAAAAACAATACACAATGCCCTTGCATGCAATGAAAGACCAGAAAGTTGCAATATAACACAAAAGAGGGTTTGAAGCATCCATAAATCTGATTTTATTTCTCTCAAAGTTGATACAATACATCACATTTAAGCTCAAAGGAACATATTTTGCATTACAATGTCTAGTAGGGAGGTTTGGAATCTCCACAAAATCTCTTATAGATAAGAAGAAGAAGGGAGGGGCATATACAAGGTGTCCAACCTTTTGAAATGAGCCCCTCCTTACAATATATAGGAAGAATGAGAGAAAGGGAGAGAGAAGGAATTCAAAATCTTGCTTCAACCACCCTAAAATTCATTAAAATCACTTGCAACAATGATGGGTGCCACTGCAAAACCCATACCTCCATGTACTTTTCCTTGTTGGGGAAGAAAGGAATCACATACCTCATCATTTTGGGTAGGTGAGAAATCTAGAACCACTCCTCTAAAATGGCGGACTGTATTTCCTCATTTTTAAATACTTAGCTTTATTAAAATTAAAAAATCCAGTCCCTATTGTGTAGAGGACACTAAGATCTTTCCAAAAAGTCAAATTTTGTGCAAATCTGATCTCCCAGTCAAAAGTTATGGCCATCTGAAGACATACTGTAATAAATGCTAGTGGTTAATCTGCCTTATCAGACTCCGAACCTGCATCGCACCCTCTGAAATCCAAAATTTTAGAATTTCAGGATTCAAAACTTTGAGTATTTGAATTTAGAGGTTGATGTCATTGTTCCTCCGGTGAGACGGCTCAAAGGTTCCGAAATGTCGAACCTCCGAAGTTCGAAATTCAGACTTCAGAGTTTGGACTCTGATCTCAAATTGTACGTGACATTGTTCTTCCTCCAAAGCCCTGGAATGTTCCAAAATTTGAAAACCCCGAATTCCAAAATTTAGACTTCAGGTTTCAGACCTTTTGCTTTTTAGGCTTGTGGCACTATTCACCTGCCTGCGCTCACCAAAACCTTCGAACCTCTAAAATCCCGAACCCTGAAATTTAGAGTTTAGGTTTCAGACTTTGACCTTTCCCTTTTTTGAACTCTGTTCTGTCAAGCCCCCCAAAATATACCTTTGAAGATGACCCCAAAAATTAACCTCGAAAAGTTGTTGATCTCCGAAAACCCCAAACCCTTTCGGAGTTTGGGGTTTCGGGTTTTCAGGCATTTTGACTAGTTTTTTTGTTTTGTACGGTGAAACCTCCAAACCTCTGAAATCCCAACCCCGAAATTCAGAGTTCAAGTTTCAGAATTTTTTGCTTCTCCCTTATTTCGGGCTTCATACCCCCAAGTTCCCGAAATGCACCTTGACCTACCTCCAAATGACCTCACGTCCAAAGTTTGAATTTTAGACTTCGGAGTTCGGACTCCGCCATTCCCAGAGCTAGCTCAAACACCCGCGCTCCCTAATTTCTGAATTTTGAATTCCAGACTTCAGACTTTAGACCCTATAAGCTCACCGATTCAGAATTTTTCCTTCCAAATCCAAATGCTTCCACGTCACTTCAACTCGCTTGACTTAAGCCCGAAATGTGATTTCCCATGGCCAAAATGATCCTCCAATTTTATGTCTGTGCGAGGTCCTATTTTTCTAATTTTACCTAAGGGGAAAATTTGGATAACAATTTCTTCTCATTAATTTTGATGACCTTTAATTAGACATCTTTAACAACCTAAGAAAAAATAAAGTTAGTCAATAACATAAGTTTTTTTACCATCAAGTCAAGTATAAATTGAATACCCAGTTTAGGTAATGAGACACTTCTATGGATATACATGTATGCATGTTAAATTCATATCCTAAATATTTACCATTCAAAAATGTGGTTCTAAGGAGATTTTGTTATATCAAAGTGACAATGTATATTACTGGGGGTTGAAGCACCTATGTATCCCAATAGTGATAGGGACTTTTAGTAGCCATGTATATTTCTCCACCAACTCCCCATGTTCTTTCCTCAAATTATATACGTGAATGAAAATTCAATTTAAGAAAGAGAACATAAACAAGAGCATGTCAATATAGTGTTGTAGATATATGCTTTGAACAAAATGAAATGATGTGCGTAAAAATGAAAATGAAAATATTAATAGGGTTAGTGTGATTCACGTTCATATAAGGTGATGGGTATGCCTATAATTTGACAGTCACCTTTATGCCTATTAAAGGAAAATTCATGATGGCTTGATCATTTATTATTCCAAACACAAAATAAGCACTCAAAAGTATTCAAACATGTGGAGTTCTATTTTACCAAGGAAAGACAAAATGGAGCCCACAATGTGTTTGACTTGATTCTTCAAATCTTACACAGTTGATTCTATCCCCTATAATAAAAAAAATCCCTTAACAAAGTTCTATTTTACCAAGGTGAGACAAAATAGAGCCTTGAATGTTTTTCACTTGATTCTTGAAATCCTGCACATAATTGATCGTGTCCCCCACAATCAACACCTTATCTATTTGTATAACTAGTGACAAAATATCCCAATTTAGAACAAGCAAAATTGTAACTTAAAAAATGAAAATCAATAGGAAAAAGTAAAACACCATGGTAATTTTTGGAATTAGAAAACATGAAGTGTAAATCCTCTCGTTCAATTGATTGTGTCGCCTCATTTCAAAAATATAAGTATTGCATTTAGAGGATCAACCAAATTGACTTAATGGATATGTTATCCCCCTCATTCAAATTATCTGTCTTCTAACAAAGATACATATATTATAAAACCACCACCACCCTTTCCTTGCAAGGGTCTCGAATCGAATACATGATCGTTCTCAAGTGGCATATTAATTTCTTATAGATTACCGTGAAGTACATGACTAAGGTTGATGGGGATTTATACGGTGAGGGGGTCAAGGATTAACGTAGTGGGACTCAATTAAATATTGTGGGATTTTAATGTAGCCAAATCCTGAGAGGTCCACATGTTATCCATGTTAAAATAATTCCATCTTTACACGTCTTCATATACTTCTACTTCAAATGGGATTTTCAAGTTTAAAGCTAGAGTCCAAATTTTTTTCCAACATCCTCTTAGCTTATGTAAAAATAGTATCTTTTGAAATATGACATAGACATATATTAAAAATAATATAGGTTGGTATTTGTCAAATGTGGTGGTGTGAATTCCTTGAGAGCCATGCATGTGAAATACAAAAAGCACATGAATTGTTTT
Organism: Taxus chinensis; assembly: GCA_019776745.2. Classification (NCBI taxonomy): domain Eukaryota; kingdom Viridiplantae; phylum Streptophyta; class Pinopsida; order Cupressales; family Taxaceae; genus Taxus; species Taxus chinensis. Next base: position 724,399,662 of record CM034148.1, read on the forward strand.
AAAAAAATGTATACACATCTACTATATTATTAAGTAACTCAATTTTAATTATGCATACTAAAATATTGAATAATTTAAATTTTAACTCTATTTTAGAGATGAATACTTCAAAAATAAATAAAATAAAATAAATCCTTGAAACAAATGTTTGAATACGCTAAATCACTCCAACACTAAAAGACATGAGCACAAGAAATATTATCATTTAACTACTTTCCACCCATGAAAATGTGCTACCTAGGAAATGTGTGCCTATCTTATTGCTCCTAATTTTGAAGTTCTTTGTTATGAAACTTAGATTATTATATTTGAAGAACCGTCCATGAAGCAATATTGTTTCTAGTTATTTAAATGTAGAGAAACTCTATAGGTTTATTGGTGAAATGATTTGTTGCAGGAAATATTATTGGTTTTCACCAATGATCACGAGACTAGGCCTCTCATAGGGAGGATTCCATTTATTAAATGCAAGGACTAAATAAAATTATGGGGTGGTTGTTAGGACAGGGATCACATAAAAATACTCCACTAAACCTATGGAAAAGTTCTTGTACGATGTACAAGGGAGGAATTTACTTTGAAGAGAGCTAAAGAGGGGATGGTGAAATGGAGAGAGGGGGTTAATATTGAGATTTGAATTACAAATTTCACACACATTACCGAGATTAGGTCCACATTCAATATGAATAAATCAACCATGTAAGCAATACAAATACTAATAAATTAAAGGCATGAAGCTCTATGGATTAATTAATCAAAGAAATAAAGTTACTTCTTGGTTGTATAAGATTACAATGCCTGCAAAGTTGGAAAATAGAGAGAGTGGGAGAACACAGGAAAGGAGATAGAAGAATGCAACTTATTGCTTGTAGTAGTAGTTAAACAAAATTCAACAAATAACAACAACCAAAAACTGCTAACCCTTTGGAATGGATAATTGTTCCCAATTTATAGCTTATAAAGATGTCTCTTCATATCCCCCCATGTTACTTTTCATCTTACCACCACTTGTGACCTTTCATATTCCTTTAGGAATGAAATTAAGTCCTTTACTTATTTTTTAAAAGGGACTTTTACAATGCAAAGTTAGGTCACTTAAGTGAATAAGATGAAAGAGTGAAAAAATACATTCCCAATAAAGACATAAAATGTTAGAGAGAGAGGGAGGAGAGAGGAGAGAGAGAAATGATAATCTAGAGACAGGAAAACTCTTGTTGATGAAGAATTTTCTTCTGATGGATCTTGAGAGAATGTTTTGAGAATTAAGTTCCTTGCCTTTGACCTCCTATTTAATTAAAACATTGTGATTGAAATTCCCTCTTCCTGTGAGATACAAACACATTCCAAAGCACTAAATAAGTGTTCAAAAACACTACTACGAGAATTACACCATGTGGACCTGAGATATCTGCCTAATCTTGCAAACATGTTAATCTTCTTCTGCCACTAATAGGAAATAAAGTTGAACAAAAGGTTAGAGTTGGAATATGGAGATCATCACCTTCCTCCTCGAGACTCCCTTAAACTTCAAAATTCACCTTTGTGACAATATGTATCCTTCTTTGAATGGAATCAACCTTGAGAAACTCAAACACCTTCTTGTCCATTCATCCCCCATTAAAAAGGTCTTCTCCAAATAGAGAAACTAATCTCCTACTCAACTAAAAGTGTATATTGTTGATTTAACAAAAATAGCTTTATTAAACCCTAATTGCACAGTAACTGATGTAAACAATTATATATAATTGCTAAGTATAATATGACGCAAGAAATAAGTAAGTAAAATACAAAACCCTAAGAAAGAGGTATAGAAAGGGTAACTTAGCTGATTTGTGCTTGATCCTGAAGAGTTAAAATACAAAACCCTAAGAAAGAGGTATAGAAAGGGTAACTTAGCTGATTTGTGCTTGATCCTGAAGTGTTATGAACCTGGAAAACTATTGCACAGGAGGTGAAATGTGTTGTCAATTCTTAGAATAAATCTTAGAGCTCACGAATGATGTCAGACAAGCCACCCATGACTGGAAAAGGGCACTTGGGCATTGGAGACTACTATTGGGTGCCTGTGACTATGACAATGGTTAGAAAATGATTTTCAAAGTGTCACACAATTGTCATAAATATTCCCTGTTGATCACCTGTGTGTCACTCTTTGATTGCCGAGGGTACATATAAATTACAAAATAGATATCACTTGCAAAACCCACATTACCCGCATCAAATCAAAAAATGAAAGATGCAATATGGGGAGTCAAACTGACCCTGACACTCACCCCAAAAGTGAACTTACAATTGAAAGGTGCACTACATCTTATAATTCATGTAGTTATGGTGGGTATGTGTAAGAATCATGCCCTATGATGCCCTTGTGAAAGTGCACTTGATATCAAATTGTAGCTAGATGTAAGAATGTAATAGAATGTGTGGATGGAATAAAGAACTTCCCCTTCCCATGTTGTGTATGCAGAGTTGCAGGCCTTCTCCCTTGAGTGAATTTCTAGATGGATGCCTTTGGAGTGCTTTAGGTGCCTTTTGGATGTAAGATTAGGTGATGATAATAATGCTTAGTGCTTGGACCTTGTCATAACTATGTATTTATATGATTCCCTTGTTTGAATTTCATAATTGGCATATGGAATGCCGACCCATAAGTGAAAAAGGTTCCTAAAAGATAAAAGATACCCAAAAGGAGTGAGTAAGATAAGAAAGGGTCAGGAGTGCCTAGAGGGGACAAGGGGCACCTGGGCACTCCTGTCCTGGCTAGGCACTAGTGCATGGAGCCATAAAAGATAAATAAGTAAAATACCGATTGGGATGTAGGGCACGTAGGACAAAATAGAAAACAAGAAACAACACAAAGAGGCCAAAGACAATTGTCAATTACTATTTTTCTTGCTTAGGAGTCATATGAATGTTAGTACGTATTTAGGACCTAGAAATGCACCCAAGTGCGTGATTTTGTGTCTAGAAATGTGAAATACCGAGTTTGTTAAGTCACAATAGTGTCCTGTAATTGGCTCAAACAAATCTACGTGTTCTTCCATTAGCATGGGTAACTCAACATCCTTGTTCCTTGACCAATATCCCAAAATGTGCTATTTTTAGTAATTTTTAATTTAGGACGTCTATTTTTAGTTGTCAGTTTCTCAATTTGAAACCTTTGAGTATTCTTAATATGCAAGGAACAATGGAAAAGTTCAGAGAATGAACTATTGTAGTACTTACTATGTATAGACTATGAAGCTTGGCAAGGCTTACTATTTTTAGAGCTGGGTCTTCTTGTTGTTAGAACAAAACGAAAGTGGCCATAAAAGTTTTGTTATTTTCATGAGGATGATTTGCTCTAATTTTTAGAGGATTTTCATAGTCAGAACTTCGTAGATCTGAAAAATGGAATTTTATAAATGGAAACTTCATCTGGATATTAAAAATAATGTAGAACACAATTGGATGCAAGGTTAAAATCATTAGAAGGGATTTTTTGAGAAGTCGATGTTGTTAAAATCTCAAGGAAAATAGACAAGGGGTTTGGGAGATATGAGAAAATTTCTATTTTAGTATATGAGGTTTTGGGCACATTCCAGTAGTATAACAACAAGGAGATTGAACTTGGGATGGAAAATATGCATTTGAAAACATGAAAAATGGTTAAGTCCTTGATTTCAACCTTTCTATCTCACCTTGCACTCCTTAACTCATGTTTAACCCAACTAGGCTCAACCGGGGTCAGACGGGGGTTGATGTGGAGTTGTACTAAAAAAATAGTGGATAAGAGGGGAAAGGGGACAAGCGGGACACTGGAATGTGCTTTGCATCAGATCAAGACAAGTGCTAGCAAGGGGTTTCATGAAACTAAGATGAAGGGGGTTGAAAATTAGATATTGGGCCTTAATTGTGGTTTTTGCATGTGTTTGGGGGCTAATTGAGAGAGGTGGATCACACCTTTTAACCATCATGTCACCTTTCACCTTGGAACAAAAAAGGGAAAAAAAAATAGCTCAAAAATGTGCCACGGTTGTATGCATCATGAGGAGAGGGGAATGATTTTGAGTTGAACTCGAGTTTGCACTTCTAACACTTCAAACGCTCCAAGTTTTGGTTTTTAAGCAAAGAAAACAAGCCTATGGAAGGGGGAGCATAATTTTTGTCCCTCATGTCCCCTTTCACCTTTTAAAAAATCAAAGTTGACACCCATCCTTGTAAAATGTGCCAAGGGGGGTCCACAACATGAGGAAGGGGTCCAATTTTAAATTATTCTCAACTAATAGCCCAAGTTAGAAGTCTTAAAGTGATGAAAGAATAAAATGCATAGGGGGAGCACACATTTGTTTCCCTCACGTCCACTTACACCAAGGGACAAGGGAAAGACAAGGTCCAAAATTGTGCTCAAGCCTTTAAGTCATGTTTACATCATCGTCTTAATGCAAAATTAGAACACAGAGATTGCATTTACTACCCCATGAGAAAAAGTTAGAGTTTAAAGGTAAAAACTCATATGATTTTGACTCCAAAGCACTGGTTATCTCATTCCAACCACTTTCAAGACTTGATTTATCTTTAAACTTTACTTATGACACCAATCACCCTTTTGTAGAAACTAAATCACATACTTTGGGTATATTTCTAGTCCTGATCGCATACTATTATTCATATGATTCCTAAGAGAGAAAAGTACTAATTGATCATTATCTTTGGCATCTTTACTTGTTTTTATGTTTTCTTTATTGTCCTTACACTCCTTCTTGCATGGTATTTCTTTTGATAGTTCAACATTTCTGACTATAGACACCAACATCTAGGCGCCCCATCCCCTCTGGGTGCTCACGACTTCTTTGTATCTTACTCACATCTTTTGGGTCTCTTCTGGCCATTTGGACATCTTATTTCTTAATAGTCATCCTTTTAGTGGTTGATTACGAAACTGAAACAAGGGAATCATATAAATATAAAGTTATGTGATCATAATAAAGGACCAAACATTAAGCATTTACTATCACCACATAAGGTTGCATCTAAAGACCATTACAAGAACATTCAAACATCCACCTAATACTCACACAAGGGACAAGGGACTGCATCTTCTGCATACACTTCATAGGAGAGGACGTTCATTTTTCCTTCCACACATCTATTTACATCTCTTACATCTAGACACTTCCTCACTTTTAAGTGTGACTAGCACAACAGCCACCTAGGGCACGATTCTACACAAACACACATGTAGAACTACATGGAGTCTAAAATGTAGTGCAACACTCGGATCGTAAGTTCACTTAGTCGGGTGACCACCAGGGTCAGTCTGACTCCCCATTTGCATCTTTTTCTTTTTAGGATTTGATGTGTTTTGGGGTTTTAGAGGCACTCTTTCTCCTTGCATATTTTCAGTGAATAATAATGAAGTACATCGACATACAAGTGATTAAAGAAGACATCCAGCGAACATCTTGCGACCCTGTGAAGATCATTTTTTTGAGGTTTTGAGAAGTCACAGGCGCCCATAGGATGTTTGTAGTGCCACAGGCACCCCTGACCCAGTCCAGGCAGATCCTACGGTCACACAATTTTCTAAGATTGGGTACGACACTTTCCTCTTTCCGTTCATTAGTTCATCAACTCGATACAATCCAAGATTATTTGTGAATCAACTAAGTATTTTATACCTTGATTTGCTGTAAGCTATGAAAAATACACTACTAACAAGGGAGTAAAATACCAATAATCATACCTCCTCCTTCGCGTTCCGTAGCAAACCTCAGAATGGGCTAGGAAACTTGGATTGAGCCCTGATTTTGTGATATGTAGGTGCTTTTCTTCAAGACGGAGCAAGACCTTCCTGCAACAACGATCCTCTTACTTTGCACTGGATGGGAAAAAGGATTATGAGGCTATTTTGGCATTAGGACAAGGCAGAATGATGTTCTTTGCTCAAAGGATGCAAGAACTTAGATATGGCATGAAAGCTTATTCTCCGTGTGTTTAGAGGGGAGGGGTAAGGTTGTATTTATAGCCTGAGGGAGTGATTAGCTTAAATTAATTTAAGTAATCATGGTTTGAAAATGTGGGCAAGATTAAGTGGGTGGTTTGAAAATGTGGGCAAGATTAGGTGGATGGTTTGAAAATGTGGGCAAGATTAGGTGGATGGTTTGAAAATGTGGGCAATATTAGGTGAGTGGGGGCCACGAAGAATGGGTGAGGATTTGAATTATATTTTTAATTCATAAGTGGAGGATTTTAGGTGAGTGGGGACCACGAATGGTGGGTGAGGATTTGAATTTGAATTTTTAATTCAATAGTGGAAAAACATGGAGAATAATGACATGTTGTGAGGATTAGATTATTTTTAGATTTGGAAATGGATAATTAATCAAATTATATTTGATTAATTCGAAGTGTATTTTTGTGGGAAATGAGGAAGGGAAATTAATTGATTTAGGATAGATGTGAAATTGGGGTGTCTACATTTGCAACTAGGGTTTTTTAATTTATCAGCTTACTTGCTTGGGTAAAATTTGTACTTTATTGCATATTTATTTACTACGCTGTTACATATTTAGATTAACATTTATTTATTTCAATATTTGCTTAATAATTTGGTGAACCCGACTCATTTGAACACTATTGGATCCTAATTTTATCAAGTCTTGCATTTTTAGGCTTCTCTCATCATGGATATTTCTATTCATGATTTACTACGAGCCAATCCTGAGTGTCGTGCTAAAATCATCACCCTTTTGGCCACTACTCACATTTATTCCACTACTCATCTAGATGTTGTTCATCAGACTCTTGTCAATGCATTTTCAGTCTATTATAGCAGACAATCTCACTGTATATGAAAATGATCCTCCTTTATATATACGAGTCTACATCAATAACTTATGCATCAAGCACAATTTCATAGATGCTGGATAAGAGCTCAATATTTTTCCTTTATCATCCATTCAAGCTATAGGCATGCATGTATCTATTCTCAACCCAACATCTATTTCTTTTCATGCATACGATTCTACTACACATCCATGTTTAGGCACTGTCACATTGTCACTCACAGTTGGGACAAAGACTATTCCAATTCTATTTTTTTTGTCAATATCCCAATTCCATATAATTTCTTACTTGGTAGGCCATGACTTCATCAAATGCAAGTAGTGTATTATGAATTTCACCGATGTGTTATATTCTTACATGAGGGATTTTAATATGATGTTCCCGCTGATAGTACATTATTCCAACATTGCAATCTAGATCAAACCACTACATTACCTATTCCGATTTCCAATACTATCCATCCTACTGTTGATATACGACCCATGCACTATCTAGACAACTTACCTCCACTTAAAGGAACTATTTTCACATTAGACGTCGTTCCATCTACTTTAGAATCCCCCCTCCTACTACTGTTATGGTACTTTATTGGGGGTCTATTCATGTATCAGACATCATACCACCTTCCTTGCCTCCTTCTGAGCAACCTATATCCATGGTAACTAATTTCACATGCACCTTTTTCAAAAACAATTCTTTCTAGTTGTACATTTCATTTGATCCCGCCTACTTTGACATTATTTGCATGCTTGATGGATTGACTTGGCTTGGGTTGAAACTTGCGGATATCTTACCTCCACCTCATTCGCCACATCTATATTATGGACATGCTTGCATTAGTATTGCGTATGGCCTCTGAGTATTTCATATCGCGGTCTTTGTTGCATGCACTCCACGTATTTCACCACTTAATCTTAGCCAATCTTGGCTTGAATTTATTGGCAGCACTTTGGATCTTGATCATACTGACATCTCATTCCCCATTCCTTTTGACCTAATTTTCATTTACAATAACTAATTTCTCAGATATTCACAGAACCTTACTCGTTAGAATGCAAATGGATATCCATTACCACCCTTCACTGGTGAGGAATATGAAATGGGCATGTATAATCTATGATGTAATAGCTCTTTATAGGATCAACCACATATTATTTCTTACCAAGTCTTAGATGCATCTCCATACGGTTTTGACCATAAAAATGATGATCTCTTAGATGATGCTACTTGATCACACTTATCATCATACATCTGGGGGGCATCATGCTTATTCTCCCCCCTTCTAGTATTACCACTTGTATTACATATCTACTTGAGAAATCGACACTTCACATCTAAGATTTCACACGCATCTTACACAACTTGATACATTTATATCATCATTACCCAATGATGCACTCTCGTGTTTTGTTTGACACTTGACTATTAAGGGCATACTACATACATGAACCTCACACACTACACACTTCACACGTCATGCATGATTGCCCTCTTTTTCTCACAACTTCTACCACACACTATGCACATTATTCACTCTACACATCCATGATGTATCATTCTTGTATCTACTTTGACACGTTGCATTCATTACCCTATGATGCACTTTAGTTCCATGGTTCATACTCAAATGTTGAGGGTATCAATGTAAAATGGACCCCACAACACTCACTCGCACTCTTTACACTCTACGCTTTGTCAATCACATTTTCTAGCGCACCATTCAAACCATTTCCTGATGATGTACTCTTGTTCTATGGTTCATTCTCAAATTCTGAGGGGGCATGTATAAATGAATCTCATCACATGCATACACATTCACACTTGCTCAGGGGGCACACTGCTCCTATCATTCACTCTACATTCCATTCCATCTCACTCATCCACAACATAGTGCATATCTTGGTTGCACATTGTTCTTGCTTACTTATTCTTGCATATTACACTTTGCTTACTATGTTATCTAGATACATTGTATGTCATTATCTCTTTTTTGTATAAACATGTGCATTCACTTTCCTTCTATTTGTGATTGTAGACTCTACACAGATTGTTATATGTAGCATGGATGGCTAGTGTAGTACCTATTACCAGTCCCACGATAGGCTCATGGGGGCATCCACTTTAGTATACACTACATGTGTTATTGTTTCATTTTTCATAACACATTACTATATCAGAATATACACACTTTGGTATACTTTCTATCTTTCTAACATGTTAAAGTTTTCTTCTTGTGCAAAATTTTCTTTACAAGTCTATTTGCCACCATGGTTATCTGATACTTGCTTACTACTATTTACTCTTGTTTTCCATTGTTTGCGGGATTTTCCCTATGTCTTGCTTGTTCACTGCAGTATATGCTTTTGGCCACTTTAGCCTTGATTGTTTTATGACATCGTGAGTGATGTCCCATGTTTGCAACTCACTTTTCACAGTATACATTGTCTTCTTTTGTATTGTCTTCTTGCGTGTTAGCTTATACATTGTCTTCTTGCTTACTAGCTTACATCTTGTCTTCTACATGTGTGTTTATATAGTTTGCACTAATAGTTGTATCCATCTACTTTTTTTGTGTGTACCTTGGTTCTACCAAACACACTCCCTCCCCCTGCAGGGCATTAATTTATGTTCAGTGGTTAGTCCTCCTTTAGATCGCATACTCGTAGTGATGTTGCATGCACCCCAAATGAGAGGGAATCATTGGGTGAATCAGTCACCCCATACAATAGTTCAAAGTAACAATAGAACACAGTTCAGTACCGGTACAACACATTCTTTAGTCTCAGCAATGATTCAGAACTTGAATTGGGTCCTCAGTATAACATAGACACCAGTGCTTAGGCATAAATAGTAGCACCTGGGTGCCCTTGACCCTTCCTGGATGCTTGTGACCAGGGGGAAGTTACACATTTTTTCTCAGTTCAATATAGTTTACAACATTTTTCATAATAAATTTTATAGGGAAAACACAGTCCTTTGACACTCGACATGCATGCATTACACCTTCATTTATACTTTCACGTTAGATCAAAATGGATCATATTTAAACACACCATTTGCAGTGGTGTTTATACTTTGGGAAGTAGTCAAAGGTTGGAGAATAATACTAGACTTTTCTCCCTACACTAATTATGTACTTGGAACAACTGACGTGAGATTTCCAAAAAAGCTCGCACTCAAGGAAACTAACGTGAGATCACCCAAAACATTCGTTCTTCTACATCATCTTCAGGATCCTTTCTATCTCTTTCAGTCATCAAAAATTGGGTGCACATGTTACTTTTCACATTTTTACATAATTTTTACGCATTTTGATCAAATTTTTCATATACACGTATTTGACTACTTGTTCATGCTTCTCTTTTGAAGGTCCGTCCTTATGGGAAGTGGTAGTCACATTAATCACACATCATCAAGCATATAGTGGCATAAATAATAGGTACAACATGACATCTACACATGCTTTCACCCCTAGGGTCATCATCATTTTTCACTTCCTCTTCTTTAGCATCCATGCTTCAGGTTTTTATCACTTCACGCTTTTTCTTATCTCTTGGCACACTTTTTGCCATCAATCTACATGGTTATTAGGTACACATCTACTATCTACTTTATTTTATTGAGAATTCACTCAACAACATAAAGTGGGGGGAAATGTAGACACTAAATCACACACTTTGGGTATATTTCTACTCCCGATCACATACTATTATTCATATGATTCCTAAGCAAGAAAATTACTGATTTAACATTTTCTTTGGCATTTTTACTTGCTTTTTGTTTTCTTTATTGGCCTTACACTCCTTGTCCAGGATTTATTTGGATACTTCGGAATTTCTAACTCTAGACACTAGCGCCTAGCCAGGTCATCAGTGCCCAAGCGACCCTGTCCCCTCTAGGTGCCCTCGACCCCTTTGTATCTTGCTCACATCTTTTAGTGGTTAATTACGAAATTCAAACAAGGGAATCATATAAATGTAAAGATATGTGATCATAATAAAGGAACAAACATTAAACATCTACTATCACCACGTAAGGTTGCATCTAAATGTCATCACAAGAGTATTCAAACATCCATCTACGACTCACACAAGGGACAAATGAGTGCATTTTTTGCATACACTTCATAGGATGGGAAGTTCATTTTTCCATGCACACATCTATTTACATATCTTACATCTAGATACTTATTTGCTATCAAGTGCAACTTGCACAAGAGGCACATAGGGCACAATTCTACACACATACATGCAAAACTACATGGAGTTTTAAATGTAGTGCATCGCCCCAATCGTAATTTCATTCCGTCGGGTGACCTCTGGGGTCAGTCCAAAGCCCCATTGCATCTTTTTTATTTTTAGAATTTTACGTGTTTAGGGGTTTTGTAGGTGCTCTTTCTTTTTATAGGTTTCAGGAAAATAACAATGAAGTAAAATGACATACATGAGACTAAAGGTGACATCTAACAAACATCTCGTGACCCTATGATGATCATTTCATGAGGTTTTGAGTAGTCATAGGCACCCAAAGGAGGTATGCAACACCCTAGGTGCCCCTGACCCAGTCTAGGGAGATCCCATGGTCACATAATTTTATGATCTCAGGTGCGACAATTTCCTCTTTATGTTCATCAGTTCGTCAACTCGGCACCACATAGGATTATTTGTGAATCAACTTTAGTATTTTATCCCTTCATTTGTAACTAGGGGTTTTTAATTTATCAGCCTAATTTATTGGGTCAAATCTATACTTTATTTCATATTTATTTACTATGTTATTACATATTTAGATCAACATGTATTTATTTCAATATTTTCTTATCCACCTTTCAACACAAAGGAGCAATAGTAGTGACCCATATTACCATGGAGAGTAGTGAGGTAAATGATCAAAATTAATGCATCCATCATGTAGGGGAATCCAAGATATTTCCATTGAATATTTGATGAGATTTTAACTTCTCTCTAAAATCCTAGATATCTTCAGAACAATGTGACTTTCTCTATTAAAGCCTTCATTCCTCATGCCTGAAATAACTGAGTTTTTCTTGAATTTTTCTTGACATCATTTTCCTTCACAAATTTACCCTAAACTACCTTGTTATCACTCTCATTTATCTCCTATACAACTCTCAAATGAGTTGATCCTTTTCAGTCAACTTCGAGGATACATTATCATGTTGCAATATGGCTAAAAAATATCCAATTTAGTGCTCTAGAGAGCACTATTCCACCTCGGAGCTGAGTGTCACTATGAAAGCAACTTAGATCCATTCCCTTGTATATAAAACACTCTTGAAAATCATGTTATCACTTTCCTCTCAAATAGAATGAGGCTATGTGATTTGGTGGGTTGGCTGAAGGAAGGGTTCATAATGTCTTGGAGAGAGGTTTTTAAATGGTGGGATTAGTTGTCATGATAAAAAAATTTCATTTTTTCATGCTAGATATTTAGCATGACAACAAGGTTAAAGGTTCTAATCACCATGATGCACATAATTGTTGGAGAAAATATGCATGAAGAGGAGGGAGAAATAATAAATGTAGTATGTTATCCAACTCAACTATACACACATATAGGAGGGATCGTGGGTGTCATTCTCTTCGATATTTGTAATTGTCGATATAGAAGGTATTCTTTGGTTTAATTTTCCTCAAAATGTGTTATCATAACTATGAATAATGACATGGAAATTAGGATGATGACCATTCATGTTAACGATATGATTATTAGGACTATCAAGAAATAAAATCTTGTAGATGTCAAATGAAAAGTATTGTATATCTTCAATGCAAAAGCTCATCCGTCTCCTCCATCATATTGTGGTAGCTTTAAAATATTAGTATTAAATACCTATGATTTCATTACTTTTAATGTTTAACAGGAAAATATATTTGTTAGAGGATAAAGTTGTAAAATTTTAGACACCTAAAATTGGAAACTTATCTTTTGGTAATGAATGTTTAGCTTTGTTTCTATAATATGACTTGCTCACGCATCTAAGCCTAATTGAAATATATCTCTTTGCCTCATGTGGATTTCCTAACTACACACATTGTTTTTTCATTCATATACTTAGTTATATTTATTCAAAGTAGTGCATTACTCCCAAGCATCTCACCGAGAATATTACCTAAAAATCATGAACTGTATGTCTAAAATCATACACTTGAGGACCAATCCATATCAAAGTCTAGGACCAGGGTGCATTGTAATATGGGACCAAGTCATACTATGGGTTGGTTCGACCCATACATTCTTGTCTCCCACTCTCTAATGGATCTTTTCCTCATTTTATATCTTTCTTTGCATCATTCATTACCTTGTAAGTAGGCCTTAATGTGAGGACTAACCTACCAAATCCTATATAAGTAAGTCTAATGCACTTAATAGTTCACCTGACATTATTTAGAGATATTATTACAAAATAAAATCCAAAAGAAATCAAACCTCTCTTAAATCTTCCTAAAGTAGCGACATGTCTTTAAAGAAACCATTACTTAGTCATGAAACACTCAATCTTGGTTCAAGAGTCTAGCTTCCCCATCTACAAACCTAAAAAGGTCTTAGAGTTATATCGCAACAAGAGCATGTAAATGAAGCATTGTAAAAGTTCAAATGGATGGGGAATCCATGTAGCATATGAAGTACAACACATTGTATCACTATTATGTATGATACATTCTAATTTATTTATAGTTAAGCTAGTTAGTCTGTGTCAAGAGACACAAGGATGTGATAGGGGGTTGACTTAGATTTGCATACATGATTGCACATATACTAGGAGAACTACATGGAGTTTCCTCTCTTATGAGGGGTTTTAGTGCAGTTCCTAGATTGGTTTATTAGGGGTTGACCATCACAGTCATTCGAAATCCACACACAAATTTATCCTTTTGTTGTTTAATTGTGTTTATGAAGTGCTAGTACATGTATATAGGGTTTTAATCTATTAATAGTTACTATAAGAAGGTGTCACACAATTACAAACCCTAGCACCGAGCAACAAATTATATTTCTATTCCATCAACAACCACTAGGAGTGTCAAAGCTCTTAAATATCATTGTTCATGACTGTATAGCTCAGAAAAAACCATAATATAATCCAATAGATCTAGTAGGGTTGTATCCCATTCCAATTTCTATTCACAACTCTAGAGACAAAGCACTTCCATATATTTACCATCATACACACCCAAATCACCTTTATAGCTCTCTAATCAACCAAACACTCTTCACATGTGTTTAAACAATCATTCTATCATTTCTATATCACACATTATACTGAAAGCTATATTTTATTTTTCTCAATAGTGATTATTAACTAATTTATAATTTACAACATGTAAGACATGTTATATCCTTAACATTATATATTCATATGATTACTAAGGTTATGTATTTGAGTGCATAACCTTGACTTTTCATTTATTAGTTCTTAATGAATAATTTAGACTAGCCTAATTAGGATGAAATGGTGCAACCCTTCATATTTATGTATATAAGTATGGAGGGTACGATTCTCCCAAAGACATCATATATCATATCTTCATTATATTTAATCCTTTATTATAATTTATAGAGGTTTCCCCTTTGAAGTGCATTGTATTTGAGTAATTAGATTAAAAAAATCATAACAAGTGGTATCAGAGCATCGATGTTTGGAAACATTTTTTTCCCCACCATATCTCACACAAAATTGTTGTTATACGTTATAAATCATCTTGATTCCAAATTCTAGCCTATTTTATTATTGTGATTTCATTGTTTTTTTTTTCAAATCCACTATATAGGTCAAAAAAATAAAAAAAATAATGAGTTATTTACATTTTTAGAAATCTCATAAAATTTGAGGTAGGGTCCATTATTTGTATTTTCATATTTAAGGCACTTTGTATTTAGAAATTCTTAGGTCAAAATTGGTCAAATTAGTCAATGGTGGAGCATCCAATTTAGATATAACACACATTTTGATGGTTTATGCTACTCACTCCATATAATCCTCCCCTCAATTGATAATATTTCAAGAACTAACAAAAATGCCACATCAGTAGCCATGCATTTTGAAACAAATAACTTTTTATCAACCATTGACCCCAATGGCACTCTTTATTGTCCACCACCTAAAATTGATGGTGAAATTCCTACAGGATGTGAAATAGTGGTAATTTTTATACAGGAGAAATTGTTTACCCCATTTGCAACATATTTGAATGAGGGTTTAGATAGGTTTAAAAAGGATATGGTTTATGATTTAATAAAAATAAGATTATTAAATGCTAATTGCATAGTAACAAATGATATACAGTTGCTAAGTATAATATGACACAATCAAATAAGTAAGAATGAAACCCTAAGCAAAAGGTATATAAAGAATGACTTAGCTGATTGTTTAATTTAGGAGTGCTTTGGATTGGGAAAATAATGGACAGGAGGTGAACAATTTTGTCAATACTCAGGATAAACTATGGACTGCAATAATAAGGCCAAACATGGGTGCCTGGGCAATGGAGACCTCTACTGGGTGCCTGTGACTGAGCAGATGGTCAAAATATAATCTTTATTATGTCACAAAAATGTCACAAATATTCTCTATTGATCACCTATGTGTTGTTATATGATCATCAAGGGTACTTGTAACCTGCAAAAAATATATCACATACAAAATCCCACAAACCACATCAAATCCAAAAAAGAAATATGTAGAATGGGTATTCAGACTAACCTCGATAGTCACCCCGAGAGTGAACTTAGGACTGAGCGCTGCACTATATCTTATAATCCATGTAATTATGGTGAGTGTGTGTAGAAATTGTGCCCTCTAATGCCCTTGTGCAAGTTGCACATGATAACATGTTGTATCTAGATGTAAGAATGTAATAAAATGTGTGGATGGAATAAATAACTTCTCCTTCCTATGCTGTGTATGTAGAAAATGCAATCCCTTATCCCTTGAATGGATGTTAGATGGAGCTCTTGAAGTTATTTAGGTGCCTTTAGATGCAAGCTTAGGCGATGATAATATATGCTTAGTATTTGGTCCTTTATTTTGAACACATAAATATGTATTTATATGATTCCCTTGATTGAATTTTGTAATTGAAAAATGGAAGGTCAACCCATAAGTGAAAAATGTGCCCAAAAGATAAAAAAGACCCAAAAGAAGTGAGTAAGATGGAAAAGGGTCAGGGGCGCTTGAGCGCTCCTGTCCTGGCTAGGCACTGGTTTTTGGAGTCATAAAATATTAATAAGTAAAATACTGACTGGACTGTAGGGTATGGAAGACCAAATAGAAAACAACAAGTTAAGGAAAAAGGCCAAAGACAACTATTAATTACTAGTTTTCTTGTTTAGGAATCATATGAATGCCGGTATGTGTTTAAGACCTCAAAATGTAACCAAGTGCATGATTTAGTGTCTACATTTTCCCCCACTTTATGTTCTTGAGTGAATACTTGATATCATAAAGTAAATATGAGATGCATGCCTAATAAACATGTAGAGTGAGTAGAAAAGAACATTCCGAGTGGACAGGTGAAGCGTGGAAACTAGGAAGAGAAAGTGACCCTAGGGGTGAAGCGTATCCATTGTATCGTGTTGCACCTATTTTTATTTTATCTTGTTGTTCATGCTTCTTGTATGGATGAACCTAAAAAAATAAGAGAAATAATGTACTCAAAGTCACGTATATGATAAATCAGAGAAAAGTGTGCATAGGTATGTACACGTATTTAAATGTGTGTAAAAGGATAGTGTGCATCTAATGTAGAAGAGTGTAAACTGATATAAAGGTGTCCTAAAAATGGTGTGTAGAGTGATTTTTTTGGGCGATCTCATGTAAAGAGTGAGATTTTTGGGTGATCTCACACCAAGTGTGAGTTTTTTGGGTGATCTCATGCTAAGTGTGAGTTTTTGGGCTATCTCACGCCAAAGAGAAAGTGTTAGAGAAACAAGTCTAGTGTTACTCTCCTTCCACAACTCTACCAGTAACACCACTACAGATGGTGTGTTCCTAATTTGTTCTTAATATCCCTAATTTGTTCGAAATTGTACCAATTGAATTGAATACACGAGATAAATTGTATTCTGATGGTTGGAGGATTGTGCCTGATACTATCAAACTGCTATGTAAACTAGTTTGATATGAGAAACTGATTGTTTCTGCCCCTAGGACATTAGTTCATAGGGAAGGAAACAGGCACCCAAATGCTCCTATATGATCCCAGGCACTAGTGTCTATGATGTGCTAAGGACCCAAGTCAGATTCTAGGTCATTCTGTGACTATCTTTCTGTGTTGATTTTGTAATGTGCTGGACTGAAATGTAGCTCTGAGCTACTGTGTGGGGTGATTTTTTCACCTAGTGTATTTCCCCCTTGTTTGGGGTGCATGCAATGTCCGTAGGAGAATGTGGCCCAAAAGAGAGAACCTGATGTTGTGTTGAAGTGGATACCTATAGGGGGTAGGGGATGTATATGGTAAAAACCAAGACACATGAAAACAAAGTGGCTAGATACATGTGTTAGTATCAAAAGTAACAAGCATGTTATAGAAAAATAATGTAAGAATCAAGTGTGAATATAACATAGACCAAAAAATTAGGTTTCAAACATGGGGCATCATTCATAATGGCACAAGACAATCAGCGCCAAAGTGGCTGAAAACATACAAACAATGATCAAACAAAACATAGGACATAGTCAACAAAGAATGACATATAATAACAAACAATGAAAAACAAAGTGTATCAGATAGCCATGGTTTTAAATAGTCCTACAAGGAAAATGTTGCACATAAAGCACACATTAGTATGTTACAAAGATAAAAAGTATGTCAAAGTGTGTATATATCAATGTAAAATGGTATGCTAGTAAGAATAAGAAGTAATATACGATGAAATGATAGCACCTGTAATGTTTGTGAAAGTAGATACCCCCATGAGCCTTGGTGGGACTGGTAAGAGGTATAGTTCCAAGAATCATTCCTATAAGAGATATACATTCAATCCAAAAGACCAAGTGAACATGCATGTGTATATAGAAAATATATTGACATATTGAGTATCTGAATAGCATAATAAGCAAAGTGCATCATGTAATTAGCGTAATCAAGAAAGAGTAAATGTAACCAAGATATGCAATATAAAATGTATGAGTGTGATGGTATGGAATGCAAAGTGTGAATATGATAGAAGTAAAATGCCCCCTAGTGGATGTGTATGAGATGAGGTTCATTTATAGGAACCCTCAACAGTCAAGAATGAACCATAAAACAAGAGTGTGTCATCGGGTAATGTGTTGTGTGAGATGCTATAAATATGTATCATAAAGTGCAGAGTGTGAAGTGTTAATGATGTGAGGTTCAATTCATAATTAGACCCTCATCAGTTGAGTATGAACCGTGGAACTAGATTGCATCATAGGGTATTGATGATACAAGATGTATGTCAAGATATATAAGAGATACTAGATGTAGAGCACAAAGCGTAATGTGTATGTGTAGAGACTAGAAAGAATTGATAATGATTGAAAGGGGGGAGGAAAACATGATGCCCCCACGTATGTGAAGGAGAAGAATGAATTGAAACCATCTAAAATATTGTCATTGTCATGATCGTAGCCAAATGGAGTTGTGTCAGAGACTTAGTAAGCAATAGTACAAGGTTGATCATATAGAGATCCCTTATGGCACAAATTGTACATGCCCATTACATATTCTCCATTAGTGAAAGGTGGTTGTGGACAATCATGTGCATACCATTGAGTGAGATTTTTCTAATATCTCAAGGAGTCATTGCAAATAGAAATGTGACCAAAAGGCATAGGAAATGTGATATCAATATGATTTGGATCTAGTGTTCTACCAATGTAATCAAGCCAATATTTTCCATGTATGAACAGAGAAGAATGAGGACTACATGCAAGGAATATTGTCAAATGGAAGACAAGGAGGCCATAAGCAACAATAATGAAGATACATCTATGATAGAGGTGAGGAGAATGCGGTGGATAAAGGAGATCAACAAATGTGAATCCTAACTGAGCCAAGCCATCATGTGTGCAAAAAATTTCAAAGAAAGTGGGTTTGAATGGGATATGAGGCCAACAAGAATTGGGAATAAAGAGAGTGCATGTGAAGGAATGCAGGAAAAAATCAAAAGGAACCTGAGGAGATGCAACAAATGATAGATTGTCTAATGTATGTATTGTGCCTTGGAAAAGAATCATGAAATTAGTGGATGGAGGAAGCTTCTTAAATTTGTATTCACAAGGGCCAATAGAAACAAAAGTATCTTAAAAGTAGGATTTTTCTATTTCAAGGGGAGTAAATTTAATATTTCCTAATGTGTCATCGTTAAGTTCTATGACATCAGCCTCATCATCAAAATCATCGTTATTAGAATTGTATTGTTGTATAAAATTATAAATAATATTGGTAGGATTGAAGTCAACTGTAGAATTGGGAGGAGTCATGATAGGTGGAGAAGTAACAACTAGAGGGGTGGACATAGTGGGTGATAGGACATCAATAGTAGGAGTAGGAATATATGGAGTGCATAAAGAAGTAGCACTAGGAATAGGAGCAGTGGATTAACCAACATCACATGTACTAACTTTGTGACATGGAATTGGCTGAGATGGAGGAATGGGCATGGTGGTGACATGATCTATATGACAACACTTGAATGGCTCGATGTCGGCAACAATAGTATGTTCATAACCATCATGCAAGAATTTAATGCACTGATGAACTATAGATGGAACACCATGCATGGCATGAATCTAGGGTATACTAAGTAATCAATTATATTGAAATGTGGCATCAATAACAAAGAATACAATAGGAACCATTTTAGGTCCAACCTGTAAAGGTAGGGTGATGGTACCCATGCATGTATGAGTGGTGGAATCATAGCTACGAATGAATTGTATAGATTTTTTAATTAGATTATATGTAATGCCTATTTTCCTAAGGAGAGAGAGAGAGCATGGATTTATAGAAGATCCATTATCAATGAGTACATGCTTAATACAAATGGAACCAATAACAACGGTAATAAGCAAAGGTGCAAGTGGATCGTCAACAACAGAAGGATGGATATCCTTATCACTAAAAAATATAACAAGTGTTATATTTTTAAGAAATTGAATGAGGTGAGAAAATGTAACAGGTGAATTATTTATTTCAATGTGAATGGAACGAAGGGAAACCTCTAATGTGTGACTAAAATCGGGTGCATTGCACAATAAATCATAAAGAGATATTTTTGTTAGTGTATTCTTAAGCTTCTCTATGATGTCATAACCCTTAGAGGAAGTGGGAGGAATTGTTGAAGTGATAGGTGGTGGGACAGAAGTGGGCAGAGCTATAGGAGGATGAGTGTGACTGATGGTGACTACATTATTCCTTAGATCATATATTGGAGTAATAAAGCAAGAAGGATGCTGAGTATAGACTCACATAAAATCAGAAGCAGTAGTAGCCATGTGCGAAACCTTGGCTAGAGTAAAAGAAGAATAGAAAGATTGATCCATGAATTTAGAAGAAGGAGATAAATTTTGATACATTCTCAGAGGGCAAGGTTTGAATAATCATATTCACTAAATGATTTAACAAAAAATAAGCTTTTTTAAAACCCTAATTACAGAGTAACCGATGTAAACAATGATATATAATTATTAAGTATAATATGACACAATCAAATAAGAAAGTAAGTATGAAACCCTAAGCAAAAGGTATAGAAAGAATGAATTAACTTATTAACGCTTGATATAGGAGTGATTTAAACTGGGAAAAGTGCTAGACATGAGGTGAAAAGTGTCGTGAATACTCAGGATAAATTATGGACTACAGGAATATGGCCGGACATGGGTGCCAACATTTAGAGAGGGGCACCTGGGCACTGGAAACCTCTATTGGGTGCCTATGACTGCACAGATGGTCAAAACTTGATCTTTACAGTATCACACAAGCATCACAAATATTCCCTATTGATTGATTGTGTATTACTATTTGATTTCCGAGGGTACCTCTAACCTACAAAACATATATCACCTGTAAAAGCCCACAAACCACATCAAATCTAAAAAATAAAGATACATAATGGGGAGTCAGACTGACCCCAACGGTCACCCCGAGAGTGAACTTATGACTGAATTCTAGATTACATCTCGGACTCCTTGTATTTTTGGTGAGTGTGTGTAAAAATTATTACCTAGGATGCTCTTATGCAAGTTACGCTTGATAGCGGGTTGTAGCTAGATGTAAGAATGTAATAGAATGTGTGGATGGAATAAAAAACTTCCCCCTCCTGTGTTATGTATGAAGAAAATGCAATCCCTTGTCCCTTGAATGGATACTAGATAGATGCCTTGAAGTTATTTAGGTGCCTTTGGATGCAAGCTTAGGTTATGATAGTATATGCTTAGTGTTTGGTCCTTTATTTTGAACACATAACTATGTTTATATGATTCCTTTATTTGAATTTTGTAATTGACAATTGGAAGGTAGACCCATAAGTGAAAAAGGTTCCCAAAAGATAAAAGAGACCCAAAAGAAGTGAGTAAGGTGGAAAAGGGTCAGTGGTGCCCAGAGGGGACAGGGGCACCTTGGTGCTCCTATCCTGGCTGGGTGCTGGTGTTTGGAGTCATTAAAGATAAATAAGTAAAATACTGACTGGGATTTAGGGTATGGAAGACCAAATATAAAACAAGAAACAAAATAAAAAGGCCCAAGACAGTCGTCAATTACTAGCTTTCTTTCTTAAAAATCATATGAATGCTAGTATGCGTTTAGGACCTATAAATGTACCCAAGTGTGTGATTTAGTGTCTATAGTTTATGAGTTAAAAACCTTAATTAATCCACCTCATGAACCACTCACACATAATCAAACCATATAGGATAGCAAAATATACCAAATATAGAGAAACCATTCAAACAATCAAAATTGAACCTACCAAATATGGAAATCCGTAAGTTAGATGGTACAAATGTAATTTCATGGATAAGTCTCACGGAACAATACCTTAAATTACACAATATACCAGGTGATGTAATGGTTGGCATAGCTTCACTACATTCAATATTTGAAGGATTAAAATGGTACTAGGGGATGATGAGTGACAAAAAGGGAAGATTATTAGTTGGGAAGAATTTATTGATGACTTAGCATATTGCTATGAGAAATCATGGAAGGGAAGTTAATTCACACAATTAATAAATATTAAACAAATAGGATCCGTATTTGAATATAATATTGAGCATATGAGATTAGCGTTATGGGCTATAAAAGGAACACCTTACTAGAGACTATAATTTTACATAAATGGACTAAATGATCAAGTTAAACATGAAGTTCATTGGTT
The DNA here is from genome assembly GCA_019776745.2 of Taxus chinensis. Taxonomy (NCBI): domain Eukaryota; kingdom Viridiplantae; phylum Streptophyta; class Pinopsida; order Cupressales; family Taxaceae; genus Taxus; species Taxus chinensis. The sequence goes on from CM034148.1 coordinate 724,421,856, forward strand.
AGAACCATCTATAGTTAGGAAAAATGTGCAAAAAGCACTACACATTGAACAAAAAAACGTGGCTACTAAGAGATTCACACAAGGTCAAACTATGGAATGAAGAGATTAAAATGTGACTAATTATATTAATAAAAATGTGGTAAACTCTTTTATCCTAAGCCAAATTACCAAGATATCTCCTCAATAGGAAGTGGAGAAAAGAGAAAAGGCCTATGTTGACATTGTGATAGTAAATGGTCTAGAGGTCATAAGTATGATGGTGGAGAGAAAATACTCGTGGTTATTGAAAATGAGGTGCTGGATGAGGAGGAAATTGATAATGTAGAACCAAAATTAGCACATAAACATCCTAACTTAGAGGAGGAAGAAAGTTATATCATCTCACTACATGTGTCAAATGGAATAAGGACATCATAAACACTGAAATGTGTTAGTTATATTGAAAAGAAAAAGGTGATGGTTTTGATTGATACAAGGAGTACCCATAACTTCATCGATAGAAAATTAGCTAAATACTTAACTACTTTGGGTTTTCTATCTCCAATTCTCAAGTCATGATTTTTGATGAGAAACAAATCTCTTATGGCAGTAAATTTTGTCATATCAAACTATCAATGGGGAACTATCTTCTTAATTCTAATATGTTTTCTATTCCAATTAGGGGAGCCAATGTAGTTTTTCCAGTGCAATGGCTTAAATAATTGGGAACAATATCTTTCAATTTTTATGACTTTTAGTATGAGTGAAAAAAATTACAAACTTCACGAGATGTAGTCACCATCAATCCAAATTATTAGATCTCATAGGATGGAGAAACTACTTAAGAAGGGAGCTTATGGTGTGGTGGCATAACTACATTTATTAGAAGCACATGATGTAGAAATTTGGGTTCCATGAACTCTTTAAGAGATTATTTAAAACCATTAACAGGGATTTCAAGAACCAAAGAGCCTACCTCAAATTTGAGATCATGATCATCCAATTGAGTTGATTCCAGGAGGTATCCCTCTTAATATTAGACCTTACCACTATCCCTATCAACAACATTCAAAAATTGAAAAGTGGGTCAAGGAAATACTCGACTCAAGGATTGTTCATCCTAGTAGAAGTGTACATTCACCTCCATTGATTATGGTTAAAAAAGGATGAGTCATGAACAATGGTCCTAGGCTATAGGGAACTTGATAAGAGCATTATTAAAGACAAATTTACCATCCATGTCATTTATGAATTATTAGATGAATTTGATGGTTTTATTTTCTTTACTAAGTTAGATTTTCCTTTAGGGTACCATAAAATTTGAGTAAAGGAGGAGGATGAATATAAAATAGAATTTCAAGCACATGATGGTAACTATGAGTTCTTAGTGATGCCGTTTTGTATCACTAATGCTCCTTTTCAGAGCCTCATGAATTATTTTTTACCCCATTTCTTTGAGAAATTACAAAATTTCTCATCGAATGGAAGAATCTAATAGTTGAAGACACAACATGGAAAGATTAACAATTCATGCTACAACATCCTGAGTTGCTAATCATTGAGGGAAATGTTTCTCTTAAGCGGAAGGGCATGTTATATCCTTAACGTTATATATTCATATGATTAATAAGATTATGTAGTGGAGTGCATGAAATTAAATTTATTTAATAGTTCTTAATAAATAAGTTATCTTGACCTAATTAGGATGAAAGGGTGTGACACTTCATAGTTATGTATATAAATATGGATGGGTGTGATTCTCTTAAAGGAATCACATATCAGTTCATTTAGTATATTTTATCATGCATTATGATTTATGGAGGTTGTCCCCTCGAATTCAACTATATTTTAGTAATTTGATAAAGAAATGTCACAACAAAACCTTATGCCTTTTAATAAGATAAGGAACCAATCCATACCAAGCCATTATTTATTTATTTAGGGTGTAAACATATGGAGAACCCAATAATTTCTTGAACTTTAGGTGGACCTAGGTATTATCCTCCTTCTTTAGTATATGATACCTTTGTTATCCCTTGGATTTACTATCCTTTATGTCATCATGTCTCGCCTGTAAAAAATTATCATCTTATACTTAATATTGAAGGTCCATTCCATCAAATTGTTGTGAGCTAGCATCCTTTTAGCTAGGTCCATGCTCATACTAAACTTGAGACAAGTGACCTATATGTTGATTCTACAAGAGGTTTTTTATGATGTAGCCTTCTATTCAATTTTTTGAACCGGGAAGAGGGATTAACCCTTGATTTGGCAAAACTTTTTTTTTAGATAATTTTTATTTGCATAGTTGATATTGTTGATTAGCTTGCATTTATTTCAAAGCATAATCTTGTGGGATTCTTGTTGTATGTAGAAAGAATATTTTGTCCATATGATTTTAGCTTTGTGTAGACACAAAATCACACACTTGGGTACATTTCTAGGTCCTAAATTAATATTAGCATTCTTATGATTCTTAAACAAGAAAACTAGTGGTTAACAACTATATATGGCCTCTTTTCTTTATCTCTTGTTTTCTATTTGGTCTTCCACACCCTACAGACCAGTTAAAATTTAACTTACCTATATTTAATGGATTTAAACACCAACGCCCAGCCAAGATAACATCACCTAGGTTCTCGTGTCCCTCCTAGGTGCCCCTGACCCTTTCTCATCTTACTCACTCTTTTGGGTCTCTTTTATCTTTTGGGAATCTTTTTCACGTATGGGTCGACATTCCAATTGTCAGTTACAAAATTCAAATAAGGGAATCATATAAATGCATAGTTATGTGTTCAAAATCAAGGACCAATCACTTAGCATTACTATCATCACCTAAGCTTGCATTCTAAAGGCACTAAAGTACTCAAAAGACATCCATCTAGCATCCATTCAAGGGACAAGGGATGTATAATTCTGCATACACAACATAGGAAGGGGAATTTCATTTTATTATGTCCACATATTCTACTACATTGTTACATTCTAGCTACAACCCGCTATCTAGTGCAATTTGCACAAGGGTATCCTAAGGCATCATTTCTATACACACACAAGAACTACATGGAGTCTGAGATGTAGTGCAATGATCGGTTGTAAGTTCACTCTTGGGGTGACCATTGGGGTCAATTTGAATCCCCATTCTACATTTTCATTTTTAGGTTTGATGTAGTTTTTGGGATTGTGCATGTGAACTTCTCTTTTGCAGGTTCTAGGTATCATCGGTGATCATATTATGAACATTATTTGATCAATAAAGTGTAACTGTGAAACCCTTGTGACACAACAAAAAGTAAATTCCGAGCCCCTACGTAGTCACCAGTGCCTTTGTCCTACTATGGGTGCCATGTCCAACTCTATTCCCTCACTCTAGATTCTTCAGTGATGACCCTAATTGTAGTTTGTTCATAAGTCGCACTTACCCAGATCACTTCTTTTCCATTCAAAAATCACCTAAGTACTCTTATCTCTCTTTTTTTCTTAGGTTTTTATACTTTATATCTTAGTTTTCTTATGTCATTACTGTACTTTATCATTTGTACATAATTTATCATATTAGTTACTCTACAATTATATTTAATACATATTAAATTAAATCATTCGGTGAACCTATCACTTGAACCCAACCTTGCTTCTACACATTTTCTCATATTTTTATCATGGTTGAAACCTATGAACCCTTTATTGATGAAGACCTTCATGATCTCCTAGCTCATATTGCTAAACATCTGCAAGACTTATATCTTCTTTTATTCACTTCTCATGAGAAATCCACCAACCTAGATGAGCTCAACCCTCCCACATCTAATACTACTTCCATTCCTATTGCAACACAACCTCCCAATTCTAACCTTCCACCTACCTCTATTATTCACATTTCCATTCCCACTCCTACCGACCATTTCACTCCGCCTCTTATTTCTCACACATGACAAGTCTCCTCTTCCGAAACTCAAGACTTAGCTTCCTTATACCAGGACCTACAAGTTCAAATCCTTCAGTTACATCAAGCTACTTCACACTTCTCTACATGTATTGATTCCTCATTACTACTTCATACCCATTTCACACTTGCCATTTTTGCTTATCCACTCCCTCCTAAATTTTTCACCCCTAAGTTTCCCACCTTTAATGGCCATGGTAACCTTCAAGAGCATCTCTACTCTTTTTTAGGTGGCATGTCTTGACTATGTAGATGATCATAATTTTCTAGCTAAGCTATTTCCTAGGAGTCTTCAAGATTATGCCATGCTTTGGTTTTATGATCTACCTATTCATTCGGTAACTTCTTTTATGTATCTATCTGATGCTTTTCTTTATCACTTTTCCATCAATATCAGCACCAAGATCTATTACACAAAAATTTCTCAAATCAAAAAAAGATCTAATGAGAATCTAGATGAATATGTTTTGTGTTACAAGAACAATCTAGCTAAGATGACCAATCTACTTGTTGATTTAGAATTGCAAGATATTTTTTAAAAATCCTCTTACCACCACTTCAAGAGAATGCTATCTTTGATGCCTCTCCTTCATTTTATCAATTATGCCATACACTCAAAATGCGTGAGGTAAAATTCCTATCTATGGGAAAATTAAAATATCATGATACTCCTTCATCCTCTTCTAATAGGTTTCAAGCTAAATCAACATTCAAGTCATCTCCTAAGCCCGCCAAAGTAAAGGAAATAGTTAGTGTTGTATCTCCACCTAACAATATTCAATGGTAACCTCTAAAGCATACTCTTACCAAATTACCCTATGCGCCCTAGTTTATATTGCCTCAACTCATAGAAAGCAACCTTATCACTCTTCCACCACCGCTTAATCTAGACCCCTCTTGCCCCCGTGGCTGCAATTATGATGAAAATGTATGATGTGATTATCACCAATGTGTTGGGCATTATATAGATCATTATTTTAAACTCAAGCATATCATTCAAGATATCATTCATAAAAATTCACTAAATCTCCCCAAGCCATCTACTTCTAAGCCATTCAATGATAATAAAAAGCTAAAAATATTGAATGACCCTTTGCCCAAGGATGACACACAAGCTCCTGATTCTTCTACTAATCATACATATGGAGTTGTGGCTCCTCCTTCATCATGGATCCTTGGATTCCTTTTTTCTTCTGTTGATAAATCAATGCTAAATTCTCTAATCACGATCAACATGCTACATTCACTTCTGATTCCTTAAAAATCAATGCTTGCATCAGTTCATATATTGTCTATAATACTTTGATCTATCCAATAGATCTTATGAGCATGTTCTCTGTTACACTCCTACTAGCTATCAAATTTCCTTGATCTAATATCACATTTCTAGTCCCTAATTATTTTGGATACATCAATTTTCCCTTTACTATTGTTACTCTTACCATGCTTGTGTCATTAACTGTGGAATCTTCAATCAAAATTTGTGACATGATCTTAGGTATCTCTTGGTTCTGCGCCGCACAAGCCATCCCTTCCATGAATTGTTTGTGCCTTAAGTTCTTCCACAATAAATAATTGGTTATTATCCAAGGCATTCCACCATGTACACCGTTTCCTGGACTTACTCTTGATGACATCTATACCAGTTACAATATCTAGGCCTCCCATAACTATCAAGTCTAAAACACACGCTACACCTAGTTCTCCTACTCGTACATGACCTTGTCATCCTCATCGGTCCACTAGCCCAAATCATTGGCCTAAGTCCCCTACCTGAGAAACCCCTTCAGATAGGTATTCACCACTACCTACACCACATAGGTCTCCTTCACGTACACATAGTTATCCTCCTACACCACCGGTCTAAGAGCATCATCACAAGAATTTATCTCCTTGGACATCGATTGGAGGGATATTTCCCTTCACTATCATTAGATAACTTTCTCTCACTTACACACCTTGGGGACATCATGCTTTCTTCCCCCCGTCCCATCACTAGCAATCTTCTTTGATGACTCCTAAAAAAATTTGTGCTCCGTGCCTCTCACTTTTTATTAATCTCATACCCTTTAATACACGTATTGCATCGTCACTACCCTATGATGCAATTTAGTTCCATGGTCCATACTTGACTGTTGTGGTCTAATACTGAAATGAACCTGACATCAGCTTCAGACTTCATGCTTTGTGCTTCATGATACATCTTTCTGGCATCTCTTCACACACATTACCTGATGACACACTATTATTTTATGGTTCATTCTTGACTATTGAGGGTTATTATAAATGAATCTCATCTCATCCACTGAGGGGCACGTAGCTCTTATCATTTTCACACTTTGCATTTCATTTCATCATACTCATACTGCATTGGCATATCTTGGTTGCATCTATTCTTACTAGCTTATTCTATTTACATATTAAACTTTGTTTTCTATGCTAGACAAATTCTTAGTATGTTATTATCATTATATATATAAACATGTACATTCACTTGGTTTTTTTTGGTGAATGTAGATCTCTTATAGGTTCTTACACACTACAATGATTTTTGGGACTCTACCTTTTAACAGTACCACTGACGCTCCTGGGGTCATCTACATTTACTAATCTCACACATTACATGGGCTATTGTTTAATCATTTACTAATTCCACTTTCTAGCACATTATTTTTCATTGATATATACATGCCTTAACATACTATTTATCTTTCTAACATGCTAATTGGGGCTTCATGTGTAAAAGTTTCTTTGCAGGACTATATGCTAGCATGGTTATCTGATACACTTTATCTTCCATTGTTTTCCATTGTATGCTATTGTTTGTGGGATATGCCATATTTCTTGTATGCTCATTATATGATTTTGGCTGTTTCGGCCCTGATATGACACTGTGAGTGATGTTCCATGTTTGAAACCCTCTTTTTGCGGTCCACTTTGTCTACACACTTTGCTTGTTAAATTTACTTCTATTGCATGCTTATTACTTTTTCTAACAACACATGATACTATCCCACTTTTTTTGCATGTTCCTTGGTTTCTACCATGCAGATCCCCTACCTCCTGTACGTATCCAATTCAAATCAACTTTAGGTCCTCTCATTTGGGCCACATTCTCCTACCGATGTCGCATACACCCCAAACAAGGGGGGCATACATTGGGTGAAAAAATCAACCCTACAGTAGCTCAGAGCTACAACATAACATAAAACATTACAACAATAAAACAGGAACACAATCACAAAATGACCTAGAAACTGACTTGGGACCAAAACATAGTACAAACACTCACAACCTAAACTCATACACTAGAACTTGGGTTCTCTTGACCTATCATGGGTGCTAATGTCTTGGGGGCATATAGATTCATATTCTCAGATCACCATAGTTTACAAAAGTCTCTAGAGTAATTCTACATTTACAGGCACATTCCTCCAGTCGCAGAATGCATTATATCTCCTTCAATCGATATAATTGAAACTAATTTGAAATAATCAGGGCAAAAGGAATAACATGAAAAAATCAAGATGCACCATCTGCAATGGTTCTTATTAGGTAGAGTCATGAAAGGAGAGTAAAACTAGACCTCTATCCCCAACACTTGTCTTTGGTGTGAGATTTCCCAAACAAATTGCACTTAGCTTGAGATCACCCCCAAAACTAGCACTTAGCATGAGATCACCCAAAAAAATTGCTATCGAAATTCCCAAAAAAATCACTCTTCACAACATTTCAGGACACTTTTCTATCCTTTACACTCTTTTACATTAGGTGCAGACTTTCCTTTACTACTAAGTTTATACACTTTTACATAATTTCGCATACTTTGCTCAGATTTTTTATATATAGGACTTTAAATACTCTTTCGCTCTTCTTTTATAGGTTTGTCGTTAATAAGTAACAATAAGAAACCTACAATAGCAAATAAAAGCACAAAAAAGCTACAAAAAATGCACACGATTCACCCCCAGGTTTCACTTTCCTTTCCTATTCTTCACGCTTCACTTTGCAATCATTTAATGCTTCACTTGTCCACTTGGCATGCTATTCACCGCACATTCTTCAAGATCATAAGGTAAATATCTCTTATCTACGTTATGTTATTGAGTAGTCACTCATCAACATAAAGTAGGGGAAAATGTAGACACAAAATCACACACTTGGGTACATTTCTTGGTCCTAAAAGCATACTAGCATTTATACGATTCCTAAGAAAGAACACTAATGGTTGACAACTATCTTTAGACTCTTTTCTTTGTCTCTTGTTTTCTATTTGGTCTTCCACACCCTATAGTCTAGTCATAATTTAAATTGTCTATCTTTTATGGCTTCAAACACCAATGCCCAAACATGACCTCATTTCCCAGGCGCTCTTGTCCCTCTTGGGTGCCCTTGACCCTTTCTCATCTTACTCACTCTTTTTTGGTATTTTTTAATCTTTTGGGAAAAGTTTTCACTTATGGGTTGACCTTATAGTTGTTAATTAAAAAATTCAAACAATGGACTCATATAAATACATAGTTATGTGTTCAAAATCAAGGACCAAACACTAAACATTACTATCATCACCTAAGCTTGCATTCCAAAGGCACTAAAGTACTCAAAAGGACATTCATTTAGCATCCATTCAAGTGACAAGGGCTGCAAACTTCTGCATACCACAACATAGGAAGGGGAAGTTCATTATATTTCATCCACACATTATACTAAATTACTATATTTAGCTACAACTTGCTAGGGTGACAACCGGGGTTAGTATGAATCCCAATTCTATATTTTCCTTTTTAGGTTTGATGCGGTTTATGCGCTTGTGCAGGTAAACTTCTCTTTTGTAGGTTACAGGTATCATCGATCATCATAGTGAAAACATCATGTAATCAACAGAGAAACTATGAAACCCTTACAACACAACATAAAGAAGATTCCAAGATCCTATGCTATTACCAATGCCTAGGAGTAGTCACCAGCTTCCAGGCACCTTTGTCCTACTACAGGCACCCATGTCTAGCTTTATTCCTGCACTCCAATTTTTTCAGTGACCAGTGATGACCCTGCTTGTAGTTTGTTCATCAGTCACACCTACCCATATCACTTCCTGTCCATTTAAAAATCAGCTAAGTAATCTTATCTCTCTTCATTGCTTAGGGTTTTATACTTTACATATTAGTTTGCTTGTGTCATTACTGTACTTTATCATTTGTACATCATTTATCATATTAGTTACTATGCAGTTAGATTTAATAAAAATTAAATTAAATTACTTTGAATCTAGATTTTTGAGTCACTTGTAGGGAAGAGATGAGTGACATGTTTAACATGCTTAGATTTATCTTCTCATATTTATGGTTGACAGATTCCATTGTGATTTGGACAACATGATATACAGATTCAGTGTTCATGTTTAGTATGTCTAGTTTTGGATTTGCATTTATTGTCATTTTTAGTGTACAAAATTTATGGATCCTTATAAGACCCATTTGGGCATTGTTTGTATTGTAAATAATTTACAAAATTTTGTATCCACACATGATAATTGCACATATTTTTAAGACCCTCATATTTGGGAATTTATTTGTAACTATCACATGTGGTTACAATAAGGGTGTACATTGTTTACATTAACAAATTGGTTTGCAGTTGCACCTGGTGATCTTTTTTCGTGATTACCAGTTTCACTTATTTAGAATGTGACATTTGTAGAGGTAGTTTGATTCTATCCTCGATTTCACATTAGATAGATATTTTGGTCTCCACTGGTAGTTTCAGGGATTTAATTAACTCTCACCTCTTTATAGGCATTGTGTAGTTTAATTTTTGAACCATTTCCATGATATTTTGTAGTTTTTTTTCCAATATTAGTGGGTCAGTGGGACACTTACTATGAAAAGCATTTTGTTTTCTATTTTGAACCTAATGTACTTTGGGTGATGTTTTTTCATGATTGAAATTTTCATAGGGTTAGTGGACACCACCTATTGTTGGCATTTAGCCATCTATTTCATATTGATCCACTTGACAATATTTTGCAGTTTCACATGGTCAAGGGATACTTACATATGTTTTACATTTAGTTTTTAATTTCATATTGATTGATTTCAGTGATATTTTATAGAGTTGATAGTTTTGATTTAATAAAAACTAAATTAAATCTAATATTACAGAGCAACTACTGAACCAAATGATATATAAGTGATGAAACATAGAAATGACACAAGCAAGCTAAAATGTAATATTTGAAATCCTAAGAAAAGAATAAGGAGATAGGACTTAGCTAATTTATGCTTAATCTGTAGCTAATATGGACTAGGAAAGTGATGAATATACTGGGCAGGATGTCATTATTTCTCACAATAAATTTTGGAATGTAGGAATAAGGTTGGAAAAGGGTGCCTACATTATGATAGCGAGCACTTGGGTGTTGAAGACATCTTCTAGGCACCTATGATTATGCAAATGATCAGAATATGATTTTACTGTATCATAGGATTATCATTGTTGCTTCTTGTTGATCACATGAGAGTCACTTATTGAAAGCCAAAGTTACATGTAACTAGTAAAATAAGAGTTCACCTACAAAAATACAATTAACCACATCAAACCTAAAAATAAACATGCAATATGGGGAGTCAGATTGACCTCGACAATCACCCCAAGTGTAAACTTATGACTGAGTGTTGCACTACATCTTAGAATCCATGTAGTTCTTGTGAGTTTGTGTAGAAATTATCCCTATAGATGCCCTTGTGCAATTTACACTCGATAGTGGGTTATAGCTAAATTTAGTAATGTAGTAAAAATGTGTGGATGGAATAGAATGAAATTCCCCTTCCCATGTCGTGTATGCAAAGTTGATGTAACCCTTGTCCCTTGGGTGAATGATAGATGGATTTATTTGTGTGCTTTAGGTGCCTTTGGATGCAAGCTTAGGTGATGCTAGTAATGCTTAATGCTTGGTTATTTAATTTGAACACATAACTATGTATTTATATAATTCCCTTGTTTGAATTTCGTAATTGGAAATTGGAAGGCCGACCCTTAATTAAAAAGTATGCCCAAAAGATAAAAGAGGCCCAAAACTAGTGAGTAAGGTGAAAAAGGGTTAGGGGCACCCAGAGGGGACACGGGCGCTTGGGCGCTGCTGTCTTGGCTAGGTGTTGGTGTTTGGAGCCATAAAAGATAAATCACTAAAATCCATATTGGGTTGTAAGGTGTAAGACCAAATATATAACAAGAAATAAAGAAAAGAGGTCAAATATATTTGTCAATTACAATTTTTTCTTGTTTAGGAATGATATGAATGCCAGAGTATATGTTTAGGACCTAGAAATATACCTAAGTTCGTGATTTTGTGTCTAAATTTTTCCCCCACTTTATGTTGTTGAGTGAATACTTGATAACAAAAAGTAGATATAATATGCGTATTGTATGATCCTGTAGAGTGTGTGGAAAAATGCGTTGCCAAGAGGACAAGTGAAGCATGAAATGAGTGTGAAGATGAAGTGTGGAAACTAGGAAGAGAAAGTGACCCTAGGGGTGAACCATATGAGCTACTTGTACCTATTTTTGTGATTTTTTGTAGGTTGCTTCTTGTTGCGTATTAAGGATGGACCTAAAAAAGAAGAGCGAAAGAGTAGTCAAAGTTGTGTATATGAAAAATTTGCATAAGTATGTAAAAGTGTGTGAAAAAATAAAAGTGTTCAGTTGATTGAGAAGAGTGTAAAGGATAGAATAATTATCCTAAAAATGCTATGTAGAGTGGGGTTTTTGGGGGGTGATCTCGCGGAGGAAAGAGTGATTTTTTTGGGTGATCTCACACCAAGTGCGGTTTTTTTTTGGGTGATCTCACTCCAAGTGCGAGTTTTTTGGGTGATATCATGCCAAAAAATAGTATGTTTTGGGGAGGGACGTCTAGTATTACTCTCCATCCATGAATCTACCTGATAAGCACCACTACAGATGGTACATACCTTTTTTGTTCATGTTATCCCGAATTAGTTCGGATTTTATTATTTTTTTCTTATTGAAATGGATTATAGGATGTTGCATGCATAATGTAACTGAAGGAATGCGCCTGTAACCATAAAACTACTCTGAAGGATTTTGTGAACTGTGTTGATCTGATAAGTTGATTATGTGTGCCCCTAGGACATTAGCGCCTAGGGGAGGACATAGGTTCCCATGCACTACTATTTGATTATGGGTGCTGGTGTTTGTAGTGTGCTGATGACCCAAGTCAGATTTTGGATCATTCTATAACTGTGTTCCTATTATGATTTTGTGTTGTAATTTCTATGTTGTAGATTTGAGTTGTTGTATGGGGTGATTTGTTCACCCAATGTATGCCCCCTTGTTTGGGGTGCATGCAACGTCAGTAGGAGTGTTTAGCCCAAAAGAGAGGACCTGATGCTATGCTGAAGTGGATACCTATAGGGGGTAGGGGATGTGCATGGTGGAAACCAAGGCACGTGTAAACAAAGTGGTTAGATAAATGTGTCAGTAGAAAAATTAACAAACATGTCATAGAAAAACAATGTAACAAGCAAGTGTTCATACAAGATAGACCACGAGAAGCAGGTTTCAAACATAGGACATCGATCACAATGTCACGAGACAATCAGGGCCAAAGTAGCCATAAGCAAGCAAACCATGATCAAATAAAGACATAGGGCATACCCCCACAAACAATAACATACAATGGAAAATAATGTTAAGAAAAATGTATCAGACAACCATTGTGGCATATAGTCCTGCAAATCAATTGCTACACATGAAGCACTCATTCACATGTTACAAAGAAGTAGTATATGATGAAATGATAATACATGTAATATGTCAGAAAGTAGATGCCCCTAGAAGCCTTGATGGTACTGGTAAGAGGTATAGTGTCAAGAGTCCTTGCAGTGTATAAGGACTTGTAAGAGATATGCAAGAACTCCAAAATACTAAGTGAACATGCATGTGTATATAGAAAATATATTAGCATACTAAGTATCCTTATAACATGGGAAACAAAGTGTACATGTAGGTATAATCAAGCAAGAGTAAGTGCAACCAAAATATGAAAATATTATGAGTGTAAATGGGATGGTATGCAACGTGTGAAAATGGATATGAGTAGTGTGCCCCTCAATGGATGTGTAAGAGATGATGTTCATTTATAAAAGACTTCTAACCAATCAAGAATGAACCATAGAAAAAGAGTGCATAATCGAGAAATGGTTCTAAAATGTGTGACAGAAAGATAGATCATGAAGCATAAAGCATGAAGAATGAATCTGGTGAGGTTCATTTTAGATTTAGACCCTTAGCATTCGAGTATGAACTGTGAAACTAAATTACGTCATAGGGTAATGACGATACAAGTTGTGTATTAATGTGCATAAAAGAGATTAGGTTGTAAAGCTCATAGCATAATGTGTATTTGTAGAGATTAGAAATAATTAATAATGATAGAAAGGGGGGAGAAGGAAACATGATCCCCCCAAGTGTGAGGAGGATAGAAGGCTATCCAATGATAGAGAAGGGCAAGGGCCCTCCACCCAATGTATGAGTAGATAAAGGCATGTGACGATCCTATGAGATCAGTGGAGTTGAGAGTAATGATGTACAAATGAAGGAGACCTATGTGGTGAAGGAGGTGGTGAACACATATGTGAAGGGATTACTTGAGTAGGGGATTTATGCTGACGAGATGGAACAAAAGACCTATGAGGACGAGAGCATCTTGAAGTAGGAAATGTGCGGATAGGAGAACTAGGTGCTAAATGTGCCTCAATTTTGAGAGTCCCCTGAAGGCCTAGATGATGTAGCTGGTGGAAGGATATCATGAAGTATAGGTTTAGGTGATTGTGTGCATGGTGTAACACCTCTAATAGTGATAAATTGTTTATTGTGAATGAACTTAAGAAACGAATGATTCATGGAGGGGATATACTGAGTGATGTAGAGCCAAGGGAGACCTAAGAATATGTCACAACCTTCGATTGAAGATGCCACAATGAATGACAAAAGCATAGTAAGAGGCCCAACTATAATGGGTAGCCTGATGTAGCCAAAAGAATTAGGAAATGGATAATTTATAGCAGATATTGAGAATTTTGATAGCCATAAGAAGTGAAATTGAGCACACAGTAATAGGAGTTGTTGGATAGATCACAATGTTATTGACATTGTATGAACTGATAGAATCGTTGATATGTAATGAGTCAAAAGTGAAGGTAGCATGATAATAATGATCTAAGAATGAAATAGTTCTTGGTGATGTATCAACATAAGCGACAAGGAAATCAAGGGGCCCCGATGAAGGAGTGGGCACGACATGATATGTATGATTAACAGAAGAATCAGAATCTTATGTGTCATGTTTAGGAAAAGGGTCATTAAATATTTTTAGATTTTTGTTATTGTTGACCGGTTTATAAACTAGATGGCTTAAGGAGCTCAAGCGAATTATTATCAATAAGATATTGAATGAGATGCCTAGGTTTGAATAAAAAATTAGTAGAATTCCAAACGTATTGATGATAGTCACATTTAGAATTTTCATCACAATTGTGGCCACATGGGCGAGATGGATCAAGATTGAGTGGCAGTGGAAGAGTGATTAGATTAATTTCGATAATTTGAGGCAATAGAAATCGAATTGCATATGGTAAGTTAGTGAAAGTATGCTTTGGAGGTTTTCATTGAAGCTTTTCAGGAGGAGAGATGACATTAATATTTTCCTTTGCTTCAGTGGGCTTAGGAGATGGCTTGAATGTTGATTTAGATTGAAACCTGTTTAAAGATGATGAAGTAGTATCTTGATATTTAAGTTTTCCCATAGATAGAAGTTTGACTTCATAGATTTTAAGAGTAATGCCATAACTTATCAAATGAAGGAGATGTCTCAAAGCTAACACTCTCATATAGTGGTGGTAATAGGATTTTTAACAAAAAGATCTTGTAATTATGAATCAATAAGCACGTTGGTCATCTTAGTTAGATTGTTCTTATAATGTAACACATAGTCTGCTAGATGCTCGTGAGATCATTGCTTGATTTGAGAGAGTTACACAAAAGATATCTTGGTGCTGATATTGATTGAAAAGTGAGCAATAAAATCATTAGATAGATGAATAAAATAAGTTACTGAATGAAAAAGTATATCATAAAAAACAACACATGGCGTAATCTTAAATACTCTTAGGAAATAGCTTAGTTAACAATTATGATCATCCACATAACTGAGACATGCCACATGAAAATATTTGAGATGATATTAGGGGTTTTCATGGCCATTGAAGGTGGGAAACTTAGGGGTGATGAAATTAAGAGTAAGTGAATAAGTTGAAATAGAAAGTGAAAAATGAGTATGAAGAAGTAAGGAGGAATCAAGATATGGAGAGGTATGTGAAGTAACTTACTATAATAGACAGGATTTAAAAGTGTGAGTCGTGATATAAGGAAGCTAGGTCTTGGGTGCCAGAAGAAGAGACTTTCCAAGTGTATGAATTGAGAGGCGGATGGAAGTGAAATGGTTTGTAGGAGTAGAAACAGACATGGGAACAACAATAGTAGGTAGAAGGGTAGAAGAAGCATTGGAAGTTGTGTTGCAATAAGAATGAAAGCAATATTAGAGGTGGGAGGGTTGAGCTCAACTATATTAGTGGCCTCCTCATGAGAAGTGAATAAAAGTAGATCTAGCTTATGTGTATGTTCAACAAGATGATCTTGGTGATCATGAAGGTGTTCATCGTTAAAGGGTGGATAAATTTCAATTGTGTTAAGAAGATGATAGAATTCCTAAAACTAAGATTGGGTCTGAGCGATGGGTTCACCAAATGATTTAATAAAAATTGAATTAAATCCAATATTATAGAGTCACTACTGAACCAAATGATATATAAGTTCTGAATTATAGAAATGACACAAGCAAAATAAGATGTAATATTTGAAACCCTAAGCAAATAATAAGGAGAGAGGACTTAGCTAATTTATGCTTGATTTGGAACCGATATGGACTGAGCAAAGTGTCGAACAGACTGGGCAGGGTGTTGTTATTTCTCACAATAAATTATTTAATGAAGGAATAAGGCCGGACATGGGTGCCCGCAGCAGGACAAGGGTGCATGGGTGTTGAAGACCTCTTATGGGCACCTACAATTACATAAATGATCGGAATCTGATTTTTACTATGTCACATGATCGTCGATGTTGCTTTATGTTGATCACCTGAGAGTCGCTTCTTGAATGTCGAAGGTATATGTAACCTACAAAAGAATATTTCACCTGGTAAAATCCCACAAACTACATCAAACCTAAAAATAAAGATGCAATATGGCAAGTCAGACTGACACCGACGGTCACCTTGAGAGTCAACTTACAACCAAGTGCTGCACTACATCTCAGAAACCAGGTATTTCTTGTGATTCTGTGTAGAAATTGTGCCCTAGCATGCCTTTATGCAAGTTGCACTCGATAACGGGTTATATCTAAATGTAGCCAATGTTGTAAAATGTGTGGATCAAATAGAATGAAACTTCCCCTTCTTATGTTGTGTATGGAGAGTTGATGCAACCATTTTCCCTTGAGTGAATGCTAGATGGATTCCTGTGAGTGCTTTAGGTTCCTTTTGGATGAAATCTTAGGTGATTCTAATAATGCTTAGTTTTTGGTCCTTTATTTTGAAGACATAACCATGTATTTATATGATTCCCTTATATGAATTTCATAATTGACAATTGGAAGGCTGACTCCTAAGTGGAAAATATTCCCAAAAGATAAAACAAGCCCAAAAGGATTGAGTAAGGTGAAAAAGGTTCAGGGGTTGCCCAGAGGGGACATGGGTGCCTAGACACTTCTGTCCTAGCTGGGTGCTGGTTTCTGGAGCTAGAAAAGATAAATCAGTAAAATCTTGACTGAGCTGTAGGGTGTGTAAGACAAAATAGAAAACAAAAAACAAATAAAAGAGGCCAAAGATAGTCATTAATTACTAGTTTTTTACTTAGGAATATTCTGAATGCTAGTATGTGTTTAAGACCTAGAAATGTACCCAAGTGGGTGATTTCATGTCTACTAGTTTTTTTAGGGTCAATAGACACTACCAATTGTTGGCATTTTGGTCATCTATTTCATACTGATCCACTTGAATATACTTTACAATTTCATAGGGTTAATGGAGACTCGCATATGTTTGGTATTTAGTTGTATATTTCATATTGATCAATTTTAGTGATATTTTACAGAGTTGACAATTTTTTTAGGGTCAGTGAACACCCACCTACTATTGGCATTTAGTCACCTATTACATAGTGATCTAATTTAGGTAATTGGAGTATTGACAGAATCATAAGGATTCATTTGGTCACTTGCTGAGAAAGTGTTTTGTTGTCATTTCATAATAATCCATTTATATGCTAAGAATTTTAATATATACAATCTTAACCACTATGATATTTTAGAGTTTCTATATATCAGTGTGATGCAGAGAAAGTTTTAGCAGATTTAGTGGGTGACTGGACTTTTAGGGACCAAAAGGGTTTTATTGGGTAGGTGTGATCAAGAGGACATTATAGGTGGTCAGAATATCCCTAGTTCTCTCTTAAGCATTACATTACAGAAGATCACTCCAATATATTTCCAATACCTATCGGAACGCATAAATTGGACACTGTATGCTCTTGATGTCGCCAGTCAAAGTTATGGTCAAACTAGGTTAATAGGGGGAAAACATAAGTCAACAGTACCATGGCTCGTGCATAGAGCCTATTTGTGTAATTAGGAGTTGATCAAGGAAAAAATGTGATCATGAACGTTGTTAGTCTAGCCCTCCAGTCTTCGAAAAGAATAAAATTTGGTTTTCAACAATGGGGTCCACTTTTGTTTTGGAAGGGGTCCCAATTGACATGGTATATTAGTGTAATTTTAATGTTTGCAATTATATTATAGTTTTATGCCATATTAGATCATGTATTCTAGTGCTGAAATGTGGCAGGATAGGAGCCCTATTGATTTGGAGATTTTGGAGTGATCCACAGGGTGGGTCCTCATGCCATCAGTTGGCCTTCCACCTAACTCACCATCTAGCCATTCACGACTGAGTTGTTTACCTAACTCAGCGAGCTATCTTATCCACTACAGGGCTTGTGGAACACACTCACTAGTTTGCCAACACCTAACACGTCAGTGCCAATTCATCGGCGCGACCTAGCCGCTAACCAACCCAACTCACCAACGCAGTTGATCCGCTTCGAACAAACTCGTCAACAGTATATGTAGAGCTCGATGGTGTGTTAACCCAAACTTGGAAAAATTAGTGTGGAAGTGGTTGCAGCCATGATGGAACATATTTTCTACATGCTATTTAAATCCTTTCAAACTAATTTGCCTGCCTGATGTGGGATTAACCTCATTACATGCGCTAAGCCAAAGGTGCCTTAGAAGGATCGAACCCATAACCTTGGGTAAAAAGATAAGGATATTTTCCAATTCACCATGCTTGGTAAATAGTATAAAATGCACATTTTGATATTTGAATACATGTTTCTTGAGGACCGTTGTAAGGTCCCTTAATAGATAATTTTTACATTTGATCATTTTGAGAAACCAAATGGCATGTTCAGGAGTTTTTTAGAACTAGACATATGTTTAGAATTTCCAAATGATCAACTTTATTCTTTGATTTTCCCAATTGGTGTTTCTTTGACGTCGTTTTAAAGTATTTTTATACCACTTTTGATATAGAAAATGGGGAAATGGATCGTGAAAATGCTATAGGAGGGTGGATAACATTTCCGATCGAGTTCAGAGGTCTTCAAACATTTGATAAGCATATTTTTACATGTTTATGATCCATTATTCTTTGTAAGTTTTAATCATTGTACTTGCAAATTAATTTTTAATGGATCATATGGCATTCTAAGCTATCCTAAAGATGTAACACGATCAATGGGTGAACTATGTTATCAATTTTCGTGGTGTGTGTTTAGTATGCATATGTTGAAAACCAATTTTTAAATCTATTAAATACTGGAGGGATAGACCAAAAATGTTCATGATCACATTTTTTCCTCGATTAACTCTAAATTACACAATTAGGCTTTGTGCATGAGCCAGGGTACTATTGACATGTGTTTTCCCCTGTTGACCTAGTTTGACCATGAACTTTTGACTGACGATATCAGGAGCATATGGTGTCTAATTTATGCATTCCAATGGGTGTTGGAAAGATATCAGAGTTATCTTTTGTACTGTAATGTTTTTAGGGAAAACTAGGGATCTTATGACTACCCAAAATATTTATGTCTCCTAATCCATCTTTCCCACCCCTAGCAGCCCTAGGTTTTGTATCTCATGTTCAATACACGTAGTGGTCGGTTTTTCTCTCAACAATATCTTGAACTCCCTCCTTATACTCACAAGCATCCCAAATCACATGTCCTCCTCTTTACCTATGAATGATAACCATCTATATGATTCTATTCATGTGCTTTTAGAGGATATATAAACTTCTAATAGTGAGCATTCTTATGATGAAGATACTAATGTTGATCAAGAATCACTTAATGCTTTATCTCATTTTTCATACTTAATTATGTGATAATTTTAATCATGTACAACTAATCCTTGACGTCCTATTAGCTGTAAAAATTTCTTGTGATAAGAATTATCATGAAATCATGCTTTGAAATTTGGGGTCATCCTCTCTTATTACATCTTCCATTCCAATTTCTTCTCTCCCCACCTCCATGGGAGCATCTAGTCTCAATGTCTCCATTCATACATCTACTAATCATTTTTCTTCCTCTCTCATCTATCATATATAACCAAGTTCTTATTATTACACCCATTCTTTAGAATAATCGGTGTGTGATCTACAAGCCCAAGTTCTTCAATTATAACGTGGTGCCATTACCCTCATCTTCTTTTATAGATTCTTCACTTCTTCTGCACAATCCTCTCACACTTGATATTCCATCTTATCCATTTCCTCTTGGTTTTGTGTTACCTAAAATTCCAATTTTTAATAGGAAAGGAATATCCAAAAGAGCATCTTATATCATTTCATGTTTGCTTGCTTAGATTATACTTTCGATGATACATTATTAACAAAATTGTTTCTTATAAGTTTACAAGATTATGCATTGCAATGGTTCGACTGATTTTCCTATTCATTATATATGATATTTTAATCCATTAGAAAATCTCATTTTAGCACATTTTTCTATTAACATTGGTACTAAAATGTCTTATGCACAAATGGCTAAAATGAAGCAAGGGTTTAATGAACACCTTGGTGACATATGTTTTTGCATCACAAAACTAGTCTTATTAAAATGAACAATGTCTTGGCTGATTCAAAGTTATAAGACATATTTTTACAAAGCATCTTGCCTCTTATCCAAGAATCAATCATTTTTGACACCTTTCATTCCTCTTATCACTTATGTCATATCCTTAAGGAACCATGAGGCCAAGATAATTTCCACAGGAAAGAAAAAATATGGTGATCAATATTTTACCTAATCTAATTTTAAATTCCAAAACAAATATACTTTCAATATTAAAGTTATTAAACTATGGGTTGTGGACAAGGCCATTACTAATGAAGTGTCCCAGCCAACAAAAATCCAATTGCAAGCTCCTTGATGAAATTTTACTAAATTACCTATACCACCCTCAGGAGATGTTGTAACATCTCCTTGTAAGTAATATTATCTCTCTTCCTCCACCGCTTGAGTTAGATTCTAATCATCCTTAAGGAAAGAACTTTGATGAAAATGCATATTATGACTATCACCGATGTAGTGGACACTCTAAAAGTATATGATTGCAAATTAAACATGTAATTCAAGATATAATTGATACTAATGAAACTGAATGGGATGAGAATGTTGCATCCAAACCTTCCAATGATAATGCTAAACTTAAAATATTCAATGACCCTCTTCTTAAACATGAAAAATTTACACCTGAGGAAACTTCTAACCCTTCTTATAACACGGTTCTACCTTTTCAAATTTACCAATGATCCTTTATATTTTCTTGTTGTTACTATTATTTTTTCATCACTGGTTTATCACTTTTACTAATATGGTCTTCCATGCTTATTTTACATATTCTAGGCTTCACATTCCTACTTCTATTATTATTCATGCTCTCAACAATGTAATGATCAATCCAATTTTTTAGCATAACATGTGTTCACTTCTCCTCTTATGTTCTATTGGATTTTCATTGTCCCAAATAGATTATAATCAACCTACCCTCCGATAGGCGTATAAATCTTCCCATCACAATTGGGCCCTCTCATCATATGGATGTCATTTGTTATACCATCAGAAGTCATGCATTGTGACATGGTAATTAGGTATTTCTAGAATCAAGGCTATTAGGTTTATTCCATATTTTGTACACCAATGTGTCAAATTCATACATGAGTGTCAATTCAACACCATTCAAGGTATACCACCTAGGGCCCCTTTTATCTATTATTGCTTAAAATTTAACAAGTCCCTACCACTAGTACACCTACAAATGCAGTCCCTCATATATCTAACAATGATGGTCTTGTGGTCTTTCAATACACTTCTAGTGCTATTACCACACTTTCAATCCCACCTACAGGACCGCATAAGTATCTTGTAATTTCGGTTCCTATCACTCATTCACGGTGTATTTCTAGGTCTCATAGTTCTTCAACATATGACTAGGCCATCACATAGAGTTCCTGGTACACATCACACATCCAGGTATCCTCATAGGTATCTGTCACCTTCTACACGAAATAAATATTTAAGAAACAACCTTCCTACAACATAATCTCCCATACATGGGCTCACATGACACTAGCCTCTTAACCCCGTGATCACATGCTTCCTTCATTCGCAATGGCAGATAAATGGGCCTTCACTCAATATTATCATTTTACAGATAATATAGTACTTACACACTGGGGGCATCCAAATTTTCCAATCGTTTCTTGATGACACACTATGTTTTACAAGTTCAAGATGACTATGGAGGGAACAAATACATACCCAAAAATCACTTTACACACACACACTGGGGGAAACCTTACTTTCCATCTTTAGTTACACAGTCTATATTCACAAAACGTGCTTAAAATCTAAATATTTCCCTCTGGGGGCATTCTTGGACCACCTTTCCTTCTATTTGGAGAATAGGTTTTCATCTATGCCACCCAGGGGGTCCTAAAAATATAAAAACATTCAAATATGCTAAAAATCCAAAACATTCAAATATGCTAAAACTTCAAACACATTCAAATAATATACAAACATCCAAAAATTATTGCATTGCTCTTGTTTTGTTGTTTCTATTACATGCTTATATTATTCATGTTACACATTACTTATCATGTTTAGCTTGATACATATTATGCTAACGTCCTTTTTCTATACACATGTGTTTTCACATGGTACATTGAGTTGAATGCAAGCTACACACAAAGTATTACACGATGTAGGATGTTTAACACTGCTCTTCACTAGTTCTTCGACAGATGATGTAGTGCCCACATTTTTATAGCTCAGTTACTTGTTGCTCATTACTCATATACATGTTTTGATAGAAATTTGTTATATTTGAACATTACATTAGGAGATTTGATCTGATTAGGCATGTATGGACATTTAGGCATATAGCGCCGATTTAGCTTGATTACTATGTTGTTTGCATTATCTTATGATGTCATGGATACTAACTATTACGATGTTGTTTTGGGATGTGGTTATATTGATGGATACTCAGTTTGTTTCATGTTGAGATTCTATAGATACATGTCATTTTATTATTGTGACTAACTTATGGTGAATTGAGTATGATTGTGCACGTTGTCGCATTTTGATTTCCAGAAAGATGATATG
The DNA here is from genome assembly GCA_019776745.2 of Taxus chinensis. NCBI lineage: Eukaryota > Viridiplantae > Streptophyta > Pinopsida > Cupressales > Taxaceae > Taxus > Taxus chinensis. Next base: position 724,444,647 of record CM034148.1, read on the forward strand.
CTAGTTTAGAACTCATTGGATATCTTACTAAGTAGTTGATTTATACTTTATTGGACAGGTGCGGTTAACATGTGTAATGAGTGTGCAGGTGACATGTTACAAGAGAACATGAAATTCAGGCCAGCTACGCAATTTTACACAAGGCAGCCCACAGGCTAAGCCCTAGCCATGTTTATTGCTTGAGGCCTTAGCATTAGAATTATTGTTTTTGGGCACCATGGGTGACCCTCATTTGTAATGTAATATGTCTTGTAATTATTAATTTTGCTTAGGGTGTCTAGTTGTGTTTTTAAACTTGTTTTGGGGAATTAATGACCCCACTTGCATTAAGTTTTGATTTAGATTAATGATATAATTAATTTTTAAGGTTTAGGGTCACATGTGAACCCTTGGGTGGTCCCCAACACCCTCCAACCTTGTGCCTAATTTTTTCAAACCCGAAATTGGATTATTTCGGGCATTTTTAGGGGACCCCTTTTTAGTTAGGGAGTTCCCTTAACATAAAAATGAGCCCTTGGACCCCTACCTAAATAGGTAGGGGGCTTATTTCCAAGGCTAGAGGCAGTTTTCCCTCCCTTTTTACCTCTTGTTTGGTCACATCCATGTAAGGGGTGTGGATTAGATTGCTTGTTAAGAGTTGCACTAGAATTGTCTTGTTAGCATTTTGAGTAATTTGGGAGAAGAGGGCAAAAAGACATTTTTACCCTTTCTCTCTTTTGTTTTGGCATCTTTGACCTTGAAGGAGGAGAGGGGTGACACATGTCACCCCCTCATTTGTGAAGATTTTTGCTTGCTCCTCTTCAAATTCCCCTTCATGGGAAAAGAAGAGAACCTTTTTTTGGAGCTTTTTGCTTGGATGCTTGGGTGATTTAGAGCTAAAGGTTGCTTGGGACAAGGAGTGGAGAAGTTAGAAGTTGGAAAGCTTTCTTTGAGGTAGGCTCTTAAGTATTATTGCATGTGTTGTATTCATATTAGTTGTTAGAATTGTTTCTTGAAAATGTTATTGTTGCATGTGGATGTTGGTTATTGTTTGCTTGTTTTACTCCCTCCATCATATGGCATGATGGAATTTTGGAGTTTGTGGGGGAAGAGAGAAGGATTTTTCCCTTTCAATCCTCAAGGATTGCTGGACAAGCCTTGTAGGGTTTTAGTGTTTCCCCTCAAATGGTTTGAGGTGGGGAAGTTGATTCATTTGGCTTGAATCTCCTTCCCCATTCTTGGTAAGGAAACCCATTTGGGGTTTGAAAATCCTTCCAAGAAGGACTTGGAGAAAGGGTGGAGGAATAAGGAGGGTTTAAATGAAATAGGAGCAATAATGAGGGTATGGAGGTCTTGTTATTGGGCTTATAATCTTAGTTACAAATTTTTGAGAATCTCCTCTCCTCTCTTCCCCATTGGTTTTAGAGGGTAGAACTTGGTTTCTCATCTTTTTCATCTTGTGAAACTTGGAGTCTTGTTTTATTCTTGTTTGTTTTCATGTGAATGTATCATTGTTTGTTCACCCTCACTCTTGTGCAAGTTTTGGTTAGTTGTCCTCTTTCCCATGGGCTTGGGGGAGGCTAGCATGCATCCCAACCTTGGGAAAGACAAGTAATGATGCCTATGGTTGGGTGGAAAACAAGATTTTTTCTCCTTGTGGTTTTCTTGAAGGCATGAAGATTGTATCTCAAGCTTGGAGTTGGTGGCATCTTATCCTCTCTTTGTTCTCTCTTTTTGGTGTAAGGCTTTATAATCTCTAAAGTATGGCCATGTGGGATGGTTTCCTTAGCATGAAAAAGCTCCCATCTTGTGTATTGAACACCACTTGTAAGATTGTATTTCATTTGCAAATTAAGAGCCTTCCCCCAATCTTGGAAAGGAGTTGATAGTTTATCTCTTTATGTATTTAAACTTGATTTGGAATATGAAGTATATGAGTATTGAGAGATTGTGAAAAAAAGAATTGTAAAATATTGTATTCCTTTAAAATACATTTAATAGAAGTATTTTTTTACATCTCTTAAACATGCCTCGTCCTTGGAAGTTTATTTGACAAAAAGGGATTGTTATTTGAAATGAAATCTATGTTGCTATATGGAGTTTACTAGTTAACATTGGAAGAAACTATTATTATTTTGGAATGTACATCTCTTTGAAAATTATCATGGATTGAGGAAGCTAAGTGAAACTACTTTTAATTTTTTTTTTTTTTTTTTTTTGCTACTACCATATGTTTTTTTTTAAATCTGGAATACATATTCTACATAGGATTTTAGAAAAGAAGATAATCTCATTTGCAATATTGTATTTTTGTTTATTTTCAAATTGGGTAAAGCTGTTAATGGGAGTAGTTGTATTATTTTTTTTTTTTGCTTCCTTTTAGCTTTAAAATAACAAATAAGAATTCAATTTTTTTTTTTTTTGAAATAGATTGTTTCACATTGAAATACTCCCAAACATTACAAAAAATATATATAGTGAACTTTGTTTATTTTAACTGAACTAATCATGTTAGAACAACTATATCCATGTTTCTTAGTTAATATTATTATTATTCCAGTAAAATAAACTATATATATATTATATATATATATATATATATATATATATATATATATATATATATAATATACATTTTCATATTATTAAAAAAAACTAAAACAAAAATTAAAAAAAATAAAATTATAGCAAAACAAAAAAGTGGGGAGGGCCAAACCCTCCCCACCCCTACGCTGCCCCCATCCTGCTCCACCCCACCCGCCCTTGCTACTGCTGCAGCCTATCTCCCCCACACACACATCACCCTAAACCCCCCCACACACACTCCAGCACTGCCCCGACCTGCCCCTCCTCCCTTTACGCGATCTACGCCCCTTCTCTGACCTGTCCACGCCTCCCTCCACCCTGTCACCTGCATCCTCCTCCACCTAGCCATTTTCCCCAACTCCACACACCCCTGCGCGTCCCCTGTCACCAAGTATGTCACCCGCCACCCTCCAAATCTATGGCCAAAAACCCCTCTCTCTACAAATCCGCCCCCTCCCTTCTCTTCTCTATAAAAAAAAAGGAAAATAAAATAAAGAAAATAAATATACGTATTAAACAGAGAAAAGAAATGTTTAACTGATATTGTATGGATCTTCATCAATACAATGTAAAATTCAATCAAATTCCATAATCCCTCCTCCAACCTACAAAAGACAAACCCAAAACAAAGATGAGAAGAGAAGAATAGAAAGAAGGAAGAACATAAGGAAATCTAGGTCATCTTTAGGGTTTTTTTTTAAATCAAGGGCCAGGATCAGATTAGATCGAAGGGTCCATGTTTGCTCCTCCACATTTTAATATATGAGCATTTTATGAGAGTGAGAAAACAAAATTTAAAGGGGTATGTGGACATTTAAACTTAAAGAAGGGAAAACTAACTGAATAACAAAAAGGGAAGTTTAAATTTATTTAAAAGGTTGTGTAAACTTAATTAAATTGGTAATTTCAATAAATACCCAGGAGAATAAAACAAGTAAGTTGTTATTGGGCTAGGGTCTTTAAATTTTGGGGTTAGTTAATAATTAGTATAAACTAATTATTAACGGGAAAGGGGTTAAACCAAAACATTAATACTTATTGGTTACTTTAAAAAAAAAATTATCCCAATTTTTTTTAGCAATTTCTAGATTGTTTCTGTTGTCCCAAGGTGGGGCATTACAACTACTAGGGGCATACATTTTTAACATTTTCTCACATATAGGTGCTATTATTCAAATGTTTAATATGTTAATTTCTCTTACATCATTCACTCATTACACATATCATGTTATATTATTTATTACTCTAACATGCTAATGGGTGCTTCATGTGTAGTATTTATTTTATAGGTCACTTCCAAACTGAGATCCATCATATTACTTGTTTATTGCTTTACATGCTTGCTCTATTTTGTCACTTATTTTTAGGACAATACCTTATGTCACTTGATTGTTTCTTATTGGCATTGAGTACCTCGATTGTCTTGCAACATCCTGAGTGGTGTCCCATGTATACGACATATTGTTTCCCACAAATTTTCTATTTGTGTGTTCTTGCATGTTTTTGCTCACATTTACCGTGTTGTTTTCCGATTGCTTGTTACTAACAAACTGCTAGTTTCTCTATTATATTACTATGTATGTGCCATGGTATACACCAAACACACTCCCTTATTTTCCTTGCAGGAATCCTCCAACATAAGCACATAAACTATGGGTCCTTTTTTTTGGTTCATGCTCACATTACTCCTTATTACACACCCCAAACAAGGGGGGAAAATATTGGGTGATATTTTACCCTCACAACATATCAAAACAAGGAAAAAAAACATGTATAAAATAAAAACAGGTCAAAGACTTGGAAAATGACTCAGAAATAGAATTGGGTTAGGAAATATAAAGGGAATAAAACATACATCAAGGACCATAATGTATGGATATTATGGCCCATTCCACATGCTTCTGTATTGGGGTAAGATTAAATAATTTTCTTAGTTTGTATAGTTTTCTTAGGGACATTTACACGTTTTTTATTCAGTTTCAATGACAAAATACATGGTACAATTCATGTTATGGTGGCACAAAGGGTACGTGTAAGATAGCATTTCCCCAATAAATTATTTCATCAATCACAAATCAATTAGGTTTGTGTTCATTTGTAGTGGTACTATTCTGTGGGTCTTGGGAAGTGTCGAGGTGATTGTTATCCTTATAGGCTTGACTTCCCATTTCTCATATTCTTACGGAGGAATGCAGAGTGACTAAAACACTCCCCATATAGTTCTCTTCATTATGCACGATACATTTGCACTTATTTCTATTCTCCATGGAACATTCCACTTGGGGATTGATCACCACCAAGTCCTTATAACTAGCTCCAACACAAAGTTCAACAAATCTCTATGGAAATGGTAGTGGGAGTAATCTCTCCTCCTCTCTTGAAAAACAATCAGGTGTACTCTTTCCTTTGTTTTAATTTTCTATTTTACATATTTATATTTTCACATTAATTTTAAAGTTTTCAAGTTAAAGTTTTTTTTCTTATATTATGTACATTGTCTACAATATTTTCTCTGCAAGTTCTCATCTTTACAAAACAAACACAACTTGAATAAAGAAAAATTCCTAGCACAAATGCAAGGTGCTCTGAGAAAAGGAAAAGTGTGTCTACACACTTAGGTGACTTTTCCTTAAAGCATACATTTTTTAATTCCATACTTAAAGGGGGGATGTAGACAATCATTTTGGTAATTCATGACTTGAAAAAACAAAAATTATACAACATGTTTGCACTAGTCCACACTTGCTCAATTTGACCAATTATCCTATCCTTAGGTACATCTTGTTCATTCTTGCTTGCACATACAACCTACTTGTTTTTGTAACGGTCATATTACTCCATCAAATTAGGTTATACCCTTACACAATGCAATTGAAAATTCTAGATCATTTGCACATGCATTTGGTACCATTGTGGATAGGAAGGGGCCATAACGCCCATATGTTATGGGCATATGGGCCAAACTCGTCACTTTGGTACATTTCCCTCAAAAGGTTCCTTTTCTCAATTTGAATTCCTTTGGTAAAATTCTAGTCATCCTTTTCCGAGTTTTCTAGATCTAGAAAAAACAAACAAACACACACACACACACACACACACACACACACACACATGCAAGTTATTTATCTCTCATTGAAGAGGGAATTCATTCTACTTGGCACCTAACATCCTAATGAGAAAACATTAAGAGTAGTAATAAACAGAGCTATTCCAAGCCTCCCTTGAGATTTATATACTTTACATACTCATTCTAGGGAATTCATCCACTCGGTTCAGTAAGTAAAAAAGGAAACATCGACATGTCAAAGTTAAGTCAGGCTAAGGAAAGTATCAAGTACAATCTTATTGTTACAAGATCATGGTTATCAATTTGGTTACATACATTCTAAATATCACATGTTAGGTGAGAGTGACGTATGGTTTGATACCTCTTTAGAGTAGTGGTAATGGCGACGGTACAAATGGGTGCCAAAAATCCACTTAACATTTATTTTGTAGGTCTCTCTCTCTTTCTCCATCTAGGGTTTTGAAGAATGGATCAATTGTATGATGAACATCACACAATATCAGAGGTCTAGATTCCAAATAGGAGAAAAATAGAAAGCAAAAATTAGACACGGGAATTTGTAGAGGCTAAAAGTATAGAGGGACCAAAGCATATAGAAAGGGCCATATTGGGGGTACGCTTTGGGCCATACAGCTAGTTAGGTCACATTTTTAGTATTGAGGCCATGTCAAACCATTTATTTACTTTTATAGTCATAAGATCATCTCATATCAATACACAGTCTGAGATATCATCTAAGTCCTCTTATCCTTCTCATTGTTGGTAATTTGTTGCATTGTTTGTAATTGTTTAACTTTTTTCATATGATTATTCTTTATATTGTTGCAATTAGCATTGGAAACTAATTAATCGGGATACTATACCATTAGTTACTATCCCCAAGATATTTATGATCCAGGTTATAGTTTTAGATGAATAATAAAATATAATCTTACAGTGTATTTATTATTACATGAAGTCATCTTTCCAAATAGTAATAATATATTCCCCAAAGCATAATCCTTTAACTGTTTTATTCAAATACAATTAAGTCTTTGTAGATAAGTTTGTACCCGTTTCGAAGGTCATCACTATTATTGAAGGAATTTATAGGAAAATAATATGGTAACATCATTAGAGGGCCTTTTCCTCTAACCACAAATCCTTTCAGATCCCTCACACACCTTTTATCCAATGAGAGTGTCCCTACCCTTTCATGAAGGTAATTAATGGATATAACCAATAAAATAAGACAAAATCCATTTCGATAAAAAAATATTTTCAACCACATGTAGCTCCATGCTAAAAATTAACATATGTTAATGGATTGGAACTAACATGATATGACCTTCCCAATATATACTAAGATAGATAAAAATGACCATATAATAGTTGATTCTCCCAAGTACATTATGACTCTAACACTATGCATATACAATTGCCACAAATAGAGGGTAATATTTGGTGATTTGTATAGTATCCCAATCTTTATATTAAAGCTCTTGATGAACATTATACATTTTTCAAATTATCTCATCATCTCATATATACATAATCTTACCAATATGCTTGCATACATAAGAGGATTTAATTTTAAGGAATTAAAAGTCCAATAGAGACCCAAACACTAATTTCAAAGGAAGATTTTATAGCTGTTATGCATAATTACACCGCCATACAAGGCATAACCCAATAATATAATCTGAAGTCTATATCCCTGTTTTTACCATAAGATGTGTGATTAAATTCCAAAGGTTAATTCAAATAGTATGGTTCCAGATATATCATACATAAATCACATCACCAAATAATGTTCGAGCAAGGATAAATGGTAAAACCTAACCCAAGTTTTAGCACAAAACATAAAACTTCCAATGAATTTGAACAAAAATTAATTTTATGTTAGGAATATTTTAACCTCTACAAACAAACTTTCGTTCCCAAAAAGTGTTCATCCATTGAACATTGGTTAACATTTATATCTATTGTCTTCTAAGTTGTGGTCATCATACAAAGTTATGATTATTAACCTAGGTAGGAAAGTGTTCCTAGGCATGTTGTAGACCATGGAAATTACATGAATAAGGAAAATTAATAAAAACAAAAGCAAACCTTCCATTGTAAGTCCCAAAGCCACCTCAAATTAGATTTGAGTGCAAGAGAAGGGTTGAGTGATGCTCCTGTTGGATCTGATTGATTTGTAAGATTTTGTTGATTTGTGGATGCTCTAAGAAATATCATGAATGGAGGATAGATCAAGTTATGAGCATGAAGAAGAATTATTTGACATGATATGTGTATAATAACAACATGAATGATTGATTGATTCACCAATCAATTACACTGAATAACGGTATGAACTCTCAAGATTTTTTGTGGATGATTTGTGAAGGAAATACCATTGATTTATAGTTGAGGAAGGTGAATCCTCAAGATAATATTAGATTGATTTGTTTGGAGATAACTAAACATGATCGATTTATTTATTTGATTTTCCAAATTGATTGAAGAGTGGAATTGTTGTTCTAGATTTGCATGGATGAGTCATTATTGAGTTGGAAAGGGGTTACACATGTTTTTGACTATTAATTCCATATCTTTTATTTTATTCACCCAAAAAGTGTTGTGAATGATTAGATTTTGGAAGAATGTGATTTGATTTTGGATTGACATGACTTGGGAGATATTTTTAGTTAACTCAAATGCATGATTTGAGTTAATTTAAACAAATCCTCTTGATTATCATAATGTTTTTTTAGCTTTAGTCATGACTTTAGTCAGCTTGAGTTGAGGAGGTGGATAAGTATTTGAGGATATTTTTATTTATTTAAATATGAAAGTGGATTTGTGAGGATCTATTTAATTAATTTGATATTAAGTTTGCTAATAAAATTAGCTAAGGGGGGTGATAGTGTGCATGTAGACAATAAATCATGCACTTATTACTATTTACTATACCACTAAGTATGTTGTTTTATATATAAGAAAGGTATTCAATGGTGACACACTTCCTAGTCCATCCACTTGATTTGATTGTTTATGTTGCTTCTATCACTTGCATCTATCACTCATACACCTAGTTCTAGTCAGGTCACAGGGATTCCTATCTTCCAGTCTTCACACATTTGTCATTAGTTGTCTTTGGAAAATAGCACCTAGGACTGGACACTAGCACCCAAGTGCTCATCTCCCCTTTGTTTTTGATCATATTCTTGACATTTGTAATTGGTCTTTTTAATTTTCCAACTCCTATCTTGAGGTAATAGTCAGCATGTCGGGTCATTAGTGTCGAAATTCAAGTAAGAGATCCCTATATAAACACAACATACATACCATTACAAGGGAGGGAAATTTATATCAAGGGATATCTATCTACATATCAAAGGGACTACATCTTGGGCTTATTACTCTGAATACACATTGCATATGAAGGTAAGTTCATTTTTTCCATCCACACATTTGCATTCTATCTAGCTACTACTCACTATCTTGGCATCATCGGTGCAAGGGAAACCTAGGAGCACTATTGCACACACAAACACATAGAACTACATTGGGTCTGAGATGTAGTACAATGATAAGTCATTATTTCACTTGTTTGACAGCCGGAGGACAATCTGACCCTTCATTTTACATCTTTCTTTTTTAGGATTTGATGTAGTTCAAGGGTTTTGCAGGAGATTATTTGTGTTGCATATTTGTAGGTACTTTGGTGATCCAAGTACGACATATAAGCGATCAATGATGAGTAAGTGTGAAAACCTAACGACAATGCTAAAACTACATTCTAACCTTTTTGGAAGACTCCAACACCCTACAGAGGTCTAGGGCATCTACAGGTGCCCCCGCCCTTAACTAGGAGCCCGTGTCCCAACATTTTCAATGTCTCTACATTTTTCTGATCATGATTATGACATTTCAAGTTATTGTTCCATCAGTTCTCCCAGTCCAGACACACCTTAGGATAAACTAAATCAAGGTAAGTGCCCTATCTGTTTCATTTTATTTTATAGTTACATCTAATAAAATTTCCTAGCATCTATATTTCATTGTATATCACTGTAGCAATCTTTGCATTCATATTTGAATAAAATATACAAATTTTATTGAATAAGTGTAATAGAATTAATTAAATTTATCTAGAGAGGAATAATGGGTTTAATAAGATTTTTGAATGTTTATAACATGTAACAATTATTTTGGGGTGTCTATACATGTGTCATAATGAAATAATATGTAACCTCTACATTTATTTTATAATTAGTCTTAAAGAGTTATTATATGATGTCAAGATGTCAGAAGATAATTTATACCTTAAAGTTGGATCTCATGCATTTGAAAATATAACTCCTACCTAATTATATTCCTTAATTAATAATATATGGTTCATATTTTGTATGATAATTTAGATTCTTCCTTTTAGATTAATATGAATATCAACACCAAGTTTTGTTTGAGCCAAAATAATTAAATGTGAGTTAGGTTATGATCCTGGGTCTCCTAGGCCACACTTGACTTCAAGACACATAATGGGACATTTTTTTACCATTCAATGAACTTGGAATGCATGTAAACTTGTAAAAAATTCCTATTAATTCATATTAATCAAACTCTTGATGAAAAAGTTATGAATGCACAAGTTAGGAGATTAAAATAATATTTTAGTCCCCAATAATATTGTTTTAATATCTCATGAGGATATGGGAATTTATTCATTACACACTTGATCATAATTAACATAAGTACAAGTCAATATTGCACCCAAGATAATAGTTATAACCCAACAATTTATTATTTTTGTGAGCTAGGAAAATACACTGATAACAAGAAAGCAAAAAAACTATCCAGATACCTTCTCCTTCCTAATTTCATCACAAACCTCATAATGGGAAATGAAATGTGGATGAACCTTGATTATGGAAATGTAGGTGCTTCCTTTGAACTGGAGCAAGGCCTTCTCTGCAACAAGATCAACTTACTTTGCACCAATGGATATAAGAATTATGGATTTGGAATGCTTCAAGATTAGGCTATTTGGGCATTAAGATGAGGTGGAAATGATGCTCTATTCTTAAAGGATGCAAGAGCTTTGACATGATATTCAAGCTTATTCTTAAAGAGGGGGTGTGAAGCTATATTTATAGTCTAGAAGTGGGATTAATTTGGGGGTTTAGAGTAATCATGATTAGGTGAGTGGGAGACATGAGGAATGGTCCAGAATTAAAATTAAATATTTAATTTGCAAGTGGGGGACATGGGGAATATTTGGCTTGTGGGGAAGATTGGGTTTAATTTAGGGGTTAAAACGGATTAATTAATTGACTAACATTGATTAATTCAATGTGCATTTTTTGGGAAATGGAATGGTGGAATTAATTGATTTAGGATAGGTATGAAATTGGGGTGTCTACATTTTCCCCTCTTTGGAAGGGTACTATGAAAGTAGTGTCCTTTCAAAGAAAGTAGACGAGATGGATGAATATGCCCTAGGTGATAGGATTGAATATTTTTAAGAGATTGTTCTTAAGAAAGGTGTTCCTTTGGTAAGAAGTTATTAGAGGAAAAAATGAGAAAACATTCTCTAAGAAATAAGTAGAACAAAATTTCACTTGTAAGAATGGGGGAATAATTCAATCTACTTTTACTAAGTAAAAAGTAGAGAAAATGTTTGCTAGGGAGAGTAAAAGGTGGCAGGGGATGGATGTCATGGTATCGTTGAAGACAAAAATGCCATGGGAAGATGTGATTATGGATAGATGTGATGATGCCCCCTCAAGAGGGACGACAAGGATGGAAGAGACGATGGAGCTCTCAAAAAGAAGAGAGGTAAATTCTGCGGAAAGGTGGATGAGAATGGGGTGTGAGAGAATGGAATGACTACACTGCACAAATGGGGAAATGATTCAATCGAACTTGAATTCTAGGTGTGAGGATGTGTTGAAGGACATAATGGGTAAGAGTGGCAAGAGAATAAAAAAAGGAATGAACATGAGTAGTGGTTGATTATGAGAAGGGAAAGAAATGTCAAAGGTGAAGGAGACAAGGGTATGGAATAGATTGGATGGAGAAGGAGGGGGAGAAAAAAGGAATGAAAGAGGTAGAAGAGAATAAAATAGGGATGAGAGGAGAAGAAGGGAATGATGACAAAAAAACAAGAAGAAGATAATAAAATGACAGAGTGGAGGGTGAATTTATGAAAAAGGGAGAGAGAGATTCAAAATGAAGGGATTGGAATAATGAAGAAGAGTGAAGAAGAATAAGGGAGAGAAATGATGGAAAATGAAAGAGATAATAGATATGAGAAAAGAAATAAACTATAGAAGTAGGAGGTGAAGAAGACAAGGATATGGAGAATGAGGAAAGACAAACAAGAAGGAGAAGAAGATATGAGAGTAGTGGGTAAAAGCAAAAAAAAGGGAGACAAGAATGGAAAAATGAAGGAGGTGAGGATGATGAAGAATTTAAAGAAGACGAAAGAGGTGGTAGAATAGATAAAAGAAAGAAATGAAAATGGACCAAGAAGATGTGGAGAAGATCAAAGAAAAGAAGAGAAATTGGTACAAAATGATTGAAAAGGTAGGGGTGATAGAGAAAGAAAGGGAAGGGTAGGAAGGAGGTGAAAATTATGGGGGAAGAAGATATGACATGGTGGATATAGGGAGAAGATTGAAGGAACCTGGTCATCGTGAGGAAGACTGAGGTAAAAAAAAAATGGAACAGACCGCATGGAAATGCATGTGGAGGGTGCGATGATAAAAAAGATGGGATAACATTGAAAAATCAGGTTATCAATGGGGAAGTAAGAATGAAGTGTGAGAGAAAAATGGGAAGATGATGATACAAAGGAAGTGAAATAGGAAAAAGAGTGGGAAGGAGAGGAGGATAATAGAGAAAATGATGCATAAGGAAGGAAATCAAGAATGAAGATATTTGGTAAAGAGTGGGTAGTATCAGGAATGTAAAGAGAAGAAATATGGGAGGAATGACACAGATTGGAAAAAAAGGAGAGATGCAAGAGATGAGGATACAAGGATTATGAGACAATAGACAAAGGATGTATGATGAAGACAATAAATATATTGAAGAGGGAAAAGGGAAGATGGAGAGGTGGGGAAGAAGCGACAAGAAAGGGTGGGGGTGGAAAAAGGGGGGGAGGGAAGAGGGAATGGGGGATAGAAGAGAAAATTCCACTGAAGGGACGTTAGGGGAAGTCCACCAATAATGATGGGTGGGGAAGGATGAGAGGAAAAGTGTAGAAAGTTAAAAGGGTAATGGGGAGTAGGAGAGGCAATAATAGTGAAGGGACATTAGGGGAAGTCCACCAATAATGATTAGCAGGGAAGGATGAGAAGAAAAGCGAAGAAAGGGAAAAAGTTAGTGGGGAATGGAAGAGGCAACCCAAACGAAGGGACATTAGGGGAAATCCACCAATAATGATTGGTGGGCACAGAATAAGGAAGGAATGAAGAAAAAATGGAGAAATTCAACGAGAGTGAACAAGGCCATGTAGAATGAGGATGAGTGAATTTTAGGTGTAGTCCACCAATAATTATTAGCACGTAAATGGAAGATGATGATGAAATAATGTTAGGGGAAGACCAACAATAATGTTAGGTAGTCATGGGGGTGGATATGTGGGAGAACTCGAGAAGATGAAGTGAGAAGAGTGAAGAAAAGGTGAGTGATGAGTTGTGACAAGGTGAAGGTGAGGAGAGGATGTAAAGGATGAGGATGAATGAGGTGAAGATGAAGAAACAAGACATGAAAATAATGGGAGGAAACGGTATGAAAGGATGATGGATCAAGAAGGGGAAATGGGGGAAAGGAACATGATTATAGGTGGAAGATAGGTAGACACACTCTGTGATATGATAGGTTGAGAAAGGATAATGGTAGGAGGAAAATGTGGTTGGTAGGGGAGACCAGAGGAAGAAATGATCAATGGAGGGAATGAAAATGAGGCAAGGGAGAAGTTCTAGAATGACAAGTTCAACTTAAGGAGGACCCTTAAGTAAGACTATCATGCGTTGGAAGTGGTTAAGTAAGATTTCCAAGCGAGGGATGATGGAGATGAAAAGTGGGAAAACAAGAGGTGGTATTTGTGAGAATGAAAGAGGAGGTGAAAGGATATGATGATGGGGGACTGACAAGAAAATGTGGATGGTGAGAATGTGGAGTTTTGGGGGAGTGCAAGATGATAGATCATCCTTAAGAGGGACTCTTAAGTAAGATTTCCATGCCGCACAAGTGGTTAAGTAATATTTCCAAGTAGAAGATGACAACATAGGTAATGAGAAGATGGGATGATAGGGAATGCCAAGAAAAAGTGAAGGGTGGAGATGTGTAGTGATGGGGAAAGGCAAGATGAAAGATCATAATTAAGAGGGAATCTTAAGTAAGATCGTCATGCCGCATGAGTGGTTAAGTAAGACCTCCAAATCGTTAGTGATGATATGGAAGGTGAAAGAAAATAATGTATTGGGTACAAGGGTGGAATTGTTGGTTGGAGTATATGGTTATGATGAGGGATAGGAGAAATAAGATGGAGGAAATATGATGGGATGGGGGAGGGCCATATGGCATATCAACCTTAAGAGGGAATCTTAAGTAAGATTGCCATGCAACAAGAATGGTTAATTAGGAGGTCCAAGCCGAAGAAAAAGAATGATGGGAAGAAGTAAGTGATTGATGGAGGTGGTGGGAAGGGGGTATGGAAAGATGGGCTGAAGGGGAACCCTCAAGTGAATTTTCCATACTATGAGAGTGTGTAAGTAAGATTACCAAATGAAAGATGGATACTAGGAAGAATGAGAAAAGGGTGAATGGTATAGTGCAATAGTGGAACAAGAGGTGAGAGGAGGTGATAACAAGGAAGGAAGGAAACAAAGGAGTGTGACATGAATTGATGGAGGAACATATGCGGTGTAGGATGGAAAGTGTGAGGGGAATCCTTAATTGGGATGCCCACGTGGTGAGAGTGATGAGGCAAGAATGATAAGTGGAAGATGCGGAGTGGAAATATGTATGTGGTGGTGATTGTTGTCTGATGAAAGAGGAGATGGTGGAGAAGTTTCTACAGTGGGAAGATCTTAGGAAGAGGGTATACCTCAACCAAGAGTCCCACATGGAAGGGGTGATTAAGTAAGATTGTCAAGTTGAAAGCGGAAGAATGAAAGGGAAGAAGACATAGTGGTGAAAGGGGACAAGAATGGTGATAAGGGTGATGTGGGGATAAGTGGCATATGAGTAGAAATGAGGAGTGAGGACGAATGGATCAAATACAAGGTGACCATGGTGGGGGATGAGGAGTTTCTAGATAACGATTGCTACTTGAGAAAGATCCTCAAGTAGGATTCGCAAACTGTAATGGTGATCAAGTAGGATTCCCAAACTAGAGAATGTATTAGTATGGATGAATGTATGGGGTGCAAAGTAAGTTTTTGATCATGCATGAAGATACTCAAGTGACAGAAAGCATCTTAATTTTAATATAGCACATAACAGGATGCATCGTGATATATAAAGATCAAGGAATACTAGACTGTAATATGCATAAGAGCATAGACAGGGGCCATCAAAATGTATGATGCCCCAGTACAATATGCAAGTGCAAGAGAGAGCATAGACAACGGCCATCAAAAAGGTATGATGCCCACGGTACGATATGCAATCATATAACATAAGTATATTAGAGGAGAACACCTAGGATACATAAAATCAAGATGCCCCTGTAATATATCCAAGATACAAGATAAAAAATAAATTTGTAACTAATAATGCAACACAAGAACCTAGTAAACATGTCCCTAATGTGTTCCACAGTGATGATTGATTGGATTGTGCCCCCAAGCAGGGGTACGCAAGGGTTTAGAATGGATTGGATCATTGTCCTCAAACAAGGAAACAATGAGATTTAGAATTTGCCCCAAGTGAGGATTCATGTGAGGGAAAGTGGTTTGAATTTGATAGTCATAAGGTGGTTGGAACATTTGTTGGGGATGATAGTTCAAAGGATGTAAATTGATTGTTGAGTTTTTAGGTTTTTGATGTTTTGTAAATTTTTTTAGGATTTTGTGATTTTCGAATGTTTTTTGGATTTTGAGATTTTCTAATGTTTTGGATTTATTTTTGAGATTATTCAAATGTTTTTGTATTTTTGATATTTTTCAAATGTTTTGGAATTTTTGGATGTTTATATTGTTTTGGGATTTTAGATATTTTATACTGTTTTTGGGGATTTTTTGGAATTTTATGGACTAGAATGCAAACTTCTTATGAGAGGTGATAAACAAGGGTATTGTCCATATATACCATGTTCCTCGTGGTAACCCATGCTTTGAATAATACGAAAATTCTCACTCCATTGGTAGGATATGTTGGTGATGACAAGCTTAAAATAATTCCAACTCCGTTCTTGACTCCACACAAATAGTAAGATGCGAGGGCTCATCACCAAGAATCAAGAAGGACGCATGATGTAGATAATAAATATAAAGACAAGTGCTAACAATAATCCATTTGGGAAATTATGACTCAATTCTTCTTAAGGTTACTGAATCAGTTTCAAAATGACTTTTGCAATTTATAGGTCACATACTAGACTTAGACAGTTACGTGGCCTACTGATTATTAAGATATGAGGTGAAGGGATAGTTCTCTCTTCACTTAGACATCTAAATTACTTCTTGGGGATTTTATAATTGTAAGCACTTTCAGATTTATAAGATTTTGTATTTTTGTAATGACTCCATATGCCTCGCCCCATGCTACTAGTAAGAAGTAAGGGAGTGTCACCGAAGGCAAAACATAGGCGAGTAAATTTTTTTGATTTTTTTGATTTTTTTAATGAATTTTTGAATATTTTTGTAACATTTTTATGCTTTGTGATTTATGAATGACCCTCTATGCTTTTCCCCATGCCACTAGTAAGAGGCAAGGGTTTATCACCGAAGACAAGACAAAGATGAGTAAGGGCACCTCCCTCCATTCCTAGTCTCACACTACTATTAAGAAGTGTGGGCTCAACACCAAAGACTGTGAAGGATGAAAGGTGTGATAGTGAATTATTCATAAGTTATTTGATTTATTGAATTGTACAAAATTTCGATTTTTATTTGGGAAGGAACATCTGCCCCCAATCTCAACCCCACACGACTAGTAGAATGCGAGGGTTCAACACTGAAGATGAAGATGGACGATCAAACAAACTGGGTAAATAAGTTTAGAGCTTTGTTGTGAAAGAGAGAATTTCTTTAAAGGGAATATATTACCATCAGTAAGCTTCTAGGTATGACCATAGGCGAAAGCAACCAAAAATGGGAGACATTATAAGAAGTATGATACTCACAAAACTTAATAGGATCTATATTAACACGTTGTCTCATGATGATGAATATGAAGATGTGATTTTGATAATGAAAATATCTGCCAATGGAATGAATAATTTTAAATTATTTGGAGATGAGTAAGACAGGAGGAATGTACAAGTGGTTGTCTCCTGGAATAGAGAGCACCTCAAGAATAGAATTTCTTTAAATGTATTACATTCATCGGTTCATCAAGTTCTTGACCATCTTTAGTGCCCAATTTATAGGCTCTAGAGCCAAATTTAGTTGTAATTACATAGGGTCCTAACCAATTAGGTTCAAATTTTCCTTGTTTTTCTCACTCTTTAGTGGTATTCTTTTGATTTTATTTGAGAACGAGATCACCAACCTCAAACTTTCTGGGTCGTAAATTTTTATGATAATTGTGTTGCATCCGGTTTTGATAGACTTGAAGATGATTGAGGGCATTAAGTCATTTTTCATCGAGAAATTCAACCTCATTAAGCCGTGATTGTCAATATTTGTCTTCATTAATTACATCTTTAAGGGATATTCTCAAGGATGGGAGTTCAACCTCAACAGGTAAAATGGCTTCGCAACCATAGACAAAGGAGAACGGGGTGGCTCTTGTAGGTATGTGCTAAGATGTGTGGTAAGCCCAAAGAGCAGGGTAAATTTGACTGTGCCAATTTCATCCATATGTATCAACAATTTTTTCCATGATGGATTTTAAAGTTTTATTGGTTGCTTCTGCTTGGTCGTTACCCTAGGGGTAGTATGGAGTAGACCATTTAAGTTTGATGTGGAAATTCTTGGTGAGGTATTTTACACCCTATTTTTTAAATGATTTTCCATTATTTGTGACAATAGAGGATGGAATGCCAAATTGATAGATGATATTGTTAAAAATGAACTTTGATATTTGGCTGCCAGTAACATAGGTGAGAGGCATAGCTTCTACCCATTTAGTGAAGTAATTGGTAGCGGTAATAATGAACTTATGTCCATTAGACAATGTTGGTTTGAGATTTTACCGATGAGAGTCAAGCCCCCATTGAGAGAAGGGCCATGGTGTGGTGATCAATTGCAATGCTTGAGAAGGTGTTTGGATAAGGTTTCCATGTTTTTGACATAGGCTTGACATTATTTGATAAAATGACATGCGTCATTCTCCATGGTGGGCCATATAATACCCAACACATAGGATTTTCTTGGCAAGAGCCATACCGTTTGTGTGTACTCTACAAATACTAGAGTGGAATTCAGTTCGAATGCTAGATGCCTCCTCCTGATTAAGACATAAAAGTAGGGTGACATCGTAACCTTGTCTATAGAGAGTGTTTGCTAAAATGGTGTAACGAGAGGCACATTATGCTAAAACTCATTTATGACTTGGTTTCATATTGGTAGGAAACACTTTGTCGTGGATTAAATGTTAAATATCATGGTACCAAGTGTCATTAGGACCCACGATCTCACTTACCATAGTATTTTCAGGTAGATAATAAGAAGGCATTAAGAGATGCTCTACGAGAAAATGTTCTTGGGGTTGATTGGATGTGATTTCTAATAGAGATCCAATAGTATCCATAATATCTGTGGATTTCTTACGAATTCTAGGGATTTGGTAAAAAATAATCAATTGAACATAGCTTTAGAGGCTATCTACCATGCACTTATATGGAATAAATTTTTTTGTCTTTGACTTGGTATTCGTTGGTAACATGTTTAATGATAAGTAAAGAGTCGCCAAATACAACCAACTCTTTAAGATTATAGGATATAACGAGTTTTAATCATGCTATGAGAGCTTCATACTCTGCGATATTATTGGTACACAAGAATGCTAATCAAAATGACTTGGGGATAACATGTCCGCAGGGTGTGATAAGAAAGATACTAGCTCTTGATCCATGTAGCTTACAAGATCCATCAAATAATGGAGTTCAGGCTGGCGTGATGTCTTCATACAAAATCTCTTCATCAGGAAATGTAAAATGAAGCGATTTTGTTCTGGGAAAAGGTGCCTCAACAAGTTGGTATGCGAGGGCTTGTCCTTTAATTACTTTATGAGGAATTAACTTGACATCAAATTCACTAAGTAGGATAACCCAACTAGACATTCTACCCGTGGGGATAGGTCAAGATAAGAGATGCTTGAGGGGGTCAAACTTAGCGATCAATTTGGTTGTGTGATTGAGCAAGTAATGACATAGCTTATGGAACACAAAATAAATTGTCAAGCATACTTTTTCAATTTTGGAATATCGTACATCATGTTCAATAAGTGTTCGACTAAGGTAATAAACAACATGTTCTTTTTCTTGATTGTTGTGTTGTGTTAGCAAAGCTCCTATAGCATGCTCAGTGGCAGATGTATAAAGTAATATGGGTTTATCTGCAACTAGTGACATAAGGATAGGTGGGCTAGAAAGGTATTCTTTGAGTTTAGTGAAATAATCTTGGAAATATTAGTTCCATTGGAAATGTGTATCTTTCTTAAGTAATTGATTAAAATGATGACACTTATCAGCTAACTGTGATATGAAACTTATAATGGATTGGATTTTTCCCTAGAGAATGCATAATTGTTTGAGATTTTGGGGAGGAGGAATTTCCATGATGGATTTGACCTTTGCGGGATTGACTTCTATACCTCTTCCTGAGACAATAAATCCTAATAGCTTTTCAGAAGTCACCCCGAATACACATTTCTTTGGATTAAGGCAAACTTTGTACTCACACAACCTGTCAAATATGCATCTCAACACACCTAGATGTCCTATCCATGTTTTAGATTTTTCTAATATGTCCTCAACATAATATTCCATGATATCATGCAACATATTGTGAAAGATGACTGTCATGGCTTGTTGATATGTGGCACCTGCATTTTTCAATCCAAAAGGCATGACCTTATAGTAGAAGGTGCCCCATGGTTTAGTAAATGTCATTTTGTGTTGATCCTCTTTAGCGATGCGTATTTGATTATAGCCAAAAAATCCATCCATTAGAGAGAGCATTTCATGGCCCACCGTAGAGTCGAAAATCATGTCTATGTTTGGTAAGAGAAAGTCGTCCTTTGGACAAGCTTTATTGTTATCTTGGAAATATGTGCATACTCTAATGCTGAGAGTTTTCTTGGCTATAGGCACAATGTTGGATATACATTCAGAATAGTTTTACAAACAATGCCACCTTGGGGTGCATTTTTGCGTAATTTTTGTTTTACAGGCCTTAAATCCAAATGTACCACAAGATGATGTACTATGAGAGATGAATCTAAGCCTGGTATATCTTTATAGGTCCATGTGAAAATGTCTTGAAATTCAATAAGGAGCATTGTGAACTCTACGCATTCCTAGTTAGACACATTGATGCCAAGTTCTAAAATTTTTGGTTGTTCAGGAGTTCCGATGTTAATAGATTTGGTTTCCTTGATCAATATTTTAGATGCATCCTTTACACAAATCAATGCTAGTGGTTGATGTAAGTCATCATTTTCAGGTGATTCAGGGGAATTAGCACACGGTTTTTGTTTGTGATGTTGGGTCCTTTTATTGATATGTTTTTTGGATAAGGTGGTGACAAGATTTTGGCTATGGGAAATTTTGTGTTTTCTCTTCTTATCTGAGGTTTCCAAAGGTAAAGATCCCAAATATTCTATTTCCTCTCCAAAGTAGGAAAATTCATCAAGGTTAATCTCAAATCCTTTTTTATGGTTGGAAAGGGGAATTTGATTGTGAGTTCCAAGGAACTCTTCAATGAGTTCATTGTTTTGAAACATGTCCATGAATACATGATGTAATTGGTCATGGTCTATGAGAGTTGGATGAAGAAGCTCAAAATCAATGAAATTAATGGATAGATGTTCAAAGTAGAGATTTGTTTAAGTAAGGTCTTGAAAAAGGCTGTGCATAGACCCAACATCATTATCAGAATTGGTGGCATTGTCATCACTCGAGATTAATGGAAGAGAGCTGCATTGAGTATCTTGAAATAAAGGTCATGTTTACCATGATTTTTGGTGCAAGTGATTGGATCTAAATGACCTTGTCCATTTAGACCGAGTCCTTTACCCTTCCATTGCATGTTTTTCATCATTTGAAGGAGATTTGGTAAATTGAGGGGACTCATAACAGGGAGCGAATTTGTCATCGTATAACCAAGATCCCGAAGAACTTGGAATATGTTCGTTGTCTATATAACTAAACTTCTTCCAAACCAACTGACCCAATTTGTAAGTGGGATGGATTCAAAGATGCGGAGGCTTGGGTTTTCCATAGGTTTGTGGGGACCTGATGATGTAAAAAGAGTTCACAATGTCTTGGAATTGGTATTCACTACATCCTTTTTCAATGATTTTGAATGTGTGTTTCGATGAACTAGTAGGTACCTGCACTCGGTATAGCAAACAGTTTGGTAGTTTTGAAAGATGGAGAGAATGGGTTATAAGAAGAGGGGGTGGATTAGAGGATGAAGCTTGATTAACCAAATGGGATGGTATTTTAATAAAAGAGGCATTGTTAGATGAAAAAGGTTGATTGAAGGATTAGTGGGAGAGGGGACTGTAGTTAGAAGAGGTTTGATTAGCAAAAGAGAATGGATTGGGAGATGTTGGTTGATTAGAAGATGATGGTTGACTAGAAGATGATGGTTTCAGAGTATGTTTGGGAAGCGCATCTAGATCAACACATCTTTTGTTAGGGATTATATGAGGTGGAGCATATTTATCTGCCGATGGAAAGTAGCGAGCATTTTTATACCATCCTTCGAGGAATCTACAATACTCAAAGGGTTGGGTATTAGCACACAATGTAAATTATTTATCTAAGTGGGGGAATTTAATACATTGGTGGAATGTGGATGGGATGAATTTCATGGCATGAATCCATGGTTGACCAATGAGAATATTATATGTGACTTCTATATCCACCACATAACATAATCATGTCTAAAGTGACTGGTCCAACCTTGAGAGGTAATATGATTGTGGCTTTAGACTTTCTTTCACTATTATCATACCCATGAATGGTTACGATATCATTTTGTAAGTCATTTTCGGTGTAACCTAGGCAGCGTAGGAGTTTCATGGAGCAAATATTCAATGCTACTCCATTGTCTACTAATACACGTTTGACTTTGTGATGAGTTATATAAGCCTCGACATATAAAGAATGGTTATTAGTAATGTTAGGATTAAGAAGGTCAACAGGACCAAATGATAGAATAGGATTGGGTGTTGAAAGATTTGATATTAAAGCTTGAAGTTGTTGTGTCTCTGGGACATGAACATTATTCAATGTTTGTGTAAGGATGCATTGTAGTGCAAGAGAAGAATTAAGTAATTCCATGATGGAAATTTGTGTCATGGTATTTTCTAATTGTTTCATGATGTTGAATGAAGGTGTAGGTTGGGGAGTGGAAGTGGTGGTGGAATTAGATGTTGGATTAGGATGTGGTGTGGGAGACGAAGTAACAGATTGTTTTATAGTGGGGATCCACACTTTTTTATATCTATTGGTGACCACACAGTCAGTTTTGATCTTTATTGTAGCCACTAGATCTTGGTCGTAGTTGATGGTTGAGATGACTGAGTCATACTCAATGTTGTTTGAATGATTGGTCCTTGTCCTTCGAATTATCATCGTGGTTAGGGAAGGGGTTTTTGAACATGTTGAGTTTTTTGTTGGGGGTCTTTGTATCGGAGGTATTTTCAACCTCTATGTCTCTGCGTTCGATCAAGTCTTGGACATAATGGAAGAATTACATGCATCAATTTGTAGAGTTCCCTTTTATGCAGTGGTAATCAAAATATTCATTGTCTTTATACCAATTTAGTTTGGGTTACCCTTCTTCAAAGGGTTTGACGATGGGGTATGAGATCATGTTTACATTTGCTAAGTGATGAAAGATGCTAGATAGGTCTTTCTCCAAGTGAAGTGAATTGTCTTCACCTATCACAGGAGGAGGAGCATCCTTTCTAGGGATGACAATTCAGTTGTTTGTTGGATTTAGTTGTGTTGGGTGGATTGTTTTGAATGTTTCAAACGTGGCAAGAATCATTAATGTTGCCATCATTGACTATATTTTTTTAATGATTAAATAATTTGGATTTGTCCTGGATTTGAGGTGCATCCCTAGGGGGTCGGTCCCTAAAGGGGGGTTTAAGTAAGCCTTTAGAGATGAGGGATTTCTTGATTTGTGTCCCCTTTTTAATGACTTCTTCAAAATTGTTCAAACAATGCATTTGCATATGAAATGATAACTCTATAATGATGTTTGGAATGAAAATATTGATGAATTGTCTCTTTGGCATTAAGTAAGGAAATTTTATTACAATCCCTCACCATTGTTGTAAAAAAGATGAAAAAATATCATTGGGCCTTTGTTTGGTGTTGCAAAGGTCGAGCACGGTTACTTTAGAGTCTAGGTTGAAGGAAAAAGGTTTAACAAATTTTTCCAATAGGTATGTGAAAGCTATGATTGACCCTTCTGGGAGATGAAGGAACCATTCTAAGGCTTATCCTCCCAAAATTTTAGGAAATAATCGTAAAAGATATGTGTCATGATAAGCTACTTCCTAACATTGCATGTAAAATTCCTTGACGTGCTCACAAGGATCACCCTTTCCCTTGTATTTATCAAATCTTGGAGTTTCGAAGGATGATGGAAATGGTAAGTGTAACATTTCTGTATCAAATGGGTAGGGGCATAGTTCTTCAAAGTTGAATTGTTTTGATTGATTTTTTAGCCCTTGAATGGTTTCTTTCATATGTTTCCATTCTTGTGTGAATGGAGAATCGTGTGATGGCACATCAAGGGCTTTATGAGGAGGTTGTTTTGAATTGGGGTCTTTTAACCTTTCAGCTCTAGCAATTGCTTGCTCAAGTTTCCTTTTTAAGTCTTGGATTTTGGTAAATAACTCATCGGTTGAAGAATTATTAAGGTTATTTGGTATTTCTTTATGGTGACTTGATTCACCATTGTTGATGAGGGTCGTCAATCCTCGCCATTAAAAATGTCAATCCAAGTTGGTGTCCAAAGGCTATATGCATTAAGAGAAGAATATCTTGGAAAACAAATCCTTTAAACATAATCCAAACTTGCATAAAATAAATCACACATGCAGAAATTTAAAAGGCACATTTGCAGAAATAAAGTTTGCATGAAAGAAACACACTTGCATGAATTAAAAGGCACACTTGCATAAATGAAATCACACTTGCTTAGATAAATGTTGCATGAAAGAAATGAAACTTGCATAAATGAAATGACTGAATTAAAAATAAACATAATTGAATGAAACACCTGCAGGTTTACAACAGACCGAATTTTCACAATACAAAGATAAAAAAATACAACAGAATGAATTAAAGACAAATGAATAAACATAAACATAAAAACACATATCCATATTCCTTGGAATGAGTGGCCAACTCATTCCTTGAAAGAGGATTTAAATCATACTTCTGAGATCTCAAAACTACAGAATATTTGAGAGGAAAGAAATAGATCTTTATTTCTTTAGAGAAAAGCATTACATATCTAAGTGTGGAAGGTTGCATTTATAATTTATGCATCCAACCATCTCCTTATTTTAGAAAATACAATCTGATCTTATCTTTATTCCAATCCTAATAACTAAGATCTCCATCTCCACAAAATATGGAGAGAGATATATTATTGAAGTTAAATCTTATCTTGCTTATTTTAGGAAGATTTGTTCCCAAACCTTCTCCTTGCTTTTCGGTAAAAAAAATCATAATGGTTTTATTCCTCTACATTATTGGACGGAGGATTTTCCTCAAAATATGATTTTGACCAAACACATTTCTCAGATTTTCCATTTGACTTTGTTTTTTTATTGTGGAACTTTTGACGCTTGTCAAATACACTTTTTCCTCAGACTGTAGTTCACTAAAAGTTATATTTCTCTTGATTGGTAAAACCTGTAGCAAATCTTAATGAGGTTTTTGTTAAAAAAAATTCTATGAATAAAAACCTCTCTCATATTTTCCATTCAAATTTTTTGTTTCTGTTTATGGAACTTTTAGTGCTCGTTTGATACATGTTTCCTCATACTGCAGCTCACTAAAAGTTATATCTCTCTTCATTGGTAAAACTTGTAACAAATATGAAGGAGGTTTTTGTTAAACACATTGCGATAAACAAAAACCTCTCTCAAATTTTTTATTTGAATTTTCTATTTCTGTCTATAGAAATTTTAGTGCTCATCTGATACACGTTTCCTCGGACTGCAACTCGCTAAAAGTTAGATCTCTCTTCATTGGTAAAACCTGTAGAAAATCGGAATGATTTTTTTTGTTAAAAACATTACTATGAACAAAAAAATCTCTCAAATTTCCCATTGGAATCTCTAAGTTTTCACAATCCCTCAAAAAGTGTCATTTCGTTGATGCCAGTTCTGGAACTAAAGCTGTCATTCCTTTTATGCAAGTTTTGGAACTAAATCTGCAAGTTCTGGAACTAAATCTGATTTTTCCATGAATTGAAAGTTCTGGAACTAACTGTCATTCAATTGATACAAGTTTTAGAACTAAATCTATGAGTTCCGGAACTAAACTTGCAAGTTCCGGAACTGACTCTGTGAGTTCCAGAACTAACTTTGCGAGTTCCGCAACCAACTTAAAACAACTATAAATTTTGCATGCGACCTTTGATTGAGATGATTATTTTTTTGAACTTGCATAATTTTTTGAGAGGAATATGAATATGAAATCAGATCTGATTTTAAATTTACTATTCATGATCAATTCCACTTTTCCCAATACTAGCATTATCTTTCCTTTATGGCCTACATACACGGGACTTTGCATCTTTTCCCAAATAATCAATAGGATTAGTCAACAAAATAGATAACAAAATATTTCTAAAGAATGAACAAGATATATATCCTATATTCTATCTTAAGCAAACTATAAGTTCCTAGATTACATTTAAATCCACTTTCAAAGGTAACTTGGAAGGACAAAATAATGGTAATTTATGGCCAATTTATGGCCTCATCAATTGTCTATAAGTTTGTTTAAATTTTCAGTCCCGAAGTCAGGGGGTAGTTTTTCCCCCATGGCTAGGATGTGTAATAGGTATTCGTTCTTGTTTTTCTCTATCACCCATTCTACTTGGTTTTGTTCTTCATGAGTGAGTTATGGTTGTGTAACCTCTTCATCATCATTTTCAAGGTTTAAAGGGTCTCTATGACTATGTGTGAATACCATGATGAGATAGGTGTGTGCCTGATTAATATGTAAAAAAAGGCTATGAAGTTTGAGAAAACATGATTAAGCGCGAGCTATAATAGGTTTGCTTCGGATTTAGCTTGGATAAGCGCTTGATTGTTGATAGGGAGATTAACTCAAGAAAGTTAACTCAATATGATTGTGATATATCTCAAAACAAGCTATTAGTGGATTTGTGTCATGTTTTGTAGATTTGTCTTGAACAAGCTCTTGATTGTTGATAGGAAGAGTAACTTAAATAGGTTGACTCAACACACTTGTGATATAACTCAAAATGATATACGAAGGAATTTGTATCAGATGCAATTTAGATAAACTTCGACAATTGACGAGATAATGAGTGAACTCAAGCAAGTCACTCAATGTCAGTTTGATATAGCTTGAAACAAGCTATGAAGGATTCGTTGGTGGATGGATCTTAAACAAGCTTGAAGATTGATGAGATAAGGAGTGAACGTAAGTCACTCAATATCAGTTTGATATAACTTGAAACAAGATATGAAGGATTCGTTGTTGGATGAATCTTAAACAAGCTTGGCAATTGATGAGATAAGGAGTGAATACGAGTCACTCAATCTTAGTTTTATATAGCTTGAAAAAAGCTATGACGGATTCATTGTTGGCTAAAGCAAGCTAATGAAACCAATGTAATGTTTTGATCTTTGTTGTTTGATTGATTCAATGTTTTTTTGGTATTGATTATGTTGAGAAATGGTTTTGTGGAACATGACTAGGATTTGAACTTTACAAAAAATATGGTGGTATCATCTAAGTTTTATGATAACAACGATGCTAAAATACTTTATTTACAAACAACAAGCAGTCATGTGTATCAAATTATTTTGGCTCAAGAGGTAGATCCTTTGGGAATAATCATTGTTTCATGTAATCATACAATATGTCGTTGAATGATGGATGGAAGCTCTTATCACTCCAAAAAGACTCACCAATTCTTACTTACCTACTTTTGAGTGAATCACCAAGTCTAAGGCAGGTTTTGGGAAAAGGTGGAAGGTGATGGGGGATGAAAGTGTGTATGGTGTCCTTATTATTCCCAAAATATTTACAAGGACGATGCCTAGGCTTCATTGTTACAGCTATATTAGGCGTTAAGTGTAGTAGTAGTCACGTAAGCTTCATGCATAAACGCTTCCCAGAGGCACTGTAAATACCGAACGTTCTGATGAAACTAGGTCTTGGAGTGCAAATGCAAATGTGAATTTTGGTAGTGCATTGCTAGTGAATTCCACGTCACCGGTGTAGTGTTGGTGGTGATAAAATCCACCTCTATCACTTGTAAAAACAAATGATGATGTGATTATCAACAGAGTTCTTTCCAACTTGAAATAAATCATGGCGGAAAATGACAGTGTACCTGAGCATGCTAAATTTTTTTGGTTTTGGAAATTTTATTTTGATTGTGGTATTTTTTCAGGGAGGTTTTTTTTTTTGTTTTTTTGTTTAGGCGTTAAGTGTAGTAGTAGTCACGAAAACTTCACACATAAACACTTCCCAGAGGCACTGTAAATACCAAACATTTTGTTGAGACTAGGTCTCAGAGTGCAAATGCAAATGCAAATTTTGGTGGTGCGTAGTAGTGAATTCCATGTCACCAGTCTAGTGTCGGTGGTGATGAAATCCACCTCTATCACTTGCAAAAACAAATGATGATGTGATTATCAATAGAGTTATTTCCAACTTGAAATAAATCATGACGGAAAATGATAGTGTACCTGAGCGTGCTAAAAAAAATTTGGTTTTGGAAATTTTCTTTTGATTGTGGTAGTTTTTTCGGGGAGGTTTTAATTTTTTTTTTTGTTTTTGGTGAAATTTTAGCGACGCGGTCCTGGGGAAAACAGATTAGTAGTTTTCCTATAAACAAAGTGTTAGAAAAATGATCATGGTTGTTTTTTATTTTTTAGATCACTCGAAGGAGCAGGAAAATAGCATACACAAGCAACAATCAGATAAATATTAATAATGCGATGCAGAAAAATAACGATCAAGATGATAGTTATAAACAGAAAACAAAGCTAGAGGACCTTGCAGATGATGTTAGCAGTTTAAAATGATTAAAGTTCAAATGGCATGGTCCTGCACAACAGAGGTTAGTAGTTTCTGATTTTCAAATGCAAGTAAAAAGAGAATGATAAAAGACAACAGCTTCATGTTTCTAGCTCTCAAGGTAGCTTTGATAAGCATGAGAGAAGAACATACATGCGGGGGGGTCGTGATTAACAATTAGCTTCATAAAAAATTAAAAAAAGAACGATGTCAATACATTGACAAGATTCAAAAGTGTTAGACGACAATGCAAGGTGTTTAGACAATGACGAAATGATTAGAAGACAACGCCAAGGTGTTTTGAAAGGTATGGGGAACCTAAATTTGTAACTAGCGTGAGTGGCAAAAGGTTAGAAAAATTCAAGAAAAAGAAGTTTGCATCGTGTATGGGTTTCAAAATTTAGTATTTGATAATGAAGGAAGGTAACTGAAGTGGCATAAAATCCTGTAAAATTAAAGAACACAATTAGCACACATGGTTAGAAAATATGAAATTGAAGGTCTTAATTGTTGGAAAAGTTTCTAATTAGATAATGAAGCTAATTAATGAACAAAAACTAGTGTTGTGGAAAAGATCGAAAAGAACAATTGGGATGATTAATTGTGAATTGATGAATAGTGACGATTGGGTAAACAAAGGGGAAATAAACAAGTTTAATTGATTAACTACAAATAACTAATTAAGTAACGATGTTAATCTAAGTACCTACGTACATATTATTTAAGCGTCAAAAGTAAAATATTAACAAATTAAATAAAGAGTGAACTAAAGAAAAATATTAACAAATTAAGTGTCAATAGGATCTTTAGGGAAAAAGAAAAAAAATCTGATAGAGTGGGGAATGTGATTATGGGAGATTTGATTAGTAATCTTTCCATTATTAGATTTAAGGAAGATAAGAGTGTTCCAAATGGTGAAAAGGAAATCATTCAAGCTCTGGGAGTTGGTAAAAGCTTTCAGCAGAGTTTTCTATGGAAGAAGAATATCAGGGAAAATGTGAAGTAGGAAAAACCTATGGCTAGATGGATGAAACTTAATTTTGATGGTGATGCCAAAAGCAGTTTGGGTTTAGTAGATGTGGCTGATATTATTAGAAGGGACAATGGTTCTTTCTTTATGGCCTATGTTATGCCTACAGGCAATAAAACTAATGATTATACGGAGGCCTATATAGTTTTGCATGGTCTAAAGTGGGCTAATCATTATCAAATTAGGAAACTTTATGTGGAAGGGGACTCTATGTACATACTTAATGCAATGAAGGGTAAATCGAAATATCATGTTAATTTGAATGCCATTATGAATGATATTAGGGATTTATTACTGAATTTTGAGGAGACTCGTATCGCACATGTGTATCGGGAAGTGAATTCTTATGCAGACATGCTGGCCACTTATGGTGTATGAGATCATGATAATCAAATATGGCAAGATGAGGTGGATCTTCCACCATAAAATAGGATTTTCCTTCATGCAAAGTGACATTTATGGAAAGCATGGGATTGGTATTTGTGTAATCCTTGTTCTCATTAGCATATGTGTGGGCCCAAATTTCTATTATTTTACTCTCAGGTTGGTTTTATGAGGGCAATTTTCTGTTTGGTCTGGTTTATTGAAGATGTTGTATAATTCTTCCATCATGGGTGGTAACAGAGTGAGAGTGGAGCCTTCATCCTGTTCGACTATGGAAATAGATACGGCTATCTGGGACATTTAAAAAAAAAAGGGGAGTTACTCATTTATTTTAGAAGCTTCAGGGTTTTGATGAGAATGTTTCGAAGGACGCATGTCTGGGATAAAGGGGTTGTGACTATGCATGGTGTGAGCTTGTTGGTTTCAGAGGAGTTGATTGGTAAGGTTACTGATATGGATTGTAATGGATGTAAGGTTTTTAAAGACATAAAGTGGTTTCAGGAGGAAGTTTTAAATTTTCTTGATATTGATGATAAGATTTGTCATATGGATGATGATATAGCCCGAAACTCTCTTTCGTGGCATTGGAATGAGGTTTGTTTTATTATTATGAAGTATTTCACTCTTGATGGGAAGTTTAGGAAGATCCATACCCAACATTTCATGTTTTTAAATCACTTCCATAGAAATAAGAAGGTGAGCATTATGTTCTATCTGTTGGATTCTCTACAAGCTTCAATGAAATATTTTCAAGCGAAGACTATGGATGTTCTATTGCACTAAGGGTTAATTCTTCTTCTGCTCAAAGATGGTACCCCGATTCCTACCAAAAGTGTTGGAATTAGGTATGGTGAAGATTGGGAAGAACATTTGATTCTAGATGATAGGTGCAAACTTAATGTGTTAAAAGAGAAGGCTGAGAAGGAGCTGGATGTGGCATCTGCACTTCAATTTCTTGCAAGGAAGAATCTGGATGAGAGTAATTTGGAGGGTTGAAGTGAAGGAAATGTTTTCATAAATTTCCTTGCTAGTAAAATTGAAAGCCTTGAAGATATGATTACTTGCTTGAAAGTTGAGAATAATATTTTAAACATAGGAGCTCAACATTATGGTGCAGAGCTTCAGATGCTTAGCAATAGGGTGGATATCCTTAAGGAGATGGTTGCAACTGAGAAGGGGAAGAAAAGGATGAGGGAGGTTAGCAACTTCGAGGATGATGATGATTCTGCTAGCAAGGGTGGAGATGTTGGACCGAGTTTGAGGACTTAGGCCAAAACTACTTGAGGGGTCATTTGTGGCCTTTTTTATGACCTTTGTTATGGGTTGTTTTGTTGTTGGGTCTATTGCTAGGTTGGATAGTATTGGTTTCTCATTTTTGTTACTCGTGTAGAGTCAATTCCTTCTTGACTCGATTAGGGGTTTCCTTTTTGGCTAGTTTTTTTGATCAAATTTTTAATGGATATGATCTCATAATGTAAAATATTTATGTATATGGCCCTTGGAGCCTTTCTAAACTTTATTTATAAAAAAACTAAAGTAATCGAATGAAATAATAACTAAGGAAACCTCAAATTGAATTATACTTAACTAAATAAATACGAATGAAGGTGAACTAAATAAAAATTAAATAAAAACAAACTAGTGGTTAACCAAATACTACTCAATTCTTGCAAAACCAATATGACACCCTTGATGGCTTGGAGGATGGTGGTATGGCTCTTAACCACCGTTTCCCATGAATTGTCTATCTTGGAATGTTCGGGGTCTTACAAAATATTGTAGTAAATATGTTGTTCATGAAACTCAACAAAGATTTGCAAATTTGGATGTTTTATTTTTACAGGAGGTGAAAATTATAGGTTTTCAGTTCCAGATGGTTTGTAACTCCATCTGGCCTGATAGCTTGGATTTCTATAGTAATCATGAAGTAGGATGTGGGGGTTTAATTTCCTTTTTTTTCCAAATGGTGGCCCTTGTTAATTGGCCTCACCTACCATTCCATATGGGTCATATTTAATGTTGATGGCTACCCTTTTGGCCTCATTAATATTTACGCCTCTAACGATGCAACCGAAAGGGATGATATATGGCGGTGGATCACCAACACAATTACCAATGTGTATTGGGTCATAAGTGGATATTTTAATATGGTTGAGTCACCCACTGATAAATGTGACCACTTACAGATGAGGTAGAAAGATAGCAAAAGGGAGGCATGGTTTTTTATGCATAATAAGTTTGGATTTTATGACCCTAACACCTCTCGCTTTCCCACATCAGAAGCATGGTTTACCTGGTCTAATCTCTGAGGAGGAACAAATTGGGTACTTAAACGGATTAACAGAGCTATGTTGTCAGCTCAAGATTATTTTGAGTTTAAGGAAATTTATTCCATGCCAGTGGAGATCATGCCTGAATTTGTCCTTTCAGATCACTCTTTAATACGATTTCATATCACTTGGCATGATACGCTCACTTTTTGTCATAAAGGATAATTATTCCTTAATACTACCTTAATGCAACATGGTCCCACACTAAATCATATCAAGTGTGTGTGGAACTTAACTCCCTGGCCTAGTCATTTCCAGTGTTATCACCCACCTATGCATACCAGTTAGACTCGGACAACTAGATTCATTAGAATCTATGACAGACAATTGGCCAAAATCAGGCATCGCTCATACTTTGCTAACAGCTCGGATCTTTGTCGAGCAGTAGTGGTACTTCAAGACAATCCATTATTTGAAACTCTACAAATTCAGGTTATAAAGCTTTACTAGAAAATTCAAATTGTTGACAATTACAATGCCAAGGGAGTGCAGATCTGAGCTCGGCTGCACTGGTTCAAAATTAGTGATCGAGTCTCGAAAGAATTCTTTCTTTCCCTCAAATCCAAGAAACCATTTTAGAAAATTCGGGCCATCATGGAAGGTGGAGCTCAGGTTACCAATCCCTAAATTATGTTGCAAGCATTTGTGCACCCCTACAAGCTTGTGTTTCAAGCTCAACAACCCTTTATAACTCAACAAGTTTCTCTTGATCAATGTTTGGGTGTTGTGTGGTGTAAGTTTTCCGAGGCTCAGAAGGTGATATGCAACCAAATGCTCACCATTAAAGACCTCCATAATGATACCATATAGATGGCCAATGATAAAGCTCCGAGTTGTGATGGGTTCCTCTGCGAGTTCTAAAAAGCCCTTCAAGATTCGGTCGGTCAAGACCTTTTTTAAGTTTATCTTGAGGGATTTTAGAACCAGTCCTTAGGGCCATGAATCAACAAGGGGAACATTAAATTCATTCCTAAAAAAAGAGACCCAGAGAAAATTACTTGTTGGTAGCCTATCACCCTGTTGAATGTCTCCTACAAAATCATTGCCAAAGCTTTTGGTGTGTGGCTTCGCAATATCCTCCCGAATGTTATTCAACTAGAACAAACATGATTCATTCAGGGATGATATATCTTGAATAACATCATTGTTGTTTGGTAGGGCATGAAATGGTCTCGCACATCTAATCAATCTTCCATGTTCATAAAAAATGATTTTGAGAAAGCATTTGATCGGATTGAATGACCGTTTATTCTTGCCATGCTCCAAGCCCTTGGCTTTGGCCCCATTTTTATTCAATCTGTCAGCATGATTTTTTTAGATGCCTCTTCTTAGATCACTATCAATGGCATCATCTCGAAAACCTTTGGGATTTTTCACTCCATTTGACAAGGCTACCCTTTGGCTCCTGCGTTCTATGTGCTAGCTGCCGAAGGATTTGAGTATTTATTAGCCATGCCAAATCTCCGAGGCTTGTTAGGGGAATCACGTTACCTTCTGTGCCCAATTCTTAATTGCTAAATGGACATTTTGTAGATGTTTCATTTCTTACACTCATTAAAGATGAAGCCAAAATTCACAATTCCATGCAATGTTTTTATATTTTCTGTTTAGCATATGGTTCCTCAATTCAATGGCAAAAAACCCAGTGTTATCAACAATATGTCTTTCCTGCACCTGATTGGCTCCCACTTTTGAATGGAAGGTTCTGGCTCATGGAGAAATATTTAAATTCCTTGGTATTCCTTTTGCTTTTCAATCCTATCTGGCTGAGCTCTGATAGTATGTTATTCAAAGAGTGGCTTAAAAACCGGAATATTGGCTTACTATACCTTTATTATTAGTTGGGAAATTCCAAATCTGTTTCAAAGTTCTTGTGGCCACACACGTGTATTACTATTCTTGTTGGGTTCCTTCCAAATCCTCTATTCAGAAGCTAGAAAAGTTGTTCAAATCCTTTCTATGGGCTAACACCTTTATAGGTAGAGGTTTTCATCGTGTGGCTTGGGAGATATGTTACCTTCCTTGCAACTCTGGGGTGTTTGGCCTTATTGACATTCACTGCTAAGGGAAAACACTTTGTGCAAAATGGATTGTTAGAAGAATCATTGGACAAGAAGCTTAGAAAGTTATCCTGTAACATTGTATTGAAGAAGGCTCACCTTATGGTCACCCTGCATGGAAAGGATTGGGGTTTATCAATCTGCTCATAGCCCTAGTGCTTGTCAAAGTGATTGGCACTTTTATGCTCAAGAGCATTTGGAAAGCATGGGAATGCATCAAACCTTGGCTTCAATGGAAAGGTGACAGTTTTTGTAATGGACTTTCCATTAACCATCAATCCCTCTGGTGGTCACCGATATTCCAGGCACAGGATAAATGTCTTGTAGAAGTTCCAAGAATCTCCACACTCAAAATTTTCAAACGTGAAATTTTCACCATTCAAGATTTTTTCTCTAAACACTTGCAATCCTGGTTATCTTGGCTTGAAATTAAAACTCATTTTTGGCTTTCTAATCAACAATAGGCTAGTTATAATGAAATGATCATCTCTGTCCCCGACCACATGCTGCACAAGATAGTTGTGAATTATTCTCACCCTTGGTGGACGGACTGGAAATGGTATGTGGGTACTCCATTTCACAACTACTCAGCCAATAAAGGGTACCATTGTATTTCACCTCATCTACCCATGGTGGATAAACTCAACACATGATGGGGAATTTAGTCCACTCTGTCCTCTTGGAGTAGGTGATTTGACACTATTTGGTCTATCTATGCGGAGCCCAAAATTTCCCATTTCCTCTAGTGTATTTTACACCAAGGTCTCCTTATCAGGGCTTGCCTTGTTCAAATCGAGGTCTCAGCTCCCAAATGCCCATTTTGTGACCATTTGGAAACTAGTCTACATCTTTTTTGGTTTTGTCTGAAAGCTCAACTTGCATGGAACTGGATTTATTCATTCTTCTTTCCATTTAGACCACATTGCTTTACTTAGAAACATATCCTTTTGGGGGATAATCCCAAGCTTTTTCCTATGTTCACCTAGATTTGGCATGTTTTCAGAGGGGAAATTATTTTTTGGATATGGAAAGAAAGAAATGCTTTTTTCTTTGCTAGTTTTGCAGTTGATCAACATTTTTTTAGTTATAAAAAATCTATGGCGATCTCAAATGTGTTGCTGCAAATATAAGTCCAAGCGAACAAAGTCACGCTGGAGGTGGAACACCTCTAGACCTTACAGCGATATTGTGGGGGAGCCCGCGTAATGTTTCCCATGTGCCACCTTCTCCAACTCAGCACTCCTCACCACCTGACCATGGTGGTCGACGTACCCATTCACAATGGCATGCTTTCAACCGTGCTTGACGCTCCATAGGCCCTCTTCACCAAAGAAGTTATTCACTAGTTCACCGGCGTGGCCAAGGGTCACCATGCCCTCACCAACAAAGGAGTCCTTCACCAACTCACCAATAGGGATGGGAGCCACCGAATCACCAGTAGGGGTGGGGGCTCTCCTACTGCCTATGTGCAACACACTATTGATGCGTGGAATCCACCCCTTTCACCACCATCTTCTGACAGGTTTCATCACCTCAGCCTCACCATCCCCACTTGAGGAGAGGTGAACCAAGAAGAAGAAAATCCCACTAGTTGGGATATCTTGGATACTGGCAAAGACTTACCTGGCTTGGGCTATCTGGATGATCACGATCCACCCGCTTCGGGTATGTTTGTTATTGCTGCTTGATTTGGTTTTTTTGTAATCCTTTAGGCACTGCCTAGTTTTTGTTTTCTCCTAGGCTCAGCCTAGTTTGTTTCTCATTCTTTTAGGCTCAGCCTAGCTTTTTTGTGGTTTTGGAGCATGCTCTCATACCGCCCAATTTTTTATTGAAAGTTATATTGTATCTTGTTGAATTAATATAATATAAGATCTCTTTTCATAAAAAATGGCTTCATGACAAATATATGGTAGACCCGAACTTAAACCTAAAAAAGTATGCAATATAAGACTACGACGGGAAATGGTTTGTTTGGTATGGTTTTTGTTACAGGTGAGCTATGGAGGAGGGAGTAATGGGTGGAGCGGGGAGTGCCGAATGGAAGGACGTGGATTGCCAAGTGGATGAAGGGTCGAATGAAGTGGAGGGATGGAGAGATCATGGTCAAGCATCTGAGTGGATATGAGACATGTTGTGTGGGGGAGAGACTCTATTGGATCAAGCCGAATTATGGGGAGGTTGAGCTGATGGGTTAGGAGAGAGATATGTGGGAATCGGGGAGGACTGTGTGGTAAGTGATCAGACCGAGTGGTTGTGTGAAGGGGGGGAAGGTCTAAATGGGTTGTAGGGAGTCAAATCGGGATGAATGGTTGAGTGGATGGGGGATGTGGGGAGATGGAGATTTGGGGTGAGCTGGGGATAGGAGTTGGCGGATTCAGAGTAGTCTTGGGACGATCGTGCCGGAGTGGGGGGTGTGTGGGATCCAGGGCAGGAGGGACTGTGTGAGATGGGATCCGGCCAAGTGGCCGAGTTGGGATCCAAGATGATAGGTAAAATGGTCGGGATGATAGTTAGGACAAGGAGCTAGGCAGTAGGAGTCCACGGTGGGGGGGGGGGGGATTGGGGTGAATGCATGGAGTATTTAAGGGTGTTGATAGGCTTAGGGAGTCGTGAAGGGTAAGGGACTAGCTTGGCCGAGTTGGCTGGGATGGGGGGGAAAAGGATAGCGGGAGGGGTAGGATCTAGGATTTTTTTAATTTTATTTAATAATAATGATTATTTTTTGTTTTGTTTCACATGTTTATACAAAGACTAATAGACTCAATTAATATAAACCAGAAAATGAGAAATAATACCAAAATCAGACAATGCTATTACTATGACCAAGATTAGTATAGACTACAAACTCTGAGTATCAAACCAAACTGAATAGAGACAACCTTTAAATGATTTTTTTTTGGTGTAAACAAAGATCTAAAAATATGATTTGTTTTTTAGAAATCTAGATCAATATCTGTTGTAACACTAAGATCTAAATTTTATGGACTAGTTTCCCATGACAGTAGAACTCAAAGTATGATTTTTTTTGCTTTGATATAGTTAAAATAAAAAAAAATTATAACACATATTAAGACAAACTAACCCCTTGCAACTTGCGACCAAGTTAGAAATTGAAAGATAAATATTCGAAAAAAATATCACAGTAAACGACGACTATAAATCAAGATGTTTTGGATTTTTAGATTATGGATATTTGCATAGTTGGCAAAATGGAAAATAGAAAGTTAGTGGATTCTTGTTTTCGGGTAGCCGATACCTGCACAAAACAAAATAACGCGACGAGAAAAATAACAACAAGAAACAAACCAAAATGCAAATACCAATGGATCTCAAAATGTTCACACAAAAGAGGTTATTAAAACGTGCAACACAAAATAAATGCCATCCAAATGACTCCCTTTAAAGAGATTCACGATGTGGTAGGCGGAGTATCCATCGCTATTAGAACCTGCACAGACACCATAATACACCACAAAGAAATAATATCTCCCACAATGTAAACATTAGCCACAAAATACCATATGGAACAAAAAAATGAAATAATAAAAATGGATACCCGTATGCAAACGATAGATAAAGCAACGAGTTGTGAGACCAAAAATAATAAGTCACGGGTAAGTACCACCGGGTGTGCCATAATGTGAGCTAGGAAAATACATTAATAACAAGAAAGCGAATCAACTAGCCAGATACCTTCTCCTTTGTGATTCCGTCACAAACCTCAAAATGAGCAATGAAGTGTGGATGAGCCCTGATTGTGGAAATGTAGGTGCTTCCTTTGAACTAGAGCAAGGCCTTCTCTGCAACAAGATCAACTTACTTTGCACTAATGGACAAAAGGATTATGGATTTGGGATGCTTCAAGATGGGGCTATTTGGGCATTAGGACAAGGTGGAAAGGATGCTCTATTCTCAAAGGATGGAAGAGGTTTGACATGATATTTAAGTTTATTTTGAAAGAGGGGGGTGAGGCTCTATTTATAGCCTAGAAGTGGGATTAATTCGGGGGTTTAGAGTAATCATGATTATGGAAAGTAAGAATGATTAGGTGAGTGAGAGACATGAGGAATGACCAAGAATTAAAGTTGAATATTTAATTCGCAAGTGGGGGGACATGAGGAATCTTTGGCATGTGGGGAAGATTGGGTTTAATTTAGGGGTTGGAACAAATTAATTAATCGATTAACATTGATTAATTCAATGTGCATTTTTGTGGGAAATGGAATGGTGAAATTAATTGATTTAGGATACATGTGAAATTTGGGGTGTCTACAATTTTATCTCAAATAATTTTTTTGTACCCAAGCAGGGATCCATCACAAGCATTGGGGATGGTCGAACCCAATTGACTACACGTTATATCAAATAAAGCTCCTACCTTATTGACATGTAACACCACATTCCAATCTAAGTGACCAAACATAAGAATAAATAATATTTGAAATAATGATGCCTAAAGTACATGGAGAAATGTCATAAATGTAAATTATGTGAGTTCCTAAAAGTGACACAATGTGCTCTTCCATTTAAAATTTCTTGCGTCTGAAAAATTTGAGTCAACCAAAATGTAAACAAGGTCTTCAGACAAACAATTCATTTTTAAGATACAGTTATGAAAAACAAAATGGAAAGCACTTATTTTCTATTTCAAGAACCCCAATTTATCTAAAACAACCAATTGACTAACTAGAATGATTGAATCAACTCACCAAGGCCTATGTCAAATACATACACAAGTAATGTCACATATCAATGTAACTATTGAAATAGTAATGAAATTGTTCATACATGGTCAAATTCAACCAGATTATATAGAAATATCATAAATGAAGATAACACCACTTCATTTGTAGTGAAAGCGTATATACATTTTGTCTTTTACTTTGCATTGTTCGCCCAGCCTACAAAAGGGTGGGAGAGGCTCCAAACATTGGCATAGGTGAATTTGGGTGGTGCGCCAACTATGTTCGTTTTGTAAAAGATGAAATCATTGTTCACTATGTGACGACCATGTGGCACACAACTCTATATATTAATTATGTTTGTAGGCATTCTACAATATGAGTGAGAGGTAAAGTGTTATGTGGTGATTTTTTTAATTTTATGATTAACCTGAAATATGATTTTTGTTAGACCATCTTAGGGCAATTTCAAATTTAAATTCGACATCTATTTTATTGTCACTAAGGAAGTTTTTTTTTTTTTTTTGCTCGGAGAAGTTGACAAATGTTATACCATATTAGCCATATAGTGGAGTTTGGAGCCCAATTTTTTTCGAAAAGATTTTTTATTTGACCTTAAGATAACACCTACGCTCCAATCAAGAAGAGAAGAGGAGATACAAAATTCAACCCGGTGTAGTCAGAAAAAGAAAGAGTGTTTATTGTTGGAATGTTTTGAAATGGTTTATATAGTAGAAGTTTGTTCCAACATAAACCTTCATATGGACTTGAATCATTATAAGAAATAATAGAGTAATGGGGGAATAATCGAACAATTGATTTATCCTTTCTTTCATTTAACTGGTTTGTTTTCTTTCGAGTGTGAAAAGACCACGTTCTTGCATCTTCGACGAGTGAGATTGTCTATAACAAAGAAGGTAGTCTTATATATACACCAATGAAGATTGGTATTGAGATTGTTTTGCTTCATCTTATGACACACATTTCAATATTTTCTTACTGATAGGTATTGTAACAAAAATTACACTATGTATTTACACATATACTAAAGTCAATTAGAACAATTTGATGGCTAACGGAAATTATAAAGTAATTAGTGGTCATTTTTCGCACTTCACAACTAAAATAATTTAAGGATATGTATTTTTTGGGACCTTAAACTACCAAGATGTATGATATTATGGAATGATAACAGGGTAATCCTGATGATATAAAAGTAGCAAGTTCCTAAGCTTTGCTTGACACAATAATGGTCATTTCCTTTTTACTTCATGTATGGTAAGGGAAAATGCAAGAATTCAGGATAGGTACTATCACTTATTGCAAAGGGAGTCGGTTGGACGACAACATTGTTTTACGTGTTCCGGCAGGGGTGGAGCCCCCACCATGAGATAAGGGGTTCCCCTTACGGTTATGAGGATGATAAGTTTTCAATGTCGACCTAAGGCATTGTTTTAACCCAACCATCAAAAAGCGGAGTCACGCATGAGATCTCATCCACTTTAAATTCCATAATGAACCTTTATGCCTCTACATATTTTTGATCTACTTGTACATATTTGTAGAATATACAATAACAATCAGATAATAGAAGATAAGAAACCATACACTTCGCTCAAGAAGATGCCATGTATAGAGTGAATCAAGACTAATTAATCATCTCTTTTGTTGGTGGGGAATCAAGACTAATTAATCTATCTCTTTCAATAAGTTTCTGCTGGTGCTAAAATAGAGGCCAACACTCTTTAGCTAATAGTGGGAGGAAAACACAAATTTTATTGATATTCATAAGACATTGTTATGTTGGGGAGTGGGAGTGGGAAGAGGCCATGCAGCAGCGAGCGAGTAAAAGGGGAGGGAGGACGGGTATAACTCAAAGGGAAGGAGAGGAGAGAAAGCATACCTTTCTCGGCCTTTTGGCTAAGATCAAGTGTAGTATCTGTTCTTATCAGTTTAATATCTGATACGTGGTTCAATGAACCACACGATATTAAATTTATTTCTTTAGGGGGAAGGCTCAATACGGTAGCTTGCTATCATGGCCTTCACGTGTTGCTTCTGTATTGCACTAACGCAGAAGCCTGGTGCACCCCACCCCACAACCCAATTCAATTCATAAATTAAACAAATTAGTTTCACTTTGTTATTGACTCAGAGGATTGGATCTGGACCGTGAAAACATTTATAGCTTGATTTGCAGGCTTAGTTGAATCTATCTACTTAATTTTATAGGCTGTCTTGATAATTTTTTCTAAATACCCGTTCGTTCTGTAGTCGCATTTGGTGTGACAGAGACATTGGATGAGGCATCTCTGATTGTGCAGCCTGTTGGTAGCTTTACTCCTCCTGCCAAAGGGAATCCATGCATTTTGGGAAAATGAACTGGTAAACATCAAATACAGTAAGTTTCAGTGCTTCAACACCCTATACTGTTGAAGAGACGATTCATGGATATAAATGTAGTTGAGTGTAAGCTTTGGAGATATCTGACAGACAGGAGTGTTTTTGACGGAGGTAATTGTAAATCTGCTATATGCAAACTATAGATTAAGGAAGGCACATGAATTGTTTGACAAAATGAATTTTCCATAGTAAATTTTAAAATATATTAGTTACAGGATTTATAATTCATGGCTATTGTGAGAATGACCTCAAGCTATTCAAGCTAACCGATTTCTGATGAATAAGCCCAAAATGGACATGTTGAAAATTCCTTAAAACTACTTTTAATTGAATTGAACATGTCTAGAACCATTACTTGATAACATGAAATCATATTATCACGTAACTATTACAATTCCCAGTCATACATATATCAAATATTTTTTGGGCATATTTGCTTGAAA
Organism: Taxus chinensis; assembly: GCA_019776745.2. Taxonomy (NCBI): domain Eukaryota; kingdom Viridiplantae; phylum Streptophyta; class Pinopsida; order Cupressales; family Taxaceae; genus Taxus; species Taxus chinensis. Next base: position 724,486,244 of record CM034148.1, read on the forward strand.
TCTTGGAGGTCATGATAGCATTTCTCAGACCCTCGTGGCATGGACACTAATATCATTCTCCTCCTCATCTGAAAGCCGCCAAGTCCATGCAGATTTCATATCTTTTCACTTACTTTCAATCCCAGTATTCAATTACAATTTTGGTTGGTTAATTTTGGATTTATCAAAAAAAGTTTTCAAAGATGAGTATGCTATTTTTACCAAATTTGACATTCAAAAGTTTGTTAGTTGGGTATTGAACGTTATGAAGATAGATTCTTAATATGTCACAAGGTATTGTCACCCAAAGTAAGAATGAGGCCCATTCATGTTATTAAACGAGAATATAAATAAACAAAACTAGCCACTGTGTTTGCTAGAACCCAATTCAAGAGCTTCGAAGTTACAATAATGACTCGAGTTTATCAAATTTGATTGGTGAAATTGTTTAACTATCATGTAAAACCTAAATAGCGTTTAACATTCATAATGATACTTTACATAAGTCTATTGTTGGTAGGGGTAGTGAATAATAACTCGCATTGTCAATGATTCAACTAAAATCATTTAATGTCAAATGTCACTATCGACAATATTAATCTCACAACCTTATATACAAAGAATCAGTTGAAGGTTTATTTTGTACAAATTGTTTGCCCTCAAATGAGCGATTTGACCCAAAGAACAATCAACAATACGGACTTGTATAAATAATTACAATTTTACAAAGTGATATTTTTTTAAAAATTTATTTTGTTTCTTTAAGTCTTTATATTTTGTTTTGACAATTCACAAGAGCTACTTCATATAGGTCAATTGGGTCTCTGATCGAATGACCCATCACAAATGAGTCCCTTGGTCTCAAGGAAATGTGTGGAATGATGAAAATTGATTGTCGAATCATAATTAAGTAAACTAAACTAATATAAAACACATATTTTCCATGAAATTTTCATATAAGAAAGAAATTTAGGTCACTGTACTACTGGTATTTACCAATTCACATCATACATGGTTAAGAGACCCTGAGTCATGATGATAACTTGAACTTATCAATTTTGATTGACTACACATTCAATTAATCACACAAGACCCGAGTGGTCTTTCTTGTTGATTACGATAACATATATATGTACAATGGGTTCTTGACCCAATGTCCTAATATAGGTGGTCCCACGACATGATTTAATTTAATTTGAATTAAATCTAATATTGCAGAGTCACTACTGAACCAAATGATGTGTAAATGCTGAAATAAAGAAATGATGCAAACAATCTAAGATATAATATTTGAAACCCTAAGAATAGAAGAAAGAGAGAGGACTTAACTGATTTATGCTTGACGTGGAATAGATCTCAACTGGGAAAGTGTTGAACAGGTTGGACAAAGTGTCGTTACTACTCACAATAAATTTTGGAATTCAGGAATGAGGCTGGAAAGGGGTGCCCATGGTAGGACAGGGGTGCCTGGGCATTGAAGATCACTTCAGAGCGTCTGTGACTACGCCAATGCTCAAAACTTGAATTTTGTAGTGTCGCAAGATCTTCGTTGTTGCTTCTTGTTGATCACCCGAGAGTTGCTCCTTAAATGCCGAAGGTACATGTAACCAGCAAAATAGAAGTTCACTTGCACAAGCCCAAAAACCACATCAAACCTAAAAAGAAAGATACACTATGGGGAGTCGAACTGACCTAGGTGGTCACCCCGAGAGTGAACTTACGACTAAGCCTGCACTACATCTCAGACTCCATGTAGTTCTGGCGAGTGTGTCTAGAAATTATGCCCTTGTGCAAGTTGCACTTGATAACGTGTTATAGCTAAATGTAACAATGTAGTAGAATGTGTGGATGAAATAGAATGAACTTCCCCTTCTAATGTTGTGTATGCAAAGTTGTTACAGCCCTTTTCCCTTAAATGGATGCTAGATGGATGCTTTGAATTGCTTTAGGTGCCTTTTGGATGCAAGCTTAAGTGATGGTAATAATGCTTAGTGTTTGGTCCCTGATTTTGATCACATAACTGTATTTATATGATTCCCTTGTTTGAATTTCGTAATTGACAACTAGAAGGCCAACCCATAAGTGAAAAAGATGCCCAAAAGATAAAAGAGGCCCAAAAAGAGTGAGTAAGGTGGAAAAGGGTCAGGGGCGTCCAGAGGGGAAAAGAGAGCCTAGGTGCTTTTGTTATGGATGGGAATTGGTGTCTGGAGTCATCAAAGATAAATTAGTAAAATCCCGACTGGGCTATAAGGTGTGTAAGACCAAATAGAAAACAAGAAACAAAAAAAATAAGCCAAAGATAGTCAGTCGTCAATTACTAGTTTTCTTGCTTAGAAATCATATGAATGCTAGTATGTGTTTAAGACCTAGAAATGTACCCAAGTGCATGATTTTGTGTCTACATTTGCCCCCAATTTATGTTGTTAAGTAAATACTTGATAACATAAAGTAGATAAAAGATGCGTACCTTATGATCCTATAGAGCATGTGGCAAATAACGTGCCAAGTGGAAAAGTGAAGCGTGGAGCCTAAGAAGAGAAAGTGACCCTAGGGGTCAAGTGTATGAGCTGATTGTACCTATTGTTGTGCTTATTGTAGGTTACTTCTTATTACGTATTAAGGATGGACCTGCAAAAGAAGAGGGAAAGAGTAGTCAAAGTCGTGTATATGAAAAATTTACATAAGTATGTAAAAGTGTGTAAAAAAGAAAGTGTGCACCTGATTGAGAAGAGTGTAAAAGGATAGAAAAATGTCCTAAAAATATTGTGTAGAGAGAGTTTTTTGGACGATCTCACTCCAAGTGCGAGTTTTTTAGGCGATCTCACGCCAAGTGCGAGTTTTTTAGGAAATCTCATGGGAAGTGTGAGTTTGTTGGGCGATCTCATGCCAAAGAGAAAGTTTTGGGGAGAGAGGTCTAGTGTTACTCTCTTTCCATGACTTTGATCGATAAACACCACTACAAATGGTGTGTCCCTGTTTTGTTCCTGTTGTCTCGAATTAGTTCCGATTGTTCTAATCGAAGAAGATTACATGCATTTTGTATTATGAAACCAACACCTGATACTATAAAACTACTTTGAAGGTTTATGTGAACTGTGCTGATAAGAGAAATTGATTGTATGTAGTCCCAGGAAATTAGCACCCAAGGGAGGACACAAATGCCTAGACATTTCTGTCTGAGTCTGGCTGTTGGTGTCTGTGTTGTGATTCTAACCAAAGTCTGATTTTGAGCTAGTATTGTAACTGTAACTTGTGTGGTACTATATTTTTTAGTATCTCTAAGATGATGTATGGGGCAATTTGTTAACCCAATGTATGCCCCCATCATTTGGGGTGCATGCAATGTCGGTATTAGAATGTGGCCCAAATAAAAAGACTTGATGTTGATACCTACAAGGATTAGGGAATGTGCATGGTAAAAACTAAGGCACATGCAAACAAAGTGGCTAGAAACATGTGTTAGTAGAAAAAATAACAAGCATGTGATAGAAAAACAATGTAACAAGCAAGTGTGCATACAAGATAGACCAAGAAAAGCGGGTTTCAAACATGGGACATCGCTCACAATGTTGCAAGGCAATCAGAGCCAAAGCGGCCATAAGCAAGCAAATAGTGATCAAACAAATACATAGAGCACAGTCCGCAAATAATAGTATAAAAGTAGAAAGTAATCACAAGCAAAAATGTATCAAACAACCATGGTGACATATAGTCCTGTAAGAAAATGCTACACATGAAACACCCATTAGCATGTTAGAAAGATAAAAAATATGTCAAAGCATGTATGTATCAATGTAAAGTATAGTGCCAGTAAGAATAGTAAGTAGTATACAATGAAATGATAGCACCTATAATGTGTGATAAAGTAGATGCCCTCAGGAGCCTCGGTGAGACTGGTAAGAGGTACAATGCCAAACACTAGTGTAGTGTATAAGGACCTGTAAGAGATTTGCATCCACTCCAGAAGACCAATTAAACGTGCATGTGCATATAGATAAAATATTGACATACTAATTATCAATATAACATGGGAAACAAAGTGTACATATAAGTATAAGCAAGCAAGAGTAAGTGCAACCAAGATATGCAATATGCAGTGAGTGTGAATGGGATGGTATGCAATGTGTGAAGACGGATAGGAGCAGCATGCCCCCCAACATATGTGTATGAGATGAGGCTCATTTATAAAAGACCCCTCAACAATCAAGAATCAACCATATAACAAGAATGTGTCGCTAGGAAATGGTTTGAAAATGTGTGCTACAAAGATAGATCATGAAGCCTTGAGCGTAAAAAAGTGAATGCGGTGAGGTTCATTTTAGATTTAGACCCTCAGCAGTCGAGTATGAACTGTGGAACTAGAGTGTGTCATAGGGTAATGATGATACACTGCATGCATTAAGATGTGTATGTGTACTGTAATAGATTAAGTGTGAAGCATATAGCATGATAGTAGATTTGATAGACAACTTAAGATGCTAGGAGGGGGGGGAGAAAGTATGATGTCCCCCAAGTATGTGAGTGATGTGAGAAGGACCATGTTATGGTGGCGGAGCTTGAAATGTGTCTTGGTCATCAATGTAAGGATTAGCTTGTTTGACAAAAATGATTGGAAGCTGAAGTGGAGTAGGATGGAGAGGGACCTTGAATGATGGTAGCTTATTTGGGATTGATAATGTTGTAGAAGACTTGAGAGGAGGAGGGGATAGATTGATTTTTAGAGGAGGTTTCATAGTTGGAATTGGTAGTTTTGTAGAAGACGTGAGAGGAGGAGGAGATGGACTGATTTTTAGAGGAGGTTGCTTAGTTGGAATGGGTTGGATAGGAAAATCTTGACTGATCAAAGAAAGAACATTAGTGATTATGGATTGATGCTCATTCGACATGGCTGAATCATATTTTGGATCCCAGTGGGATTTAGCAATTGGATATGAGCATGCAACAATATTTTGTGTAGCGAATGAAATGAAACCATGATTCTTAAGGTGGCCAATTTTTCACTTTAGAGCATAGCAATCATTTTCATTGTGTTCATTAATCCGATGATAATTGCAATATGGGTGCCCTTGGTATTTTGTGAGATGACAAGGAGGAAAGTTGATCAATTGGAGATTGAGGAGCTGAGGAAGAATATCATGTTGCTAAGAATTGAAATCAAATTTGAGAGGTGTGGGTAGCGTTATGAGCACATTTATAAGACATAAAATTGGGATGAGGAGTAGAAGAAGAACTAGCATGGGCTTGAGAAGCATCCTTAAGATGTTAGATTTCAGATTTAAGATATGTAATCGTTGTTTCCATAGCTTGAATTTTTTCTTAAAATAAACAATGTAAATCTTGAATTGAATCTAAGATGGGTTGATTGGATGGAGGACTATAACCAATACAATCACTAGATAAATAGTCGAAAATAACAATTACTTAAGTGGGTGGCGTACTGCGAGGGAGATACATAATGTCTAGGGTTTTCGGAGAACATATTTGCAAGATGGGTGCATTTGAAGCAATTGATTCAAGGAGACTTGAGGAACCTTAGGATTCATGAAAGAGAAACCGATAGAATAGGGATCCAAATGACTGATCATGAGTGGGGTTCACCAAATGATTTAATTTAATTTGAATTAAATCTAATATTGCAGAGTCACTACTGAACCAAATGATGTGTAAATGATGAAAAAAAGAAATAACGCAAGAAATCTAAGATATAATATTTGAAACCCTAATAAAATAAGAAAGAGAGAGGATTTATCTGATTTACGCTTGACCTGAAATCAATATGGATTGGGAAAAGTGTTGAATGGGCTGGGTAGAGTGTCGTTATTTCTCACAATAAATTCTGGAATTGCAGGAATGAGGCTGGACATGGGCGTCCATGACAAGATAGGGGCGCTTGGGTGCTGAAGACCATTTCTGTGCACTTGTGACTACGCCAATGCTCAAAAATTGAATTTTTGTAGTGTCACAAGGTCTTCACTATTGCTTCTTGTTGATCATCTAAGATTCACTTCTTAAATGCCGAATGTCCCTGTAAGCTAAAAAATATAAGTTCACCTGCAAAATCCCACAAACTGCATAAAACCTAAAAATAAAGATGCAATATGAGGAGTCAAAATGACACCGATGGTCACCTCGAGAGTGAACTTATGACCGAGTGTTGCACTACATCTCAGACTCCATGTAGTTTTGGTGAGTGTGTGTAGAAATGAGGCCCTTGTGCAAGTTGCACTTGATAACGGAATTTAGCTAAATATAGAAATGTAGTAGAATGTTTGGATCACTATGCTATGTATATAGAGTTATTGGAACCCTTGTCCCTTGAATGGATGCAAGGAAGATGATTTGGAGTGCTTTAGGTGCCTTTTGGATGTAATCTTAGGTGATGGTAATAATGCTTAGTGTTTGGTCCCTGATTTTGATCAAATAACTATGTATTTATATGATTCCTTCATTTGAATTTTGTAATTGACAACTGGAAGGCTGACCCATAAGTGAAAAAGATGCCCAAAAGATAAAAGAGACCCTAAAAGAGCGAGTAAGGTAGAAAAGGGTTAGGGGCATCCAGATGGGAGAGGATCACCTAGGCATTGGTGTTTGGAGTCATAAAAGGTAAATCAATAAAATCTTGACTGGGCTATAGGGTGTGTAAGACCAAATAGAAAACAAGAACCATAGAAAAGAGGCCAAAGACAGTCATCAATTACTACTTTTCTTGCTTATGAATTATATGAATGCTAGTATGTGTTTAGGACCTAAAAATGTACCAAAGTGTGTGATTTTGTGTCTACACTACCCAAAATCTCAATAATGATGGTATGTGTAGACATAAAATCACACACTTGGGTACATTTCTAGGTCCTAAACACATACTAGAAATCATATGATTCCTAAGCAAGAAAACTAGTAATTGACGATTGTTTTTGACCTCCTTTCTGTGTTTCTTGTTTCCTATTTGGTCTTACACACCCTACTACCCAGTTGACATTTTACTTATTTATATTTAATGGCTTCAAACACTAGCTCTTAGCCAGGACAGGAGCCCTCAGGTGCCCTTGTCCCCTCTGGGTGCCCCCTAACCCTTTTCACCTTACTCACTCCTTTTGGGTCTCTTTTATCTTTTGGGAATCTTTTTCACTTATGGGTCAACCTTCCATTTGTAAATTACAAAACTAAAACAAGGAAATCATATAAATACATAGTTATGTGTTCAAAATCAAGGACCAAGCACTAAACATTACTAGCATCACCTAATATTGCATCCAAAATGCATCTAAAGCATCCTTCTAGCATCCACTCAATGGAAAAGGGTTTCATCAACTTCACATACACAACATATGAAGGGGAATCTCATTATTCCATCCACACATTTTATTACATTGCTACATTTAGTTATAGCTCGCTATCAAGTGCACTTACACAAGGGCATCCTAGGACACGATTTCTACACACACTCACCATACCTACATGAAGTCTAAGATGTAGTGCAGTGCTCGGTTGTAAGTTCACTCTCAGAATAACCCAATTAATGGACACAATGAAAATGATTATTATGATCTAAAATGACAAATTGGTCACCTTAAGCATCATGGTTTCATTTCATTTGCTACACAAAATTTTGTTGCATGCTCATCTCAAATTGTTAAACCTCACTAGGTTCCTAATTTTGATTCATCTATGTCTAATAAGCATCATGCCATCATTACTAATGTTCCTTCTATGGTAAGTCAAGAGCTGCCTAAGCAACTTCCTCTCAAAATCATTCCATCTCCTCCTCCTCTCAAGTATTCTACAACGTCACCCATTCCCACTAAGCAACCACCTATAAAATATTTCCATCTCCTCCTCCTCTAAAGTATTCTACAACATTATCAATTCCAAATAATTTACCACCAATCAAGGTTCCTCTCCATCCTACTGCACTCCAACATCCAATTATTTTTGTCAAACAAACTATTCCTTATATTGATGGCTAAGACACATTTCATGCTCTGCCACCATAGCACAGTCCTTCTCACATCACTGCATAACTCTTCATCATTGACATAGTTGGGGGGTATTGCACTTCCCTAGCATCATTAGTTATCTATCAAATCTACTATCACGCTCCATGCTTCACACTCAATATTTTTCTGTACTCTTACACATTTTGCTACGTGCATTGTATCGTCATTACCATATGATGCACTCTAGTTCCACAGTTCATACTCAATTGGTGAGGGTCTAAATCTGAAATGAACCTCACCACATTCACTTTTCACACTCTACGATTCATGATCTATCTTTCTAACACACATTCGCAAACCATTTCACAATGAAACACTCTTGTTCTATGGTTCATTCTTGATTATTGAGGGTTCTTTTATAAATGAAACTCATCTCATACTCATCTACATCTGCTGGGGGGTATGTTGCTGCTATCGCATTCATTTTGCAGCCATTCCATCACACTCATACACTACATTAACATATCTTGGTTGTAATTACTCTTGCTTGCTTATACTAGTTACATGACACACTTTGTTTACTATGCTAGTCAGATGCTTGGTATGTCATTATCTTTATCATATGCACATGTACATTCACTTGGTCTCTAGTTTTGAATGCAAATATATTATAGATTTTCACATGTTGTAATGATGCTTGGCACTACACCACTTACCAGTCCCATTGAGGCTCCCAGGGGCATCTAATTTCTCACACCTTATAGGTGTTATAGTTTCATCATGTACTACTTCCTATTCTTACTAGCACATTATTATCCATTGATATATACATGGTTTGACATATTTTTTTAATCTTTCTACCATATTAACAGGTGCTTCATGTGCAACATTTGCCTTGCAGGACTATATGCCGCCATGGTTGTTTGACATTTTGTTTTCCATTATTTGTTATTGCATGCAATTGTTTTTAGGCTATGCCCTATGTCTTGTTTGATAATTTCTTGTCTACTTTTGACCAATTCAACCATGATTTCCTTGTGAAAATCTGAGCTATGTCCCATGTTTGAAACCCAATTTTTGTGGTGTATCTTGTGTGCACATTTTCTTGTTACATTGTTTTCCTATGATATGCTTGCTACTAACACATGTATCTAGCAATTTTTTTACATGTGCCTTGGTTTCTACCATGCACATCCCCTCCCCCTTACAGGGATACAGTTCAAATCAACATCATGTCCTCTCTTTTGGGCCACACACTACTAACGATGTCACATGCACCCTAAACGAGGGGGGACATACATTGGGTTAACAAGTCACTACATACAACAGCTCAGAGCTATAGCACAATACAATACAACACAGAATTAGAAAAATAATACAATTACAGAATGACCCAGAATCTGACTTGGGTCCTCTTGACACCGGTGCCCAGACTTAGACATAATTTCCTGTGCACCTGTGTCCTCCCCTAAGTGATAATATCCTGGAGGTAGATGTAATTAGTTTCTTAGATTAGTGCAGTTCACATAATCCTTCAAAGTAGTTTGACAGTATCAAGAACAATCCTCCAACAAAGAGAATACAATTTACCTCCTACATTAAGTTAAATTGGTACAATTTGGAACAAATTAGGGACAACATGAACAAAATTGGGACACACCATCTACATTTATATTTATCAGGCAGAGTCATGGAAAGACAATTGTAAACACCTAAATTTGGTATCTATACCCTCATCGCCCACGTGCACATATTTATTTAATCATCCCCCTTCCTTTAATTAAATGCCCATCCAATCCTCATTAATTAATTAAGTGACATTAATTAATTAATCATTTAACATCTCACATGCCCAATTATCCCATCTCATATTAATTAATTAATACCCACTATCTTGCCCTAACCAGCCTTCTATTTAGGATGATTTTATTCTAAATCCATTGTTAGGTTGTGGAGCTTGTTTTCATGTGTGAAAGTGTTGAAGACTGTACACTTTCCACAGTTGTTTTGCCTGGGTTCGGGGCCAGGCCAGGCTCCGAGCGGGGGTAGCAACCCCCGAGAAAAAAAAAATTGGCCTTGAAAAAACGTGCCCAATATACCGAGAAATATTATTTTCTCATATGAACTAGATTTTGACCCATAGGTTTATGCGATGGTTTTGGCCCATGGTTTTATAAAATTGCTTAAGCAGTTGTCTACTTATGTGTTTTTGTGCATATGGTAGGAATTAATGTAACATTGTAGATGTGTCTAAATTCGGGTGTGAATTCTATAGAGTTTGTTGAGCATAGCTCCAAACAGATCTGGGTATTATATTGAGAGAGCAGTGGCTTGTAATAAAATATGAGCAAGTGATTCTTGGTGGACGTAGCCCAAATTGGTTGAACCACATTAAATATTATCTCTTTGTGTTGTGTTATTTTTATTCTACACTTTTATTTGAGATCTGTAATATTTTTCTGTATATTAGTTTCTACTGTTGCGATTCTAAAGGGATTGTTTCACATATTTTATCCCTTATTTCCTAGCATCCATCCCCTTACTTTTCTAAAGATTTTCTCCCATATATTTTTATGCCCTGACTATCTACAAATCATTCCCAAACAACCTCTTCATGCTTAATACTTTAAAGCATTCGACCAATCCTTAAAAAACAAGAAATCACGCCAAAATAAGAAAATCATGCCCATTAGGGAAACTTTCCTCGTAGTTAGCAGCAACCCAAACGTGGTCACTGCCAACCCTATAAAACTATCGTCTTTCCTTCAATTCACTATCATATGCATGCAACTTTGGGATTTATTGTGAGTTGGGCATCCTTCCCCGCGCTGGAACATCGCTAAAACATTTATAGATCTTTTGGAAATCTTTTTCAGCATGTTTTCATCGCTGATAATCATCTGTCGTGAGGTTTATTGTCATGACTATGTTTCTTTATTCAAATTTTATCATATTATCTAGATGTTTCTAGTATCTAATCTCTTACAGGTTCAGACCATCAATGACAACACTTAGAGCTTCTTCAATGACCTTCCTCTTTAGCCTTTTTGCTTGCAGGTTGTCTTTCTCGTCCATTTATCCTCAACCTTATCCAATTCTACTATAGTTGCCACTGACACAGTTAGATCATCATCAACCCAGGTCTATTTTATCAAACAGATCTCTTCTATTTTTTTTTCAGCCATTTCCTATATTTTTCTAACCCTGGTCCCTTCCTGCAGACTACTCACAACATACACAAGCTTTTGTCATCCTCTAGTTTGTATTCAGACCCTTCAGGTCTGCATATTCATCTTACAGTCCAGACCTTCCCCTAAGGTTGCCATCGACCTACCTCTGCATAGTCTTGGTCACCATTGACCTATACCAGGTAATAATCAATTTATAGTTATTGTCATCTAATTATCCTTCAAATAAATTTCTGTCATCTTTCCAGATTCAATGATATTCTTATTTCTACATGTTTCTGAAGTTTAATCCTTTACATCACTCTTTTTAAACAAATAGGGGTTGACATCTGTGAATGGAAACTAATCACTTCTTGGAATTACATTTTTAGGAAACCCCCGCATAAATCTATCTAATCCATCTTTATTCTAGTTTTGTAGGTACATCAAGTTGCAGCGAAAATCAGCCATCTAGCACCTGTATCACATCTAAGGTAACATAAACCTTCCTTCATTTCTAAGTTTTTGATTTCTTTAGTAGCTAGCTCATTAACTTGATAACGAACAATAAATTTGGACAACAACAATAACACTAGACCTCTCTCCCCAACACTTTCTCTTTGGCATGAGATTGCACCAAAAAAATTGCACTTGGTGTGAGATCACCCAAAATACTCGCACTTGGCATGAGATCACTTTAAAAACTTGCACTTGGCATGAGATCTCCAAAAAAACTCTCTATTTGCATGAGATTTCCCAAAAAATTAAGGCTTCACAATAGTTCAAGACATTTTACTATCCTTTACACTCTTTTTAATCATGCACGCATACTTTCCTTTTTACACACTTTTACAACTTGTTACATACTTAAGCACATTTTTCTCTAATTCATCATATACGGGACTTTGACTACATTATTTCTCTTCCTTTTTGAGGTCCATCCTTACAAGAAGCAAAAAAAAAAGCACAAAAACAATTACAACATGGTACAACACATTCAATTTACCTCTAGGGTCACTTTGTCTTCCTAGTTTCCACGCTTCATTTTTTACACTCATTCCATTCTTCACTTGTCCACTTGGCACACATTTTAATGCATGCTCTACAAATTAAAGGTACATATCTCTTATCTACTTTATGTTATCAAGTATTCAATCAACAACACAAAGTGGGGAAAAATGTAGACACAAAATCACACACTTGGGTACATTTCTAGGTCCTAAACACATACTAGCGTTCATATGATTCATAACCAAGAAAACTAATAATTGACGTATGTTTTTGGCCTCCTTTGTTGGGATTAGCACACAGGTTGTACAGATAATATATCAGATCTAAGCATACATGCAATAAAAGTGAATATTCTACCAGAAGAAATATACAAAACAAGAGATATAAATCAACACCGGATTTAACGTGGTTCACCCAGTGTGGGCTACATCCACCAAGAAACAAGTCAATCTATTATCCAAAGCTTTCAGAAGATATACAATGAAGATTTACAATCTTTCACACCTCTCACAATGTAAAATACTTTCTTTCTCTCAAGCTTCTCCTTCTTCTCCAAGAATTTTCTCTCACAATTATTTTCATAATAATCACTAACTCTCTCTTCTAACCCTAGATTTTTAACTTATAAATACCTTATACAAACTTAGGGCATGAAATTAGCCATGTGATATGCTTTAATCAATAGATCTAGTTTTTGTGAGTCAAATAAAACACTTGCGGATAGGTAACTGATGTCGGTTAGCCCTAACCAATGACGGTTCCTACTTGCGTGACCGATGCCGGTCCCTTCATATGTCTGTCCTTTCATGATGTTAGTTACTGTGTTTTCCAACAAGTTGATATAACATGCTAAACTGAAGTAATTGAGCTCCACATCTCAACAATCTCCCACTTGGATATAAATTACTGCACTATACTTGTACAACGTCATTCTTGGATCCTTTCCTTAGCTTTGTTTCTTCCTCTTCGAGTCTTAAACTCGAAGACCAATAGAAGTGGAGTGTAGCTCCAACTTCTCTTTTTCTAATGGCTTCGTTAGCATATCCATAGGGTTTTTACTCGTATAAATCTTCTCCAGTTTCAGCTGCTCATCCTCCAATACCTGCCGTATGAAGTGATATCTCAACTGAATGTGTTTTGTTCTAGAATGAAATGCTAAGTTCTTTTCTAAATGAATTGCACTCTAACTGTCACTGAACAATTTACAATCATCTTGCTACTTTCCCAACTCTTCCATGAACTTGTTCATCCATGTCATCTCTTTGCTAGCCTTTGTAGCTGAAACATACTCTACCTTTGTAGTAGACAAAGCCACAACCTTCTGTAATCTTGATATCCAGCTAACTGCCATCCTACCTACTGTGAAAATATATCCAGTAGTGCTCCTTCTGCCATCAAGATCTCTAGCCATATCCAAATCAATATAGCCACATAAAGAAATATGCAAACCTCCATAGCATAACTACATGCTATATGTCCCTCTCAAATACCTGAGTTTCCATTGGACTACTTTCTAATGCTCTTTACCTGGATTGGCCATATATCTATTCACAACTCCCACTGCCTGTGTAATGTATGGTCTGGTACAAACCATAGCATACATGAGACTCCTAACTGCTGAATAATATGGTACTCATGTCATGTATTTGACCTCCTCATGTGATGAAGGAAACTGATCTTTGCTCAATTTAAAGTGTCCTAGCCATCTGTGTACTTACAGGTTTTGAATTCTACATTTTAAATCTTTCTAACACCGTGTAGATATAAACCTCCTGAGACAAATACAATTTCTTGTTTTTCCTATCTCTATGTATTTGCATGCCAAGGATTCTTTTTGTAGCTCCTAAATCCTTCATAGAAAATGTGTGAACTAGCTTTCTCTTAAGCTCACCAATGTCCTGCATACTAGATCCTGCAATAAGCATATCATCCACATACAATAACAAAATAATCTAGCTCCCATTTTCAAGATTCTTGAAATAAACAAAATGATCAGATTCACATCTCAAGTAACCATGCTCATGCATGAAACTATCAAACCTCATATACCATTGCTTTGGAGCTTCTTGAGCCCATATAGGCTCTTTTTCAACCTGCACACTAATTTCTCCTTACCCTTGACTTCATACCCAAGCGACTGCTGTATATAAATATCTTCATCCAAATCACCATGAAGGAAAGCTATCTTCACATCTAGTTGCTCTAAATGCAAATCATCTACTGCAACTAAACTCAATACAGTATGTATGGAAGTCATTTTAACAACATGAGAAAATATTTCACCAAAGTCAATACATGTTTTCTATGCAAATCCTTTTACTACAAGCCTTGCCTTGTACCTTTTCTGTCCACCCTCTTCTTCCTTGATCCTGTAAACCCACTTGTTTTGCAATTTCCTCTTTTTTACTGGCAACTTAACCAAATCCCAAGTCTAGTTTTGTTCCAAGGAGTCCATCTCCTCATCCATGCCATGCTCCCATTGAATGTGAGTCTCATCTTATATTGCTTCTTCAAAACTTTCTGGTTCACCATTATCAGTCAATAATAAATAAGATAGAGAAGGTGTAAATATTTCTGGAGGTTTACTTACCCTTTGTGACCTTCTCACAGGAGTTTGGGGTACCAGAGGCTCATTTTGGACCTCCTGGACATTTTTTTTTCCAATTTTGACAGTGACCGACACCAGTCACCTATAGCCGACGCCGGTTTTGCTAACAATGATGCCAGTTTGGCTCTTCTGTAACCTGATACCGGTTCAGCTGACCGATGTCAGTCAGGGGTTCAATTGACACCAGTTACTCTGTAACCCTGTAGGTATGAGTTTTAAATATGAGAGTTCATTTTCATTCACAAAATTCTCAACCGATTCATCCTTGGGTACCAAAATTTGATCCCTGTACATTCTCTTTTCATTCCATTCAATGTCATGACTCCTAATAATTTTAGAATTCTCTAAATCCCAAAAATGGAATCCGAAATCACCAGATACATAACCAATGAAAGTGCATCTCTTGGATTTTGCATCCAATTTTTTTCTATTTTCCTTATCAATATGCACAAAACCTTATGAAACCAAAAACTTAAGAAAAGAAAGATCTACCTCTTTTCCGGTCCAAGCTTCCTCTGGTATTCCTCCATCTAGTGAACTTGAAGGCCCACAGTTAATCAAATAAACCATTGTATCAACTGCTTCTTCCCAAAACTACAAGGGCAATCCAACATGTATCCTCATACTTCTAGCACGTTCCATGATTGTCCTGTTCATTCTTTTTACAACACCATTCTCTTGTGGTGTTCTTGGAACCGTCCTTTCTCTACGTATTCCATTCACTGAACAATAATCATTGAAAGCCTTGCTACAATATTCACCACCATTGTCAGATCTAAGGAACTTTAACTTTGAATTTAATTCATTCTCAACAAGGGCTTTCCATCTTTTAAAAGTCTCAAAAACATCAGATTTATGTTTAATACAATAAACCCATACCTTTCTTGTAGCATCATCAATGAAAGTAACATAATACTAGGATCCTCCATGAGAAGCTACCTGGGTTGGTCCCCACACATCTGAGTGTACAAGTTCCAATTTCTGCTCCTTCTTAGTTGCCACAACTTTGAGAAATCTCACTCTCTTTTTCTTTCCAAAGACACAATGCTCACAGAAATCAAGATCTAAATCTTTCAAATCTGATAACTTACCCTTAGCCTTTAAGATTTGCATTCCTTTTTGACTCATATGGCCCAACCGATTATGCCACATGCATGCATCTGAATATGAAGTAGATAATATAGAAAATGAATCAATAACACAGGTAGATAAATATAACGTTCCTACCTTCTTGCCTCTTGCCACAACAAAGGCACCCTTGGTGACTTTCCAAGAGTCTGTTGTGAATGTAACCATGCAACCAACTTCACCTAGTTTCCTATAGAAATAAGATTCCTCCTGAGGCTTGGCACATGCCTCACATCTTTCAATACCCATGTATTTCCATTCTGAAATTTTAGATGAACTTCCCCTTTACTAGTAATACTACAAGGTTCATCATCACCCAAATAAACATGCCCAAAATTACCTTGGACATAATTTCTGAAATAACCCTTATTAGGGGTTGCATGGAAAGAAGCTCCTGAATCTAAAACCCATGATTCTATTCTATTATCCAAAGAAAGAATAAGAGCATATTGCATTACCTCTGCTGCAATATTTGCCTCCTCTCTTTACCTTTTTCTGGGTGTTGTTTGTCTTTATCCTTTGACCAACAATATTTCTTTGCATGTCCTTTCTTTCCACAATTCCAACAGGTAATTCCCTTACCTCTGGATTTAGATCTGCCATTCCTTGACTTTGATTTCCCATTATTCTTACTCTTGGATCTCTCCTTCTTCCTGCCCCTGCTTTCTACATTCAAAGCATTCTCAGATGATGATTCCTCTGTACTTTTCTATGAATTTCTTCATTCAAGATTATACTAACCACATCATCAAAGTTCAAAATATTATTAGCAGATTTTGTATTACTAATAACCATTACCAAGTTATCCCAACTATCAGGCAAAGAACATAAGAATAAGAGTGCTTTCACTTCATCATCAAACGAAATATCAACCGATTTTAACTGATTTACAATAGATTGGAAATCATTCAAATGACTAGATGCAGATCCACCTTCATGCATCTTAGAACTAAATAGTTTCTTCATCAAATAAAATTTATTTGAAGAACTAGGTTTTTCATATAAATTAGCAAGATATTTCATTAACTCTACCATAGATGTGACTTCTGTAATATTAGAAGCCACAGATGCTGCCAGACTCAATCTTATAGATCCCAAAGCCTTTCTGTCAAGAATATTCCATTCTTCATCAGTCATCTTTGTAGGTCTAGAATTTTCATCCAATGGTAAGTACAAATCTCTTTGATACAGATAATCCTCAATCTGCATCTTCCATAATTGATAATTTCGGCCATCAAACTTCTCTACCTTGTATTTGTTTTCTTCTGCCATTATTGTAGCTCCCACTCAATCAAAAACCCTCTGTGAGTAAATCTGTCAACACACAAAACCCTCAAACAAAGCTCAGATACCAGTTGTTGGGGTTAGCACATAGGTTGTACAGATAATATATCAGATCTAAGCATACATGCAATAAAAGTGGATATTCTACCAGAAGAAATATACAAAACAAGAGATATAAATCAACACCAGATTTAACTTGGTTCACCCAATGTGGGCTACATTCACCAAGAAATAAGCCAATCTATTATCCAAAGCTTTTAGAAGATATACAATGAAGATTTACAATCTTCCACACATCTCACGATATGTACTTTCTTTCTCTCAAGTTTCTTCTTCTTCTCCAAGAATTCTCTCTCACAATTATTTTCACAATAATCACTAACTCTCTCTTCTAACCCTAGATTTCTAGCTTATAAATACCTTATACAAACTTAGGGCACTTAGCCATGCAATTACAATCAATAGATATTCTTTAATACTAAAATTAGATCTGATTCCCGTGAGTTAAATAAAACACTCACGCACAGGTAATTGATGTTGGTTAGCCCTAACTGATGACGGTTCCTACTTTCCTGACCGATGATGTTCATAGGTGACCGATGTTGGTCCCTTCATAACCGATGTCAGTTACTGTGTTTTCCAACAAGTTGATATAACATGCTAAACTGAAGTAATTGAGCTCCACATCTCAACATCCTTTCTGTGTTTCTCATTTTCTATTTGGTCTTGCACACCCTATAACCTAGTTGGTATTTTACTTATTTATCTTTCATGGCTTCAGACACCAACACCTAGCCAAGACATGAGTGCCCAGGTGCCCCTATCCCCTCTGGGTGCCCCAAACCCTTTTTCACCTTACTCACTCCTTTTGAGTATATTTTATATTTTGGGAATATTTTTTCACTTATGGGTCAGCCTTCTGGTTGTCAATTATAAAATTCAAACAACATAATCATATAAATACATAGTTATGTGTTCAAAATCAAAGACCAAGCACTAAACATTACTAGCATCCCCTAAGATTACTTCCAAAAGGCACCTAAAGCTCTCTAAAATCATCCATATAGCATTCATCTAGTATCCACTCAAGGGACAAGTATTACATCAACTCTGCATACGCAACATAGGAAGGGGAAGTTCATTATTCCATCCACACATTCTATTACATTGCTATATTTAGCTACAACCTGTTATCAAGTGCACTTACACAAGGGCATCCTGGGGCACAATTTATACACACACTCACCAGAACTACATGGATTCTGAGATGTAGTGCAACACTCAATTGTAAGTTCACTTTCAGAGTGACCACTGAGGTCAATACGAATCCCCATTATGGATCTTTATTTTTTTGGATTTGATGTGGTTTGTGGGTCCTTTAAAGGTTATATCTATTTTACAGGTTACAAATACCCTCGGTGATCAAAGAGCGACACACATGTGATCAATAGTGAATATTTATGACACTTATGTGACATAACAAAGATTAGATTATGATCATTTTTGTAGTCATAGGCACCCAAAATAGGTCTTCAACACTTAGGTGCCCATGTCCTGTCTTGGGCACGTGTGTCCGACCTTATTCCTGCAGTTCAGAATTTATCCTGAGCAATTACAACATTGTTCACCTCTTGTTCAGTAGTTTTCCTAGTCTAAAAGCACTTCCACATCAAGCGTAAATCAGCTAAGTCATTCTTTCTATATCTCTTTCTTAGGGTTTCATACTTACTTTCTTATTTTCTTGTGTCATATTGTACTTAGCAATCATATATCACTATTTACATTAATTACTCTATAATAGGGTTTAATAAAAACTTATTTTTTGTTAAATTGGTATGTAACATGAATCAAATACCTGGACTAAAAACTAGGGAATAAGGCATTTGGTAAGCATTTCCTATCAAATTCTATGCCTAGAACAATTAAAACCAATGTTTTATATCTAGAGTATGGCTAGAATGGGTGTAAACCAATTCACTAGATTATATTTCCCCTACCCCATAAGCTACATCTAGTTCCTTCTCTCCAATGATACTCTCTCTCACACCATGGTTTGTACATGCATTACAAATAAACAAGAAAATGGTAATTATATAATTCATGATATGAAGTACTAAAACATAATCATTATCAATTATTCCACATAATTGCATAACATCCAATTTATTGAACGATACTTAATTCCATTTAACTATTTCACTCAAGCATATAAAACATGATGGCAATAATTACTAAAGTAAAATCAATACTCATCTTGTTTGTATTATAATATAATAGTATTCTCATCATTAAGCGTGCTAATCATAGGTAAGTTCCTTTGAAACCCAGAATGGGAAAAAAGTGGGATGTGATACCTACTCAAACTCTTAACACAAAATTAATTATCATGCATGTACTTACTTACAAGCCAATCCACATCCATAAATTTAAGGCATTGTTGTTGCCATACTTTTCAAGATCAATTATGAGGCCCCTTTTTAGTTCCAAAGTGTCCAAAAGGGCCACAAAAGTCCAATCACCCCATGGGTGGGTGCATGGGAAAGTTTTAAGAGTGTGGGAAAAATGGTCACTTATCCCACAAACTTCCAAAAATTGGTCCATAAGGCTAAATTCGAATTTTACCATAAAAGGAAAGTGAAAACAACTAAGAAAAAACCAATTTTATGCCAATTTTGGAAAGAAAGTCATGTTACAAGTAATAAAGGACTTAATTTAACTCAACTAATATTAACTAAATTAATTAAAGTAATATATGGGTCTCATAAGAATGAGGAAAATCCATAAACATGGGAAGATTAAAATCAATCAAACAATGTCCTATCACATAGTCAATTAACAATCCTGAGACTTAGACATATGTTTGGGTGATGAGATATTGACTAGTGATCCCTTGATAATTTGGTCACCTTCGTCCTCATTTTTGGTATTATTATGATATAATCTCATGTACCTGTTCTCCACCTACACACTCAATGTATAAATCATACCCTCTCAAAAACAACATGCTAAAATCCAATTTATAATATACATGAAAATAGGAACTCGTACATCCATGTATAACTTATTTAGTTTAAGGTTGAATATATATATAACATTTTATTCTAAATTATTAAAATAAAGAATAGTAATTTTCAACCATGTTACAACCACAACTATCTAAATTATCGGAAAGATACATCATTAACAAAATTCCATGTCAATACCAATATGATAAATCCCTATATCAAATATCAAACACCCGAAACTGTTGAATACAATACATAAGACTAGGCATCTCGCATCAATATAACAAGTAAAAATGAGTTAAACTAATATGAGGTCCAAATTTTTAATCTTATCTAAATAGTGTCGAAGAGGAGTGCACAATATAGAAGTCTTCAATTCATTTCTAACTCCTTTGTCACTGTAGACACTCAAATTTGGTAACCTATCCTTTGGTAATGACAAGTTTGGTTATGTTCTCTTGCTAAGACAAATGATCAAATTCTAATCCTAATTAACACCTCTCTAACACTCTCTTGAATTACTCATCTCTACACTCTAATTTATTTTTAATTAAATAATTATTAACTAACCAAAGTAGTAAATTACCTTTGTGCATCCTCTTAGAACATATTATTTTAAACCACCATATGCCTACACAAAACTGTATGGTTTAGTCCATAATGGACTACAATCTTGGCCAACTTGTATATTCCCTACCTCCTTTCATCTTCTAACTCTATTTTCAATTTGAATACCTTACGTGTGACATTTTATCTTCCTAGGGTCAATCTTTTCAAAATAATTCACCTACAAAAGGCTATATAAGCAAGTCAATATCACTTCATAGCTCACTTGACACTTTCATAAGCTCCTATAAAAAAATATCAATACAAAATACTCAAGGCTCTCCTAAATCCTCGAAAAATTAGTTGCATGTCACTGATATTATCCATTACTACAAGTTTGAAGCACTCAACCAAGCAAAAGTGTCTATATTCCTCCATTTCCAAGCAAGAAAATATATGAAAACCTTTTTCTTAACAAGGGAAAATTCACTTCGATCATTTTCAAAGGCCCTTAAGGGTCAAAAGGGTTTTGTCTAGAAACTAAAGCACACTACTATTACATTGGGTACATTATCTACCCTATAGTTAGTACACTATCATTAAGTTAAGACACACGATGAAATACATAGGGTGTTTGCTTAGATCACATTCGCACTTGCACATACACTTAGGAGAAGTACATGAGGTTTGATCCTACTCAAGGGAATGTAGTGCAAAAAATTGGATTGGTTCAGTAGGGATTGAACACCAAGGGTAGTCTAGCCTCACCACACATTTATTTCAACTTTTATTATCTAATGATTTGATCAAGGGTATTGCAAGTATTTGGGGTTTCCACTTGTTACATATCATTACAGGCTATGTTGAGGTTGTGCAAATAAGAGTGACACACAATGAAGGTCATGAAAAGTTACATAACCTCCCTGTAAAAAGGTCCAAGATGGTACAATAGAAGTTAGGATCATAAAAAAAATTGGCAAGGTCATCTAGTAGTTATATGTTACTCAAGTAAAGCAATTTACAATTATAGTTTAAAAGAAGAAGAATCTTCATTCTTAGATCATCCTATTTGTGCAGTCTGCACATCCAAATATCCTTTTTTCTACTTTGTACAACTAAGCCTTAATCTCTTCTTGTGTATTTGATCTATCATTCTATCACTTATCATTGTTACAAGTATTAATGTGTTATTTTGATTATGTGTGATTAATTAATTTAAAATAAACTCCTATAAGGAATCCTTATATCTTATATATTTGTGTATATCACATCCTCACATATATTTTTAGGGTGCAAAACATTTGGTGAACACGAATCATGATCACATCTATCAATCTTGGTTATCCTAGGGTTTCTCTTTCCTCGTTAGTTTTAGATCTATCAAAATTTTAGGGTTTAATTATGATTTCATTCTATTGCATTATCTAAAACATATATTCAAAATTTTCCCTAGGGTCTCATGGTTGGTTGTCCTCTTTGGGTATTTTTCTAGGGCTACCTATTGGTCTAGACACCTTTTTTGAATATATAAGAATTAACAAATATTTTTAAAAATACCTTATATAATTTTCGTTAATTTGGTAGATTAAACGAAAACCTCTTTTTGTTTGGCATAATTGTTAGCAAAATTTCCATAATTTTAAAATTATTATTTTTAGTAATAAGCGCATAATTGCGAAAAATATACACTTTTTACAACTTCCTTGGAGGATTTTTCTCGTCATATTGGGATTATAATATACATATTTTGGTTTCATTAAATTCAATTTTTTTATTTTTATAAATGGTCATTTTAGTAATTTGACTACGATAACTTTTTGCTAAACATCTCTTTTGGTTCCTATCCTCTATGGTCTCTTGAGTGATAGGCTTCCATTTGTTGATTAATGTATAATTTATTATCTAATTGGAGGATTTTATCTTATTTTTTGCTATCATGACCCATGCTAATAATTCCCAAGTTTCTTTATTTTATTTGCTTCATCGTTATAATACATCCAAAGACCCCCCTTTTAGAAGTATCACAACAACCAATGCTTCATGTTAATAGAAAACCTCCCTATGTGATATCCCTTTTAAGACATATTTCATATACTACCAAGGAATCCTCATGTTGATACAAATTATCCTTATATGATATCCCTTTTAAGATGTATTTCATTTATTACTAAGGAATACTCATACTCATCCCCTTCTATCATTAACAATGACATCTTTCATAAGGCTATCTTAAAATATACTCAAGTGTTACACCATGGTTATCATGTACACTTTTAATCTATGACGACTAATATCAAATCCGTTAAGGATGAGATAACACATCTAAATAATCCTCAACATTCCCACATCAATTATATCTCTGATACATCATGATCACTCTACATCTGAGGATAAAGGAAATTAATGTGATACGACCGATGTACATGATGCATCTGCTCATTTAAGTGAAGTTGAGTACTCCTACATAGAAGAAACACTTTGTATGTCTCCCAAGCAATCAATCTAAAATACTAAGTCAACCACATTAGAAAGTACCACTTATTTGGTTTTACAAGAGCACTACAAAAGTGTTAGATAACATGATATTCTATATGAGCTACTCGATAAGTGATTGATCAATTTTCTTCCTAATCATTATTATCCCCTTTATAGGCTTGAAAAAATCAAAGGCCAATCATTTTTTCAATCATTATGGAGTTAATGGAAATTGTGACAATTGTTTTTTATGCTTTACAATGAATGATCCAACAAATTGAGTGTCAAATAAATACACAATATTATGAGAGATCTCTTAGGAAATCATCTAAATTCGCTACATCTAAATGGTTACCTAAAGCTACAATAACTATATTAGATGAAAAAAAATGTGATATTAAATGATACAACTTTTGGTATACCATAAGATCCATCTATTCACAAAGTAGATATGAAAGTGATGCATCCTTTAGAAGAGTTAATATTGGTGTAAGAAATACACCATAATACTGTACAAAAAGAAAATAAAACAACATGCATCCCGCATGAGAAAATTGAAAACAAGCCCCTTGCAAAGGGAACAATGTGAGCAACAACAATTTGAATAGAAGACACTACACATGGCTATAAAGAATTTATATTTTATGCAAGCACCCAATAGGGGTAACATGGAGAAAAACAATTCATGGATAGTACCAATTTACCATTATTAGTCCATTTAAAAGAATGTGACAACTTTGACACTTATTACTTTGATAGTGATGATGAGGAGTTTGATATGTCAGATGAAATATATACATGTTAAAATTCAATCCCACCATATAAAATTCATTTGATATTGATGTCAATGCTAATGAGTAAATTGATATTCCAAATGAGACTTTACGTGAAGTGCATATTGTTCCCATTGATTTTGATGCTTCTTGTATTATCTATGATGGTCCTAGAAATTACCAAATTTATAATTCAAAAATAAAACTCATTCCCATCATACTGGATGTGATCTTATCAATATTGACAAACTCATATCATAATTCTTTCTTTTCTCTTATTGTTTCTACAAATATAGTTCTATGACACATGCTTCATCTAGTGGTTCTCTATCTCATGGATTCAACACAATTACTATATTGATTGTCACCTAATATTCATTAAAAAATAATCCATTCTCAAATATCTAGGGGTCTGATGATCTCCCTTCCTTATTTATAAATAATATGTTTCCTCACACTATACATGCTCTTGTGTACTTTGGTGAAGTTGACACTTGCAATATTTCTACTAATACTTTTGATGTTATCCCTACTCATTACATGCTATATCACATCAACTCAATCATAATTAGTGTCACAAAAAATCAACAAAAATATCAATCAAATGAAAATATATGCTCAATCAAAAGTCGTGTTCTATTCCTCCTCAACCTCCTACTAGGTCCTTTATCACACAATCTATTCCTTGTGGATATTTCCATACTAAGTCTCCTATGGTACATACCATGACTACTACATAGGTTGTACATGATTTTCCTTATTCTACTATGACATATTTGAGGCCTAAGTATCCTCCACCATGTTGGTGTGATGGAGGTGGAAAATCTCCGATGAATATACCTAGATCCACTTTCGCGTAAAGGAAAATTTTCCATTTTTTGAGAACTGGATTTTTTCTTGCTATTATTTTGAGGGAGAGTGATTGCACAGATGGAAAAAATTCTGCAAACGCTAACACATAATTGTCATGCATCAACAAGCTTTGCTTATGCATGACAGTAAAGTTTTATGTCACACGTTAGCAAGGCTTATTAACACATGATAGTAAGGCATTGTGTCACGTGTCAACAAGGCTTTGCTGACATGTGACAGAAAACCTTTCTATCATGCGTCAACAAGCCTTGCTGACACGTGACAGAAAACCTTGTTGTCACGCATCAGTAAAGCTTATTGATTCATGACATAATTCCTTGGTGTCGCATGTCAACAAGCCTTGTTGATGCGTGACAAAACCCCGGTTGTCGGGTGTCAACTTGTTGTCGTGTGCACATCAACAAGCTTTGTTGATGAGCGAAAACAAGGTTTTCTGCATCATGTGTCATTAAGGATTTTTGATGGGAGACAGAAATTCTTGTTTTCATACATCAGCAAGCTTTTCGACACGTGTGTATAAAGCCTTGATGTCACACATCAACAAGCCTTCTTGATGCGTAATAAAAAATATCGTTATCTTTTGTGTCAACAAAGCTTATCCCCTGATGGGAAAATACAATGCTTCAAAACCCTAATTTCGTCCTATTAATACCCTCCCACCATTCACTTACACATTTGCTTTATGTCGTGTGTTCACATTTACCAGGAATCAATTTTAGGTACAATCAAGCTCAAGGACAAGTAAAATGGTGACTACAAGTGCATCCCAAGGCCAAGCTCAAGACCAAAATCAATCAGGAAATCCAATCAACCCACAATACCTATCCAAGGGCAAAATACTCTACAAGAACTTATTTATTCCCCCACATTCATACAGTTTTGTAAATGAATTTAGAATACAAGGATTTGTTCGATGCATGTGACTTTGATGGGCTCATTAAGATGCCCCAAGTTTGAAATAGATCATGACATTATGAATTAACTACTCTCCTCATATAATACAGAGGACAATATGTTTACTATTACTTGTAGATGGTTGTCGTATGTTTCAATTCAGTGTCAATCTAGCTGATATTCATTAGTTAACAGGCCTTCCATATAAAAATTCCCCCATTGTTACAACGAAATCAACCCTCATCAAAAATGATAAGAAGTACCTCGAATCTACTTTTGGTTTCCATGTTGATTATAAGAATGTAATATGTTTTCAATTTTCATTTGATATTTTCTAGTTTTTTATTTTGATACAATTGAAATTGATATTAATTCCAATGGCTTTTTGGCATTTGCATCTCATGTCAATAAATCAAGATGTGGTGTGGATACGTAAGGAATTGCACACCACTTTCTTGCTACTATGATTTCTTTCTTTCAAGCTTTAAAATTGTTTTGCAAGGTCGGAAAATGGATATACCAAACTGGGCTATTGCATACATTCTTGTAACTATCAGAAAGCAAAAAATTTGATTGGTGCACCTTTTTATCCAATAAAATAAAAACTGATATTACAAATGCATCACTTTCAGAAAAACCAGTCATTCACTCCACAAACTATCTCCTTGTCCTTTATTACGAGGCTCTTTTTAATTTAAAATATAAACCAATTCCTACTTCCACAGACGAGACAATGAAGAATTTTTCAATTCCATTTCAAGAACAATAGTAATAAGTTTGTATTTCAACATTAGACTAACATTATGTTCATTTGGAATCTGATTAAATATTGACTGTTTGCAAAGAATATTTTTGGAGGCCCTTCCATGAAAAAATGTGGCATTAAGAGGAAGAGGCCAACAACACGCTGAGGCATCGGTAGATTCGTAATCTGAAATGGAATTTCACTCATCTCCAAACCGCAAGCATTTGAATTAGTTAAACACCAGAGATGTAATACACTCACATTCACTATTTACAAATTCCCATTTTGTATTTTCAATTTACCATTTACCATATTGAATTGACATACAATCAAATGTTGCTGACATTGCAGGGACTTTGGACAATATCGCGGGCTTCTCAAAGTCAACCGTCTTCACCAACTCACTGAGTTCAGTCGCATGCAATTTTCTCTTCTCAACAACCTACTCAGCAATCCCAGCCACACACATCTCAAACACAACCAATTACTACTCCAACACGTCCACCTCAAGCACCATGACACGTTCCCCTCAACAACAAGGTATGATTTTATTGCTTTAGTACAAGTTTTCAATAGTTTAACAAGTTTTTCATATAATTTTTCTTGCACTTTTCAACACATTGCAGTCCTTCGCATTCTATGAAAAGCAACGGCACTACCCCCTCCTCCACCAATACGATTCAAAATGCCAACCAGAGGTTCAGGAAAAAATAACATTGGTAAACATGCATGCCAATTCCTCTGGCCCCTAGTGGGACACTAAACATTGCCTCCTCATTTCAAATTCCAACCCTCTCTCTTGGTGTCTTGCCTAAAACAACGGGTGTATCAGTTTTAAATAATATAAATTTAGATGAAGATTACTTGGGAATTGATAGCAATGACCCATTAGGATTTTTCAATACATGTGAGATGATTCAAGGCCAGCAGGTATACTTATATTTCAACGTAATTTATTCAACTTTCATTACATTTAACTTTAGATTTATTTATTTGAATATTGATTTATTTTATCACAAATAGGATCAAGCCACCCAAATGCAGAAACAGGTAGCAATTGATGATCAACCCTAAAACCCCCATACCTCTCCAAGCGACATCATCTTCTTTAGATATAGATGGTGAATAGTTTCTACCATTTCCTTTAGAGAACTTAATTGGTTATGATTTTCAATCCCATGTCATGGATTTTATTGTACCTCATATCAGTCATCTCATAGAATGGGAGAGAAGGGAAAAAGTACTAATCAATGAGATAATAAGTCGTTTTGAAAATTATTGGCAAAGGGAAAGTTTATACGCTACAGTCTAGAATCAACCTGTGAAGATGGATTCCTTACTTACCCAAGTAAGAAGTGGGACTGTCACATATAACAAAAATTATAAAGATGATATTTTAGATAAAGCATTAAACAAATTGGAAAATATTAGTGTTGAAGCCCAGACATATTTTAACAAATGGTCTAAGGACAAGGATCTGGTAGCAAGTGCAAATGTTGAGAGAGATAGAGCAGTCGTAAGTATTATCACTTTGAAACAATATTTTTTGTTAATTTGAAATTTTCTTATTCTAGTAATATGTTTAATTGAGATCACTTTTTTTGTGTAGTTGAAATATGAAAATTTGAAGAGTCAAGCAAAGGTGTTCCAAGTTCACTTGGAAACTGCAAAGAACAGTTTATCTGCATTAAAATAACAATTGAAAGAAAATATTGTTTTAGTTAACAAACAAAACAATACACTAAAGCAGACAATTAAAGAGCATGGCTTCAACCCTGAAATTTTATTCAAAACCAAGCCAGCTATAGATCCCAATTTTCTATCCCATGGAGATGCGACAAAGGAGGAACAAAGGATAGTAAAGAATCTAGATAGTGTTGCGGAAGATCTGATTAGTTCTGGGATTATTCAAGCCATTGGGGAAAGGGGTACATGAGGAGAAGCCATTGGGGAAAGGAGTACAACTACATGAGTGGAAGCCATTGGGGAAATGGGTACATAAAATTGAGGGTTGAAAATTTTCATGATTGAGGGTTAAAACTTGAAAAATTGAAACTTTAAATTTGAAATTTTGAAATACTTTATAATCTATATTTGAAAATTTGAAACTTGAGTGTGATGGTCATGGCATTTGAAAATTTGAAATAACATTATTATCTGGATTTGAAATTTGAAACTTGAATGTGATGGCAGTTTGAAAATTTGAAATACTTTATAATCTGGAATTTTATATCTTCTTATATATTATGTATAGAATTTCTAGATTGTATATGGTGTTTATGTTTCATTTGAATGTGATGGCATTATGATAATGGTTAATTATTTATTTTAAGAAAATATGGAATGTGGTATGATAGAGGCATCTTAATACTAATAGAGTTAAATCTTCTTCTCTCTACTTGTAAAATTCAAACTCTGTATCAGGTTTCTTAAAATTTAAACCTTCTCAAAATATTTTCTACTTGTAATGAATGATTACATTAGATGTGGATGATGATATTAGAATAGAATCAAAGATATGGATTATCATGAATTGTATGTGGACGTAGATTTAGCTTCAAGCACGATCATGGAATCTGGATGATGATAATGGATAATTTTTTTAAGAAAATTTGGAATGTGGTATGATAGAGACATTTAAACCTTCTCAAAAACTTATTCTCTCTACTTGTAATGATATGATGACATTAGAATGGATATAGATGATGATGAATGATGATAATGGATAATTGTTTTAAGAAAAATTGGAATGTGTTAGGACAGAGACGTTTCTGCACATTTAAAATAGATATGGATGATGATGAATTGTGTGGACTTACATTTAGCTTCAAGCATGATCATGGATGATGATAATGGATAAATAATTGTTTTAAGAATAATTGGAGTGTGTCAGGAGTCTAGGATAGAGACATCTTCTCTCTACTTGTAAAATTCAAACTCTATATCAGGTTTCTCAAAATCTTCTTCTCTCTACTTGTAATGAACTTTGTATCAGGACATTTAAACCTTCTCCTTGTCTCAAAATATTCTTCTCTCTACTTGTAATGAATCAATGATATGATGACATTAGATGTGGATGATGACATTAAAATAGATATGGATTATGATGAATTGAGTGGACATAGATTTAGCTTCAAGCACGATCATGGATGATGATAATTGATAATTGTTTTAAGAAAATTTGGAATGTCTTAGGACAGGAGACATCTTAATACAGTAAAATATTCTTCTCTCTACTTGTAAAATTTGAACTTTGTATGAGGTTTCTTTACATTTAAACCTTCTCAAAATCTTCTTCTCTCTACTTGTAATGAATCAATGATATGATGACATTAGATGTGGATGATGACATTAAAATAGATATGGATGATGATGAATTGTATGTGGACGTAGATTTAGCTTCAAGCATGATCGTGGATGATGAATTGTATAATGGATAATTTTTTTAAGAAAATTTGGAATGTGTTATGATAGAAACATCTTAATATGGAAAAATATTCCTCTCTCTACTTGTAAAATTTGAATGTGTGATTTTATCCCACAAATTTTAAACACTTTATCAAAGCATTTTGCAAATGTACAAAAATAAATTAAACATAATTGTAAAAACTCAAGCAATGTCATATGATAGGGTTTAAGTTACCTCTTGTCTTTTAGATGGTTGTGACAAAGCATATGGAAGGAAAATGAGAAATCATCCTTTGTAGTGTGCTAGAAGATCTTTGATTCAAGAAAACTCAACATGAGAAATGGATTATTATATAGATGGGTGAGTTGTCCTGACATTGTCAGTCCCGAGAAGTGAGATATTCCTTAGATGGATGTCAACCCACATTTTCAAAAAAAAATGAAATAATGATTGATGGATTAAGGAAGAAACAAAAGATTAAATAAAAATGCAAATGATAACCTTGTACATGTCTGGACAGTAGAAGTCTAGAAGAGTATAACGGTGGAAGAATATGCATATCTGAACTCTGAAGGTCTTGCAAATTAGTATTGGACAAATTCATGTAACAAACATAGATTTTTAAAACATAATTTCGTATTCGAAAAATCCAAAATAGTAATTATATAAAATAATTTTTTATAAATAATTATATTTAAATAAATGTAAATATATATACATGTAACATCTTTAATGATAACAAGAGCTGAAACAAAATTTGATAAAAAGCCTCCTCAGTCAATATTTACATCTGTAGAGTTAATATGAAATCAAATAAATAACCATAGTTAAAATGTAAGGTGACAAACAATAAAAGTAAGGTCAAGGAGATACATATTTAAAGATGAAACAATCCATTATCAATAGCTTCTTCAAAGTTGATGTTCTCTTCTGTAGAGTGTGACGATGCACCAATTCCAGTCTCATCGTTGGGAACAATTGTACTTGTAGCTGTATTATTTACACCTCTTCTTTCGGAAAGGGAATTCCAATGCACAATTTCTTTATCGAAAGGAAAGGTTTCCATGGAGTAGTGAGAAACATAACACCTCATGTAACTTTCCATATTTTTATCCAACCTATTTCTCAGTTTTGATTTTATAAATGATAAAGCACTAAAAACCCTTTCATCCTCCACAAACCCCAAAATCATTGTTTGGCATAACTCATATAATATGAAATATTCATTGATGTCTTCTTGTAAGACAGTACTTTGATAGATTCCTTCATCAGATCCTTGTAATAGCACCACTCTCAGAAGGTTCATCTAAATTTTTATATTGGTTCCTCATTGTTGTTGCAAAATTTGTTGATTGAGACTTTAATAAATCAACATTCAATATACCTTTGATTTCCATACCCTTGACCTCTGAAGTCTTTTTGAAATGTTCCATTATTGTACCCATGGATTTATGGAAATGCTTTCTTACAAAATCTGCACGAGCACCTTCAGTATTCCAAAAATTAGGATTCATCACACCCATTCCTTCAAGAATTTTATCTTTGGAGAAACGTTCTCTAATTTTTGATGATAAGGATTCTGAAATTTTTTTAAGCTTTATTCTTGTTTCAACTATAACAGACTCAAAAAGATTACGTGTCACAGGAACATCTTCTCATTCTAATCCTATAATATCTTGATGTTTTTGCAAAATGTGTAGTGGTATGTCCCTCCCATTAACATTGATGCAGAGGTGATCGTGGATATTAAATCTCAAATAGTTACTGGGATTTTTAAGATCTAATAAAGCATTCCAATTCTTGAAAATAGGTGTATCAAAACTATCTTGGGAACAGTACAAGACATCAAGACTTTGACATACCATTTTTCTCATCCGTATAAAATCCAAAATATAGATTAATCTCCCCTGTGCATGCTTCATCAGTGTATTGATCTCCTGCAACATTGGAAGAATACCAACCAATGTAAGCAATGTCTCCAAATCAGTTAAATGGAACAAAAAGTCCCTTGCCCTGTCAACTTCATGATGATATTTGTGCATGAAACCAACCAACAAAGGATACTCCTCACGAACTCTGCATGCAGGTTCATACAAAGAAATCCATCTCATCTCAACATCCTTTAGAATTTTTTTGCCATCTGTAATTCCAATTGCAAATTTCTGGAACTCAAGAAATTACTTTGGGCTACTTTCCATATAGGCATGAAGTTCTCTTATAAGGTCTTCTACTTTAGCAACATTTTCATAGTTTCTTACCATTTTATACGCTAAATTCATTATGTGAGCCATACAGTGAATTGCTAGCATATAAGGGGCCACTATTGTTTGCAATCTAACACACATCCTTGTTCGGTGACCCTGCATGACTGATGCACCATATGCTCCAATGCATACCAACTTTGTATCAATTTCATAATCAGTCATTCCAGCAATATCTTTCAAATGAGAAACAACTATTTTATGTAGGTTTTCAGCATTACAGTTTTCAACCATTTTCATAACACCCAATAGATGAGGTGTCCTTATATGATTTTCTAAAGTATAGATGTGGATACATACCCATGCAGTGTTTTCGACTGTTGTCACTTCATCAATTGAAAGAGGGATAAACTTAGCTTTTTTTACATTCTCTTTCAAATCTTCCTTCTCTATCATCGAAAGGCATTTTGCCATTTCCCATGCACTACTGTCAGACCAATGAGACTTGAGGTACGTTGGGCATTCCATTATATTGATACAAAACTTTGAAATCAAGGAAATCTGAAATCGGTCTTCCTTTCTTTAGTATGTGAAATAAAGTAGAGAACTGTATGAGTTTTGCATGCAGATTTGTTTGATTCATCTTACCAATTTTTGATGTGATCGTTCCTCCCTTTTCCATGAGATGTCTATGCATTTTTTCTGTTTTGCTTCATACTCTATTATGTATTTAACATGCATGCATTATTTTTCAGTTTTCCACCTGTGTGTTTTTATTTTCTGGCCATCCTCCCCCATTACAGTCAAATATTATTTTCCACAGTGTTTTTCTATAGTGTCCATCTTTAGTTGCATTTTTTGTTACTTTCCCAATTTCCACGTACATATTATACATGTACATTCAAATGGGATCTCTTCTGAATTAGATGGTTGTACATGTTCGATAAATGGAAATTTGGTAGCCCAATCAAACTTGTATTTCCTCCCAATTGTCCACATATTCTTGTTCGTTTTCAATGTTTTACTTTTTTGAGTAGAATTCTGAGTAATATCACAATCACCCGGTTTCCTCTTTCATGAACCAGAATTTGAATTTGATTTTTTTGTTCCATTTTGCTGAGTATTTGTATGTGTGATATCTTGATGCACTCCTGGTTACACCCCAACAAGAAGAATATCTTCAGGATCTGGCATCTCAACAGGTATATCTTCAAGATCTGGCATGGTATCATCATAGGTGTCATTTGGTTGATACTGTGTAGAATGCATGTCCACCTCAATATTACCTTCCACATAGTCAGTACTCTGATTATTTTCCAGTGGCAGCTATATGGGTGCTAGTGGTTGTGGTATCTATAGTAGTAGAGTTTCCAAAATACTTGAACAGGGACTTCTAAGATTTCTTAGTTACTTTTTGGGTCTTCCCATTCTGAGCACTAGCACCTTCCATTATTCTGAACTGAGTCATGCATCAGAAAAATCACTAAGTCATGTCATAGATAAAATTGAGTCACGCATCAGTAAATACATTGAGTCGTGCATCAGAGACTCAACTGAGTCATGCATCAGCAAACACAGTAAGTCACGCATCGGTAAAAAAATATGTCGTGTATAGTAAAAAACTAAGTCATGTATCAACAAACAAACCCCTTGTTGTGCATCAAAAAATACAATGAGTAACACGTCAACAAATATCCTTGTCACGTGTCAACAACAAACCCTTTGTCATGTATCAGCAAGATCTCCTCATTGCCCATCCACAGAAAACCTTTTTCACGTGTCACCAAATATTTATAGTCGTGCGTCAAAAAATAGCATGTGTCACTTGACTACAAACTACTAAGTAATCAAATGATAAATTTGTACTGTGCTCTGGTGCTTAGAGTATGCAAGTTCACAACATCACAGTATTGGTAAGGTACTAGTGGTAGTATACTACCTGATAAATCACCTAGGTTTTTATAGGATATGTTTTCAAATGTAGGTGAAGCCGACCCCAAAAAATATATATACTGTAAATTTTAGGCGAACAGGACACTGACTTGCTCCAAAAAATTACCTTTTCAAATTTTCCTAAAATGAAATTTTCTCCATATTATGAATATTCACCACTAAAATTATCTATCTAACATGAGTAAAAGATATGTCTTTTGCAGTGCTCACCTATATTGTTTTATGTGCTTTTTCATCATTGTTGACTATATTTTTGAAATACATTTATTTCATACTTGCTTATGTATACTATTTGACTGATTTATTACTTGATTGCTTATTGTATGTGACCTAAGTGCCTTATCATTTGAAACCATGGGTGTCCCATGTTTGTGGTTATATGTTATATTACATGTAAATGGCGTAACATGCCTTTTACATGATTGTATTCCATACAAGGCATGTTAGGCCACATACAACTTTTGATTTGACTGACACAAATAATTTGAAAAGTCATGCATAAATACCAACTTCACTTCTCTCCTTTGTTAACAAGTGTATGAAATGGAATGGAATATTTTATTGACATCCACAAGAACATATTAGTGTTATTCATCTTACAGATCAATATTCAACTTAGTGTATATTCACTTTACATAGTGATATTATCTTATTTAACAAAAAATGAGGAGAATAAACTTATAAAAGATAAACTTATAGTAATGAATTGGCAAAAAATATGGCAAGAAAATAATAAACAAACATTTTATCCTACAACTTATCATTATTATTTTAAATGACTAGTAAAAATAATATATTGAGAAAAATGGGGAGTGGTTTTATTTTAAGTATGTTGAGCTATATAGGTGGTAATCTAATCGTTTGGGTGATATCCTTGGAAAGCAATCATTTATTATCATTTATAGATAAAGGCCGATAAAATTTGAAATGATTGCACATGTATTTTGTAAATTTGAATATTCTTAAGTGCTAACAATTTTAATTTTCATCTATGTTGATCTTTTTTCACGTGTGTTATTAGTTGAGCATGTCAAATACTTTTAGAAAAGGTGTGTATGGTGCTTTGTTTTCAAAAGGTTTGAAAGTTCTTGTTAAGAAGGATGTATCTCCAAAAAATGTTAGTTAATTGAATGATGATGAATGAAAATGTCATTAATGACTTGGTGTTAAATGTATTCACTGCAAAAAGCAATCATTTATGATGCAAGACAATTTTTGAGAAAAAATATAGAGCTTATGAGATTAAAAATAACATCTACTATGGTTATAGAAACTGTTGAATAAATGGTGAGATGTGAGTAGTTACATAGTTTTTCCTACGTAAGTTTCCTTTAGTATGGACACACACATGAGCCTATAGATGAGACATTTGGGAGATTATCAATATCCATATATAACTAACAAACATAATCTATTTGACTTATCACAAAAATTTAGATACTATTGTGAGAGGACCAAGTATATTTAATTCATACCTTATTCATGCAATGTACAACTTAAGGACTTTGTATAACTATACTTGTTAGATGGAAAATATATAATTTTTTGTATTGGCAAACCAAATATATTTAGGTTTCATGTTTTCGACAACAATACTTTGATGGAATAATAAAAACAACCAATAATCTTGTATAGTATCAATCAATCATAATATAAACAATGATCAAGGATCTCGAATGGTATCAACCAATCAACACATAAACAAAATCAAGGATTTTTTATGTCTTGACCAATAAAAATATTATATAGTGCAGGTTAGGGAAATAGTTGTACAGGTGGAGGTGAAGCTTTTAGGCTTGTAAAGAGATTAATATGTTAGGATAATGTTTTTTTCTCTAAAATAATCCTTTTTCAATTGTATTTAGTACATAGATATGTTCTTTCTATATGATAAATGTTTAAGGTGAACTTATACAAATGAATATATCACTTTGAAATTTAAATCTTGGGGAATGAAATGCCAACCATAAATAAAAACTTTGAAAGACAAAAAGGTGGAGAAAAGACCCAATAGGCAGAAAGGATCCAAAACACAAAAAGGGTCTAGACCAAACATCTTGGTCAAGACCATAGTATGGTCCTAACCAATATTTATGGTTTTGATCAAGCATAATAAAAATACCAATAAATAATGAAACATGTCATAGATCTCTATGAAAAAAAATAAAGGCATGAATAAACATCCTAAAAGTTGAATCAAAAGATAAATTAAGTAACATAAGAGTAATATGACAAGGACTTACATCACTAAGACTTTGTTTCATCATTCAAGATCTATATATCTAAGAATTACCAATAACATGATGTAATAATGATTTTGATATGCATTTAGCATCTACATTTTCCACCCCTTGATGCCAGTGAATATAATTTACTAGTGTACAAGAGAAAAAGTGTGTAATTGATAGTGTTAAAGAATAGGATTTTGTCAAGGATGTTGATATGGTAACCAAAGCATAGTGAACACTATTGAATCCATAAAAATCAAAGTGTCTAACAAATGTGAAAGAAGTATTTATAGACATGGATATTTTTGATTTGGAATTCTTGTAGAGTATAGGGTTATCAATCCCTAATAAGTTTTTTATTTTGTTTCAAGGTAATTGGGTGTCCTACCACCAAGGAAAAAGTGTCACAATGAATTTTAGCTATCCCCTATATAAATGATTTACATACTGTGGGATCAAAGTACTATAGATGGATTTAGGTCCAAATTTTTTGCAACAAAAAACCCTGCACATTTGTCACTATGTATTATATGAGTACTACAACAATATTGAGATCTTGTATATTTTAATGGATGTTATTAACTATTGAATTTGTGATAAATGCAATAGAATTTTTAGTTTCATCCTTTTGTTCAATGGATCTTTGTGTCCAAAATTGACTGCTTGGTCATTTGAGATTGTATGTCGATTTGTGTAGGAAAAATAATGGCCTTACATAGCTAGCCAGAACTTAGTAACTCCATTGTCTAGTGCATCTTTGTATCACGATTTGACTGTTTTTCTCCATCATTTTTCATTTTGACTTTTCTAGGGGAAGGGATGGCCTTACATATCCATCCCATATAGTTTTCCATTTTTTGAATAAAGGGATGATAAAATAAAGAATAGCTTGAGGAAAAAGTAAGTTAAACTTGTTTCATAAACATTGAACATAGAGCTAATAATAAGAATCACATGATATTAGAGTAATTGTAGGTAGACACTTCAAATTATTTCATTAGATGTGAATAATGTTTTAAGAAATAAAATCTCTTGATATTAGAGTATTTGTTGATAGAAACGTGAACTCATGTCATCTTCCATGAATAACGCGTTAAGAAATAAAATAAATTGATATTAGAGATATTGTTGATAGAAACTTGACTATGTAGATGGAATAATTTTTTTGAATTTGTATCACTAGATTCGTATAGAGTGCTTGAGAATAAAATTTGGTAGTGATAGAAATTGGATTGACATCATATTTCTTATGAGTTCCAATAGTAATAGTGACTAGACATATTCAGTACGTCCTTATAAAATGTAGAGTATAGATTTAATCATTGAAAGAGTTTTTGATACAGTAGTATTGATTTTGTAACAAGTGTATAATATAGACTACGTCCTTACGAAGAAGTATTGGATTTGTAGAATGTTATGAATTAAATAGTGTGTATTTCCTAATAGTATAGAGTATGTATAAAGTTATCAAAGAAGATCGAGTCTTGATATAATATAATATATATGTATTGAATTTATCATGAATGATGTTTGAGTAAAAGTATTGTAGTGAAAATATAGGCTTAGAGTGTGAACATTGACTTTCATAAAATATGGATCATGCAACTTGAATAAAGTATGAATGACGTGTCATAACATGTTAGTACAAAATAGGGGGAAAGAACAATCTTGATTACAAAGATAGGAAAAAAATAAGAGAAATTAAGACCAAGATATGGAGTGAAAAGGTTTTGAGGCATTACACAGTTGATAGAAATAGGTTAGGATATGTAATTATATTCCCAAAGTGTCCCATTTTCTGTAAATAGTACGGTGGAAAAGTAAAAAAGTATTATTATTGTTACTAATTTTGGTATTTATTTTCAATAGGGATAAGATGCCACATACTAGAGAGACTTTATGATTATTATTTGACCACATGGTGGATGTCATATAGATGAAAAGAGTTGACACATTAGTAAGTGTCAAAAAATTGTAATTTTGTTGAAAAAAGTTGTGATTTTTTAGTATTTTGTAAAATCATTAATTTTTCAAATTTGAGAGTTAGTTTAAATAGGCCCCGCCCTAGATAGAACTATAGGACTCCCCTCTATTTGAGATGTCAATCTAGAGAAAACTATTGGCACGAGGAGAGGGAATGCAAATACCTCGATCTCCTTTCTTTTGTTGATAGTGACAAATGGTGCATTTTTTTACATATGGGGCAAAACTATATGGTTTAGTATGTTTGGCATCCAGATTTATTTAGTCCTAACAATATATGCATGGTCTCAACCTAGTAAGCAAAACAATTAATGATGTCAATATATAACTGTAAATTTTGATATGGATTATGTCATTATGATTATCGTATAGTTATTTTTTATGATAGATTATCTAATATATGTTTGAATTGGTCTATGATTGTAAAGAGATGTCCATTTTGGGGAGTTTCATTATGGTTACGACATGGAAAACCTACTTGGTTTGGGCCTAGATGATGATAGATGGGATATAATACAAAGAGTAGGTTATGACATGTAGCTAGATTTGGGGAAGTTCCCCCAAATATGCATTTGATCACCGCATTATGTGAGTCGTGGAATCCAAACACATTTACTTTTTAGCTCCCGAAAGGTGAGATTACCATGACTCTAGAGGATGTGTACCATATTTTGTGATTAACACTTGTGGGGGGAGGGTACAATTCTTACTAATAGATGTGTCTTTTCATATGCGAAAGTAACATAGGTTTTGTTGGGAACAGGTGGCCTTGTAGAGCTAACCATCCAATTGAGATTAATTTTGACAGTAGGGATTCAACTATTGTGGAAATTCATTACAATGTTATTGGCATACTTTTTAGTAATAGATGAGGGGTGTCTATTTCATAGTGAGTGTGGTAGATATTCCAGTCCATAGAGGAATATGAAGTGAGATATGATTGAGTTTGTAATGTTCTTGACCACTTATATAAGTATTTTTACAAGTTCACATTAGACAACCATAGAGGTTGTGTGGCTTCCATTACCTGATTACACATATGGGAAAATCATCACATAACTATTATGTATCCAGTTGGAGGTCTAAGGGATGATTAGTCCCATCAAGATTTATTTTCATCATGGTGGGTGATGTCAAGGAGGTGAGGTAGACATGACTTCTTATTGAGCCATATTGGATAGGTTGACCCTTAGGGCATTGTGTGGAGGAAATATAGAGATTTCTAAGGATGAGAAGAGTATGTTATGGAGTTGCATAGGTTGTAGAATACCATGTGGTTATAGGAAAAGTTTTCTAGGATAGGGTAAGTGCATGGAGACGGGGGATCAAAAATTGGCCAATTTTTTGATTTGACACGAAACGCGAGTGTGTTTTAGAAAAGTGCATTCACATTTTGAATTACTATGATTGGTAAGTACCAAGCCTAAAATGTGAGCGTGTTATAACATGCTTACATTATAACGCATTTGTGTTCTTATTAGTAATGTTGTATATATGTGCATTTGGAAGCTACATATAGCATGTAATAACACACTCGTGTTCATGTTAGTAATATTGTATATGTGCATCTTGAAGCTATATATCTACAAAAATAATTGTTTAAGTATAAGAAATAATAAAGTATAAATATTAATAAATGAAAATCTTATACTTAAATTTATTTTAGTAAATATAAGAAATTAGGGTCACTGTGCACCTTATGGAACTAGTCTCGCAACTCCATAAGTAACGATTTAGAAGATATTTTATCATATTCTAATCTAGTAAGTACATAGGTATTTTTCATGATTTTGACATTCAGCCTAAAGCTTTTAGGGTTTAAATTATATAATCGACATCTATTTTAGGAAATAATATAATCATTATTTAGGTTTTAGGGCCTTCTTGATTGGTTATTAACATTTATAGGAGTTTATATGTGTCAAAATTATATTTTTATAAACCTCACAACTCCCAAAGGTAGTAATAGTTGTTCAAATATATGCACCCATGAAATTCCTTATAACACATAACTCATCAAAAAACATACAATTTGTTGGAATGATTGTCATTAATGTCAAAGGGAGCTAATAACAACAAAACAAATTGATGGTAGAATTGATTGTCATTGCTGTCAAAGGTTCAATATCTGTCGTCTGGAGCTAAGTTAGTTATAAATATCATCATCTGGAGCTTGTTGTAGAGTTAGTCTGGAGCTCAGTCACAATGATTTTTGTTTGGAGCTCGTAGTGTAGCTCATCTAGATCTCAGTCACACTGTCTGTCATCTAGAGCTAAGAGTATAAATGGCCTGAATCTCAAAGTAGGTCACCTGGAGCTAGGCATACCATGTTTGATCCAATGTATGCAGTTTGGAGCTCATAGTAGAGTTTTCTACATATTTATTAAGAATGTTGCTCATCTAGGGTTAGAAGTATGATTGCTCCATGTCTAGGAGCACACAATATTGATCTAAAGCTAGACTTGAATAAATTGGATCCTCATTGGTCAATTCATCTGGAATGATCCCGTAAGTGTTTCCACATAAATATTGTGTTATATAATTTCTTGATATTGTATGAATTCTATTTATTGGCGAGAAAATTTGTTGGGTGGAAAATTTTGTGGACTTCTTGCCAATTCTCTGGGAATTTAATTCCCTCTACTTAAATAGTGCAGATCTGTGTTTACATACGCGTGTGAAATGTGGTTTTTGTGGTGTCCTTGCAGCCGAGGATCCAACAAGGGAACTCTATTGACCCTGTGGAAAAAGCTAGCAATCTCTTACTAGAGAGTACTTTTCTTAGAGAGCGGGAAAGGGAGTGAGAAAAGGGGAGAGGGATTAATGTTATAGGTAGGAAATTAGAGTGATACAACCATTAATCAGAAAATTCCAACACACATAAATTTAGAAGAAACAATTAAGAAAATGACAACAAGACCAATTAAGATTTATGAGCACAAAGTATCAATAAATCTCCCAGTCAAAAAAGGCTAGAAACTCCTTCTTTTATTGATGTTTGAGTGAAATTGTACATGGCAAGAGTAGGAAGAATGTAGAAATGAGAAGTAAAAGAAATGTTCTTTCTTTGCTTCTTCATAAGGAATGCTCTCTCATGAACTCACAAAATTGACAACCCTTTGGAAAGGGGATGCCTTTATAATTTATAGAAAGATAAGTGGCTCTTCATCTACCCCCCAATTACCTTTCACATGTCTTTGCACAACTTAAGAATTTTAATATTCTTAGGAAAACATTGAGTCCCTTTTTATAAAATAAATGTGACTTATTACATTATAATCCTAAAGTCACTTTTTAATTAAAATAAGGCAGTATGAAAAAGTGCAACCCCAACAGAGAATTAGAATGTGGAGGAGAGAGAAATTTATGAGGAAGAAGAGAAGAGAGAGAAAGAAGAAAGAGGAAGGATAAGGAATAATGTGAACGAAGAATTTGCCTCTGATGAAGTCCACTAATCCTTGCCAAATGATCCGATGAAATGCTCCAATATAGTGAACTTTGAATCCTTGAATGATTTATGCCATGAGAAACCTTCTTTAGATGACCCAAAGACACCATGAACTAAGTGTTTAGAAACATTTTTGAGTGATTCCATTGGTGACCATGAGTTCCACTCATGAAGATACCATCTGAAGAGATAAAAGCTCGAAACCAACCCTATTATGGCCTTTGCAACATGGCCACACTGATATGTTGAATTGAACATTCTGACGAAACACACCATGGACAGTCTAATGATGATGATTACAAACTCCACCTCACACATGATACACAAGAAACTTGAACCATAAATGAGTGTCGAAACACATTGTCGAGATCTCCTGAGGTGGATTCCAGATGACCTATGAGTAATGCTTATGATGATATTTTGTGACACTGCCATGTTCCACTTACAAAGATGACTCCTAGGCTGATGAATTCAATCATACACATCGAGGAAGTAATCCAAAAATACTGATGAAGACATCATTGATTATAGTGAATAATTCTCATTCTACAGATATGAAATAACCAATCCAAGCCTTGAAAAACCACCATTCCTTTAATTTTTGATTGCACACATGAATGGGAAACTAGAAAAATATGTGAAATTTAATTTATTGCTTCCTAGAACAATTTCTATACCTAAAAAGGAAGGCTTACTATTTTTAGTAATTGGCAATT
Source organism: Taxus chinensis (assembly GCA_019776745.2). NCBI lineage: Eukaryota > Viridiplantae > Streptophyta > Pinopsida > Cupressales > Taxaceae > Taxus > Taxus chinensis. The sequence continues at coordinate 724,528,610 of CM034148.1, forward strand.
TTTACCCTTTTTGGCTCTGACCACTGATATTGTCCTTCTAGATCACCTATGTGCACAATGCTTCTCTCAAAATTGCTATTTGAGACGACTTAATAAAAATGGCAAGTGCCTATGTAGGAGGCTTACTATTTTTATAAAGTGGGGTTTTTGACCTTAGTTTTTGATAAAACCAACTTTTATGATATGGGTTTTTTCTCTTCAGTGTACCTCTGAAATTCCAAGTCCACCCAATGTCTAAAAACATAGATTTTAATTTTAAAGGTTTTGATCGCAAGAAACTGGGGGTTCTTCACTACAAACAATATGGAACGTGCATGTGATTTTTTTTCTTGTTTTCTAATGGCCTCTAAAAAACTTAAAGATTGAAAAAAATGGCACGTTGATCTGTTCACCAGTTTGTGAGATATGAGAAAATCTTCCTCGCGGATTTCGAAGTCTTTCTAGCAAAAATCTTCATTTTCATTCTTCAAGAATCCAGATTTCTTCATGTTTTTTCTTATTTTCACTTCTTTATATCATGGAAAAAAATCAGCAATGGGTAGAGCATGAAAATGGTGGAGGGATATTCGATGAAAATTTCGGTAGAGTTTTGGCAGCGTGGGGAGCATGTGGGGGGTTTGAGCAAAAAAATGGCTATCGATATATATAGATTTTGATATCATCGAGAGGGGGTGGGGAATTTTTTTTCCCCTATTGTCCCTTAGGTTTTGGATAATAGGTGCACAAAAATTTTCCTTGGAATTTTCATGACATATGGCACACATTCATTCGTTGAGTAAAGTGAAGGAGGGGGCTAAAAACAAGCACATGGGGTCGGAAAGTGGTCGTATGAGGGACCAATAGGAAACCAAGGGGTAGGGTAATTTTTTTTCCCCATTGTACCCTTTTTTTATTAAAATAGTTTCACAAAAATTTTCCTAAGCCCCAGCCTAGCAAGTGGCGTGCATGCGGGAGTTGGTGGAGGAGCAAGCCAAATTGGTCAAAGGAGTTGGAAGTGAGTCGTTGGGGTCATATGGGTGACCATAGTGCTAAAAGGGGGGAGGGAAAATATTTTTTCACCTCTTTTCACTTTGGTTAGGGAAAATAAGGACACAAAAATTTTCCTCAACCTGGTGTTGCCACGTGTCCCTTAGCAAATTTCACTAAGTATCGAATATCATACCTTGGAAGACGACTTAGAAAGACCATATCTTGAGCTCCTGGATGAATTTTTGGATGCTTATTTATATTATTTTACATTTAAAATACCTTTTGAGAATAATGGGAGGGTTCCCATGTATTTATTATACATTCAAAACACATTAAAGCCTAATTTTTCCTCAGGATCACCCACTATGTATGGAAAAAATTAGGGTCCTAGAAAAATGCATGGGGTTTGAAGTTGATCTATTTTTTCCACCACGTATAGGGTTAAAAATTATTTACAATGATATATTTTTGGGATCACAACTCATTCCGGAGCTCCTAGAATCACTTCCTGAATCTCAGGTACTCCTTTGCGGTACAAACTCCTTCAACCTCAAAAACTCACTTTAAGTGAATTGGCTCCTAAACCTCTAAAATTTCCCATAATATTCCAAAATATGTTCCTTGATGTTTATATCTCCTAGATACACCTCCATGATGAATATGATTCTTTTATCTGCTCTAGGGGTTGGTGCACTAGTCTTAGGAAGGCTGATGATAACCCCTCTTAAGATCTCTTGAAACTTTGTTGTTAGAAAGACTGCTCCAAAATTTATTGAATGATTTATTTCTTCCTAAGTCATGTAGAGTAATGGATGAAAATCACATATGGACCATTTTAACAACAGGATAGGGCTGGTACATGGAATAGGTTGGCCTAGGGGGTGTCTTAGAAAGGTATAACATGAAAATTTTCAACACTGGGGTATGGTTGTCATGTTTTCTAGTGAATTTTTCTCATGCAAAAACACATGACAACATTATTGTCAAGGATGTTTAAATTTTAAATAAGTAAAATATTATATAATAGTGATTCTCCCCCCTCTCATTATAAGTGTGTGTTGTTCAAATTTTTTATTAATTTAAAAATCCTTGAAAAAATCTACAAATACTACTCCCACTATTGGGACTATTACAAAAAAAACTAAAATCATAAATCTATTACAATGGTGTTTTTCAAGGACCCTTGACAAGTTTCACTTGTTCAATGTGACTCAAATTGTGTCTCTACTCTTTGCACTCTAGCCACTCAAATGGTGAACTTGACTCACTTTATGTTTTATTAGGTCTATAACCATACGCATTTGATTATAAACCTAATGCTTTAGCCAAAACATGTTCCCTTGATTAGATCCTCAACTCCCATGACACCTATAGTGACATATCTACCTTCTCTCCCTTCTATTTCTCCACATGTTTCTAAAACTATTCCATCTATGAGATCACCTTCAAATATTCTCTCTAGTATTGCCCCCACCCTCTTATATTTGAACCATGTTGCAAATTACATGAAGCTCTTCGGCATGATATTTAATATTTTAGTACCCATCGACAACATATGAATAAAATCAAAATGGAGGCTAGGAGAGATCGACAAAAGAATCCACTCAACCTTATCTACACCAATATATTGCTCTCATTACTAATTTTTCTCACATACAAATGATACTTGTTAGGTTATCTATCATAAGCACAAAATATAAGAACCCTCTCCTCGTGAAAAAAAGTAAGGGGATTATTGTCATGTAAAACATATACCCTAAAAAATTGAAACTTTAAGTATGACAACTAAGCCCATGATTGAAAATCATGTTTCCTTATCATTGTGAATCCTTACTCTAGCCATCTTGCCTTCAGTTCAACTCTCACCTCGGCTCAGAGTAAATCCTTAACACTATTTTTGAGTTTTTTTTAGTATTCCAGGAAGAGTACCTAACATGAATATTGAACTCATCAAGATCTAATGAAAGATTATTTCCTCTAGAGGCCAAAAAAGGTCATTTTTTCTAGTTTGCAACTAATTGAACACCCCCAAGAAACATTAAGGGAAAATATAAAGCGTCTAAGGGTGATGTCAGAGAAAATTGAATGTTTCCAAAGTAATCTAGGAAATTTTAGGTAATAAAATCTTATTCAGGAACAATTTATTCAACATTGGGTAATTCAGGGTATAAAGAATGAAGGCTAAAATGATGAAAGTTGAATTCTCTGGATGATTCTGGGACTTCCATAAGGCATTAGGAGGGAAAAGATAGGCATAAGAAATCAATTGGAATCCTCTAAAAGGTGGAATCATTAAATTTACTCCAAGGCTCAAAGGTTTCCTGAGATATTTCAAAACTTTGTAGCTGCCTCTCTCAGGTCATGATGGATTAGGACCTAAATTTTTATTTTCATTCAAAATTTTCTCTCAATAATGTTTCCATTGATCACATTAAGTTTTTTGGAGTCAAAATCATGTAATTTTTGACCCCATAGAACCTTCCTAAGATTCTAAGGTGAAAAAATCAATTCTGGTGTCCAAATTTGTACATCCAATAAAAAGTATGCTTTCCCATAATGGAAAAGTGCGTGTGCAAAATATGCTTTCCCATATCAAAGTGCATAAATTTGTGTGAAATATAGTCACTTTGGAAATGGATGCAATTAGTAAATAGATACATCCTGTGAAGGATCTAAAACATCAAGAGATTTACTGAGACTCAAATCATCAAGGGGATGGTTATCAGGAGCATGATAAGAGAAGCTCACCATGAGTGATGGTGGCAGTAATCTTAGGCTCAAAAACAATGTATATTTCATGAGAGTATTTATAAACACTTAATAAATTTTTGGTAATGAAATCACATATTTCAAGTCGGTGAGGTGTAATTTGCAGTGTTTCATTGTAGTGTGGATGTTAAGAACATGAAATTCATTCTCAGACATTCCTCCAAGTTTCATTCAGGGATCAATCCTTCTATTAGGATGAGGGAACCTATCTTTATGAGGAGAATTTGAGAAATAAATGTGTCCAGACATCATAAGCATGCTTCCACTAAGGTGATATCTTGGTTAAGGAGGTGAATTCTGAGATTAAGAAGAGATCATCATGTTCAAAGGTGAAATGTGAGGCTTAACGAGTGAGTTTATGATCATCATATCCTAACTCTACCATTGTGTCCAAATGTCTTTGAGAAATAAATAAAAATGAGCTAGTCAGGCTACCGAGGCATCCAATACCACCATGTGTGAAGGATCAAGAATTCACCTATTCTCATGAGAAGGATATGAGCAAGAAGTGTACGAGAATCGTAAATTTGATTCCATTCAAGGAGGATTTTGAAGTCAAGAAGGTTAAGAGGATGATCTTCATATGGAGAACCATGTATGTAAGAATGAGAAACCACCTTAGTTTCACAAATTTCAATTCACTTAGTAGTGTTATTAAACACTCATACAACACCTTATAGTGTGTGTATCGTAGTTCTCTTATCCTTGATTCATATTCTCCTTTTCTTCACACATTATATACATAATGTGTACTTGTCTCACTATGTCCAATTTCTTACACTTTTTCATGTTTTTATCTCTTCTTTTATTTACCTTGGGCATTCCTCATTTCCCCCATTTATTCTTTGGATTTCATCTCCATTTGTTTTCTACCTCATGAACTTAGGTTTCCCTAAAGTTCAATGACATTGCCCATGAATGATGGTGTCGAGTTTGATTTATACCATGGCCGATGCCATTTCCCATAGGTAACCACATTAGATATATATATTTGGTCACACTTTTTTTGTATCAATCAATCACCAATTCATGCCAAAATTCTAAAATTTCTTACACATTGAACACTTGCACATATTTTTGCACCTAATTGTCAGAATTTAGTTTTTGGAGCTTTCCATTTTCGATTTAGGTCACCATAATGAGCTAGGATTAGAGGTATTAATATTTACATTTCCCCTTCTCCACCCATAATGATCCTCTTTTGGTGTTGTTTTCTTTTGGGAACATCATTAATCAACATCCACACTATAAGTATGTATTTCTAATTCAAGCCTTATGGGACCTTTCCCTTCAGAATAAGATAATAAAGTCTTAGTTATGAATAGAAACAGGTTGTGAAAGTTGAATTAAATTTAGGACTTTGGATTTTCTAATTAATATGAATGTACAATAGTAACAGAAAATAAGGAAAAAGTTCAAAGTATGTTAGAAATGGAATGAAGACACAAGTAATGTCTTGAAGAAATTAAAATATTCTAGAAGAAGGAATATATTAATTTATTGAACCAATATCTTAAGTGGTTCAATCAATTCAATGCATTTTGGGCCAATTTGATCCTCAATAACCTAATTGTGAAAATATGATGTTATTTGGAGTTTAATTTTATCCCATCCTTCATGAGGCTTCTCCACATACCTTCAACCTATATTTAGATGAGGAAATATCTAATTCATATTCCTCTCATCAAATAATGGATTGGATTCAAGTATGGATTATGAGAAAATTGCAATCAGATTATGAAAATCTAGGTAAAAAGTATGAGTTTATTCTTATTTGAATTTATCCTATAGGGATTAGGGTTATGTTGATCTCATTCCACACTTTATACTAATCTAGTTACTTTTATGATGGTATACTTATATACTCCCAGTTAATAGTGATTTCACTCAATTTAACCTAAACAGAGTCTTGCATAGGACTGTACAGGATGATAGAGATATCATGTAAGGAGACTTTTACACACATAAAATAACCTTAGTTTATTTGTTCATGTTGGTGAAATAATTTTTCACAAGGAAAAATTAGTGAATTTTCACCAACACTTCGGGACTAAGTCCCCCCTCTTGGTAATGAGGAGGCTCCCATTTATTGAAAGCAGAAAAAAAATCAACGAGTGACCGTCAAGCTAGGCATCATACATGAATACTCCAATAGATTGGGGTATATAAGGGAAACATGAGTGTCAAAATTATAACTTTACCGCTTCTAGAAAGTTGGGTTTGCCTACTATGTCCAAATCGAGACACCGGAAATGATATTTTTACCTTGAGGGCACAAGAAAGTGTTTTGGGGTAAAATATTATATTATTTTAACTCCAAAACACCTGATGAGATCATTTAAATAATTTTTGAGATTCAATTATTCCTGAAATTTGAAATTTTGGGCATATTTCATCTTGAACCGAGAGGAGCAACTATTGTGTTCTAAATTGCCTCAAGAAATATTTGAGCCTTGGAACAAAGTTAATGTTTATATATTATATAGGATTCAAAAATATTTCCTAGGATTTTTTTTTTATCATAACTCCTTATGAACTCCCAAAATATTCCATAGAATTCATCTTTCACCATTAGAGCTTTCACTCTTTGCACCTAGATGATCCAGTTTTGTTCACATTGTTCCTGAATAAAATTTTCTTTACAGAATTTTCCAAAACCACCTTGGAAATCTTCAATACTCTTTGAAACCACATCGATATGATTTATGTTTTCCCTGAAGGCTTCCGGAGTGTGTTTACCAACAACAAAATAGCCAAAATGACCTTTTTAGGCCTGTTGACACTAAAATTTTCCTCCGTAATTTCTATTTCATTAATGTATGTATTAGGAATAGGATGGTGTTAAGTATAATTAGTAGTGGTGTCTCATAGAAGATAACGGAACTACCAGTATAATGCCACTAATAATGTACAGTACGGTAACAGTCAAAGTACAATAGGAAATTTGTGATAAAAAGTAACTATTTGTCATAAGTGGTCCAATAATGTTAAAATGTCAAAGTTAGGGTAAGTCGAGAAGTAGGGTCTACATGATTAGGAATTAAAAATATTATATTTGTAATAAGGAGAAGGAGTGATGTCATAGATATTTTGTGTATTTTATTTGTAAAAAATTCTAAAAAGGTCGAACCCATGTGAAATGATAAGGTTTATCTTATCTTAAAAGATAAGCCTACATGTAAATATAAGAGTTAAGGTATGGAATATGATTTTTCAGAGTATATTTCTTATCCTATCTTAGAGATATGGTGGATAAGCTTGAAATTTCTATAAATAGAGAGGCCACCCCCTCATTTAGCATAGAAGGAAGTAGTGAGAAATATTGTATGAGAAATTTTGTGAAGGAAGCCATCATTTAGAAGGTGTGTTAAAGAAGCCATTAAGAGGTGTAATTGTGAAGTTCTCCCATAGTTATTGTTGGAAGGCAAGTGGAGTTGGTAACACTTGAAGTACTTCATGGGTGAAATTGTAACAATTTCATGTTGATAATATAATTTACATTTATATTTCAGATTAATCATCATTCCTTTGTATCATAGTCTATGGTATTCTTGTGTTATGTATGTTATTGTGTTTCCAGATTACTACCACCAAACTAAAATTTTTGCATTAGTAAATAATCATAGCATGAGGAGTTCCCGATGGAGAATTATAATAGTGTTGGATTGGTGATGACAAGCCTTCAAAGGAAGTTTTATTTCATCGAATCTCGATGAGTTAATCAATCACATTAGGCACTCTTCCCTACACACTGAAACACACTTAATTTTTTTTATCACTTTCATAAAAGATAGGGTGAGTGTGAAACTGAGGGTAGGCTGGTCAGAGGAAGGATGCACAGTCATCGAGATTTTGTCTTAATTATGGGCTTAACTGTCATGATCAAAAGTTTCAATTTTTCATGCTAGAAATTTCTCATGACAACAGTTATTCTCTACTAAAGTTAAATAAGAGAATAAATATTTATTAAATTGAGACATGTGAAACTAATTGAAACTTTATTTAATGTGATTTTTTACTTCATCCAGGGCTAATTACAACTCTAGACAAGATTTTTTGATAAAATAATTACGAGGAGTGTTAAAAAGTCATGAAGAGAAATCACCCACTCCCTTATAATGAAAAAGAATATAGAACCTAAGAAAACATAAAGTGAATCAAGTCCACCATATGAGGGGCTAGAGTGGTAAAGAGTAGAGAGACAAGTTGAGTTGTGTTGAATAAGTGAAACTTGTTAAGGGTCCTAGAGAAACACCATTGTAATAGCTTTACAATTTTAGTTGATTTTTGTAACAGCCGGAGTAGTATTTGTAGATGTGTCAAGGATTTTTTAATTGATAAAATATGTATGTGTTTTGACTTGTTATGTGTTATAAAGCATTTCATGAATCCATATATTCGAGCAATGGTTGTTACCTTTCAGAGTTGTGAGGTTTATAAAACATAGTTTTGACACATCTAAAACTCGTACAAATTTCAATAATTAATCAAGAAGGCCCCAAAACGTAAACAATGACTATATTATTTCCCAAAGAAATTATCGATTGTATAATTTAAACCCTAAAAGAATTAGGTTGAATGCTGAAATCCTGAAAAATACCTATGTAGTGACTAGATTAGAATATGAAAAACTATTAGAATATATACAACATTATTAACATGAACAAACTTGCGTTTTAGCTTTTATGGATTATAAATTTCCAATCCATAAGCTTGGATTTGCCTAGGATATCCAAACCTAAGGTTTGGACAGTGTAATCTATCAATAAATCCATTTTTTACAAAAAACCATAACAATTTCAAGTGTACACCCAGAATTCTCATGTGTTATAAATAATATTCCAAAAAAACAAGACTACAACATCAAGCTTGGTTTCATGTTTGTGACAATACACTCCTTTCTAAAATACGATTAGTTTAAGAATCTCATCCTTAATTTCTTTTACTAGTTGCTTCTTTTCTTGTCAAAACAGATGTATAATTTTTTATACATAATTTATGATTTTTTCATCCGAATTTCAAAAAAAAAAATTATTTAAACTCTGTTCTACATGAATTAAAAAAAAATCAACCATATCTCTAAAAATTAGGGGGGTTTACACACAAATATTTCATTTTCGGGATGTGTTCACTTTGAAAATTAGTAAAAAATTATATATTCATCCAAAAATAGGAAAAATTAGTGGAACCTCATACATGGTCTTAGCTAACTTTCTACCAAAAGGATTTGTAAAATAGTTTACGGAACTCAAAAAATGGGGGGGCACACAAACAACACTATGTTATCTTTTTGACTCAAAAATAGGCACCCTTTGTTTGTGCACCACATTTTACCTTCTTAATCTCCACCGTTTAAAAAAAAAAGTTGTTTAGAAACTAGATTCTAAACACTACAATTATTATTCTTATCACATTGTCAAATTTTGAGCATATGCATGCCACATTATTAGTTGAAGTTTAGGTTTTGTTGATTTTAGGAAAAAAGTGGCCACTTTTGACCCCCTTTTAGTCCCCAATTTCCATGCACTTACCCGATAAGTGAGTTATATCAAGTAGAGAAGATGACATGCCAGTTTGGATTCAAGGTTCATTTTAAGACACCCCTATAAAATTGAAGGTGGAAAATACCTGGCGAATATCCCCGTAACAAGTTTCAGCGAAAGGTAAATTTGATAGTATTCAAAAACAAAATTTTCACCTGGTTTTTCATGGCTCCATCAGTGACGTGCGACAACAAGACGTCAATAACCACTCCTGACACGTGTCAATGGAACATCAGTGGTCTAGACTGACACGCGTCACTGGCGCGACACTGGTTCGTAATGATGCACGACGAAGGCTACCAATGACGCACGACACTGGCTCGTAATGGCGCGCGACATTATCTCCTACTGTCGCGCGTCACTGGCTCATAATGACGCGTGACACTGCCTCCAACTGTCTCCTACTGTCGTGCATCACTGGCCCCAACTGACACGCGTCATTTTCTCCTACTGACGTGCGTCACTGGCTCCTATTGACGCGCGTCAGCTAGGACTGTTGTCGCGCGTCAGCTAAGACCTTTGACGCGCAACACTAGCTTCTATTGACGCGCGACATTGTCCCCTAATGACGCGCGTCTCTTTCTTCTATTGACGCGCGTCAATGGAACCTGTTGATGCACGTCAAAGGTCTTAGATGATGAGCGACAATAGGAGGAAGTGACGCTCATCAGTAGGGGACAGTGTCGCACATCACTAGGATCCAGTGTCGCATGTCAAAGGTCTTAGCTGACGCGCGACACTAGTCCTAGCTGACGCGCGTCAATAGGAGGCAGTGACGCGCGTCAGTAGGAGCAAATGACGTGCGTCAATAGGGGCCAGTGACGCCCTATTTAGCTTATAAATACCCTTCTGTCGCTCATTTTCTCATTTTCATTTTCCCGTTCATGAATTTTTACAGGTCTAAATCGTTGTCAAAGACGCAATTACAACTATAATGTCGACTTCACATGCTTCCCAATTGCAAGTTCAGCAAGAAAATCAAGAGAATCCAACTCAATCGAATTCCAAGATCAACTACAGGAATCCCTTATACCCTCACATCCATACGGCTTTAAAGATGTCTTCAGAATATCAAGATTTGATGGAAGAGTGTGAATTTACAGGGCTCGTTAATATGCCCGATCTCGAAACAGATCCGGATATTTTGAATTACCTTCTATCATCCTACAATTCAGAGGACGGTATTTTTTATGTGACTCTGAACGATGGCTAAATGTTCCAATTCACTATTGAAGCAAACGACATCCATCGGTTTACGGGCCTTCCTTTCAGAAATTTACCAATTGTTATAACCAAGGCAACACTCCTGGAAGAAGACAAGAAATTTCTCGAATCAACGTACGGTTTCCATGTTGATTGTAATTATAATTCGTTTTAATTCATATTTTTTATTCTGATACAATTTGCTGTTATAAATTTATAGTAATTTTCACTGTTTCACATTTGCAGCCCATGTCAATAAATCCAGGCGTGGTGTAGATACACAATCAATTACACACCACTTTCTTGCTGCACTTATTTCATTTTTTCAAGCTAGAATTGTTTTGCAGGGTCACCAAATAGATATACCAAATTGGGCCATTGCATACATTTGTGCCACTATCGCAAAACGAAAATTTGATTGGTGCACATATCTATCCAAAAAAATAAGAACTGACATAACAAATTCAAAACTCTCAGATAAACCTTTCATTTATTCAACAAACTATCTCCTCGGCTTCTACTATGAGGCAATTTTAAATTTAAAAGATAAACAAATTCCTACTTGCTCTGATGAGGCTTTGATGAAATTCTCAATTCCATTTGAAGAACAATAGGTATAAACTATTTAGTTTGTAATTGTATTTCAATTTTTGACATTACAGTGCACAGTTATTAAAACTTAAATTTTAATGTTTTGCAGAGAAGATATCGTGAAGCCCTTCCCCGAAAAAAGAAGTTATCGAGAGGAAGAGGCCAACAACACGCGGAGGCTTCGGGGGACTCCCAATCTGAAATGGAAGCTCACTCCTCTCCAAACCCTCAACAGTTTGAACTCGTTAAACGCTAGAGAAGTAATACATTCTCATATATTATTTACAAATTCCAAAGTTACATATTTATTTTTCAATTTAAATTTTAACCAAATGAATTGACAACATTTAATATTGATGAATTGCAGGGACTTTGGAACCTTCTTCCCCAACTCACTCCATACAGTCGCATGCATTCATATCTTCTGAACAGCCACTGAGTAAAACTCCTACAAGGCCACCCGTAGCACCGAGAAAAACAACCCCTCGAGAACAAGGTACAACTTTTCTATAGTATGTTTAATTTCGTAGTTTTGACTTTATGAATTGTTTTAATATTTTTCATTTTTTTCTTGTACTTTTCAGCACATGTCAGTCATGATCAAACCACGGCACCGACACCCACTCAACCATTAATTTTTAAAATGCCAACCAGAGGAACAGTGAAAAAGAACATTGGTAAACGCATGCCTTTTGCTCCGGCCCCTAGTGGGACACTAAACCTTGCCTCCTCGTTTCGAATTCCAACTCTATCACTTGGTGGCTTGCCCAGTACAACGGGCATATCTATTTTGAACAATATAAATTTAGACGAAGATTATTTGGGCATTGATAGCAATGACCCAACTGGTTTTTTCGATACCCGCGAGATGATTCAAGGCCAGTAGGTATACTTCAAATTTCAATTTTAAAATGCTTTACAATTTTGAATTACATTCTGATTTAAATTTATTTATCTAAATCTTGATTTATTTTTTCAAAAACAGGATCAGCCCACCCAAAGGCAGAAACAAGGAGCAGTTGATCTTGGTGAAAGCCCCCATACTTCTCCAGCAAGATCGTCTGCATCAGATTCAGATAGTGAATAGTTGCCACGTTTTCCTTTGGAGAACTTAATTGGTTATGATTGTCAATCCCATGTCAGTGAGTTTATTATTCCTCATATCCAACAGCTTATAGAATGGGAGAGAAGGGCTAAAGTTCTTATAAATGAGATTATTAGTCATTATGAAAATTATTGGCAACGGGATAGTTTATACGCTGCAGTCCAGAATCAACCTGCGAAGATGGATTCCTTACTTACTCAAGTAAGATGTGGGACTGTCACATTTAACAACAACTATAAAGACGACATTTTAGATAAGGCACTAAACAAATTGGAAAATATTAGTGCCGAGGCCCAGGCATATTTTAACAAATGGTCCAAGGACAAGGATTTGGTATCAATCGCAAATGCCGAAAGAGATAGAGCAGTTGTAAGTACTATTACATTCAAACAATCATTCTTGTTAATTTGAAAATTTGAATTTACATTAATATTTTGAATTGACATTACTCTTTTTGTGCAGTTGAAATATGAAAATTTGAAGAGTGAGGTGAAGGTTTTGCAAGTTCACTTGGAAACAACAAAGAACAGCTTATCCGCAGCAAAAAATTTGAAGCAAAATATTGTTTTGGTTAACAAACAAAACAATACACTAAAGCGAATAATTAAAGAGCATGGTCTCGACCCTGACATATTATTCAAAGCCAAAGCAGCAGCTGATCCAAATTTACTGTCGCATGGAGATGCAACAAATCAAGAAGAAAGAATTTTAAAAAATCTGGACAGTACTGCAGAAGATCTTATAAGTTCAGGGGTTATTTCTGGTGTTGGGGAAAGAGGTACAGCCACAGTGGAAGAAGCCGTTGGGGAAGAGAGCAGAGTAGAATTGTATAAAGAAAAAGAGGGTTTTGAAAATTAGAAACTTTTATTATTGAGGAAACTTTAAATATTGAATTTGAAAACTTCTACTATTGAGTATGTACTATGGTATTTGAATTTAATTATATGGATTTATATAAAGTCTTTAATTTTAATTGCATTAGATGGTGATTATCATGAATTATATGTATGTTTTTTGTTTACTTGCATTGTCATGAATTGTATGTGGACGTAGATGATGAATGATGATAATTGATAATTAATGATAGATGATGATGAAAGACGATGATCAATTTAATGTGTATAATGTAAAATGTAGTGCCTAAATATCTTGTGGGACTTTAATTATCTTGAAAATTATGTTTTTGGGAAAAAATAGCAACTAAGATTTGAAACAGATCTTTAGGATTTCTCTTTAATAGACTTATGGTGTAGGAAAATTCTATTTTAAAGAGATTCACCTCTATATAAGTGCATAATCTCTCATTAGAGAGGTTGTTTGACATCCAAAATAGTCAAGACCATTTGTCAGAAAATAACGTTTTCCTGGAAACAATCATCGATGTGGAGGCTAGATTAGCCAATTATGAAATAGTTAAATTCTAGGCCATAAGAATTAGAGCTTGGGAAATAATCAAGACCATGGTTTAAAAGATATGGTTTTTTTATCATGGATATTGTTTTGTGTAGAGTAGATTGACAAGTTGCTGTAAATAGTCAAGGTTATGGGGGCTAGATTAACCAAAGTTGGAATAACCATGTGATTAAAAGATAAGTCAAGCTCGATATAGAACTTTGAAGTTTAATATAAAAACATATAAGGTTTTTATCATGAAGATTACTCTGTATAGATCAAGTTCATAGGTTGAAGAAATCAAGAAAGAATCATCACTTGTAAGAAATTAAACATAATTGCAAATATGATAGGGTTTAGCTTACCTCTTGCGTATTAGATTGCTGTGAAATCATCAAGGGTAACGTGCTAGATCTTTGTTTTACCTGACATTGTAGATAGAGGGGTGAGTTGCCTAACATTGTCAGTCCTGAGAAGTGCCAGCAACATCTTTAAATATATAGACCAACAATATCTTTAAATAAATGATAACAAGAGCTGAAAAAATGTAAAGTAACAAACAATAAGATTATGTTGAAGAAGATACCTATTTAAAATTGAAATCATCCCCGGTAATGTGCTAGATCTTTGTTTTAAAAAAATTCAACACAAAAAATGGTTTAGTAGATAGATTTGTGAGTTGCCTGACATTGTTAGTCCCGAGAAGTAACAGCTTCCTCGGACGGATGTCAACCCACGTTTTCAAAAAATAAAATATTGTATTTAACTAAATGTAAATACATAGACATCTTTAATTATAACCAGAGCTGAAAAAAATGAATAGTAACAAACAATAAGATTAAGGGGAAAAATATACCTCCTTAAAGTTGAAATCATCACTACCACTGGTAATGAGCTATACCTGTGTTTCAAAAAACCCAACACGAGAAATGGATTAGTAGATAGATGGGTGAATTGCCTGACATTTTTAGTATATAGACCTGTAACATCTTTAATGAAAACCAAAGCTGAAAAAATGAATAGTAATAAACAATAAGATTAAGGGGAAAAAGATAACTGCTTAAAGTTGAAATCATCACTGCCACTGGTAATGAGCTAGATCTGTGTTTTAAAAAAACCCAACACAAGAAATGGATTAGTAGATAGATGGGTTAATTGCCTGACATTTTTAGTATATAGACCTGTAACATCTTTAGGAAAACCCATGGTTAACCAAAACATGAAATGTGTATAGGAGTGTCTTTTAGTGCTTCATGCCAAATTTAATTAGATTTTGAAATAAGTATTTAAATTTATTCAAGTTTTTATAAAACTGGATCACTTAGAAATGCAAACTAAACAACCTGTCTTCTTAGCATCCAAGAAAAAATACAGTGCCTTCTTCAGATAAATCATAGAAGTTAATTTTTTATAGGATTCACATCTTGAGATATTGTAAAATGTTTTGGGGGAAATGGATCAGTATCAAAATATGTTGTATAGGATTCACATCTTGAGATTCTCTCTTCAGGACTGCTTCTTGGAGTGGTTGAATTAAAATATGTCTCTCTTTTTTTCAAATTTTTAAGGTGGTGCATATGATCATAGCTCAATAAGGTTGTTTACATATCATATTAGTTACAAGAATGAACTTGAAATCTTTGATCCTTTAGTAGATTCATCTCATCCTATGTAAGGATATTCAGGCACAAGTATGAGGTTTGAAAGATACAATAAGGGTAAAGTGATCAAAATTGTTGTGTGTAACGGAAAGTTGTTTTTACTTTCTTCTAATTATCATTGTTGAGCTACCCTTGAAATGAGTATCAAAGTATAAAATTCCTGCTACCACCTTGTTTTGTTTTCCTTTGCTGAAGATACAATGTTCAAGTGTATGTTTGAAGACAATTTTCTTGAAGCTCCCCCATTTCTATGCCTTGAATTGATTAATCATGATCTTCTTGAAGTACAATTGATAAAATGAAGTGTCTCAAATATTGAAAAAAAATTTACAACTCAACATAAAGTTCTCTGTGCAAGGTTGGATCATCTCAAACTCAGTCTTAGCATATATCATGAAGTTTCTTTTTGAACTTATCAAACAAGACCCTATCATCATCAAGTACACACCAAACACTATTTGTTTCTTTGGTCTGGGGATAAATTTGAAGGCTTCATCTCAATTGTCTGCATTGCAAACATGAAGGGAATTTCCTCTAGTGCAAAAGAGGTGAAAACTTTGAATTCCATTAAATTTTGGATAAGAAATCAATTATTTGGTAGTCTCAGGATTTCTCTGTGCATAAAGAGATCCATCTAGTCATTCATCACTCCTGACGCGCGTCAATGGAACGTCAATGGTCTTGACCGACGCGTGACACTGGCCACTATTGACGTGCATCACTGGCCGCTATTGACGCGCGTCACTGGCTCTTTTTGACGTGCGTCACTGGCTCCTACTGACGCGCATTGCTGACTCCTATTGACGCGCGTCACTAGCTCTTTTTGACGTGCGTCACTTGCTCCTACTGACGCGTGTCACTGACTCCTATTGACGTGTGTCACTGGATTCTACTGACGCAAGTCACTGGCTCTTATTGACGCGCGTCACTGACTCCTATTGTCACGCGTCACTGGATCTTATTGACGCACGTCGCTTTCTCTTATTGACGTGCGTCACTGAATCCAATTGACGTGTGTCAGCTAGGACTATTGTCACATGTCAGCTAGGTACCTTTGACGCGCGTCAAGTGAAGCCATTGACGCCTGATTTAGCCTATAAATACCCTTCAACCGGTCATTTTCTTTTTTTCACCTTCCAGCTCTTGAATTTTTACAGGTCTCAATGCTTCCCAACTGCAAGTTCAGTAACAAAAATCAAGAGAATCCAATTCAATCGATGCCCCTTATGCCCTCACATCCATACTGTTTTAAAGATGTCTTCAGAATATAAAGATTTAATGGATGCGTGTGAATTTACAGGGCTCATTAATATGCCCCATTTCGAAACAGATCCGGATATTTTGAATTACTTTTTGTCATCCTACAATTCAGAGGACGGCATTTTTTATGTGACTCTGAACGATGGCCAAATTTTTCAATTCAGTATCGAAGCAAATGACCAATTGTTACAACCAATTGTTACAACCAAGGCAACACTCATGGAAGAAAAGAATTTTCTCGAATCAACGTTCGGTTTCCATGTTGATTGTAAGTATAATTCGTTTTAATTCATATTTGTTATTATATTTTTTATTCTGATACAATTTACTGTTATAAATTTATAGTAATTTTCACTGTTTTGCATTTGCAGCCCATGTCAATAAATAAAGGCGTGGTGTCTAAGATGTAGCATTTCTGAGTACATGTAATTTTTGCAATGCTAGTTTCTAAGATGAGCCTTGTAACTTTGTTTGACCTGATGAGTGTAGTGGAAAAGTTTAAACAAAAAAAAGATATTAAGAAAACTGATGGAACCAAGAAGGGGAAATTAATTGATGTTCCCAAACTTGATGATGCAAATCAAGTAGGGGGGAAGAATTCTTATCAATGTACTTTAATATTAACGGAGGGTGACTCAGCCAAGGCTCTTACTATAAGTGTTTGTGCCTTGAATTAGGGAAATGTGAATACTGAATTTGGTAGTATTGTGACATGTTTCGACATCACTTTCCAATTTAATTTTTTGTTATTTTAGTTATCTTTATCCTATCAAGTGGCAGGATTATCTATTGTTGGTCAATATTATTATGGTGTGTTTCCTCTCAGAGGTAAGCTACTCAATGTCAGGGAAGCTACCACTCACCAACAAACGGAGAATAAAGAGATAGTAAATATAAAAAAAATCCTTGGTCTACAGGAAGATAAAATATATGCCAGCATTAAATCTTTAAGATATGGCCATCTGATGATAATGATAGACCAGGTACATGATCTTTGTCTAGCGCTGTTTAGTTTCTACTTAATTATGACACATCCTTTCTAGTGAGATCCTTTTTGACTTGTCCTTTGTCTCTTAAAGGACCATGATGGTTCCCACATCAAAGGATTGCTGATCAATTTCATACACCATACCTGGCCATCACTGCTTAAAATTCCTTCATTTGTTGTGGAATTTATCACTCCTATTGTCAGGGTAAATGTTCCCCCTGTATATTTGGTTGAGTGTATTGAGACTCTTTATATTTGTTTTTAAGCCTCCAGATGTTATTTATCTCCATGTCTAATTTTGGCACATGTTGATGTAGGAAACTCACAAAAATGGAAATGTGTTATCTTTTTACACAATTCCTGAGTATGAAGCTTGGAGAGAATCATTAAGTGGATCGATAACTGGATGGACCATATAGTACTACAAAGTAATGCTAGTTTGTTTTCTCTTTATATGTTTTCAAGTTCTGGTTTTGTTCACTTGCTGATTAGGTATCACTTGTTGCTTGGACCATACAGGGTTTTGGCACAAGTACTTCTAAAGAGGGCAAGGAGTATTTCATAGATCTGGACAAGCATAAAAAATATTTTGTGTGGGTTGATGAGAAAGATGGAGATGCTTCCTCATATCAATCAGCTTATAGAATGGGACAGAAGGGCTAAGGTTCTTATCAATGAGATTATTAGTCGTTATGAAAATTATCGGCAATAGGATAGTTTATACGCTGCAGCTGATCCAAATTTGCTGTCGCATGGAGATTTCTGGTGTTGGGGAAAGAGGTATAGCCACAGTGGAAGAAGCCGTTGGGGAAGAGTGTAGAGGAGTAGAATTGGATAAAGAAAGAGAGGGTTTTGAAAACTAGAAAAATTTATTATTGAGGAAACTTTAAATATTGAATTTGAAAACTTCTACTATTGAGTATGTACTATGGTTTTTGAATTTAATTAAATGGATTTATATACAATCTTTAATTTTAATTGCATTAGATGGTGATTATCATGAATTATATGTATGTTTCTTGTTTACTTGCATTGTCATGAATTGTATGTGGACGTAGATGATGAATGATGATAATTGATAATTAATGATAGATGATGATGAAAGACGATGATCAATTTAATGTGGAAGTAGATTTATCATCAAGCACAGTAATTCTTCTTCTCTAGACTTTTGAACTTGTTTTAAGATAATTATTCTCTACACTTGTAACGATATGATCATAATGTCATTAGAATGGATATAGATGATAAATAAATGGAATGTATTATAATGGATATAGATGACATTAATGATTAGAATGGATATAGATGACATTAGAACGAATAGAATTGTAATGATATGATTATGAATTATTTTTTAAAATGAAATTGTTTTAATAAATTTAAAATTAGATAAATAATTGTGTTAATAATAATTGTAGTGTCAGGACTCAGGATATGATAATGATATGGTGATGATATGATATATATGGATGATGAGGAATTTTATGTGGACTTAAAATCGTATAATGTATTGTTTATCCCGAATTTTATGTGAATTTTATGAGGAATTTTATGTGGACTTATATTTAATAATAAATTAAATATAATTATGAGAAATCAAGAAAGAATCATCACTGGTAAGAAATTAAACATAATTACAAATATGTTAGGGTTTAGCTTACCTCTTGTGTATTAGATTGTTGTGAAATCATCAAGGGTAATGTGTTAGATCTTTGTTTTACGTGACATTGTAGATAGAGGGGTGAGTTTCCTGACATTGTCAGTCTTGACTCTTGAGAAGTGCCAACAACATCTTTAAATATATAGACCAACAATATCTTTAAATAAATGTAAATATATAGAATTAGACCTGTAACGTCTTTAATGATAACAAGAGCTGAAAAAATGTAAAGTAACCAACAATAAGATTATGTTGAAGAAGATACCTATTTAAAATTGAAATCATCACCGGTAATGTGCTAGATCTTTTTCTTAAAAAAATTCAACACAAAAAATGGATTAGTAGATAGATGGGTGAGTTGCCTGACATTGTCAGTCCTGAGAAGTAACAACTTCCTCGGACAGATGTCAACCCACGTTTTCAAAAAATAAAAATATTGTATTTAACTAAATGTAAATACATAGACATCTTTAATGATAACCAGAGCTGAAAAAAATGAATAGTAACAAACAATAAGATTAAGGGGAAAAATATACCTCCTTAAAGTTGAAATCATCATTGCCACTGGTAATGAGCTAGATCTGTGTTTTAAAAAAACCCAACACGAGAAATGTATTAGTAGATAGATGGGTGAATTGCCTGACATTTTTAGTATATAGACCTGTAACATCTTTAATGATAAAGATAAAAGATAGATAAAGAAGATACCTATTTAAAGTTGAAACAATCCATTATCAATAGCTTCATCAAAGTCGATGTTGTCTTCTGTAGAATGTGACGAAGAGCCAATTACACTCTCAAGGTTGGGAATATTTGTACTTGTAGCTGTATTATTCACACCTCTTCTTTCGCAAAGGGAATTCCAGTGCGCAATTGCTCTGTCGAACAGAAAGGTTTCGATGGAGTATCGAGAAACATAACACCTCATGCAACTTTCCAGATTTTTATCCAACCTGTTTCTCAGTTTTGATTTTATAAATGATAATGCATTAAAAACCCTTTCATCCTCCACAGACCCCAAAATCATTGTTTGGCATAACTCATATAATCTGAAATATTCACTGATATATTCTTGTAAAATAGAACTTTGATAGATTCCTCGCCACAGCCTTGTAATAACACCACTTTCAGAAGGTTGATCTAAATTCTTATATTGGTTCCTCATTGTTGTTGCAAAATTTGTTAACTGAAACTTTAATAAATCGGCATTCAGTATACCTTTGATTTCCACACCCTTGAGCTCTGACGTATTTGTAAATTGTTCCATTATTGTACCCATTGATTTATGGAAATGCTTACTGACAAAGTCTGCACGACCACCTTCAGTATTCTAAAAATTAGGATTCATCACACCCATGGCTTCAAGAATTTTATCTTTACAGAAATGTTCCCTAATTTCTGATGACAAGGTTTCTGAAATTTTTTAAAGCTTTATTCTTGTTTCAACTATAACAGACTCAAACAAATTACGTGTCATGGGAACATCTTCTCATTCCGATCCTGTAATATCTTGACGTTTTTACAAAATGTGCACAGGTATTTCCCTCCCATTAATAGTGATGCAGAGGTGATCGTGGATATTAAATCTCAAAAAGGTGTTAGGATTTTTAAGATCTAATAAATCTCTCCAATTTTCAAAAACAGGTGCATCAAAACTATCCTGGGAACAGTACAATATATCAAGACTTTGACATACCATTTTCCTCATCCGTATAAAATCCACAATATAGATTAATCTGCCATGTGCATGCTTCATCAGTGTATTGATCTCCTTTAACATTGGAAGAATACCAACCAATGTAAGCAATGTCTCCAAATTAGTTAAACAGAACAACAAGTCCCTTGCCTTATCAACTTCATGACGGTATTTGTGCATGAAACCAACCAATGAAGGATACTCCTCACGAACTCTTCATGCAGGTTCATACAAAGAGATCCATCTAGTCTCCACATCCTTCAGAAGTTTATTACCATCTATAATTCCAATTGCAAATTTTTTGAACTCGAGAAAATGCTTTGGGCTGCTTGACATATAGGCATGAAGTTCTCTTATAATGTCTTCTAATTTAGCAACATTTTCGTGGTTGCTTACCATTTTATACGCTAAATTCATTCTGTGAGCCATACAGTGAATTGGTAGCATATATGGGGCCATTGTTGTTTGTAATCTAACACAGAGCCCTGTTCGGTGACCCTGTATGACAGATGCACCATCTGCTCCAACGCATACCAACTTCATAGCAATTTCATAATCAGTCATACCAGCAACATCTTTCAAATGAGAAACAACTATTTTATATAGGTTTTTGGCATTGTAGTTTTCAACCATTTTCATAACACCCAACAGATGAGGTGTCCTTATATGATTTTCTAAAGTATAGATGTGGATACATACCCATGCGGTGTTGTTGACTGTTGTCACTTCATCAATTGAAAGAGAGATAAAGTTTGCTTTTTTTACATTCTCTTTCAAATCTTCCTTCTCTATCATCGAGAGGCATTTTGCCATTTCCCATCCACTACTCTCAGACCAATGAGACTGAGGTACATTTAGCATTCCGTTAAATTGATACAAAACTTTGAAATCGAGGAAATCTGAAATCGCTCTTCCTTTTTTAAGTATTTGAAAAAGAGTAGAGAATTGTATGAATTTTGCATGTAGATTTGTTTCTTTCATCTTACCAATATGTGATGTGATCGTTCCTCCCTTTTCCAACAGATGTCTGTGTTTTTTCTACTCTGCCTCATATTCCACTCCGTATCTAACATGCATGCATTCTTTTTCAGTTTTCCACCTATGTGTTTTGATTTTCTGGCCATCCGCCCCTGTTACAGTTAAATATTGTTTTCCACAATGTTTTTCTATAGTGTCCAGCTTCAGTTGCATTTTTTGTTGCTTTCCCAATTTCCACGTACATATTGTACATGTACATTCAGATGGGATTTCTTCAGAATTAGATGATTTTACAGGTTCAATAAACAGAAATTTAGCTGCCCAATCAAACTTGTATGTCCTGCCAATGGTCCACATATTCTTGTTCGTTTTCAATGCTTTACTTTTTTGAGTAGAATTTTGAGCAATATCACAATCACCTGGTTTCCTCTTTCATGGATCGGAGTTTGATTTTGATTTCTGTCTTCCATTTTGTTGAGTGTTTGTATCTATGATATCTAGCTACACTTCTAGTTGCACCCCAACAGGAACAATATCTTCAAGATCTGGCATATTATCGTAGGTTTCATTTGTTTGACTTTGATACTGTGCAAAAAGCATGTCCACCTCAATAAGACCTTCCACATAGTCAGTATTCTGATTCTTTGTGGTGGCATCTATATGATTGGTATTTACAATATCTATATCCGCAGAGTTTCCAAAATACTTGAAGAGTGATTTCTGAGATTTCTTACTTACTTTTAGGTTATTCGTATTCTTTGAGCTGGAACCTTCCATTATTCTGAAAAGAGTCCTGCGTCAGCAAAAGAACCAAGTAGCGACTCTGTCCAGTGTCTGAGGTCTTGTCGCGCGTCCACTGTCTGAGGTCGTGCATCCACTGTCTTAATATACTGTCGCGCGTTAACACTGCACAAGTCACGCGTCAACACTTCCTCTGTCGCGCGTCAACACCTCCTCTGTTACGCATCAACACTTCCTCTGTCACGTGTCACTTCTTTGCCCAAGTCACGTGTTAACACTTCCTCTGTCGCGCATCAGTACAGCTCTTGTCGTGTGTCAATACAGCTCTTGTCGTGCGTCAGTATAGCTCTTGTCGAGCGTCAACAATGCCCTTGTTGCGCGTCAACACTGCATTTGTCGCGCGTCAACAATCACAGGCTAACAGTAATATGAATATCTGGTGCTCAAGGGTATGCGAGTTCAAATTTTATAGTATTGGTAATTTGGTAATCTACTTGAGGTATACTACCCAGCAAATCACCTAGGTTTTTATAGGAGATGTTTTCAAATGAAGGCGAAGCCGACCCCCCAAAAAAAATATACTATATATTTTAGGCGAACAGGACACCGACCCACTCCAAATAATTCACCTTTTCAAATTTTCCTAAAATGAAATTTTCGCCATATTACGGATATTCGCCGCTAAAATTATCCCTGTTTGGATTTATCTAAGATGTTCCTCTAACATTTTATGTGTGAAAATTTGAGATGTGGAGTTAGTCAAGACCAACACCAACATAATTATTTCCCCAACCTACAAATGATATGGATCTAATGGTTGTAGTAGGTGATGATTATGAAGTAAGATGTACTATAGTGTATACCTAATTTGGGTGGATTCTTGATGGGTATTTTTGTTTCCTTTCATCATAGGTGATCTAGTAGGTTGAGCACCTCCATGAAGTGGTGATGGAGTGGGTGTAACCTCACCTATTGGAGGAAGAGTTGGAATTCCCCAACTTTGATAGGAGACAATTTAGGCAAGGGTATGCCCCATATATGATGTCATAGCCACACCCATGTCTCAACGTAAGTTATTTGTGTTTGTGTATAGAGTGGTTTGTTATGACTTGATGTGATATATTTGAAGCGTATTGATTAAATAGTGACTAATATGTAGATGTGTTGTATTATGTGTTTAGTCAATGCATATTGAACCATGATCATTAATGTATACATGATGACATTGATGAGGAACATATCCAGTGATGTGGTGTTTAGTAGGATGTTAGAGCATGTTGATGATGTGGTAGGAAGGAATGCATATTTATTTTCTTTAGTAGTGATGGTGATGTACACCTGTATTGTGTTACAAAGTGATATGGAGGAGAGTCAATCCAAGCTAGCATAGAGGCCTCAACCTCCACCATGTAAAGAGATTACGGATAATATATTTTAAATTTTTATTAGTATGAATTTATTGTATGCATAGGCCAGGGCATAAATATGGACCCTTAAAGATAGACTACAACACTATAGATCATGATCAAATTCTTGTAGTCAGAATGATGCAAGGGACACCTCAATTTCCTAAGATCTTGTAGATGTAAAGATGAGTGATTATGATGATAGTGATGATGTATAAATATATTTGAGAAGGAAATGGCCCCCATTATATTGTAGTTTTTAAAATGATTATATAAATACACACATATGTATGTGTGTATGCATATCTTTGTATTGAGTTCATATGACGCCGTTGTGTGATGAGGTGTTTGATTAGTTATTTAGTTTTTCTTTGTTGCATATATTGTTTTGATGCAGTTGAGTAATACCAAATTTAATGTGAAACATGTGTTGAATTATGATGGTTGATTTGAGTACAAGTGATTAATTAAATTTGGTTAAGTTGAGAATGATGGGGAAATATGGGAATTGCATTGATGATTTTACTACAAGGAAAGGTAGTGAGAGGAAGGGTCATCATGAAGGTACATGGGAGAAAAGATAGTAGTGAGGAAACATGTTTTTAAGAAATAAGGAAGGTTAATCCTCATATTCTCATAGGAAGTCAAGAAAGGAAAATGTGTGCGTGATAAATTTCAATTTGGGAAGTCATGGTAGTCTATTTAAATACAAGACTTGCATTTACTCTGGATTTCCTAGATGCATAATTAGGGATTACATATGAGGTACTAGTAGTTTGAAGTAATGTTAATGTCATTACCATAAAAGATACATGATTTAATTGAGTATATTGCATGACAAATCATTGTTCCTTTGCAACTCATTTGTATTTATCATATTATATTTCTTGTGTAATAACAATATCCTTTAGAGGTGCACCTTTCTTAAGAGGTTATGATACTTTATTTCTCATGCAAGGCCCATCATCAAAGTTCATAGTCTCTAAGGATAATGTCATGATGGAGAGGAAATAACTCTACATGTAGGGCATGTATCGAATGATATAATGCGTCTATCTTCAATCCACTCAATTTTTTGATCTAGTGTATATAAATCATTATCACGGTGTAAATTAATATGATGAAAATTTTAAAAAATTGCCTTTTAAATATTTCAACTAATGTGCAGGATGATATGTAGTTGATCTCTTATCAAAAGGTAAGTAAAATTTCATGTTGGAGATAAATGGTTTTGTCAAAATTTAGTAGTTTGTGGGTAGGAAGTGGTGTAGGCTTCATAGCGTTTGTGGGTTTAGGTGTAGCCTGATAAGAAGCATTTCCATGGAAGAGCACCTTAACCTCATCCAAAAAAGTAGGTGGATCATGTGAAGTGGTGGATGTGGAGTATGTAGATGTTTTAGGACTAATATCATGATAATTTATAGAAGTATGTGTGAGAAAAAGATCACTGTCGAGGTCAATAACATGTAAAGAAAGATCAATGAATGAATCACATGTGTTATTATGTAATTTTTCCTTAGGTGGGAATATGAGGCCTCGAAAAAATATGTATTGAATTTTTAAATCCATAGGCTTGTATATTCTTTGTTGTATACTAGCTTTGAAACATAGTATATAATCACTAGCATGTGCTTGCCTTGATGCAGTGAGTGTAGCCACTCATATGTAACTTTAGGACCCTTGTTATCAATAATTTGAATGAGAAAAACTTCCTTGATTTATAATAGTGTGTTAATGGATCCGTTGGGAAGGTGTGTAAAAAAATACATTGCATTTCCAATTTGACTTAGTGGAAAGGATTTAAATGTACTCTATATTTATTATAATAAGCCTTTGTTGACCTATAGTATTTGAGATATAGATAAGGACTATAATTCCCATAAAATAATGTGAACTCAGGAATGGTGAAATTATGAGGGAAGGCTAATTTTTATATTTTATGCTGAATAGAGTTTCCATGTATAGTGTTAGAATCAATTGCAACATAATAGGCCTTACTTTATAAGGTTAAAGTAAGTACGTACTTTTCATTACAAATCACCAGCTGCATGCATAAATATAGGACCTATTGAGGAGGCATTACATAAACATTAATAGGATCATTAAAGGTTTGGAATTTTTCATTTATAGTAGCCATGAGAACACTATTTTGTTTAGAGCCGATGTTATTATGTTTAGGACATTAAGACCTAGAGGCTTGCTTTATACGCCATTGTCTAAGGGGAATTTATCATTAATTTCATCCAAGGGATCAACTGTAATTTCAGAAGGAATAATGACACTAGAATAAATATATGTGTGAGACTCATGGGTACTATCATTAAGATCTATAGAAGGTATAGTTACTTGTATAGGATAAAGAGAAACATCACTAGAGATAACATATTTTGTACATGCATGAGAAAGAGTAGAGATGCATGAAATAACATTAACATTGTCAAAGGTAAAAATATCAACATCATCATGTGGAAAAACATCATTATGAGTATCAACATTACCTTAAATATAATCATGACTAGAAATTAACAATTGCATTATGAGCAAGATCATCATCATGAGAAACATCATTGTTAAGAGAAATATAATCCTCACCAGAAATGAAATTGTTAAGAGAAATAAGATCATCATGAGCATCTGGAAAAATATACAAATCTTCTAAAATGGGAATCTCACTATCACATGGAATATCGACATCACTATATACAACACTATTTATAGAAGTAAAATAATGATGATCACAACCATCGTCATTTATATCAGTATTAAGAAGGAAGGTAGGAAGATTATATTGAGGAAAATGTGAGGGGAATGTCCATAGAAATTCATCATCATCTAAAATGGATCCGTATATATCCTTAGTAGGTGAAGTATTAGGAAAAGTGGGTAACTTCAGTTGGAATATGGAATCTTGGAAATATCATCCCCACTAAGAAATTCACTATCACTAAAAGCATATCAAAGCTAAGGTCATTAACAAAGGGAGGTTTGAATATGTTACCACCACTATGAGAATCTATGTGTGAAAATTCAACTAAAGTATGCAAATAAATATGATCATGAGGTACTCTTAAAATGTGTGAGAGAAATTTGGTAGAAGACATACCCACAATACGAGGCTCACTAGAATTAAAAAATTAAGAGGATGTTGATGCCTGGGATTAAGGTCATATGATGATTTTTCATACCTATAATTCACATCATATAAAGAATAATAAATTGTATTCGCATAACCCATAATCCACATAATAAAAAGAAGAAAATGTATTAGTGTATGGCTAAGTGATCTGAAAATATGGCCAAATATTTTAACTGGCCTCGAACCCCTATAGGAATTTTTCTAAATTACTCCAAAAATTTATCAACTTAATAAAATTTGTAATGTAAATGAACACACACATACACTACAAAAGATTGATAACGAAATTTGGAAAATGACTACATCTCTGGGTTTAAAAGTTGAAATGATTCATTAAAATTTTTGATTTGTAAATCAAATACAGACTTAAAAAAGAAGCGATGAATGTGAAACAATGAACCAAAATGATATCAGTTGATTCAAATGAATTCAAACTAGTTTCCAGAAGAACAAAAATCAGTTGATTCTTAATGAATCCGAATTGATCTTCCGAAGTAAAAATAGTCTCCTCCAAAAACACTGAGTCACAAAAACATGACTTATAAAGTCCAGTCAAGAAGAAAAAATGCCTATTTTATTTGTAATGAATCTGAACTAGATCACATGATGATCAAATAGTATCCTCCATGAACAATGAGTCACAATAACCCAGATTATAAAGTCCGGTGTAGAAAAACAAATGTCCAGTTGATTTGCAATGAATCTAAACTAGAAAACAAGGTGATCAAATACCAGTTGATTCAAAATGAATCCAAATTGTAAAATAGAAGAACAATAATCTCCTCCATGTCCATCGATTAGTAATAACCCAACATACAATGACTGTTATAGAAGATTGTATTTTCAAAATTTTCCCGCCAATGAGATGCACACTCGAAAATGGCTCCACACAGAATCTAGGTGCTCAAGTGATTTCTGCAACATAAAACATCATCACAACATCTCCAAAAAAATAAAATAATAGGTTCACAAAGAGCGTATTGGAATTTTGGACAACTTTCCAATTTACTTCGAGAGCTAGAAATTCTCCTAAGTGCTTCAAAAATATCCTTTTACAAAATTTCCTTAATAGCCTAAGGCCTAAGCACAGACCTGTGTTGTTTAAAAAACTAAATTAACCCCTTTTATAACTCACCGAGCCATCATGGTGTGGAGACGAGGCTTAATTTTTTTATAATGGTGGTTGGGTTTTCGATCCTCCCCAACCAAATCCACCTCTTTGCATTTAACTACGTGGGTATATCCCACATGCATGACATAAATGGGTGCGATGGGGTTTATAATAGAATGGATGCCCAAAATAAGTGTGGCATGGGCCACGCTTAGCTCCTTTTGCTACCATGTATGTGTCTGAGATGCTAACTTGCCAAGTTGGGTGCCTTCATGGCTCAATGGTTGTTATGGGAGTTTAAAGCGAGTAGTGGTATATTTTCTCGTCATGTGGGCTATTATGTAGACTTGACACAAACCATGATAGCTCTCTGAGATAACTAATAAGCTTGCCCATGGTAACAATGAGCTCATCCTGTAATGTGTATAGTGAGCTCGCTCAAGTAATATGTGAACTTGTCAAGCTGGTCCATAACTCAATCAAGTTGTCTAATGAGCTCGGTTCAATGCAAAGTAGTGGTAGGCAACGTGGTATCCTGAGGACCCACCACGTGGTGAAATCAAACACAGTGGAAAATACACCCCTCTGTTAAAAGAGTGTGTTGATCCTGGTTGAGGGTCCTCGGCCAGAAAATAGCAGGGCCCACCTGTCTAAAAACGAGTGTTGAATATCGATGTTGCAAAACCATTTTTTTTACTTCGCCACAACTCCATTTTTGCCATGTTTCACTACCATATTATCCTATTTACCCTGCCGAGTCTAAACATTGACCAATGATAACTTGAATTTTCTATGTTCCAGGTACTATCAGAAAGATCGTTGAATGTTATACCACAATATCATGGTTTATGGAGATGTAGAGAACTCAAAAAGTCCCAAAATGTCCTTCGGATCACACCTCCCCAGTGAGAAGGCTTATAGTCCACAAAAATCTCTATGAACCCTAAACCTGTAGACACAAAATCATGCACTTTAGGCATTATTTATCCCGGTCATATACTACTATTTAGAGGATTCTCAAGTGAAAAAAGTATTAATTAATCCCACGTTTTGGCCACCTTTATTTTATATTTTATTTCATCATTCCTGTATATTTCCTTGCACATATCCACCTATTTTACAATTGTCCTAAAATTTTAGCCTAAACCCAGTTGTCTAGGCCTATACTGGGGCACCTCAGGGTGCCCTGGGAACACCTGGAGCACCCCAATCCATGTTCCACTTTCTCGCTTCTTTTTGGGGTCTTTCTATCCATTTTTCATCCTTATCTTTTTCCTAGTCAGCCATGTTGGGGTTACTTACAAAATTAGAGCAAGAGAACCCTATAAATATAAAGTTATGAGACCATAATAAGGGTCCTAGTATCATATACTACTATCACTCCATCTAGAGTTGCATTCATTGCATCACTTGCATCCACATAGTGTCATGTATCAAGGCTAGGAGATCTACATCAACACACACATCATATGGGAATGGATTCTATTTTGTTTCATGCACACATGTTATTACATTTTCTATATTTATTATCATTCGCTGCTTCACAAAGTGTGAATGGCACAAGAGCACCCAGGGCATGACATGTATACACACACACACACACACACACCAGAACTACATCCTGGTCTGAAATGTAGTACATTGCTCATTCATAAGACCACTAGTTTGGCAGCTGAGGTAAGTCCAACCCATTCATTCTGCATCTTTTATTTTTCTTAGGGTTTTGATACTTCCTTCTTTCTTCCAGGTCATCACCTCACCATTTAGCACATTTGGTGTAGCCTGGTATATCTGATGTGATAGACAGAGAACAATTTGGGATACCTTGAGACCCTATGAAAACCAGATTCAAAGCTTTTATAGAAACTGATGTGCCTAATCTGCAGACCAGGGTGCCCCAAGGTGTCCCAATACATTCCCAGGTGCCTCCCACTGCTTAGATCCTCCATATCTAACCTTTTCAGGACTTCTGAGTGTTCGCTCTTGCTCCTAGATTTTATTATCAGACCTACAACAACCTGCGATAGTATTCTATAATCACCTAAGTCATCTCTCCTTACTTACTTACACTTTAGGGTTTGATCTTATTTAGTATAATTATTTCAAATAATTTCCATATTTTCTTTGGCATATTTTACAACATTTTAGTCCTCCTATATTAGATTAACTAGTGGCTATACTTATCATAGTATTAGAGAGTAGTTTTCCATTTTTAGTTAATCATTTTGGTGAACCTGATGTCTCTCCATAACACCTTCTAGGGTTTTGCTTTTGCACTTATCCATTATGCCTTTTTATATCTCTTTCTCTCCTTTTTCATCCCTATACTCCATGCATGAGCAGTTTCTTTCATTTTCTTTCTTTCCGTAGTACAATCAAGTCACAATGAGCATATCTATTCACGCGTATATGCAAAATCACCCAGATTGTCTCACTCAACTTTAGGAATACTTAGCTACCAATTAATTTTATCCACACACATCACCAAAATATGTATACCATAAGTTTATTTCAGCCTTATCCCTTAATGAATATAAAATAACTTTCACATCTGATGATCTACCGCCACCAGCGTTTTTAGAACATGACCCTCCTTTATATATACAATTTTGTGTTAACAAAGTAGGTGTTAAGTGTGCCTTAGTAGACAATGGATCTAGCCTCAACATTCGTAACATCACCTTTCTTCAACATATAGGCATGTCTCCAAAATATCTTGCTCACTCATCTATTTCTATTCGTGGTTTTGATAACATCCCAAAGCGTGTTTTAGGCACCATTCATTTACCCATTACCATTGGCCCATGTATAATTAAAATCCTATGCCTCATCATGCCCAATGACCTTAACTGCAACATCCTCCTTAGTAGACCTTGGATCCACATTATGCATGGGGTCCCTTCTACACTCCATGCACGACTCAAGTTTCGTTACCATGACATTGTCTATGATGTGTCTGTTGACCCCTCACCCTTTGAGTATTATAACTTTGTTGAACACATTGTTGATTTACCTGTTCCCCCTAGTGTTAGCCCAAATCTCTCTAAATATGGGTTAGGATACAACTATATTCATCTCTTTGGCTTCTCTCACTACCAAGACCACAAAGTCATAGAACTTTGGGACATCCCCACACGAACACATAAGTTTGGACTGGGATACCAAGCTCCTTCTACACCTATTTTAGACACGTCTACCACATGTCATGTTATGTCTCTCCTTTTTCTATACCCCGAACTTATTAGTAATGACGCCCCTTTCTTTTGGAACACTTCCAATACTTTTCCTACTGATAATGCATTACTTGACCATATGGGTGCTTATGATTATCTCCCCTCTATCCACCATAAATGGCCCCACCCCCTCCTGCCTGCTGATATGGTTTCCTTGGGAGAACATGATAACCTCACTAAGAATACTGATCCACTTGACACTATTCCAATTGAGCCATACATTGAGTATCATTCCACACTTATCATTGAAGAAACCTTACAATATAATTTGGGAACGTCTAAAATTCCTTGCATAATCTTGTTGGACGCCTCTCTTACCCTTGTCGAGCAAAATGATTTAAGAAAGTCCTTTATGACTTCTCTAATATTTTTGCTTGGGACTATAGTGACATGTTAGGTATTGAAACCTCTGTAGCCATGCATAATATCATCCTTAACCCTAGTGCCAAACATGTCCAACAAAAAAATCGTAATATGCATCCTAAAGTAGCACTCTTAGGAAAGGAAGAAATTCAAAAACTGTTAGACGCCAATTTTATCCACGTAGTTGATTATCCTAAATGGGTGTCTAATATTGTTCCCGTAATGAATCTAGATGGTCATGTCCATTTTAGCACTAATTTACGCAATCTAAATAAAGCCTACCCTAAGGATAGTTTTCCTCTCCCACACATTAATGCCATTGTAGACTCCATCATTGGTTACGACATAATTTCCTTTATGGATGGTTTTGTGGGTTATAATCAAATCAAGATAAATCCGAATGACCAAGAAAAACCATCTTTTACCATGTCATGGGGTACATTATTCTTTACAATTAGGCATTTTGGCCTTAAGAACGCAGGAGCTACCTATCAACGTGTAATGACACATATCTTTCATGACTACATTCACAAGATTATTGAGGACTATGTAGATGATATTTTAGGAAAATATAGGTGGCGTTCTTCTCATGCAAGGGATCTTCACATATTATTCGAATGATTATGCCAATATCATGTACGCCTAAACCCAAAAAAATGTGTTTTTGGGGTAACCACAGGTAAGCTGCTTGGATACATTATTTCACGGCATGGCATATAAATTGACCCCAAAAAATTTAAATCCATTTTCGACATGCCTCCACCCAAAAACCTTCACCAACTCCGTTCCTTGCAAGGTAAAATTCAATCTATTTGACGTTTTATTGCACAACTGGCTGATAAAACATAACCATTCACATGGCTAATAACGAAAGATACCAAGTTTGTTTGGGATGAACAATGTCAACAAGAATTCAATCATATTAAATCTTATTTGTTAAACCCACTTGTTCTAGTACCACTTGTCACCGAATGACATTTTTTGTTGTATATATATATGCTACGTTTCACACCTTAGGTGGGTTATTGACACAACACGACAATACTCAATGCAAATGAGCCATCTATTATATCATTCATACTCTCCTCTCTTATGAATGCAATTATAGCGACATTGAAAAATTTTGCCTCGGTCTTGTCTTTGTTGTAGACAAATTACTCATTATCTCCTTAACCATGAGGTTCACATTATCACCAAAGTAGATCCTATACAGTATATTTTATCCCACACACACCTTTAGGTTGTTTGGCTCATTGGGTCATGCTCCTCATAGAATTTGACTTTAGTTTTATCCCTCAAAAATCAATGAAGGGGAAGGTCATTTCTGATTAATTAGCCACCGAACCTCTCTTGGATGCATCCCATATTTCTAATTCCTTCTGTGATGATTTCACTTCCTATATCATTGAATCACATATATGGACAATGTACTTTGATGGTACTCGTTGCCACTCTAGAGTCAGTGCTGATGTGGTCTTTATCACCCCACACGATTGACCCACTCCCTTTCACATACCTATTAGGGTTTTCTTGCCCAAATAATATTGCCAAGTATGAGGCCCTTATTTTAGGTTTGATTACCACTAAAAAAATCCTCATTCATAACTTGTGCATTCAGGGTGACTCTCCATTGGTCATTAAACAAGTCAATGATATATATCATACCAAGGAGGAACCTCTTATCCCATATAATTATTTTATAAAAGACCTTTTAGCCACCTTTGAGTCTTATTCCATCACCACCATTCCTAAAAAATATAATGTCCATGTCGATGCCATGGCCAGTGCCACCTCACTTATCCCATAAGATATCACTGAAGACTAGTCCACTTTCATCATTACACACTTATGAAAGCCTTCTATCTCTACCATACCTATTGCAGCTTGTATTATCACACGTAGTTATGACACCACTTAATGGTTCACCCCTATTTATAATTACCTATATAAATAAACTATTCCTGATAACCTACAACCTCACGAAGATTTCCAGTTACATCATGAATCCACTCGTTACGTTATTGTTAGGATTGAATTGTTAAAACATGTCATTGATGAACATCTACTCCATTGCCTTCTCCTCGTAGATATCCCTAAAAAAATTTCAAACATTCATACTAGCATATGTGGTGGTCATTTCTCGTGTAAAGCCTTGACAAAAAAAATCTTATATCAAGGGTATTATTGGCCAACAATGGAACATGATTGAATTTGCTATGAAAAATTCCAGAAACATGGTAATCTCCATCATGCATCCAATTACAATCTTCAACCCATTACACAAACTTGGCCTTTTTCCCTTTGGGGATTTGACTTTGACTTAATTAGTCTCATCAACCCTGAATCACCTGACGGACACAAATTCATTATCACAGCCACACACTACTTCACCAAGTGGGTTGAAGCAGATCCCTTATGAACAACCACTGGTACTGACATTTGTAAATTTCTCACCATGAATATTATCACATGCTTTGGCGTGCCATCTACTATCATCACCGATAATGGATTCTCATTCAAAAATAAAGATGTTAACAAATTCTAAGTAAAATTTAAAATAAAAAAATCATTTTCTACACCTTACTATCAACAAGTCAATGGCCAAGCTGAGGCCACCAACAAAACTATCATTAAAATCCTACATAGGATTGTTGAATCTAGTGACACTAATTAGCATAATCAACTTTTCTACACATTATGGGCTTATCACACTATTTTTCGACTACCTACTAATGCTACCCCCCCTTTTCCTTAGTTTATGGTGCCGAGGTTGTTATTCTGTTAGAACTCAAAATGACAACCCTATGAACCTCTTAAAGGCATCCTTGGAGATAATGAATATCATGAAAATCACTTACTTGAACTAGAAATGTTGGACTCACGTCGTGTCTAAAAATTGAAAAACCTTTGCACATACCAATCTCGCATCACATAAGCTTACAACCAAAAGAATTACTCTAGAGATTTAAATATCAGTGACATCGTCTTAAAAGAAAACCAAAAAATATGAAAGCCAAAGCACCCCTCAAAGCAAAATTTAAGCCCAATTGACTTCACCATTACATTGTCATAGATAAGCTTGGTGGTGGTGTTTACCACCTTGCCACCCTTCTAGGAAAACCACTCAAAAAACCACTAAACGTCATGCATCTCAAGAAATATTACACTTAGATCAGCGCACCACTACCACTACCCAATGACACACTCTTTTGCTTTGGTTCACACTGGAATGTTGAGGGATTACCATTACATTGGACCCCACACACTACACTATAGGTTCCACACATGCATATTCTATCACATACATCACATATTTTACATAATCCATTCTACACTAGTCTACATCCTATAGTATACTGTACACCCCTCATACACATATTAGGCAATTATACATTGCCTATATTATAAATATTAGACTAGTTATCATTACATATGATTCTAGTTTTATATTTCATCCATACATTCTACACTTACGCTAGGTTGCATTATATATGGGCCCAACTCTACATTTTATCACCACATGTTCTATTTTCTATCTACCCCTATCACCGAATCTTAGATATTACATATTATACACACTCTACATTTCCCACATTGCGTAATTTACATGGTGCATTCATACATCATACACATTCTACATACTACACTAGATTTCATTACCTATGAGTCTAGTTTTACTTATCATCATTTCCACATCCCATTTCTATATACACCTATTATTTCACTTCACACACTACATATTCTATCCACACATCACACATCCTACATTGCATTTCCCACACTGTGCATTTACATTCCCTATTCATCACTTAGTTGTTTATACTACGTAGTCTTCTATGTGTTGCACTCACCACCCTATGAAGAACACTCACCACCCTATGAAGAACTTTAGTTCCTCAGTCCATCCTCAACTACAGATGGTTTACCAATCAAATGGACCTTACATTCATCATGCAATATTTTCCTCATATGACATTTCAAGTGTTAATGACATACACCTTAGGTAGGTTAAAATGTCACCTCTTCTACCATCTTGTCGTGGTATACGCTTTAGGCTAAATCACCACCCCCATTATCATCTTGTAGTGGTCTACACCCTTAGGTTACATCACCAGTCCCTATTTTCATCTTGTAGTGATATACGCTTTAAGATAAATCATCATCCATCCACATCCTTTCATCATATAGTGATATACGTGTAGGGATAAATCATCACTCCTCCATTTAACAAGTTGTGATATATGCTTTGGCTATAGGGTTCATGCACATCTCTTCACATGTCGCATTTCATCGCCATTACACATCACACTCATCACAACATGCTAGAAACAACAAATTATACTGGACCATTTCTCAATGATGCACTCTCATTTATGGTTCATTCTTGACTACTAAGGGGGAAAACAAAATAAACCTCACTATATACACTTCCATCCACTCAGGGGGCACGTTGCTCTTAGCATTCCATCTTGCATTCCATTTCATCCATCCACAACATACTGCATTGGTTTGGGGGCATTTACTCTTATTTTCTAGTGTTTTGCATGCTCACTTTATTACACATGTTAGATTGCTTTCTTATATGTCATTATCATACACACATGCGTATTCACACCCTTATTTATTGTGATAAAAATACAAGAATCTACATGTGGCATGGATGTTTTCCTTATACCATTCCTATATTGGTCGCTGGGGGCTTCCACATTCATCTTATCCAAGTGTTATTGTTTCATTTTGTACTTAACATCTTATACTATTGGTTCATACGTGCTTTGACATATTGGTTATCACTCTAACATGCTAACCGGTGTTCCATGTACAACACTTGTTTTTCAGGATTACATGTTTCCATGACTACTTGTTTATTTCTACTTTTCTACATTGTTTTTCATTGTATGCAGGATTTTCCCTTTGCTTGTGTGCACACTTGTCTATTGTTAGCGGCCATGATGGCCTTGTCCCATGTTTGCTCATGTTTGAAAACCCACTTTTTGCAATCTACTTGTTTTCTTGTGTATTTACATTAATTTTCTGGGTAGTTTTCTACATTATCTGTGTTTTACATTTTTCTTCTTGTATGCATGTGTTTTCTGAATAACACTTGTTTTGGCTAGCCATCCCCTTTTGTGCACACCTTGGTATCTACAAAGTGTTTTCCCTTTCCCCCTACAGGGAATATTTCTATAGGTTAGAGTGTGGTTGGTCCTATTTTAGGGCCGCATTATCCTTTCAGCGATGTTGGATGTGCCCCCAAAGAGGAGGGCATCATTGAGGGTTTCTATAACACAACATATTTACACTGGTTCACATACAATGAGTGAGTTTAGATCAGTCTATGAAATCCATACACAATGGCCTCTAAAAGACATGGTGTCATTCAAAAATTATGTGGAGAAATTACAGGTGTGGGGGTTATAGTGGGTGTGCTTATCTACACTATTTCATTCAGTGTTGTTGGATCACCCAAAAAATCAGAACAGTACAAATATCTCTTCAAACATTTTAGCATAAGCGATTAAATGTTGGAGGACATAGAGCATTTCCTCCCTATACTTATTCAGCCAAGGTGGCATGATATTTCCCAAAAAACTTGTGAAAGTACAAGATATCCTTGTACATTATTTTTGTCAACATGGATCAGGTGTACATGTTCCATTTACACTTTTATTTCAACATATTTTACATTTGTGTACTTTACACATGCATATTTTACACAATGTTTTTACATACATACATATTTAATACTTGATCATTTTCTCCTTACAGGTCCGACCATATGAGAAATAAGTAGTCAAATTGGGGGTAAAAAAAAAAACAACAACAAAAATGATGACAATGACAACACACCGCTATAAGAACTTGCATTTACTAACCATACAGATACACTACACACAACAACAAATACACACATTTTCCACCCTAGGTTCACTCTCATCACTTTTTATGTGCATTTTTCATCTTTATAATCCACATTCCTCCACATTTTTCTTTTTTCCATCCCACACTTGAGTCTAGTCCATCTGCGCGTCTTCTTCTACACTCTACATGGATATCAGGTACGCATCTCTATCTACTTTATGTTACCAAGCATTCCACTCAACAAAATAAAGTGGGGAAAAAATGTTGACACAAAATCATGCACTTTAGGCATTATTTAGCATGGTATTATACTACTATTTATAAGGTTCTCAAGTGAATAAAGTACTAATTAATCCCACCTTTTGGCCATCTTTAATTTTTATTTTATTTCATCATTCCTACACATTTCCTCCCACATATCCACCTTTTTTGTAATTGTCCCATCATTTCATCCTAAAACTGGGTGCCCAAGCCTGTACTGTTATACCATGAGGTTCCCTGGTCCCACCTGAGGCACCCTAATCTATGTTCCACTTTCCCTCTTATTTTTGAGGTATTTCTAGCCATTTTTCATCCTTATTTTTTTTCCTAGTTGACCATGTCAGGGTTAACTACGAAATTAGAACTTGAGAACCCTAAAAATATAAATTTATAAGACCATAATGAGGGTCCTAGTGTCACATACTACTATCACTCCATCTAGAGTTACATCCATTACATCACTTGCATCCACATAGTGTCATGCATCAAGGTTGGGAGATTTGCATCAACACACACACACATAGGGGGAGGGATTCTATTCTATTCCATGCACACATGCTATTACATTTTCTATAGTTATTATTGCTTGCTACTTCACAAAGTGAAACTGGAACAAGAGCACCTAGGGCACGACATGTGCACACACACACATAGAACTACATCTAGGTCTGAAATGTAGTGCAATGCTCAGTGATAAGACCACTAGTTTGGCGGCTGAGGTCAGTCTGACCCATTCATTCTGCATCTTTTATTTTTCTTAGGGTTTGATACTTCCTTTCCTCTTACAGGTCATCAATTCATTATTCAACACACTTGACACAACTCAGTGAATCTAGTGCAATAGACAAATAATGTTTGGTGATATCTTGCGACCCTACAAAATTCAAATTTTGAGTATTTACAGAGATCATGGCACCTAATCTGTAGACCAGGGCACCCTGAGGCCCCAATACCTTCCCAAGGCACCTCAGTCTACTCTATATCCTCTAGATCATAACCTTTTTGGGGATTTCTGAGTGATTTCATTCCTACTCCTGGATTTTACAGTCAGACTTGCAACAACCTTCAACAGTCTTCTTTAATCATCTAAGTCATTTCTCCTTTTACTTCACTTGCATACATTTAGGGTTTTATTTCACTTAGTATAATTATTTACAAATTATTCTATATTGTTCTTAGTGCATATTTTACAGTGTTTTAGTCCTCCTATATTATATTAACTAGTGGTTATACTTCTCATAGTATTAGTTTAGATTTCCATTTTTAGTTCCCATAATCAAACAACTAATGGATAAATCTTGGGACTTGTGGTATATGTGCCACACTGATGAAACCTCTTGTTGACCTTCATTTTTTTGTAGAGACTATACCTCTACATAGAAAAAAGTTTGGTTCTAGTTGAAGAAGACACTTTCTTGCTGGCCTCCACTCCATTGCATGGTATCTACCTCTACACAGTACTGAGTCAGATAGAAGTATCTGATTGTGATTATTTACTCTGTTACACGACCACAATCAAACTCTACGTAGAGAAAATATTTGAGATGATATAAATGAGATCAACAATGATGAATTTCGCCCCAGTACACGGTCTCTGAGTCTATATGGTGTGAAGTTTCTAGTTGACGATGATAATTAGGTACCACTAAGTTACACAACCACAATGAGACTCTATGCAGAATGAAAATTCAGCCCAATGCCAGATGTCCATGATGATCAACTACCACTCCATTGCATGGCCACAAGCCTCTATGTAGAGTGAATATCTGAGATGACGTCAACGAGCTCTTGTAAGAGTATCTATACAAGAAGAAAATTTTGATACTTTACAACATTATGAGTTAGTTCATAAATTTTCCCTTTCTCATGGGGTCTTACATTTTCAAGTATCAAAAGTACAAATAGTGCCCAAGAATGGGTCTTAAAATGCACCTAACATATAAATGCCAAAATAGATGCATTCCCAAATAACAATCATTTTATAAACAAGTATGAAATTGAACACTATCAAATATCCAAAGCTTATAAATATGAGTTCAATCATGTACCCAAACTATAACAGGAACTAAAAATATAAATAGGATATATAAATAGAGTATTTTTTCCAAATTTCCAATGTAAGAAAATCATTGAGTATGATAAATTCGTCCCTCAGTCATTCTCACAAATCTAGACTCCAAAAATAATATTGCACATAGTGCACCTGTACCTGTCCAATAAAAATTGAACAAATTGTACACTCTGAAGAAATCAAATTGTTAATCAACCAACATGCTTGGATATTAACAGGTTTGCATGCAAGATCACAATCTCTAATACCAACCTGATCCAAAAATATGACTAAAAATTTTAACTGGCCTCAGACCCCTATAGGTAATTTGCTAAATTACTACACAAAGTTATCAACTTAATAAAAATTGCAACGCAAATGAACACACACACACACACACACACACACACACACACACACACACACACACACACACACACACACTACAAAAGGTTGATAACGGAGTTTGGGAAACACCTACGTCTCTGGGTTCAAAAGTTAAACCGATTCATTAAAACTTCTGATTTGTAAATAAAATACAAACTTACAAATGAAGTGATGAATTCACAACAACGAACCAAAATGATACCAATTGATTCAAACGAATCCGAAAAAATCTAAACTAGTCTATAGAAGAACAAAAGCTAGTTAATTCTCAATAAATCCAAACTGACTTCCTAAGTACAAATAGTCTCCTCCATGGACACCGAGTCGCAATAACCTGGCTTATAAAGTTCGGTGTAGAAGAAAAAATTCCCAGTTGATTCAAAATGAATCTGAACACCAAGTCACAATAACCTAGCTTACAAAGTCCAACGCAAAAGAACAAATGCCCATTTGATTCTCAATGAATCTAAGCTAGAAAACAAGGTGATCAAATACCAGTTGATTCAAAATGAGTCCAAACTAGAAAATAGAAGAACAATTATCTCATCCATATGCACTGAGTAGTAATAACCCAACTTACAATGACCGGTGTAGAAGATCAGATCTCCAAAAGTTTCCCGCCAATGAGATGCTCACTCGAAAATGTCTCTAAACGGAATCCAGGTGCTCTAGTGACTTCCACAACACATAACATCATCATAACATTTCCAAAAAAATAAAATAAAATATTCATGAGGAGTGTCTCAGAATTTTGGAAAACTTTCCAGTTTACTCTGAGATCCAAAAATGCTCATAAGTGCTTCAAAATAGCTTTTTACAAAATTACCTTAATATGTCTAAGGCCCAAGCACAAACCTATGATGTTTACAAAACCCAATTATCCCCTCTTATAACTCACTGAGCCATCATGCTGTGGCAGTGAGGCTTAATTTTTTTATAATGGTGGTTGGGGGTTCGATCCTCCCCAACCACATCCACAATTTGTATTTAACTACATGGGTATATCCCACATGCATGGCATAAATGGGGGCGGTGGGGTTTATAAAGGAATGGTCACCCAAATTAAGTGTGGCATGGGCCATACTTACCTCCTTTTGTTTCCACGTATGTGGCCAAGATACTAACTCACCAAGTTGGGTGCCTTCATTGCATGACGGTTGTTGTGGGAGTTTAAAGTAGGTGGTGGTATATTTTCTTACCACATGGGCTATTATGTAGACTTAGCTCAAACCATGGTAGTTCACTGAGCTAACCAATAAGATTACCCATGGTAAAAATGAGCTCTTCCTATAATATGGATGGTGAGATCACCCAAGAAAATGTGAACTCACTGAGATGGTCTATAACTCAATCGAGTTGTCCATTGAGCCCGTTCTAATGGAAAGTGGTGGTAGGCCACGTGGTGGCTTGAGGACCCATCACATGGTGAAATCAAACACAGCGGAAAATAAACCCATCCATCAAAAGAGTTTTTCAATCCTAGATGAGGACCCCCAACAATAAAATAGCGAGGCCTACCCATATGAACAAGAGTGTTGAAGCCTAGTGTCACAAAACCATTTCTTTACACTTCACCCAAACTCCATTTCTACCATGTGTCCCTGTTATATTGGCTAGCTGACCCTGTTGAGTCCAAACATTGACCAATGATAACTTGAGCATACGAACTTTGTTTTACATATTATATGCACCGTCAGAAAATTTACTTAATTATCCACCAAAATGTCATGGTTTAGGGAGATTTAGGGGACTCCAAAAGTCCCAAAATGTCCTCTGGATCACTAAGAGGTATCTTGCTTTTGAAATCCACAAGTAGTCTATGCCTAATTAAAGGGATAATAACCATTGTGGTTTTGTAAAGCATGATAAAAGGTCATATCCTATGTTATTGAGAAACCATAAATTCCCTAGGGTTTGTATATCACAAATCCTAACTATGGAATATACAAGCTACACTCTAAGCTAGGAAAAGGGTTATAAAATAAATGGGTTCACCAAAATGTGTCAACCCTAAATTAATATCAAATCCAATTGATTTAATTAGGATTGATTAATATATGTTACAAGTCATAGATTAATACACTAATTTATATATTTACAATGAAAACTATGTTATTTGTAAGCATGAAAAATTGATATAGAAATTGTAATCATAAGTGGGGTTAGAAGAATGAATTAGTGGGTCTTAAATAGGTTTCAGACTATATGAACAAAGAAATCTAAAAGAATCTGAACAAACCCAAATCAATAGTTATTGAAAAATTCACCTAGGAGTAGGAACATATATAAGGTCAGGATTGGATCCAAAAAATGGACCTTTTCTAATACCTTAGTTAGTTATCTCCTCAAAGTCTATTTATATGGGTTTATTTCTTATCAATCATATCACATTTTTGTATGTTAATGTCCTCATGTAACCTTATATTTCGAACTTGTACCTATAAAACAAACCCAACTCCATGCAAGAAACTTAAGCACGCATTAATCTATAAATAAAAGATGCAAATGTGTGATTCAAAATGACCTCAAAAATCATCCCGTTTGTGAGTCATTGTGTCTTGCACTACATTTCATATGTAATGTAGTTCTCCTAGTGCATTGTACTAATGTGCATGCAATCTAGAGCCCTTGAACTAGTATTTCCCTTATGTTTCCACACCAATAATAGGATATGCTACCTTTCTCCCATGAAATTATTGTGTGTAGATGTCAAAAAATAATTTATGCCCTCTTATGTTGTAATATGAAGCATGAAGAATGTAATCTCAAATTCATAGCCTTATATTCAGTGTATAAATACATGTTTTCTAGATGATAATTGCTTAAGGTGAACTCATATATATATAATTATTTCACTATGAAATTTGAATAATCATGGAGTACAAAGCTAACCAAAAATAAAAATAAGAAAGAAGAAAAGGTGGAGAAAAGACCTAACATGAAGAAAGAACCCAAAACACAAAAAGGGGATAAACCATACATCATGGTCAAGACCATAGTACGGTTTTGACCAATCTGTACAAATTTTACCAAGTATTAGCAAAATACAAATATACAATGAAATAAGCCATAGGTGTATGTGACACAACATAAAGCATGAATAAACATCTAGAAAGTAAAATCAAAAGACATGTCAATGAATATAAGAGTAAAATAACAAGGACTTGCACCACTAAGACATATTTTGATGGTTCAAGATCAACATATATAAATTTTACCAACAACATAATGTGCTAATTATTTTGTGTAATTTTTCGTGTCTACAGATGATTATTTTAAATTTCTATTCCAAAACAAGCTTAATTAAGAGCACAATTTTGTACTATTTAATACATAATTGTCAATGAATTAAAGATTAGAAAATATT
This sequence comes from Taxus chinensis, assembly GCA_019776745.2. Taxonomy (NCBI): domain Eukaryota; kingdom Viridiplantae; phylum Streptophyta; class Pinopsida; order Cupressales; family Taxaceae; genus Taxus; species Taxus chinensis. Next base: position 724,572,345 of record CM034148.1, read on the forward strand.
CCTTGAACTTGTTTTTATACTAGGATTTTTTGCATTATTTTTTAGCTAATTATTTACCGAAATTTACACTCTTTAATTTTTTGATGTTGTGGGGTTGATTTTTATAAATGGGTGACAAGTTGTGAACCTTTGTGATTTCAGGAAAGAAAAAGAAACTGTGTGTTAGGATTATGGAGCTGAAGTGCTTCACAGATAGCATGATTTACACATTGTTGGTTTACACAGTAACCGGCATCAGTCAGGGAAACTGACATTGGTCAAGGAACCGACACTAGTCAGGGTAATCGGCGCCGGTCATGGTAACAAACATCGGTCAAGGTAGCCGACACCGATCAGGGAACCGAAATCGGTCAGGTTGACCAACATCGGTTACCTGTGTATGAAAGTTTATATTTAAATCATGGGAATTAGATCTAACTTTGTTATAAAGTTGATCTAAATGTTGTAAATGCATAGCTAAGGTGCCCTAAGTTTGTATATGCCTATATAAGCATGAAAGCTAGGGTTAGAAGGTTAATTAAGATAAGGATTGAGTTAGATCCTTGATTCTCCTAGATTGAGAGGATGAAGAAGAAGAGAAAGAAAGAAATGGGTTACATGAAGATAGAGCTTCCATGGAGAGAAGCTGGATGGAAAAGGAAATATTAGGTACAACTATGACAGGTACATTTGAATGGTGAGAAGAGGGTAACATCTTCTACTGTATTTCCTTTGTATAGTTATTGTCTCATTGTAATGGCTTGCATATAGTATGCAAAGAACATAGAGTTTCTTCTTACTAGATCCACATGTTGGTGAGATCTTGTATTGTAGATCCATGAGATCATGATGTATTGTTGATCCATGTAGATCTAGTCTTATATTGTTAGATCCACAGGTTGTTGTGAGATCTTGTATTCATAGATCCATGAGATCATGTTGTATTATTGATCCATGTAGATCTAGATATTGTAGAGGAGGTTGTCTTCATGTTTGTGCATAGGTTGATGTAGTGATGGAGAGATAAAATTACTTCTTGGTGCATAGTTATTAGTTGCACATGTGGTAGACCCATGTGAGAGGTCTTGTTGCAAATCCATAGAGAGCTTGGTTGTAGTTCAAAGATGTAGTAGTTATTTGTTATGTGAGATCTATTGGTGGTGGTTTGGAGGCATGGTTGTAGTGCACTCATGCAGATCTGTTTAGAGATCTATAGGAGAGGAGATACTCTTGGAGAGATGCGATTGTACTCTTGTATTGAAGAGTTGGTTTGTACTCTTGTTATATTATATATATGAGATCTCTATCTTTGGTGGACGTAGCCCACATTGGGTGAACCAAGGTACATGTTATGTTATGTGTGTGTACATTTGTTTGATTTGGATTATTCTTGTTTATACTTCCACTACTATATTTTTAGGGAATTGTTTAGATCCTATGTGCATGATTTTTTTTGTTATTAAATCATAGCACTATTCTGCAGTCCCGAATTCCCAACAATTGGTATCAGAGCTTGGTTATTTCAGAGAAAGGTTTTGCTTCAGTATATTGTTAGTGGTTTACTGACAGGTGTATGAGAACAAGGTTTTTTTTCTGATGTGAAAATCCTAGGAAGAGATTTAAATCTCAAGTGGAAGCTAGAAATGTGAGGTTGCTAGAGAATATAGTGACTGGTGTCGATTAGGTGGCAACCAGCAGTGGTAGGGTGACCATGGTCAGTTACAGGGTGACAATGGTTGGTTACTAGGAAAATTAGTTTTAAATAGAAAATCACATATTTGAAGAAATTGAGAGATGCATGGAATGTGTCTTATTTGCTGAGGTGTCCCTTGTTCTTGGAGGCACAAGCATGTTGGTCAGATTGCAAATCTGGGTTATAGAGGTATGGTTTTATCTTGGTATTGTAGTGCTTGTATGTTTTGGTTGCACATGCATGATTTGGGATTACAAATCTGAGTATGAGATAGAGGAGTAGTTATGCATCCTTGGTGCAGTTAGATGCATGGGATTCGGTAGAGAGGTAGTGGCATAGAATGAAAAAGGATGGCTTCTATAAGAGAAGCATGTTCTTCCAGTTGAAGATGTTAGTTGAGTATCTTGGTGCTGGTAAGGTGATGTATTTCATCTTGTGAAATTTTATTGCATGTATTATTGTTGTTAATTTTTTGTACAAGATTTGGGTGCTTCTTGAAATGACTGACTCATCAAAACTATCATCTTTGGTAAGAGTAGGTACCTGGTTTGGTGTACTATGCCAATTTTGTGGCATTTTGTTCATTCCAAGAAGCATTGAGGTTGGTTAGGGAACCAACGTCATTTACAGAGGAACCAGTACTAGTCAGGAAACCGAGGTCAGTCTTTGTAATAGTGAATATGTACTAGGTTTTTACATCAGAAGAGGGCATGTATGGTTCAGTGTCCTATTTTGGAGGATTGAGTTTCTTGCAAAGAGTGTACATAGCAGAGATGATGTAGATCACTTCAATGGTTTAGATCAGAAAGGGGATGGAGTTGGAGTTAGTTCATTGAGAATTTGAGTTAGGTATCTCTATATGATTCATGTTTTATTTCGTTCATTTGAAGCAACTGGTATTATGTTTGGATTGTGTGCACAAGTAAAACTTTGCACTATGGATATTTAGTGTGTTTGAATTTTATTTTGGGATATTTTGGAATCTTGAGGACAAGGATATCTAGTCTAAGGATGGGATCCTCAATGAAAATTCATGTTTAGACACAGTTTTAGGTAACGAAAGATGTTGAGTACAAAGGATGAAAATAAGTTGATTCACCTACTTCACAAGAATTCCAAACTTCTATGATGTAGAAGTATTCTTTGATAAGAAGGGAATCAATTTATATTTTCTTTCATCTATTTTATTTCTCACTGACATATATAGATTTTGAGCTTGGTGATTAGAAGTAGTACAGGGGATTTTAGGTTAAGTGGGAGCAAGCCATGGTTGTTGGCATTTTAGGTTGGACATATATGCACATGTAGAGTGAGAGGAGTATGCTACATTTTTGTGTGGCATGAGGCACAAGTTTTTTTGGAGGACAGTCATGGTTTTGCAGGTATTTTGAGTTTATTGCATGATGATGTCACTTCTAGTTTTATTTATAGTGCATGGATATTCTTATGGGATTGGAATTTGATGGTTGTTTAAGCTGGGTTTAGATGATACAAGAGAAATTTTGATTGTCATTGAAGGGTAAAGAATGAAAAATTTTTTTTGTTACAGTGGTTATAGTGTGACAATAGTGTATATTTACATCTTATTGATGTTTCCCTTGTTTCTTTCATCTTGGATGGTTTGTGCAGTATTGTTGATGACATTTTTTGCTAGTATTTGCACTAGTTATTAGTAGCATGGTTAGCATGGTTTTGTTGTTGACATTGATGAGCACATGATTCATATGTGGCTTTGGAGTTAGTCTGTGAGAGACTTGGAGCTTCTAGAGATCCTGATGATATGGATGAATGTATATGGTGAGTTTATACATGTGGATAGATTCTATTTTATGAGTTATGATGATGCAAATATTTGTTTTGCACATGGATGCATATGATTTCTGCACATGGATTTCTATGAGCATGGTTTAGATGCCTTGAACATGAGTAGGGGATGTTTGTATTTCCTCTTGTTACTATGTTACTCCTTGATAGATATGTTATCTATGGATGGTTGTTTTGGACATGCTAGTTGTTTATGCAGGGTTGGATTTGCAGAATTTTGTATTTTGATTCTTTGAGTTGTGCAGGTGTTGTGGAGTAATTAACCATGGGTTACATGTAGAACTCATTTGGGTTGTCTTGACTAAGGATCTTGTTTTGCTTATGCATATTCCAGTTTGACTTGTCTTTGGTAAGTTGCATTGGTGGTTACATGGAGACATGGATAGATGGTTGGAGAACATGGTTGGTTTTATAAGTATGACTATGGTTGTGATTGAAGCTCACTATTTCAGTTTGAGTGGGAGCTCTTACAGGTGTGTTAGTCATGGTGGCTTAGTTGCATGAGAGGCTTGGTGTTATGATTCAGTGGGAGCTTGATGTATGGATAGCCTGTGTATCATGGATCAATAGTAGGTTGGTGCAGGTATATGGTAAGTCATAGGCTTTATTATCTTATTGGTTTTAGAAGATGGTTTAATCTTCCTGATTTCATTTGATAGAATTGTTGATATAAAGAATAGATGGTCTTCACGGTATGTAGAGGAGGTGATGTATATGTACAGGTACAAGTATAAAGGTTCAAAAATTTATCTCCAAGTGGGAGATTGTTAGGATTGTGGAGCTAAATTGCTTCACAGATAGCATGATTTACACCTTGAATCTGGTTTACACAGTAACTGAAACAGGGTAACTGACGCCGGTCAGGGAACCGACACTAGTCAGGGTAACTGACACAGTGGTTACCTGTGCAGTGAAAGTTTATATTTAACTCATGAGGGAATTAGATCTAACTTTGTTATAAAGTTGATTTAAAGGTTGTAAATGCATATCTAAGTTGCCCTAAGTTTGTATATGCCTATATAAGCATGAAAGCTAGGGTTAGAAGGTTAATTAAGAGAAGGATTGAGTTAGATCCTTGATTCTCCTAGATTGAGAGGATGAAGAAGAAGAGAAAGAAAGAACATGTTACATGAAGACAAAGCTTCCATGGAGAGAAGCTGGATAAAAGGAAATAACAGGTACAACTATGGCAGGTACATCTGAATGGTGAGAAGAGGGTAACATCTTCTACTGTATTTCCTTTGTATAGTTATTGTCTCATTGTAATGGCTTGCATAGTATGCAAAGCACATAGAGTTTCTTCTTGTAGATCCACATGTTGGTGAGATCTTGTATTGTAGATCCATGAGATCATGATGTATTGTTGATCCATGTAGATCTAGTCTTATATTGTTAGATCCACAGGTTGTTGTGAGATCTTGTATTCATAGATCCATGAGATCATGTTGTATTGTTGATCCATGTAGATCTAGATATTGTAGAGGAGGTTGTCTTCATGTTTACACAGGTTAATGCAGTGATGGAGAGACAGACTTACTTCTTGGTGCACAGTCATGGTTGCACATTGGTAGACCCATGTGAGAGGTCTTGTTGTAGATCCACAAAGAACTTGGTAGCAGTTCAAAGATGTAGTAGTTCCTAGTTATGTGAGATTTGTTGGTGGTGGTTTGGAGGCACAGTTGTAGTGCACTCATGGAGATCCATTTAGAGATCTGGAGGAGAGGAGATACTCTTGGAGAGATGCATTGTACTCTTGTGGGAAGAGTTGGTTTGTACTCTTGTTATATTATATATATGAGATCTCTATCTTTGGTGGATGTAGCCCACATTGGGTGAACCATGTACATGTTGTGTTATGTGTGTGTACTTTGTTTTGATTTGGATTATTCTAGTTTATACTTCCACTACTGTAGATTTTGGGGAATTGTTTAGATCCTGTGTGCATGATTTTGTTTGTTATTAAATCATAACACTATTCTGCAGTCCCGAATTCCCAACATTGGGAATACAACCCTTTCAAAAGGAGAATTATTTATACACTACTAATATAATATACAAAATATTAATCTATATTTATTTATCTTTTTGAATATATACTTATACCATTTGTTTATAAACCTACATAAAAATGAATGCATACATATTTTGAATATCCAAGTCATACATGACATGTTTTTTCATTAAATTTCAATTATTAAGTGGATACAATAATGAAACACATGTAATCTATAGTCAAATTTAACCCCAAATCAAGATAAGAAATCAAGGCCATGCTCTTGAAGACCTCTAGAATTTAGAATGTAATTGAGAATGTGCTTAAGAGAGTGGTTTTGTGGGATTGAAATATGTGCCAATATTTCATGTCCTTGGATATAGACAAAGTGGCAAGGGTAAAATTTTGAAGTTCAAATACATATCTTGTTCTAAGACAATTTTACGAATGGAAGATACCTAGCACAATATCATTTTTTCAAGCACTTTGGATGGTGAAGAACATGTACTCCTAAAATAAAGGTGTAAATATTTAGTCTTATAGGGGTATGTATATGCACCTTGTATTTAAAGAATAGATAGGTGCCTCCTCCATCCTATGAGTATGAGGTAGTCTCATATGCTCTAAGCCACCTACAAAACCCAAAAAGTGGTTGCAACATAATGTTGAACATAAACCAATTATTATTATCACTATTATTAATAATAATCATTAAGAGAATCTTCCTCCGATTACAAATTTCATGGAGTGATACATGCCCTCATTTCTTGAGACTATATCTTGAAATCTGATTACAATATTTCACAAAGATTTATGATAAACTTTGTATGCTTTACAGATGTTTAGTTACATCAATATCTACAATAATAACATCACGTTTAAGGATAGTGGCCACTATCTCTTAGTATGACATATACTTATCAAAAATTTAATCTATTGATCGATATCAAGATTTAAAGAATGATTTATTGCATGGAATCTTTATGAAACATTAAATGATTTTACAAAGGGAACTGAAAAATTTAACTTTAACTATGCTAACCTTTTTTTTAGAAAACTTGTAGAGATAGAATTTGATAAGTAAAAAATTGGAATCCAATAAGTACAATAATGGAATCTAATAATGGGTATATTTGAATCCAATAGTAGCAACAATGGAATCCAATAATACCCATCATCATATGAAATATGGACGTATTCTAGTTGAGGTGTTTAAAAATAAAAAATATCGTTGTTATTGGAATACAATACTACATATATTAGAGTTCGTACCTATAGTTTTTAGAATCCAATTAAGGTAATATTGGAACCCATTTAGGAGAATTCTGGAATCCAATATTGGAAAAACTGGACTCCATTTTATGATATATTGGAATTCAATATAAGGCATCTTGCGATAAAGTGAATTCAAACATACACATTATGCTAGAACAATCAATAAAACCAATGCAGGGCATGTGATATAATATTTTAAGCGAGAATATTTTTAAAATAGTCCTTTAAAACATAAATGTCAACAAATTTTCATCTATGAGGTATGGTTAAATTGAAATAGTTCAAACTATTCACAACTACCAACCACTAGCTCTAAAAAGTATTATATTTGGAAGAGATGGCTTTGTAATAAGTGAAGAAATCATATACAAATAAACAACATAAAAAATAATTACTTTCAATTTGAATGAAAAAAATAGAAACTCCTTTGCAAAAGTATTGTTCAACATATAATTTAATTGGAATTGAAACAAACTTCAATCCTTATGGGATCTTGTTAAATTATGTACTTCTAAACTATAAAAGTTATCGTAGCCATCACTAGGAATATGTGTGCAATGTTAAGTACATAATTAATTACACACTTAATGATACCAATAGAACCTCCTTTATTAAAACAAATTTAAATAATTAATTACTTGTAATACAAACAACTAATACTACAAATTTTATAGATTCAGAGTTAGTGACCATTAGCTTTGAAAGGTATTAAAGCTAGAAGAGATGACGACATAAAAAATGATCCACATATATGTTCACAGAGTCAACATAAATTTTTTTACTACAACTAAAATATTAAAATCATCAAAAAAAATTATCTCATTTCATTAATATGATTATATTTCAAATATCGTCAACGTATTGCAAGGTTTGCAACAATTGTCGTAAATCTCCTAGCAAGTATGTGTCATTACCAACATTGTTTTGTTAAATGTATTTTTGAGTATATAGTTATTATTTTCAATCTACACATTTTTTACTATAAAATAATTTAAAAGAACCATATTCTTACAATTATAAGGACCTTTAAATTGGTCCCATACAATTCCTAGCACTTTAAAGAATATGACTGGATTCCTTGAGCTATTATAATCTGCATGCGTGGGACTCCAAATAATCTTCTTGCATATATGACCTCAACACCATCAACATCCAATCCAATATTTTGGGAAAATATCAACATCATGTTAGTCTACATTTGATTTTCTCATAGATGTCTAGAGGGAGATCTTGAAGAAAGTTAAACTACGATATAAGAATTCATTTACATCTAGTGGAAGTACAAAAAATCAGCTAGACACCTCCATGGGGTATTTAACATCTTCTGTGATGCATCTACTTTGTGCAATGTATGAGAAAAACACCATTTATATAAAAAGTTATCAATTTTCTTTTGTGAAAAGTGGCATCTGTAACTTTAAATAACAAAGGAATTATTTGATACAATATTAAAATAACTTAATTTTTCTTTGTTTTATTATTATCAACACATGCCACAGTAAAAAAACATAACATTACAAATCACTCATATTTTTTATTCAATAATGAGAAGTATACACATTTTGGTCATTTCCACAAATTTTATGTCCTTTTCTTGCACTAGTCATGCATTTAAACATTTTCAATGACCTACATGCTTCCCTACATACTTTGACCATGAACATAATTGAGTATAAATCAATTTATTAGTTTTGTTTGTTTCATAAAATTCCCAACATGGAGGAACATTGAAAGAAATTTCCTCTCTAACCACAAAAGACGTATCTTTTTTCATCTAACAACAAAATATTGTTTTACCGTATACATCCTTGCACATGTCTAATATTTGATAGGTTATAATTGTGGACATCTTATTTATTCCCCACTCACAAATTAATTTGAAGAGAAAATATCCTTACCGCCTAAATTTATCTATGAAACTATATTGTAAATGTCTTGAATCTAGATATGTTGACCAAAAGGCAATGCCAAAATGATATTTTGAAATTTGTATCAAATCAACACTAAACTTATTGGTTAAATTATTTATAATGTAAGTGAATAAAATGCGGAAAAGTCCATAATCTACAATTAACAATCCTTTAACTCCCTAAAGCAATAATTTCTTATGCCTACCAACTTGATCTATAACATAATTTAGAAAAATAATAATTATCTAATTACTCAAAAGTTTAAAGCGAAAAATAGTGCAAAAGAAAACCATTTAATATTGAACTACATTTGTAGCCTTTATTAAAATTATGTTTTAAAAAATAACTTAACCATAATATCTTAATTGTCTACATTCATTCAAAAAAAGTTAAAATAATTCAAATATTGGAAGTTACATAAGTTGTCACAAACTAAACAAAAAACATATTAATGCACAATTCATGTTAGGGAAAATATTATCAACATAGTTTCACTTCCAATATTTTCACAAATTGTCTAATGTGTGAATCAAGATAATTTATTAGTTCTATGTTGTTATATAAACCGTTCATCAACAACACATCCCTAGAATAATCATTTTTTCTAAAATAAAACTCTTTATACGTTTTCCTATATGATAAATAGTCATGGCTATTTTTTCTATGGAACTATATGAAATGCCATCATCTAATCCTAATTCTTCTATATCTTTTATTACAACACCATTATGTACATGGAAAAGTTATTTTCCCCATGAGAAAATTGGATTCCATGAAACATAACACTTGTTATAAAGTTTTTGTAAGTTTCTCTACAATGTTAGATGTAAGTGTATTTGACCAAAAATCCACCTTGAATATATTAGAAACAGACTTTATAAAATAATACAAATGACCCCTTGCGTAGATGGTCTCCTTGTAGAATTTAAAAGACATTTCTTTATGTGATTAGTATTTTTGTAAAAAAAAAACCCTCCAAATCTAAAATAATAATAATAAACCTCATAGATAGAGAAATTTATATGTTTTGATTTTAAATGAGCCGAAATAAATGAAAAAAACAATATTAACTTATATAAATAGTTATGTATGGGATGATATGCAATTCCACTAGTGTTTCAGAAGCCAAGGTCCCCTTCAACATTTGTAAGTATCGAATCCTTTTATCCTCACACTATTTCTATATCACCCACATCATTGACATTACAAATATTTTTTGAATTGGAAAAACGATAAGAATGATTAAGATGTTGCTATAATGAGTAATACGAACACATATTTAACATTGTTTAGTAATAAAAAAATCATCCTAAAAAGAATAATTCCAATACTACGCCCTATTTTGGCCCATGTGTTTGATACACCAATGTCATTGACAGTAGGGGTAGCCAATGGGGCATGACGCACAATATTTACCATGGTTTTATTTGCAATGTTTTCCCTAGGGAAAAGAGGTTCTGAATTCATATTCATTTCTTCACCATTTAAGTGTCCTACACAAAATTAGTAAGGCATTTTAAACATTTTTATTATCGTATAATGTGTATAAACTATTAGTGGCTATGGATGTGAAAGTGAACATAATAACCTATACATGCTTCCATTTTACATAGTAAAACATCATAGTAATCTCCTCACCATATGTCTAAACAATAGAAATCGTAGGTAGTCTAGAGTTGACAATCGTACGTAATGCCAAGCTTCCCCATAAAGAACCATCGGTGGAAAATTACCTTTAGAATATTTAGTGAAATTTTGAGCCCAAAAATTAATTTTCCTTTCATATGGAAAAGGATGAATCATTCCTCAAAGATCAAATTTTAGAAGCATTAACCAAAGGTGTCGTTATTTGTTTCATCCTATCTAAGGATATATCTTGTATTTCATCTTCCTCTATTTCAAAATAATGGACATCATAAATTGTGTATATTAAATAAAGATTTGAAACTTTCTGTTTTCGTTATAAACCCTCTAAAAATCATCAAAAATATTTTTTTTTCAACCCTCTTCCTTTTCCATATACATTTTCACTGTGTCATATAACAATTTAGTTATCCCTATGGAAAAATTAAATTAATTATATAGTTAAAAATTATCACACTAAAAAAATTGATAAGACTGATAGAATGGCGACGTATGGTATAGACCTCCCGGGAGCCGAGACCCGATCTTGACCCGAAAACTTATCAATTGCATCTCATTCCAAGGGTTTCACATCCTATGGGAGGATTTGGTTAGGAATGGGATGTTAACGGAATAATGACAAACAATAATGTATGAAATAGAGACCATACAGAGATGTCCAAAATGAAAAATTCAAGAAATGCAAAAGGGAAAAAAATTACAACAGTGAACCAAAAACCAGATAATTAGCATTTGGAAAAACAAAAGATAGAAAATAGCAGTTGTGGGAAAAGTAAAAACATCTTGTCACAAGCATGCTTACTTGTTACTACCATTTTCCTCACTTTTATGTACTTCAAACTTTTTAAACCATGGAAACATAATGTATTGAATGTACTCCAAGCATAGATTTCCTTCAACAATCTAAGGAGGAGAAAATGCTTTCTTTATTTTCACATTCACTTTTGCTTGTGAAAATAATTTTGTTATAAATCCATCAGAAACTGTATACTAATACTATTTTGCTTTTATTAATGTTGAGGAAAATTTGGAATCTATCTCTCCACAGCAAGAATTTTCCAAAAAATAATGTGGGGGTTTACACCACCTCTTCTTCCTCCATGAAGATTCCAAAAGTGGGATCACTCTTCGACATCTTTTTGTCCTTGTTGTAGCATGCTTACTTTTTACCACCATTTTACTCACTTCGATGTACTTCAAACTTTTTAAACCATGGAAACATAATGTATTGAATGTACTCTAAGCATGGAATTCCTTCAACAATCTGAGGAGGACAAAGTGCATTCTTTATCTTCACATTCACTTCTACCTATGAAAATAATTGTGTTATAAATCCATCAGCAATTGTATCGTAATACTAATTTTCTTTTATTAATGTTGAGGCAAATTTGAAATCTATCTATCCACAGCAAGAATTTTCCAAAAAAGAATATAGGGGTTACCACCATTTCTTCGTCCTCCATGAAGATTTCAGAAGTGGGATCACTCTTCGACATATTTTCTTGTATTTATTGTAGTCCATACAACATGTCTATAATATTTAATATAAAGGAAAAACATGATGTAATGTGAGACTAGATATAAATGGCACGAAGTTAGCTATTAAAAACATAAAAATCTAGGGATATTTTTAATTCCTTCATCCTTCAAGTTTCTTAAACACGTTCTCCAAGTAGGAACGTGACAATATACAAATAATACCCTTATCATGATTGAATCATATGTGAAACATTAGATCAAATCATTCAAGCCTCTCTTAAGAATAATGATACTTTAGCAAGCTTTGACGCATTGGCATTTCATTGTCAAGCCAAATAACCTTGCATACATTCTCAACCTTGAATTCACAGTCTCATACAACAATGAGTCATAGCTGGAAGACCGTATATTTTGTCTCAGCTCCTTTGAAATGATGAACACTATTGGTTATTGGATCTTCTTATGACAGACCTCATACCTCTGATGAATCAATATTAGCTTCATGATCAGATGCACACCTTATTTGTCTTGATGACAACATTTAGAACCTCTATATAATAGGAAAAACCCCTATACATTATGATAGAGCTCCGTCATCAAGACTCCTTCATTAATCAACTAAGTAAATATCATACCTTGGATGAATAAATGAACTCAGAGTCCTTCATGAGAAGATATGTACTATACTTTGATTTCAAATTGAGCACAGACCTTGAGATCACCTATTTCATGTTTGATTAGCTACAACAGAGACTTGTTATCACTAGAGTGTCTTATCATTAGAGTGTCTTTGGCTGCTCAAAAAATAATTAAAGTTGTGTGTTCTATTCTCAAACCTCTTATACATCTTCACTTTGCTTGATGTATGCTCTAATTCTGACTGTAGTAATATTCTTATTCCTTCTAACTAAGTTACATGAGAGATAGCTTAAAATATCACCTCATCCTTTCACTTATTTCTATATCAATTTTTTCTTTCAAAAGAGTTAAACCTTGTGATTTTTGTACCAAAACATGTAGATCAGACCAATATAGATCAAGTGCATTGAAACTAAATAAATGGTAGGAAATCCTTATCCAATTTGATGTAACATGTCAATCAAACAACCATGAAAAATTGTAGAAAAACTTTTGTAATTTCTTCTTATATTAATGTAACACTCCTACACAAAAGCAGTACATGTTAAGTGACACAATATTATATAGCCCATGTCAAAAATCACTTGAAAAGCATTCAAATCTCTTTGAAGAATTCCATTGAGATTAGTTACATTTTGTTCTTAAATTTCTTATGTTTACATCTAAACTTCTTCTAGGTTTCCATGATGACTCTTTCTTTTAAATTATTATTTCATATTTTTCTATTTCTTGTAAGATGCAACGTCGATTCTTGTCTCCTCTCATATGTCATTATTTTGTGCATTTTTTTAATCAATTGACATCCATTACATGACACATCTTGAGATGCACTATCTAGTTTTTTGAGAACATGATATATGGATATTGAAATCACTTCTTTGTAATAAATTTTAATTTTAGCAATCTATCAATGAGAGTGCCTTTGAGATGCTTCATAATGAATTTCTTATATTTGTTGTCTTTCTACCTAAATCAATTCATTTGAATGCATTTGCATGCTTAATACTTTTCTTTATATATATTTCTCATGTTGAGATGTCTGTGCACATATCAATATCATTTAATCTACCATGTTGTATCTTTTTTTCTTTCAATTCTACAGGATTCACTGATTCAGGAAAATGGCACCTAAAAGGGGAAGTTCAGCCTCAGGAAAAAAAATTATTCCAACCCCTCCTGGTAGTGGTACTGGCATTCAAAAAATAGCATCTTATTTTAGGAAACCATCTAAGGAAACCCATTCTTCTCCAGCATGACCATCACAATCAAGGGATAATTATTACATTCAAAATGAAACTCAGAATCATTTTTTTATTTATATTGATACTGTCAATGAAAACAACAATAAAAATTCCTCCCCTTGAAGACATTCCATTGAATGATGTTGAGTTTGACACTGGACCACCTGCCCAATTGAATGAAGATGACACTGCATCACCTGTCAATTCCCAAGTGAATGTTGGAGGTGAAATTTCTGGCAATGGCATTCAATGAAATTTAAATTCCACCAAGGAAAATACTCAGTGGACACCTATTTCTGGAAGAAAGAGAAAGGAAAGAAAATGGGACTTGGGAAGGAGTTTCAGGTTAGAGTGGGTTTCTAAGTTTCCATTTATTGAACCTGTTGAAAATGAGAATAAATTTGAACCTCCCAAAGAATGCAAATGTACAATCTGTAGCTAGAAATTGGGCAGGGACAAGACAATGCAACTTAAGTTGGATACTATTGAGAAGCATGTAGGAAAGATATATGAAAATATAATTATAGATGGCGTTGAGAAGAATGTTTCCAGATCAAAAATCGTGGATGATTTTTTACATATTAGGTATGAAAAATAATTTTAAGAGCACAAGATAAATGAAAGAATAGTTGCAGTGAATGGAGGGAAAATTACCTCTCAATTCAACAAGATCATTCAAAACAGTCTTTTACGTACAATAGTTCAGCTAGATACTATTTTTCACATTTTGAAAAGAGGCCATCCTATAATAGATTTTCCTAAATAAAATAAGATGTTGTATTTTCTTGGTATCCCACATTTTCCTCATTCTCACTGGTCAGAAAGTAGTGGTTGGGATTGGGCAAACTTCCTAGCTATGGTTGAGAAAGAAGACTTGAAAGAGAAACTGAAGTCTACACGATGTACATATATTTATCTATTGATGAGGTTATAAGAATAGATAATACTGCTTGGGTCTGTATGCATGTGTATATTATTGATAATTATGTGATACAACCTCACTTACTTTCCATTCACAAGATGAGAGAGAAATATGATGTTGAAAACCTTTGTGAGTTGGCTATAATTTTTTTGAAGGAGACAGGTGACATGGATGATGCTACAATTACATCAAATCTGGTATGTGTTGGGGTAGATGGGGCATCTATAATACAAGGTCATCGTAATGGCCTATGTGTAAGACTCCAAACATCTCAATACCCTTATATGATTTGCATTCATTGTATGGCTCATAGAATGAACCTAGCTTACAAAATAGTTCGTAAATTTAAACCCGTAGCAAAATTTGAAGACCTTGTTCAAGAAGTGCATACTTATTTCTTCCGTACTCCTAAAAGGTTCATGGAATTGTAAATATTTGCAGAAGGACTAACAAATGGGCGTAAATATGTCGATGCCAAGTGGATCTCATTGTACCAATTGGGTTGTAGGGTGTACAAAGAGTATCAATCCTTATTAAGAGTGATGTGGCAGAATCACATGAAAGTGGACAATTCCCAAGTTTGATACATCATTTGACTGATATAGAGTCATTGTTGATGTTTTGTGGTCTCCTTCCCATGTTGGAAGAAATGCATCATTTAATTAAACAAGCACAAGAAAGAACTATTTATATTGTTGATTTTTCTAGTTTGGGGGAATGAGTTTGTATGCCAATAGAATATTTGTTTCTCAATGAAACTGCTTTTACAAGTACAAAGTTAGATGGTTGGAATGATTTGATAAATATTGGAAATGTAAGTAGATTTTTGAAGCTCAAATTGTTTGGGGAATTATGTGCTTCTGTACGTGGATATGAGATACTGATATACATGTTTAAAGTGGTAGCCGATAAGGTTGAGAAGGTAAATGCCACAGGGTCGCTGTTTGATAACATTATATCATCAACAAGGGTGAGGTTAAGAGAAATTGCAGTGTCCCTACTAGAATAAATAATGGAATGATTTAGAAGGGATATTTTTCTTGAAGTAATGGCTATAGTAAATCCCACCTTTTGGAATCATGTCCAAAATGAAAGATATATGCAGGAAGACTACTTCAAGAGGTTGAGTACATTGATTCAACAATTTTGTAAGCCTATTGATATCAATGGAATGAATATTCCAAGTATTTTAAGCAAGGACATTTTGATTGATCAATCTCATGAATTCACCTTTACAATGATTCAAAAATTCAAAGGTTTGGATAATCCCTTAGAGTGTGGAGCAATAACCTAGCTATGGAAAAAAATTGGGTTAAGTACTATTTTACAACAAACCATGTCCGTGTTTTTCTCATTGGCTGATCTATGTCAAACAATGACTTTGGGTTCAGTTGAAGATGAGATAATTTTCAGTGCCTTAGCCTTTATAAATTAAAAATTGTGAAACAATCTTGACAAAAATTTGGAAAATTGTTTGAGAATTTACACATCACTGTACAAAGTGGATAGCTTTCCCTATGACAGGGCTCTGAAATATGGAATTCGATTAATGAAAGGAGAGGGGCTGAAAACAATGACACAAATACAACAGATGATCCTATTGTTGCAGTTGACTGTCAACAAAGAGAGAGTTGGTCTCAAAGATCCGGTGAATCAAAAGATAGAGATGATTCAGGTCCATTAAGTTAGAAGCTTCCATTTATGGATATCCCATGATATAGATGCTCATATAATAATTAATATATTCAAATATTCACTACATTGTTATGATAATATATTTTTTCTTATTTTTTATTTTTTAAACAACATTGTGTCGATTTGTAGTCTTTGGAATGAAACTTGAAATACATTGCATTGATTTTTTGTGGTATGTACTCAAATGAGCCCAACTTTGGAGTTAAAGAATGAAATAAACATATCGCTTCAAAACCCTTTGTAAGTTAAAGAACAAGTAAAAACCCAACTTTAATCCCCTGCCAAAAATGCAATCTCCAACTTACTCAAAAAATATTAACATTCCTCAAACAAGGATTAGCATTCACCCCAAACTTACATGTGCCTAAAGGTAAATCAACAAGGAAAACAATAAACAAACCTACATGAATTTATGAAATATTTTTTGAAAATAAAATCCAAATGTTGAACCATGGGTCTTTGGTGTTGTCATTGATGGCAAAGTAGTGAGTGCTGAAGTGAGGATTTGTAGGAGGCATGAAGGTTGATTGGTAGTACATCCAGGTTGGTTTTAAGGTGTTATAAGCTCAAATTGGCAGGTAGTTTGTCTCTAAAGGAAAATTACAAGTCAGATTACTGGTTTCAGATGGTCTATAGGTTAGTAATAGTTTTGTAATCTTGAATTTCTTTAGAAAAATTGGCAAGCAGTTTGTCTATAAAGGAAAATTACAAGTCGGATTACTGGTTTCAGATGGTCTATAGGTTAGTAATAGTGTTGCAATCTTGAATTTCTTTAACAAAATGTTATTCAACGTCTTTGTCAAGTTTCATGAAGTTATTTTTCTCTCCTACAAGAGCAAAGTAGTGTGATGAAATCATTCAAGTGAAATAGTGTTGTATGTAGTATCTCTAAAGTGTATTGATGGTTGTTTTTGTAGAGCTTGTAAAATTGTGATTTCTTGATAAGATTTATTTCTCAGACAAGGTAATCTCAAAACTTCCTTGAATACTATAATATGAATGAGAGTTTGGTTCTTCAAATTTGGAGTTGTGGTTAGAGTGATTGAGGAGGTTTTTGGTACTTGAAATCAGTCGACATGGAGACGGAATCTCTTGTGTGCAGGTATAAATAAGCATGGTAGAATTTATCCTTGACCTATAGAAACCTCTTTAGAAATATTTTCTATGGAGTATTATTCATGTTTAACCTTCATATCAATTGAAATGACTATTCAATATCATCAAGTTTGCAATTATCTCAAAACCTAGGATTCTGTTGTGCATGTTCATCATTATACATACTTGTATGAATGTTGGGAGCTAATGGAAAAATTCCAAGGTTGTAATTTGTTTGAAACAACTAGAATTTGGTCTCAAAAAGACACAACACTTGGTCTTAAGCCTTCAAGCTTAAGACTATTCAATATCATCAAGTTTGCAATTATCTCAAAACCTCGGATATTGATGTGTATGTTCATCATTGTACCTGTTTGCATGACTACCAGGAGCTAATAGAGAAAGTCCAAGTTTGTAATTTGATTGAAACAACTGGAAATTGGTCTCACAAAGACCCAACACTTGGTCATAATTAAGTTTTCTCTTTTCTCTGGTCCATAAAGAAGCCGAAGAATCTCAGACAGTTACATGAACTTGTTTTCTCCTTATGAAGCTCAAACTAGAATGTGAAGATCCATGGTGCACAAGTCAAAAAAAAACATGAAACAAAAATGGTGAAAGTTCAATTTAAAAATAGCATCATTCCTCATTTAACTTACTTAAGACATGCCTTGTATGAAAAAATTAAATATTGCAACAAATGGAACAATTTTCAAAATTAAATTACTCTTAATTATATCATTTTGTGTAACATGTTGCATTGTTCATCTGTTGGAATTAAAATTTGTGGTAAATTAGAGTGGGTGGCATGTAACTTTATTACCAATTCATAACTAAGAGTGGAGCTTTCCTTTACTATTGTATGAAAACTTACTAATAAGGTTATCAATGGTTTAACAAAGCCAAAAAAAATTGTCTCATCTAGCTTTTCAGGAATTTGGTTCTTCTCTTGCATCATTTTTTCTTTCATGTTCTTTTGGAATGCATCCTTCTTAATGAATTTGTGTATTTTGTCAAAATGCATTGGTAAACCAATCTTTGTGAACTCATTTACCTTTCCATGCAGCTCTTGTAACATTCTTTTACACTTATTCAGTAATTCACATGCTTCGCCTACATCACACACTTCCAAATGATAGATGATACCTTTATTAAGGCATCAAACCGGTTCTAAATTCCTTTGGATGTTAGTTCTGTGTCACTGAATTTGTAGATAGCTTCCAAAACTTTCCTTGTTGTATCCTCTCTTAAAGCCATCACTTTTCTACTACATGTTATGTATTCGTGGAGCTTATCATAGATTCTCTATAGATCGGCCATGAATTCATACAATCTAATCAAATCATAAATTTTTGGTTTATTTCCCCCCAAACATTATCCGTCATATTAATCAATGCCTTTTTATAAAATTCAAATAGTTTGATGTTGGAAGACTGTATATCCTATTTTTCTTTCTCCAACTCCTGTTGTAATATTTCATTTTGTTTTTTCTCTCCCTTCTGCATTTTGTCCCCAAGTTTTCTCTCTTCATCTAGGCTCTGTTCCCATTTTTTGGTATTTTCTTTCTCTGCCTTCAGAAACTCTTTCAATTCTCCCCATATTTGTTCTAATCTATTATTCTTACTTATTGTTTCCTATAAATGTTTCTTCACTTCTTCTAGTTCTACTTGTTCCTGTTCATTCGTATTCACTATTTCTTTTAAATTTTTCTTGGCTTCTTCTAGTTCTACCTGTTTTTTTTCATTCACAGCAACTACAGTCATAGAGGAAAATGATTTTATCTTCCTCTCCAACTCACATGTCTTATTAAGTGTTGCTTTTCCTTTTGATTTCTCATTTTCCAGGTCTACCTCTAACTTTTGAATCTTATTATTAAACTTATTGTTCTCCCTCTCTACCTTTAGAAATGTTGTGTACACCACATCATTGTTCCTTTTTGAGACATTTATTTTGTCATAAGGTTTCATTTCCTTAAAATCCATTTAAAGGGAGGTTACATTGTAGTCACTTGAAACCATTTGATTCTCTGGTTTTACAACTTTGGGCACAACATACATGTATTCCATTATATCTGTGACTGGATTATATGTTGTCAATACACTCATTGTGACATGATCTGAACTTACAGTAGCATGTAGAATTTACTTCTTATTTTTTTATCTGTTTCTAATTGATTAGTAAACTCCTCTCTGTAATCAAAACCTAAGGTGTTTGTAGGAATGAACTATTTCACCTTGAATGGAGGAGTAATTTAAGTTTGGGGAGAATTTCCCCGTGGAATGGAAATTTTTAGAGGGATGGCATTGGCACCACCTTCTAGTTATGTAATTAGTTGACTTGAGGAAAGAGTAACTATATCTATGTATGTCTCTGTCTTTTTCCTCTTTTCAGTTCCTTGTTGGAAAATAAGAACTTCAACTGTATGTATTGGCCTCTTTTTAATAATCTGTTCATGTGGTACTTTCTAACCACTACCACCATCATCACTAGAACCACCAACATTAGCAATACTAACAGATTCATGGCCAAATTCTCCTCTAGGATTTTCAATGTGTGGTTGAACTGTTTGTTGAGGATTTGACTTTGGAGAAAATTGCATTAGATTACCACTTGTAGATGTTGTAATATGCAATGGTCCTTTCTACAAAGGTGAAGCTCCAAGGCCTGACCTATCGAAACCTCTTCTAAGTTGTGCCTCTAGTGGAAGTCAAATGTCTGTCCTGTTGAACCCAAACCACCACAACTAAAACCCATCTTTTCAGGAATAATTACTTGTGTAGAATATTTTTCTTTCAAGATTTCATCGAGACTTGGTTTATATGTGCTAAGGGGAGTGTGTAATTCCTCAGAGTCAATTTCATCATCACTACTTGCCTCTCCAGGATGCGCTCCATTCCACAATTTTCTAAAATATGCATCTTTTGGAATAGAATCATACTTTGAAACAAATTTTGGATGGCCTAGGTCCTGCCTCATAGACCAAAAGGTAGTAATTTGTGACCTTATCCAATTTTTATCTCGCAATCCATGATGTAATTCCTTTGGCACGCTTTGAGAGGAATTTTTATCAGATTTTGCATAAAATTTGGCAGATTGAAAATCATCTGCCTCTTTTTGTGGAGGCTCAGGCAATCCCAAAATTTGTGTTGACAAATCTTGAAAAATAATTCCTTTCTCAATATAAATTTCATCCATTGCTTTTTTTACTTCATCCCAAGAGTTTTTGTTTTTCATTTTTTCTATCAAGGGTTATCTTTTATGTTGAATTTTAGTGGCAGAGTTCTTGTTCGCCACTACCCTTGCTTTAATCACCTCACATGGTTCATACACCCAGTGAGAGTCAACATCAAAGTTACAAATTTGTAAGATTTCATGTGCCACATTGAATGCTTTTCTTTCAAATGGGAACCTTCAACATGAAAACGGTAAGGAATGAAATATTTTCCTCTTTTGTTGACTAACGAAATAGAGTTTATCTATACTTTCCATCTGTCGTATATATTCCAAGGCAAAAACTCACTCTATCACATGTATTGGTAATTTGTAAAGTTGTACTCCTGATCCATAAAACCTTAGCACAGTATATTCCTCCATTATGTACCAGTCTGCTAACTATATTTTTGATCCTAGTTGAATGCAATCTCTATAGTTCATAGGTAATATTAGCAATGTACTTTTTGAAGTTGCTTGATGAATTAGAGCCCAAAAATAATCCAAAAATTGATTGTAGTCCCTTCTATTATCAAAAAACCTTATCTTGGGGGTTCACTCAGTTAATGGACGCATCACTTTTGGCTAGCCCTCAACATTATAGGGCTGAATTGCAAGTTTTTTTTTGGAAAATCATTCAACAAACCGCCATAGAATTAAATAGCACAAGTAGGTAGTGAACCTAAAGGTCTTATTGTTGGAGCCTTCTTTGATTGTTAAGAATTGTTTATGCATAGATTTTGCAATGTGCCCAACAAATATGTATGCACAAGGTGGAGAAATGAAATGGATATTGTATATCATTTCCAGGAGGGTTTCATCCACTTTCTCATCACTATCGAAGCCAAGGAGAAATACTAGCATAGAAATGGTATCCCTGACACACGGTTTAAACATCTCAATTACATGTGAAGGCTTCCCTTTTGGTACCATTCCATCAACTATTAATTTTTGCAAATTCTCATCTTTGTCATTTGTAGTGGTGGCATGATAATCACTAGAAATTTTTTCTAGGTTTATGCTGACAGTTCCTAAATCTTTACTTTCAAACCCCAACGCATGGCCAAGATTTACCTCTGTAATGGACAATTTCTTCTTCGTTTTCATTTGAAACAATTATTTTTTTGTCCCATCGTATATTTGGGCACATAGAATGACAAATTCAGGGTAGGGTGAAACCTCATGGAGCATCATACGTCTCAATCCACCCCCCATGTTATCCAACCTTTATGTCTTAGTCTACCTGATGGGTCCAAATGTTTACTTTCAATTGCTTTATTCTCTGACGAGTATCTAAGCTGTGAAATTCTTGTGCCAATTACAGGATCATAAATATCATGATATTCATTAGTAAAACCAGAGGTTTTAAGTATTTTGGCGTATGGGATTTGGGTTTTAATTTTACTTTGGGGTCCTGTGGAAGTAGATAAGCTTGGAATTTTGGATTTTGGAAACCCTCAACCCTGATTTGTCAACCCTTATATTGAAATATTTCAAAGTGAAGGCTTATACAGTGCTGCTTATAAAAAGATAATATTAAAAGAATCAAGATTCAAATGTAGGATGACACTTACTCAAAAATATGAAAATTTTGAGTCTTACATGGTCCATAACTTATGTGAATCTATTTTTCCTTTTATTGTAGTATGCCTTCCAGAAACATGATTAAAGAATTTCAATTGTCAATGGACGTTTAATATCACCTCGTAAGTTGCAAGCACTAGCAATACCACATCACTATAAACGATTAGGTCTTTCACTATACTTTGTAAACATCATATTTAGTCTCTTTTCAAATTTCATTCAGTGGATGACAGTTGTCACTTAGCTAGGCCTATTCGGGGCACTTCCATTCAAAATGTGAGTGTGTCAGGCCTACGTCCCAAAATAGAGCCTGCGTCATTGATCTTAATATATCGAACGATATAGATTATTTATCAGATGACAACGCGACAATATTTTGGTCCTCCTCAAGGCAAAGGAATTCCCTAGACTCCAAGCCCATGGAACGAATCAATTCAATAAAGTTTCAGGTCTGCGGTGTGGGCATTTAATGATTTAGTTGTTGAATTTTTTGTGGGTCGTTGATAACACTTTAAACCCCCACTTTTTCCCATGCCACGCGGAAGAATTCTATGGATTTCATTTTTCCTTGCCCCCATAGATGTGAACCTCCTCAATTTATGAGGAATGAATTAAAATTTTGGGTCCGGGTTTATTTGTTCATTGTTGGCCATGGAATATATGATGGGCCCCAACGTATTATATATATATATACATATATATATATATATATATATATATATATATATGTATATGTATGTATGTATATATATTATATATAAATATATATTTATATATATTATATATTAGCTAAAATATGTCATTTCTTATATTTTATATATGTAGTTAGTTTTTTTTCCAAACGTGTCTCCTCATATATGTGATGAAATCTAAAAAATCTAAATAATAAATGCATCACTTTAAAGACTAAAGTTGTGAAAATATTATTGAATAATTCCTCAGAGTAGCATTTGATTAGGTGATTGCTTGATGTGATTTTATGTGATACATTTTATTTATTGCTTTTGTATCAAAATTTAAGTGATAAATTGGCAAGTATTATTCCCTAACTTTACATCTACCCTCACTAATACCATTATTGGTCCATGCTCAACGATTGGCTCCTCTCCCTTAATATATTACTCGATATGTTTATTAAGAAGTTATTATTGATTCAATGTATAGCATTCTATCCTTAATGATATCATATTCATCATGATAAAAGGATGTTTAGAAGGTAGAGGCATGTGTGATAGTGACGTTGGTTTAAAAGTGAATTTTTGGGCAAGATTTGCATTTAATACTAACCATTGTATTAAATTTGCAAAGTTCTAGTCAAAGAACTCATTTGAAAATTATAAATTCAAGGCCCATGGTCATTTTCTGACACTTACTGTCTTTTTTTAGAATCATAAGGGGCCAAATTAAGCATATTGAATCAGTATTAAGCGATGAATACATGGAGGACGTCAAGGTTTCTTCTGATACGGACTCAAACATGGTTATTGTTGGGAAATCCTTTGCCCTTCATGTTTCTATTTCTCCTTCTAATGGTGCTTCCACCCCCCCTCACCCATCCAGTCGAGTGCTTCCCATGTTCCCCTTCATTCTCCTGGAACTTATCTTGTAGAGCTCCAACCGAATTCCCTATCTAAGCAGCTAATTCTCGAAGCATTACTGGAACTCTCTATTCTTTATCTAGATCCCCTAACCTGAAACCTATGGATTCTCCACATGTTGTTACAAACGATGTGGATAAGTGAGATTCCTTGAGTTGTTTTTTCTCTCACCATTTAAATTAAATATTTCATGCATAATTGATTTAAATATTCATTTGCATTCAACGAAGCATGGAGATCTATTAAATGCATGTACTATTCTCAGCTTTGTTATTATGTGTTTCCACCTAGCCATATTAATGATACTCTGTGCAAAGGTTTTGATCATTTCGGTGTAATCTGGAGAGTAACCATGTACATCCTCGTGATTCTTAATTGGTATGAATGTTGTTAAAGTGGCCGAAAATCCTCATAGGAAGTGGCAGACAATAAGAAGATCCCAAGTATCAGTCGCGAATGTAAAATCTTGTGGTTACTCATGCATGGTGATTTGTGCAGTCTACAGTTTGGCGTAGATGATCTGGCCTTTAAGACATCCCCACACTTGTGGTTGTGTAAATCTCTTGGTACGTGTCTAAAATAACTCAGGCTACACAAATACCTTTTTTCAGACAAGGGTACCAATCCACTAACTAGATTGGTTTTCATTTGTTCAAAAGTTTGTAGTAGTAAAAAGTAATTAAATATTGCTTTTTATTCTTGTTATGAAAAAAGTTAAATTATATATCATTAAATAGGTTATGTATGTTAGTCTGATATAGGTGATCAATAGATCTCCTTGTGTAATTCCTTATTATTTGTATAAGATGTATTTTACGTAAAAATAGAAATCCTTTTAGTTTTGTGTGAAAATGGATAAATTAAGTCTTATTGAGAAATTTGAAGGGTGATATTTTCACACCTAGCAGATATATATGCACCTAGCATTGATTGAAAATGCCCTTTGGGATATTATTAAGCCTAATGCGACCAAATCGATAGATTCAAGTGAACTCGCCAAATGGGTTATAAAATATCAAAAAGCATTAGGAACTATTAGTCTTGGCCTGTCAAAAGTGTATTTTCATCTTGTGGACTTCACGAAGTCAGAAAAATAAATTTGGGATTCACTAAATAAGTTATTTGGATCTGAAGCAAAAAGTGCAAAGATGACATTAAAGCAGCACTTGTGTGTCTTAAAGATGGACAAAGGTGCAAAAATGGCAAGTTGTATATGTAGTTTCATTCTTTATTAAATCAGTTAGCTAGTATTAATGAGGAAGTCAAAGATGATGATGCTAAAACAATACTCCTAAATATTATGCTCGGTATTTTTTCTAATATGATTTTTACTTTAAGTAAAGTGAAAATCAAAATGGAAGGGATGATTTCCACCTTACTTAATGAGGGAAACTCAAATGAAAGGTTTGAATCTGAAGAGGTAATGTATGTAATAAATAAGGAAAGTACATCATCAAAGATAAATAATTGAATTTTTTAAAGCATGTTCCTCTAAAATGAAAAATCAAATGTTTCTATTATAAATTACTCGCACATGTAATTTTGAATTGCAAGAAATCTTTTGGATGAAAAATTGGATCAACATGCTTTGCATGCTGAAGAAACTGACTGGGAAGAATACTTAATTGATGAAGAGCTTTCCTACCCCAATGATGAAGATTATTTATACTAAATAAAACATACTAGAAGTCAGAGGCAACTGATCAAGGAGGGAAATTAGCACCTCTATTCAATCTCCAATGATGGGGCCACATTTTTCTATGGTGGCAACACTTTATTTTTTATTTGTTTTGTTTTGTGTGTGTAAGAATAAAATAGTGTGACCATTCCCTTGCTAAGATTTAAAAGAGGAGAATGTATATATTTTTTATTGTAAATAGATGAATAAGAGATTTGTTTATTATAGAGATCCTCTTACTGCGGAGATCCTCTAATTGTCATACTTCTTTATCGATCAGTCAATGAAAGAGCATTCACTGGAAGTGAAAGTGGGAATTGTTGAGTTCTCGAATGTGGGTGTATCATTGGAAGTGTGGTCATCTAGTGATATGTTCACTGTGTTGAAGAGGGTGATCATGTGCAGCAAGATTTAGATAGAAGATTGTGCACCTAAAGCTTGATTCCTATGAAGGACACACATTTTTGTTTCTAATTTAGATGGTGTACTTCTTCCCTATATTCACACTAAGGGGGGAATGTTAAGAAAATTAGTGGTCTGTGGTAATTAGTGAGCTTATCATATGGTAAACATTATCGGTTAGTTCATTAAGTCATATATATACATATATGTTGTTATAACAATATATATTATGAATAATTAGTCGTTGGGAATATTATTTTTTGGGAGCTATGTGAGGAGATATAATCTCCATAATTATAGGAATGCATTTCCTGTGTGTGTGTGTGTATCATATTGGGTAAATGATAATGCAAAGTTCAAATATTATATTATCTCCCAAAACTTGTACCAAATTTCACCCCCTTTAACTTTTTCTTCATCAATCGTTCCCACTTGGCACACACCAACATCCTACACCACTTTCAGACTTGCAACAAATTTTAACAGTCATTTATGTCCTGATCCATTTTACTTTTTTAGTATATAGTAAACCAATAATCAAGCTCTAATAGACCCATCCCCTTGGCATTTTAAGTAGTTTGATATTTTTCAAATTATGTCTATGTTTAATTTTATTATAATTGTTTTGTGTTAGTACTTGTTTCAAGTCTAATTTAAAATCAATGTTAATTTCCTTGGTGTTTTGGAATTGTAGGTGTGACTTTTTTAATTTTGGGAGTAGTTTTCCTTCCTTCCAATCAGATTATAGATAGTACCCATAGATGAAATACATGGGCACCTTTTCTTCCCTAGCTACAAATAAGAAACAATGTATGTTGTTTTCAAGTTCATGGGACAAGACTGTCAAAGTGTGGTGTTTTTTGGATTTTAAATGTGTGGAGTCCATTCAAGATAAAGAGGGTGCCATTGATTCTAGGACCATCATGCTTGGAAGTTTATTTTTTTTGTCAATAAGTCATTAACTGTATGGTTACATTTTGGAAGAGGCTCAAGACCACTCAATACCATGTTTTCACATTCCTCTATCCATTTGGGACAAGATTCATAAGTTTTAATCAGAGATGGTTGTTTACACATTTATTGCTTTCCTACAATTACTCCATCTTAAAACTTAAATGGGGGAACCAAGTGCTAGAAGGAGAAATCACTATGGTTGGGTTTTGAATAAGTAACCTATTGGATTTTCCTCATTTTCTATTTTGATTCTTTTAAGCATAATTTGCACTTACATGAAGAATGCAAGCTAGATGGAGATAATAATGTGGACCATAGATAGAAAATATTATTTTGGTAAATAAAATTTCAACCATGGAATATGTGTGGGACATGTAGATATTTAATTCCCACCTTATTTCTAACTTTTCTTTCATGTATTTTTCTTATCTAAAAAATGGAACACTACCCAATCGCAATCCTTGACACCAATGATCATTGATGCATGGCACCATCAAGACTATTAATGAGGGAACTCTTAATCGTTATCTTAATAGTTAGAGAGAAACCCTAATTTCAAATGTCTATGAAATTGTTAACCTACGAAATCAGGTATGGTCAACATCTCTCTATCTCCAAATTTTCCCATGAGACACGCATGTGAATTCCCCTTACCTTTAGGTATGTTCTAACTACCCAAAAAAATAAGCCCTAAAATTGTAAATAACTATTCAATTTAGCATTATTTATTGACCACTCTTTACATTCTCAAATATCTCTACAATACATTTCCTTGATGACACCATACCAGGGTTTCCCTTCAAATGATCGAAAAAAATTTCATGCAGTTGTAGAACAGTAGAGTGTCGCATTAGTTCCCCATATGCCTTTCTCCAGGGTGATCAGTCGCCTCTGTCACTTTTCATCCACATGTAAATTCACGTTGTAAAGATGTTTTGGTCGATTTCTAAATCACGTGGATCTTTCACTCCTACTCCCCATCAAATTTGAGCCTTCATAAAAAACTATTCTATATGTCAACCCCATTTTCCACATTTGGTTACTCCCTGCACTTCACTCACATTTCAATTACTTTCCTTTAAACAACTGTTGGGAATGGTTACTCCTCTCTAACATTACCACACATTACACCACCCCATCATACTAATTTTTACTTTTGTTGCAGTCTCACTTCCTCCATATAATGAACAAATTAAATACCTTACCTAACACATATATTCTTCTTAGTTTCCTTCCCCTTTCCACATATCATTCCTCCACCACATCCCTTTCGACGTTCATATTACACTTCTCACATGTGATTTCTAGTTAGTAGTAAAAACATAACACACAAAAAGAGGAAATTAAGAAAATTAAACATGATATATAACCACAAATAAAAATCATAACCGTTATTGATGATTTGAGGAAGCCAAATTGTACAGCCATGAGTAATAGTGGCATAATCTATGAAATTTTTGGAGAAAGTAACAACAAATGCTAATGAATCATATGTACCAACTACAGTCGCATTTATTGAAAAATTATATATTTATACAAGATTTAAGAACATTCAATTAAAGTCCCCTTATAATACCCTTTCACAAAATATTACATACATGAAAAGCACCAATTGGTGAACATACACCAATAGATATGCATTTTTGTGAGGGTGGGGCCCACTAAGTAGACAAAAAAATTAAATTAATATAGTTGAGGGGACCCAATAAATGGGCATATTTGCAAAAATATGATATTAAACAAAATCTTTATAAAATTTACATAATTAATTCACACATGCATTCAAAACATGTCTGAAGTGACATATTGGGAACATTAAAATTTAAATAATAATGTTTGACTCATCCATTTAAAATCCAACTTGCATCATTAAAATGTCAACATCAATAAATTAAGTACTTAATTATACATAATCACAAATTTGTCATTTTATCTATTGGAACAATTTTTTCACATTTATGCACCTAACTGCACAGCCTCTCAAGTTGTCAAGATAATATAAAAAGTAATTTTAATTTTAAAATAAATAAACTTCTCCAACTTTTTTATCATAAATGCCCTTATTTTTTCCACATTCACCTCATTAAATGTTGCACCTGCAAACATATATGTATTAGACTCACCATTTTTCAAAAAACAACCAAAATCAATGTCAAATAATAATTATCTCTCCAAAATTTGAATTATGATGAATATGGTTAGGAATCATTTTGTGTAAACAATTGATAGACCACATAACTAGCAGAGTTATATATCAAATTCAAATTTGTAGGGAGGCCACTTCCAAATTCATATTTGCAGAGAGGCCACATATACAAGAGGTAAATTACAGTTACCTTTGTAATATCCAAATTATTCAAAGAACATCTAAATATGTGAAGAATTTCATAAAATAGACAGTGTTAAATACGTGAAGAATGTTTGCATAAGAAATGAAGATCATAATCACTTAACTTAACATATGAGTAATATTTGAATATAAATAAGTGGTGTCTTTGTTTATGCAATTAATATTTGAATATCCATGGTTAACTTTATATTGGCTAACTAAATATGTGAAGGATGTCAGAAAATAGACAGAATGTTAAATACAAGAAGAATGTCTGCATGTGTAATGCATATGTGAATCACATACCTTAACAAATGTGGGTTATCTAAATATAAATAAGCAGTGTCTTTGTTTATAAATTTAATATTTGAATATTCATGGTTAGCTTTGTATTGACTAACTGAATATGTGAAGGTTGTCAGAAAATAGATAGAATTTTAAGTATGAGAAGAATGTCTAAAAATGCAATGCATATGTGAATCACTTACCTTAGAAGATGCGGAATATTTAAAGATAAATAAGTGTTGTCTTTTTTATGCAGTTAATATTTGCATATCAATTGTTAAATTTATATTGACTGGATGAAAATGTGACCAATGTCAGAAAATAGATAGATTGTTAACTTTATATTAACTCACTGAATACATGAACGACGTCAAAAAATAGACAGAATGTTAAATACGTGAAGAATTTCAACATCTGCAATGAATATTTGAATCACTTACCTTAACTAATGAGAAATATTTGAATATAAATAAGTGATTCCTTTGTTTATGCAGTTAATATTTGAATATCCATTTCTCACTTTGTATTGATTGGTTGAATATATACTGGAAATTATTGAATATATAATGAATATGTTTTTAGTTCATTGCATGCTCTTATTACATTTCTATTATTGAATATATATACTTATATTGCTAGGGAGGACACATATTCAAGAGGTAAATAGTAGTTATCTTTTTTACTTCCCCATTCACCAAAAACAATGTTGTTATTATTGAGTAATGGGTTTAGTTCTGACATATTGTTTTTCAAGCATGCACATCGAACTATTGTTTTTTCAGTGTATATTTATTTATTTAAGTGCACTTTTTTATTCCTCCGTTCACCATGAACTCTTCCAATACAACATAGAAATTGTCCAAAAAATAGGGTTTTTCACCCATGCATCTTACAATTTCAAAATAAAGTGTTGTTATTGACGATACATTGTTGTTATTGAATATATAGGAATTAATGAATATACGGCAGTAATTTTTTTATTTCAAACAATGCATTAAATGAAAAAATTACAGGCATATAGTCAATGTATATTCACTAATTTTAGAGTATGTGTATTCAATGTTCATATCACCACAAACTCTCTCAATTCAAAGTATTTACCACTAACCTTCAAACTGTATATTTAGCAATTCTAGGGTATATAAAATATGTGAATGTAGTATGAATTTGTGGCGATGCAAACACTGAATACCCATTAAAAAAGATCAAATTTGTATAGTGAACCGAAAAATACATTTTCCAGTGGGAAAATATGCTTGTAACCATATGGCAAGCAGACAAATTTACTTATATTCCTAAAAAACCACATTCAATTCACTTCACATCATCCCCTACCACTTTTCCAACCTCTGCCGATTGTTAGTTCTTGTGTTCCACTAACGCATTCAATGCAGTCATTTACTACATAGCATTACATTTGGTAGTGATAATGTGGGGACAAGAAGATGAACATTCCTAACCATTTCAACCTTACAATGGAGCCGAAAACCAGTAAAAACCAGCCATTTCAAATCACCAAGTGGTTCATTAGGTGAGGTCAACCCCTGGATTTCAACAAAGAGCCATTTCACATAATATGCTCTAATTTTTAACATTACAACATCTCAATTTTATTTTCTCCAAGTTAAAATGGAAATAGATTATCACATATTATGCTGTAATTCTTAACATTAACAATCATGATATCCCATTTCCATAGTTATTTGGATATTTTCTCTCCATGTTTCATACAATGAGCACATTGGTAAGAAATACACGTTTTATAATTGTATATTCATTCTATATTGAGTTTTTTTTATGCATAATCTTGTTTAATCAAGCATTACCAGTTTTACAAACTTATATTCATTCATTATTGAGTTTTTTATGTGTATTTTCTTGTTTAATCTTTCGTTTTGTATAAAATTTATTGATTCATCATATTTTGGCCTTTTGTACACATTTCTACACATGCTTATTTATTATACTTTGACCTTTAAATAATTGGAGGACAACATTGTATTCAAGAGGAGGCTTAGAAGGAGGAAGTCATGAGTGAACGCTAAAAAAGGGGTGTTAAAATTGATTGTATATATGACTCAGAGGAAGAGTTAGCTAAAGATAATCAAAAAGAACAATTTCATACCAGTCCAAATCACAAAATAGAGTTAAAACCAACACCACATCTAGAGGTAGTTGATAATGTTAGTGGGAAGTACACGACATCATTTAAAAAAAATTAGTACTGAGTGGACTACTTAAGACATTGTTGGAACAACAAGAGGTGTTGAAGAGAACAGGTGTTCCATTAGAGGTACCACAAAAAAGTGAAGTGTCTCAATGGGTTCATTATCTAACTGGTTGAATGGTATCACAACTATGAAATGTGAAGATCCCCAACCATTTTCATGTCTCAAGAAGAGTCTAAAATTGTACAATATTATAAACATGTGGTTGATATGGGTCGTGGCTTACAAATAAACTCATTAAAAACTCATGTGGTACACATATGTGAGACAAGGGATAGTCCATTTACTGATGGAATGCTTGGTATATCTTAGTGGAAAGGGTTTAGAAAGAGGCAAAAATATGTCTTTAAGGACAGCAAAATTCCTTGATCATGATAGGGCAGTTACGATTAGGCCTGACATAGTTATTGCTTTTTATGAAAACTTGGATCAAATGTACAAAACATAGCAAATTGGACCACAAAGAATATAGAACAACGATAAAATTGGTGTACAAGCTACTAGGAATTGTGGGATGAGGGGGTGATTTCAAAGATGGGAAGTATAAGTGTACCCCGCATACTCCCACAGAGTATAGAGTAGATCACAATACTTTGTTGTGTTAATACAGCATGATAGAGTATAACATGCTTCTATATTTTTAAAGAACAATGGAAATTAGCTCACTCCATTTCCAATTGTTGGCTTGATGCGTGTATGGAAGCCCAACCACACGCATGGATGAAAAAGGAATTATTTCTAAATTGGTTGTGCCACTTTGCTAGATCAGTTCTGGGTGGTGTATCAACATCAAATAGACATATTTTTCATTTTTATGACCATGGCATCCACATGGCATATAAGAAAATCCAAGAGGTAAGAGCATTGGGCATTGACATAATCACTTTTCCTACGCACACCAACCATTGGTTACAACCTTTAGATGTTAGTGATTTAATTTAATTTGAATTAAATATAAATATTGTAGAGTCTTTACTAAAATAAATGATATATAAATACTAAAATACAGAGATGACACAAACAAACAAAGATATAAATATGAAACCCTAAGAAAGAAATAGAGAAAGGATGACTTAGCTGATTTTTGCGCAATATAGAACTGTTCTAGACCGGGAAAAGTGTTGAACAGGTTGGGTAGAGTGTCGTATATGATCAATATAAATTATGTAACTCGTGGACAAAGCCGAACATGGGAACCCATACTAGGACAAGGGTGCTTGGGCACTGGATACTGCTACTAGGTGCATGTGACTGCGCAAATAGTTAGAATCTAGTTTTCATTGTGTCACAGTTATTCCATGTTGATCACTTGATAATATCTCTTTGAATGTCAAAGGTACCTGTAACCTGTAAAAATATGTGTTCACCTGCACAAGTCCTCAAACCACATCAAACCTAAAAAGTAAAATTCATAATGAGGAGTTGGACTGACCCCGATGGTCACCGTGAGAGTGAACTTATGATCAAGCACTGCTGTAAATATCATACTCCATGTAGTTATTGTGAGTGTGTGTAGAAATTGTGCCCTAGGATTCCCTTGTGCAAGTTGCACTTGATAGCGGGCTATATTTTCTCAAGAATACAAATGTGAGGATGGAATAAAATAAAATTCCCCTTCCTATGTTATGTATGCAGAGTATATAATCCCTTGACCCTTGAATGGATGTTAGATGGATGCTTTAGAGTGTTTTAAGATCCTTTTTAATGCAAGCTTAGGTGATGGTAGTGATGTTTAGTGTTTGGTCCTTTATTTTGAACACATAAATATGTATTTATAAGATTCCCTTGTTTGAATTTCGTAATTGACAATTGGAAGGTTGACCCATAAGTGAAAAAGATGCCCAAAATATAAATGAGACCCAAAAGGAGTGAGTAAGGTGAAAAATGGTCAAGGGCACCCAGAGGGGACATGATCACTTGGGTCTTACTACCCTGGTTAGGCATTGGTGTCTAAAGCCATAAAAGATAAATCGGTAAAGTCCCAACTTGGTTGTAGGGTGTATAGGACCAAATAGAAAACAAGAAACAAAGTAAAGAGGCCAAAGATAGTTATCAACCACTATTTTTCTTGCTTATGGATCATATAAATGCTAGTATGCTTTTAGGATCTAGAAATGTACCCAAGTGCATGATTGTGTGTCTATAATTAGTGTGTTTCGCTATTTAAAACTTACTTCAAGGATGAAAGATCCAAATGGATGGTCAAACATCACAAAGTAGATGTGAGAATATCTCAATTGGAAACTCTTAGTAGCAAGGATTTTAAGAGATCATTAACTCCATTGAATATAATATTTTGGTTTTATGAGGACTAGAATATGGCCTCTGAACAGAAATGCATTGGTTAATGACATGCACCCTAGTAATGCATTCAATATTGAGCTAACAAATGAGGAAATAGATGGGGAGAGAATTATGGAGATGGTTGGTTATAATAGAGATGGAATTGAACAATTTATCAAAGATAATGGAGAAGCAATCCAACAATGTTGATCAAATCCAACAAAAAAATATGAATTCATCCAACAACGAGTTGATATAATTCAAAAATCATAGGTAGAGGGGACAAAATTAAATAAAAATACACGAGAACATGTTTAGGTCAGATTGGGAAATGTTATGAAGTTTGAATATGTGTTCAAGTTGAAGAATACACACGAATTCATGTGAGCCAGACATAAGAACCCGTCACAGCCGAATACGGGATGAGTATGCCAACAATAGTTAGCCATCCTAAATGGTTGAAATAAGTCTTACAAACTTGGGGATTCCCATAGACCTTTCTAATGAGGATATTTCTCTTTACATGCCATTCCCTCCTCCCAACATGTCAAGTGGAGTAGTCCACTACTATGCAAATTATAATGCATGGAAGAATGAAAATGATAATCAACTAGATGTTTTAGAATTTGGGTGTTCACAAACAAGTATACAAGACACAACAAAAAAACCATGCAATGCATAATCAAGAAACCAGGTTGGTGATTTGCTGAAAAAGTTTCTTAAGATTCCAATTGAAAATATTAATGAGAGATCAGATAATGTAAATAGGGGGACTCGAAGGTTGAGCAGGAAATCACAAATTCTTGCATCAACCAACTACTTGAAAATTTTTGACGAACAAGAAGCATGAAGGAAGGAATTAGAGGAGTTGAAAGCAAGAAAGAAAGAACAACTCAATGAGAGGAAGGTAGATAGAATCAGTGCACAAGAAAAAAGGGAAGCAAACAAACTCGAATAGAAACTTAAAAGGAAGCAACGGGAACATGAAAAGATAAAGCAACAACATGAAAAGGAGAACAAAAGGAAGCATGAGAAGCTACAATGGGAGAAGGAGAGGATAGAAAAATAAATACAAAGGAAAAGATGACTTGAGCAATCCACAAAATATTATTCCTTCACAGCATCCAATTATGATGGATTTCTACAACATTTACACTCTGAATTTTCTAAATGTGGCCAATTGCCAAGTGAGAAACATGTCTACTTCTACAAATCAAATGGAGTTTCCTTCAACACCAGTAATGCAAATTTCTGACAGCATAAATTTAGTTTTCTCACATAGCTAGTATGTAATTTTCTACAAGTAAAAAAAACATGCAATTTTCTACTTTTAGTCGCATGCATGTCAATTGTATTGGCCAACTACAATCAAGTCATGCAAGCAATCAACAACTTCCATCACCAAGCACAACCAGCATGTCGATGACACCCCAAATGAAGAATGGAATAGTACAAGCAACATAAGAAGTGACGCAATTGACAGAATTGAAGAAGAATTTAGTTTTGGAAAAAATTAGATGCTACCTTATTACATGATTGTTATGCATAATTATAACCTTATTATGCATAAGTTATAACCTTCATGTAGAAAATGCGAACTCAATTCCATAGTTTTTTTTGGGAAATCATGCAAGCAGTATTTAGTTTTTTCCGTCCTATCATTACACATAAGTATGTGTAGTATATTCCATCATATCAATATAAAAGGAGTTTTGGTAATGTGTAAAAACATAAATTATCTTCTTATAGGTGTTTTTAATTTTCATTATTCATTATTTTCTAGGATAATGACAACAAAGGAAAAAAATTCACTACCTACGTAAGGTCATAAACGACCTTACCTATAGAATGAAGCATTATGATTTCATATAGATTAAAGGTGTCAAAAGACACAGTTGTGATATTCTCATTTTCCCTTCTGATACGGCATTCTATCATGAACCAAATTTTGATAGAGTATCTGCAAAAAATGGACCCGAGAGTAATGATCACATTTGCAAGCAACACCAATATCAACACTGGTATATTCAATAATTCCAGTGTATATTCAAACAAATACTAAAATAAGAACCATGTTCACCTGATGTTTTTCTTTACATATTAACAAATTGAAATTATTGAATACATGAAAATACAGATGGAATCCTGGTGGTTCACGAGAATGTGCTCTGTGTATATAGAACATAAAGAAGAAATGACATTGTAGGTTGGAAGGGATCAACAAATGCTACGCAAATATGTTAATAGGTAATGGTTGCTTTGAATGTGGCATTAGCACATAATTAGAAATGACGGAGGAGGAATGCAGAGTGATAGGATCTAAAATATTGCATAGTAGCTACAAACCATCTTTATACATTGAAACTATAGAATATACACTTAATAACGTGTGTAAATTTTGCCTTTGAACACATACATTTCAATGACTAAATTACAACGGTATATTCAATGTATATTTAGTCTTTTGCGTGCTTATGGGAGAGGAAACAATTGGTGACCACTTTGAACTAATTTATGGCAAGGTGGGGTATAAAATATTAACTGCATAAACAAAGATAACACTTGTTTATATTCAGATGTTTCTCAGATGTTAAGGTAAGTGATTCACATATTCATTGCATATGCATACATTCTACATATATTTAACATTGTCTATATTCTAATATTCCTCCCATTTACAGACATTCTTTGAATACCTTGAATAGTACAAAGATAATTGTCATTTATCTTTTGAATGTGTGGCCTCCCTGGAAATATAAGTATTTATTCATTAATAATAATGTAATAAGAACATGCGTTGAACTAACAACATACTCGATGTATAACCAATAATTGCAATGCACATTAAAGGTTTGAATGTGTAGTAGAAAATGACAAAATTACAATTGTATATTCAATGTATATTTAGTAATTCCAGTATATATTTATCCAGTCAATATAAAGTTAATAATGGATATTCAAATATTAACTGCACAAACAATGTTGTATTTTGAAAATGTAAGACACGTGGGTGAAAAACCTTGTTTTTTGGACAATTTCTACTTTGTATTAGAAGAGTTATGGTGAATGGAGGAATAAGAAAAATGTACTAAAATAAATGAATATACACTAAAAAACAATAGTTCGGCATGCATGGTTGAAAAAATAGCAGGTCAAAAATGAAACATGTTACTCAATAACAGCAGTGTATGGTCAATAACAACATTGTATTTTGAAACTGTAAGACGCATGGGTGAAAACCCATATTTTTGGACAATTTCTATGATGTATTAGTAGAGTTTGTGGTGAATGGAGGAATAAACAAAATGCACTGAAATACATCAATATATACACTGAAAAACAATAGTTTAGCATGCATTCGTGAAAAAGCAACAGGTTAGAATGAAACTCGTTGCTCAATAAGCAAAGTAAAATAAATAACCATCTGTAGAAAGTGTATGGTCAATAACAACATTGTATTTTGAAACTGTAAGATGCGGGGGTGAAAACCCTTGTTTTTTAGATAATTTCCACGTTGTATTAGAAGAGTTTGTGGCGAATGGAGGAATAAACAAAATGCACTGGAATAAAATGAATATACATTGAAAAAACAATAGTTCATTGTGCATGGTTGAAAAAACAATAGGTCAGAATGAAACTCATTACTCAATAACAACAGTGTATGGTCAATAACAACAATGTATTTTAAAAATATAAGACGTGTGGGTGAAAAACCTTGTTTTTGGACAATTTCTATGATGTATTAGTAGAGTTCGTGGCGAACAGAGGAATAAACAAAATGAACTGAAATACATCAATATACACTGAAAAATAATAATTCAGCATGCATGCGTGAAAAAACAATGGGTCAGAATGAAACCCATTACTCAATAAGCAAAGTAAAATAAATAACCATTAGTAGAAATGTGTACAAAAGGTTGAAATATGATGAACCAACAGAGTTTGTGTCGAACGAAAGATTAAACAAGAACATCCACAAAAACAACTCGATAATGAATGTATATACGTTTGTAAAACTGGTAATGCTTAATTAAACAAGAACATGCACAAAAACAACTCAATATAGAATGAATATACGATTGTAAATCTGGTATTGCTTGCAAATGTGCTCATTGCATGAAACTTGAAGAGAACAAATTCAAACAACTATGGAAATGGGCTTGCCTCGTCTTCGGCTTCGTTGCAGGGTAGAAAGGGTGTTTGGCTCCGTCACAGGGTTGGAAGGGGCGGGAATGTTTAACTCCCCCCCCCCCCCCCGCGCGCATACGCACTGTCAAATGCAATGTCATACATTTAATCGGAGCATTGATTGCTAAAGTGGCGTGCAAGGAAAAGCAATCGGCAGAGGCTGGCGAAGTGGTAGGGGATGATGTGAAGTGAATTGAATGCAACTTTTTTGGGAATAGAAGTTAATTTATCTGCTTGCCACGTGGGTACAAGCAATTGTTGGCACAGGAAAATGTATTTTTCGATTCACCATGCAAATTTAAATTTTTTAATGTTTTGTATAAAGTGCCCGCCACATGGCGATTGACATGGCGCCACAGTAGCTTCCCCACTTTTTTTAGGTTGCAACAAAATTTATGACATGCAGAAAAAAAAATTATAGCCCTTTGTCGTCGCGAATTTAGTCGGGACGTCATTGAACACAAGATGCTCAACGACTAGTGCCTTTCCCCTACTCAAAAAAACTTCTTTTTTCTGAGATGTAATTTCTTTCAGCATGTTTTTAGTTCAACCAACATTGTATTCCATATTTAATTAATAAAAAAATATTTTTCAATCCCAAAAAAAACTAAAGAAAAAATTAAAAAAAACTATGTGGAAAATACCTTTAAACTAAACAAATTGCATGGACTTCAATTGGACGAAATGTATGAGAGGTGTTTTAAATTTGCTAAGAATCGTGGGCGGCCATAAAAAACAGAAATCATTTTCAAGTTATGTCACATCCACGGAATCTAGATGAACTGCCACGTGCTTTTCAAAAGTGGAGCTATTTCGTTAATATAAATAATTATGGCCGGTCTTATGTATAGGTCAGGATGGCCGAGTGGTCTAAGGCGGCAGACTCGAGTTCTGGTCCTCTTACGAGGGCGTGGGTTCAAACCCCACTTCTGACACTGATGATTTTTTTTATTTTTCTGCCGGTTTTCCGTATATTATTCCTCTCCCCACATTATTTGTTTCAATTAGCATCCTTTTGTAGACCATGTAATCATGGAAATAGCAATTTCAATACTTGCCACTCAAGTAGTGCATACACATCATTCTCAAACTCATCTCATTTTGATTCTTCGTGAGGGAACCACGTTTTTATCATAAGTATAAAGGGGTATGTATGCTTGCAAAATTGAGTTGAGATGGATTAAGCATCTAAAAAGCATTCATATATGGTAGAACATTCGTTGATCTGATAAGAAACAAAGTTCGTGAATAAAATATTAATTTGTGTGGGAACTAGAGTAACATTATCCTAATTAGTGCTCATTAGCATTCCCTCATCAAAATACCAATATTTTTGGACACCGATAAGGTATTCAAAAAAATTACAACATATGTAAAGCACAACACAATCTACACTAACAAAGTTGGAATTCATATACCTTTTAAAATCTACTATTGAAACATGGAGAATTATGTTTTTAATGCATGAAGCATCATTAGACTAAAATATAGATTGATACTTTTAAGGATTTTTGAATATTACAAATATAAATATAAAGCAAACCAAGGGATATATATTAAATATTTGCCACCAAAAACACTTTATTTTGCAACCATTGTTTTGTAAAAACCATAGTATAGTCAATTAGTCCTAAATTCAACTATCTCAAAAATTAGTTCCCCACATACCAAAGGCCATTACAGCATGAGGTTCTTATAATATTCCAAAAATGCTCAGAAAAATATGTTGAAGATGACAAGGTATCTTATATATATTAGCCCCAACACAGAATTATAAAAGTATATATCATTTAGTGTAGTGATCTTTATAATATTCCAAAAATGCTCTGAAAATATGTTGAGGATGGAAATATATCTCATATACATTATCCCCAACAAAGAATTATAAAAATGCATATCTACTCTAGTGATCTTCATATAAAATATTCAAAATAAAATAACATATGACAGAAAAATCTAATTAAAATAACATATGATAGAAAAATCTAATTAGATTGCAACACATCACACATATATATAAATTAATAGGTATAATACACGCATAATTATTACAACAAAATTAAATATCACAAAACCTATCATTTTACTACTTTCTCTTCATAATCAATAATGTGTATAACACACCAATATGGAACACAATTTTAAATAAATAGAATGAACCTTTATTTGTTTGAGCATTGAAGACTACAAGATCAAAATTAATACCCCTTCCCAAATGTTTGGACTATTTTATTTTTCTCTTTTAAACTGACAAGAGATATAAAATGACCTTCAATACTTCAAATTATAACTTAAATTGCACATTTAAACTCATAATATACAACCATGATTGTAAAAAAATGTATTTGTGAATCTATGCTCAAATAGTAAAAATATAGTTTAACAATAATAACAATAAAATAAAAATGTATTTGTGAATCTATTCTTAAATCCGTCCTCTTTAATGCACACGTCCATGGCTCCCTCACTCACTACTATTGAACTTGCACTAGCACTCACGAAATATCAAATTTCACCACTTCCAAATAATTGGTGATA
Source organism: Taxus chinensis (assembly GCA_019776745.2). NCBI lineage: Eukaryota > Viridiplantae > Streptophyta > Pinopsida > Cupressales > Taxaceae > Taxus > Taxus chinensis. The sequence goes on from CM034148.1 coordinate 724,613,011, forward strand.
TTGGCATAAATATTTTAGTTAAAAGGTTATTAAAAAAAATCTTATTTATCATAAGTTATATAGTTATTTATATATATAGAATTTTTTTAAAAAGTGTATTTAGATATTTTATTGAATAATTCTTATCAAAGTAAACATATCAACAATAATGAATTTATAAATCCTTTTTTGTCGCATTTTCATTTTATAGAATAAGATTGTTAAAAGGTCATACAATGTTGAATTTATGTGTAATTTTTAGATGTTCTCTATCAATAATTTCTTTCATATAAAACTAATATTTTGTATGTTTTAGGCATATATTGTGAGTTGTGTTGAAATGTTTGAATGGTATCTCGAGGGACTATGGGAGTGTTTTGTATAACAAACAATGAAAGACCATGAAAATAGAAATCTGATGTCAATCAAACCATTTTTTATATCAAACCATTTTTTTTGTATGAGCTAAGCCAAGTATTTTTATAATACTAATAAGATACGGGTATTCACTTTAGCACACAAACACCATAAGTATTTGTTAAAAGGGGAGAGGAATGGTAAAAATAATTCATCAATTTGAGATTCTCATCCTCTAGCCTATTTTCCTATCCATAAAGCTTTTGGTGAATGCAATATATAATTAATCGTGTGAGAAAACTCCCACAAAATTACATATCTAATATTATTGGTTGATGTGAGAATTATTCAATGTTTTTTGAAGTATAAGAACATCAACAAAAAAAAATGAGCACATGTCAAAAAATCAATAAAACTAGTTCATGTCAAACAGACGCATTTGTCCCAAGAAAAATAATTTCATTAATATTGTATAAGATGATGATAATAATAATAATAATAATAATATTTTGTTTTATAGTCCACAATGTCGAGTGGCCTATATTTATGTCTATAGACGGTTTTTAGTATATGGGACTACTTTGTACTCCTAATATGTAGGAGACACCTAATAGTGTTTCACATACGAGGTGTACATACCTTACCTCTTCTAAAATTTAAACTTGTGACCTCTCTTTCAAGAGCACAAATTCTTCACTATTAGATCAATTCAAATATAATCCCATAATACGAATAAAAACCAACAACACGGGTACAAATATTACCATTTAATCATTTTACTCTACGTCATCATCTTAATGATAACTTTGTTTACTTATTTTGTGAAGAAAACTTGAAAAACCTATGCTTGCTTATTTAAAAAGATTAAGAAAAACCTGCGTTATAGTACTTGTTTGACAAATTAAAACAGGTTTTCAATTTGTGACACCTAAAAACATGACTTTATGTATTAATCTCCTTCACATTATTGGAAGTACTTTCTTTATATATTTAAGAAAATAATATTAAATTATAGTTATTTAGAGACAGTATATTAAGAAAATCTAGATGAAACAGTCGCGTGCTTTTCGAAAGTAAAGACTTTTTATCAATAAAAATGATTATGAATAATTACTTCAAACAGGTCAGGATGGCCGAGTGGTCTAAGGCGCCAGACTCAAGTTCTGGTCCTCTTACGAGGGCGTGGGTTCAAATCCCACTTCTGACAAATTATATCGGTTTCTTTGTATGTGTTTGCGGTTGTTTTCATTTATTTTAAATTTACTGTTTTGAGATTTAGGAATGGATCAATTTATTTATTTTTGTAATGGTTATATATAATTTGTCATATTTTCAATTTTTATTTTTTAATTTGGAGGGATAAGTGAATATTTAATCATCTAGAAAAGTATACATGAGTCCTCAATGTATGTTGTAGGTAAATTATAGGATTTAAATTCAACGATCATATGATTAAATAGGACTATTTGTTAAGTTCCTACACTCAATGAATTTTAATAAACAATCAAAAGTCTGGGAAGTTTTAATTGTTAGGAATGTAAGGAAACTTGACATTAATTTACCATTCAAACAATATTGTCACTAAATAGATCTTTTAGAAGCACACTTTAATTATCCATAATTAAAATAATTGGGAAGTTAGCTTTCCCAATTATAATGAGAGGTGGAATTTAAATAGTTGGTAATTTAACTTTCTTATTACCAGATATTTATGCAGGAAGTTGGAATCTGATAAATTCATAGCAATTATGGAGCATCGACAATATCTATATTGGTGTTCTTGATTTCTAAAGTTTAATGTTGATCTCTATTTTTATCACAATTTCTCATAAGTTAGTGCATGTTCATTTTCTCCCTCTCCCCTATAATGACTATTTGAATAACAATTTTCTCACACTATTTGAATAGCTAGTCCATTAAATTATTTTTTTTGTTGATTAAGTCTGAAAGTATGGGTTGGTACTTCAATAGATTAAAGCACTCTCTTTTCTTCTAACATTATTTGAATTGTATAGAATTGATAAGAATCTCACATTTTCATCTACCTAGATAATCTCTCTTTTGTATTGCCTTATTCTCCTATGCTTATTGACTTGGACTTTTTTAACCAACTAGGATAAGGTCGGGAAAGCTTACTCATAACCAAAAGATTATTTGGAGAGAAGACTTCGGACTTGGTAATGGATGTGTTGATGGGGTCTGTAATTTGCTCTTCTTGGTTTTTGTAACTTTATATTATCATAGATGGATAAAAAAGTAACATAGCACATCATACAACTCTAGTATCACATTATCCATAAAAACATGACAATTAGTAAAAATTAACAATTAAGTACAAATCACTTATTTCAATATTTTTATTATAGATGTTTGTTGGATGATCCAAGTGATGATTTCGGTAAATGACTCGTAAAATAGACTTGATATTGATGACATAACAATGCAAAACTTTAAACACAAAAACATAGATTGAAATAAAATATAAAAAGAACAAATGGCAATTTCTTTAATAACAAGGTGATGACTTTGAAAAACACATATTGGATGTTTACATAAGAATAGATCTAAGACGAATGTCTTAAGTAACAATGCAAAAGTTTAGGCCATAAAGTCTATATATGCTCTCTAACAACACATTATACTTTGACAATCACATAAATACTTATATAAAAATAGACCTAAGAATAATGACATAACATTACAAAATTTCGGTCTTGTAAGCCTCTTTAGTCCTCCCAAAAAAATATTATGTTTAGGAACATGGTGAAATGGGACCACTACTTTTCAAGCTCACTCACTATGTGGGTGATCTCTTAGATAGCATAGTGATGAATTCGAAAAACACAAAAAAAAAGGGTTTAAAACAACGTTAAGAATAATAACATAGTAAAATTCAGAAATCCATGTCATGCCAACCTAATACCATATACACATAAGTAAAACATTGTAGCTCGGCACACGGTAAAATTTTCAATGAGTTATTAATGCGAAATTTTAGGTCATGTGAGTCTAGATATTCTCCCTAACAAAATCTTATACTTTGACAATCACATAAATAAGTATATAAAAATAGACCTACTTGATTAATGACATAACATTGTCATCATGCAAGTCTAAACATGCTCACCAACAAAATATTATGTTTAGGAACATGGGGAAATGGGACTATTTGTTAAATTTACTTTCACTTATTCCATGAATTTTAACAAACAATTAAAAGAAATTTCAATGGGTGGTTCTAATTTTGGGGGATGTAGGAAAATTCAACATTAAAATTTCATACAATATTGTCACTTAATAAGTGCTTATATCTCGTGGTGATGACTTTGAAAAACATACCAAAAATAAAATTATAACAACTTTAAAAATAATAAGATAACAATTAAAAAATGAATGTCACGCCAACCTAATAATATATACAATTCTATATATTATGCAAGAAGTTAGAACCCAATAAATTGGAAGTAATTACAGACATGAAAATACCAATCTATATTAGTGCATTTGATTTCTAAGGATTAGTACTGATATTTAGTGTTGTCACAATCTTCTCAAAGGTTATTTTAGTTGTTTTTGTTTAGTGCATGTTTATTTTTTTCTCCCAAATTAATTTATCTATTGATTAAGTTTAAAATTATGGGTTGGTATTTCAATAAATTTTGATTGAATAGAATTAACAAAGATCTCACATTTTCTTTCTTCTACTTAGATAATCTATCTTTTATATTGGCTTATTCTTATATGCTTAGATCTCATACAATCAGGGTTCATTTTAAGACACCTCTAGGAAATTGGAGGTGGAAAATACCCGGCGAATATCCCCGGAACCGATTTTAGTGAAAGGTGAATTTACCAATTTTTGAGAACTGAATTTTCACCTGTTTTTTTTTAGCCAGAGAGACTGCAGGTTTGCAGACACTAATGCCTCATTGACACACGTCAACAAGGCTCATTGAGCTTGGTTTTGTCCAATAAATACCCTCCTGCCGGTCATTTTCACGTTTACACTTTCCGGCTCTCAAATTTTCTTGTATACAGGAATCCATTATCCAGGTCAGGTACAATCAAGCTTAAGGATAACTACAATGGCGACTACAAGTGCATCCCAAGCTCAAGACAAAAATCAAGAGGAAAATCCAGTCAACCCACAAGCCCTATCCATGGGCAAGATACTCTACAGGAATCCTTTGTGCCCCCACATCCAAACTGTTTTACAAATGACTTCGGAATACAAGGATTTGATCGAAGCATGTGAGTTTGGTGTGCTAGTTAAGATGCCCCATTTCGAAATAGACTAAGATATTTTGAACTACCTTCTCTCCTCGTACAATACAGAGGATGGCATGTTTAGTGTTACTGTGGACGACGGTCGATTGTTTGGATTCGATATCGACCCAGTTGATATTCATCGGTTTACAAGCCTCCCATTCAGAAATTTACCCTTTGTTACAACAAAGGCAACACTCGTCGAAGAAGATAAGAAATATCTCGAATCGACTTTCGGTTTCCATGTTGATTGTAAGTGTAAATTGTTTTCATTCGTCATTTTTAATTCAAAGAAATATATCGAATCGACTTTCAGTTTCCATGTTGATTGTATGTGTAAATTGTTTTCATTCGTCATTTTTTATTCAGTTTTTTATTTTGATACAATTTAAATTTATATTAATTCCAACTATTTTTTGGCATTTGCAGCTCACGTCAATAAATCCAGATGTGGTGTGGATACGCAAGCAATTACACACCACTTTCTTGTTGTTATGATTTCCTTCTTTCAATCTAGAATATTTTTGTAGGATCGGCAAACAGATATACCAAATTGGGCCATTGCATACATTGTTGCAACTATCGCAAAACAAAAATTTGATTGGTGCACCTTTTTATCAAAAAAAATAAAAACTGACATTACAAATGCAAAGCTTTCAGAAAAACCTATCATTTACTCCACAAACTATCTCCTTTGCCTTTATTACGAGGCTCTTTTAAATTTAAAATACAAACCAATTCCCACTTGCACGGATGAGGCGTTGATGAATTTGTCAATTCCATTTGAAGAACAACAGGTATAAACTATAAATTTTATATTTTGACATTACACTGATAACAGTTATTAACTATTTATTGTTTACAGAGAAGATTTATGGAGACCCTTCCACGAAAAAAGGTGGCATCAAGAGGAAGAGGCCAACAACACACTGAGGCATCCAGAGATTCACAATTTGAAATGGAAGCTCACTCATCTCCGAACCCCCAACCGTTTGAATTCGTTAAACGCCAAAGAAGTAATACCCTTACATGTATTATTTACAAATTCCAAATTTGTATTTTCATTTTCCCATTTAAATTTTACCCTATTGAATTGACATACAATTGTATGTTGATGACATTGCAGGGACTTTGGACCATACGCATGTTTCTCAAAGTCAACCATCTTCCCCAACTCACTCAGTTCAGTCACATGCATTTGTGTCTTCTCAACAACCACCTCAACAATCCCAGCAACAGACAGCTCAAAAACCACCAATTACTACTCCAACACGGCCACCTCAAGCACCACGACAAGCTACCCCTCAACGACAAGGTACAAGTTTTGAATAGTACTTCATTTAATTTCATAATTTTTGCATTGTTTTCTAGTTTTTCATATGTTTTTTCTTGAAATTTTCAACACATTGCAGTCCTCCTCCTTCTGTACAAACAGCGGAGCTGCCCCCTCTTCCACTAATAATATTCAAAATGTCAACCAGAGGATCGGGAAAAAAGAACATTGGTAAATGCATGCCAATTGCTCCGACCCCTAGTGGGACACTAAACATTGCCTCCTCGTTTCGAATTCCAACCCTCTCACTTGGTGGCTTGCCCAACGCAACGGGCATATCGGTTTTAAATAATATAAATTTAGATGAAGATTACTTGGGCATTGATAGCAATGACCCAAATGGATTTTTTAATACACGTGAGATGATTCAAGGCCAACAGGTATACTTCTTTTCAACATAATTTACCATATTGAATTACATTTCACTTTAGATTTATTTGTTTGAATATTGATTTATTTTATCACAAATAGGATCAGGCCACCCAAAGGCAGAAACAAGTAGCAGTTGATCAACCTGAGAGCCCCCATATCTCTCCAGAAATATCATCTTCATCAGATACAGATGGTGAATAATTGCTACCTTTTCCTTTAGAGAACTTAAGTGGTTATGATTGTCAATCCCATGTCGATGAGTTTATTCTACCTCATATCAGTCAGCTCATAGAATGGGAGAGAAGGGATAAAGTACTTATCAATGAGATAATAAGTTGTTATGAAAATTATTGGCAAAGAGAGTTTATACGTTGCAGTCCAGAACCAACCTGCAAAGATGGATTCCTTACTTACCCAAGTAAGAAGTGTGACTGTCACGTATAACAACAACTATAAAGATGGCATTTTGGATAATACATTAAACAAATTAGAAAATATTAGTGCTGAGGCCCAGGAATATTTTAACAAATGGTCTAAGGACAAGGATTTGGTAGTAGTTACAAATGCCGAGAGAGATAGAGCGGTCGTGAGTATTATCACTTTCAAACAATATTTTTTGCTAATTTAAAGTTTTATTATTTTAGTAATATGTTGAATTGACATCACTTTTTTTTTGTAGTTGAAATATGAAAATTTGAAGAGTCAAGCAAAGGTTTTCCAAGTTCACTTGGAAACCGCAAAGAACAGTTTATCCGCAGTGAAGAATTTGAAGGAAAATATTATTTTGGTTAACAAACAACACAATACACTGAAGCCGGTAATTAAAGAGCATGGCTTCGACCCTGAAATTTTATTCAAAACCAAGGCAGCTGCTGATCCAAATTTGTTATCCCATGGAGATGCGACAAAACAAGAAGAAAGAATTTTTAAAAATCTAGATAGTGTTGCGGAAGATCTCATAAGTTCTGGGATTATTTCTGTCATTGGAGAAAGGGGTACATGAGGAGAAGACATTGGGGAAAGGAGTACATGAGTGGAGAGGGGTACAGAAAATTGAGGGTTGAAAAATTTCATTATTGAGTGTGAAAACTTGAAAAATTGAATCTATATTTGAAAGTTTGAAACATTGAATGTGATGGTCATGGCATTTGAATTTTATTATCTGGATTTGAAAGTTGAAACTTGATTTTTATAGCCATTGAAAATTTGAAATACTATGTAATCTTTAATTTTATAACTTCCTATATTTTATGTATAGAATTTCTAGATTGTATATGTGTTTATGTTTCTTCTCTACTTGTAATGATGATTGCATTAGATGTGGATGATGACATTACAATAGAATCAATCTCATAGATATGAATTATCATGAATTGTATGTGGACGTAGATTTAGCTTCAAGCACGATCATGGAATTTGGATGATGATAATGGATAATTGTTTTAAGAAAAAATGGAATGTTGTACGACATAGACATTTAAACGTTCTCAAATTCTTCTTCTCTATACTTGTAATGATATGATGAAATTAGAATGGATATAGATTATGATGAATGATGATAATAGTTAATTGTTTTAAAAAAATGGAATGTGTTAGGACAGAGACATTTCTGCACATTTGAAATAGATAAATAATTGTTTTAATAATAATTGGAGTGTCATGATTATGATAATCATATGATGAATTTAATAATAATTGGAGTGTCGAGATTATGATATGATAATGATATGATATATATGGATGATGATGAATTTTAAGTGGACGTAGATTTAGCTTCAAGCACGATCGTGGATGATGAATTGTATAATGGATCGTGGATTATGAATTGCATAATATGGAAAAATCTTCCTCTTTGTAAAATTTGATTGTGTGATTTTATCCCACAAAGTTTTAAAAATATATCAAAGCATTTTGCAAATATAAAAAATAAATTAAACATAATTGTAAAAAATTGAGAAAGGTCATATGATAGGGTTTAAGTTACCTCTAGTGTTTTAGATGGCTATGAAATCATCCCTCGTAGTGTGCTAGATCTTTGTTTTAAGAAAACTCAACACGAGAAATGGATTAGTAGATAGATGGGTGAGTTGCCTGACATTGTTAGTCCCGAGAAGTACCTGCTTCCTCGGATGGATGTCAACCCACATTTTAAAAAAAAATGTATTTAAATAAATATAAATATATATACTTGTAACATCTTTAATGATAACAAGAGCTGAAATGAAATTTAAGGTGACAAACAATAAAAGTAAGGTGAAGGAGATACCTATTTAAAGTTGAAACAATCCATTATCAATAGCTTCTTCAAACTCGATGTTCTCTTCTGTAGAGTGTGACGATGTGCCAATTCCACTCTCAACGTTGGGAACAGTTGTACTTGTAGCTGTATTATTCACACCTCTTCTTTTGCAAAGGGAATTCCAATTCCCAATTACTCTGTCAAAAGGAAAGGTTTCCATGGAGTAGTGAGATATATAACACCTCATGTAAATTTCCAAATTTTTATCCAACCTGTTTCTCAGTTTTGATTTTATAAATGATAATGCACTGAAAACCCTTTCGTCCTCCACAGACCTCAAAATCATTGTTTGGCATAACTCATATAATCTGAAATATTCACTGATATATTCTTGTAAGATAGAACTTTGATAGATTCTTCGCCACAGCCTTGTAATAGCACCACTTTCAGAAGGTTCATCTAAATTTTTATATTGGTTCCTGATGCAGCCTAGAATTCTAAGATAACACCTAGTCATGCTGGCACATCACTCAAGACAGGCTGAGCGCTCACCCGAAGTGCGCTAAGGTACCAAGTCCCTCTTTAGGGTTGTTGTAGCACGATGGTAGCATTGTGAAACGATAAAGACATATATTTAGAAACCAATCCATCATTACACAATTATACCAAACCATATCTATAAAGGCATGCATTTAAGTATAAATCGTCAAGAAATCAATAGTATGTAATGATAACACATAGAAGACACTTTGGTTTGGCCAATATTCTTCATATATCAAACATGACAATAATACAGAAGCTTGATACAATAATAGTCATGCGCGCACGGATCTGTTACAATTATCCAATCTCATGCACTCATGAATCTCTAACCCTTCAACACCATTGTCTATCAACTAGTTGATTCATATTATATATATAGGGTGGGGAACTTTCCCTTCACCACTAACTGTGCCAAAAATAGGTCTCACACTAATAATAGCCACGCGTCATTTACAATTATAGCCATACATGCAAGTATGCTATCTATAGATCACTTACAGTTAACTAGAGTGATGAATCTATTCTTGGATTACTTCCATGCAAGAGTGCTTCGATAATATCCTCGAAATCTACACAAAGCGTGGCACGCAAGTCTCGACATCTCTTTGTGTGTTCCGCACGTCAGCCTCTGAAAATAGATGATCTACAAAATTGGCTAAGTCTCGAAAGTTTGACTCTGCACCTCCACGCACGAAACCTTCCTATTCCTTTGCACCTTCGATCCCATCATGTTTTTCCATGTGGAATCTGTGTGTGATTTCTACTAAGTGTTTTATCTGACCAACAGTTCCTCATTGTTGTTGCAAAATTTGTTGATTGAAACTTTAATAAATCAGCATTCAGTATACCTTTGATTTCCATACCCTTAAACTCTGAAGTCTTTGTGAAATGTTCCATTATTGTACCCATGGATTTATGGAAATGCTTTCTTATAAAGTCTGCCTGACCACCTTTATTATTCCAAAAATTAGGATTCATCACACCCATTGCTTCAAGAATTTTATCTTTGGAGAAACGTTCTCTAATTTCTGATGATAAGGATTCTGAAATTTTTTTAAGCTTTATTCTTGTTTCAACTATAACATACTCAAATAGATTACGTGTCATGGGAACATCTTCTTGTTCCAATCCTGTAATATCTTGACGTTTTTGCAAAATATTCAGTGGTATGTCCCTCCCATTAATAATGATGCAGAGGTGATCTTGTATATTAAATCTCAAATAGTTACTGGGACTTTTAAGATCTAATAAAGCTTTCCAATTCTCGAAAACATGTGTATCAAAACTATCTTGGGAATAATAAAATATATCAAGACTTTGACATACCATTTTTCTCATCCGTATAAAATCCACAATATAGATTAATCTCCCCTGTGCATGTTTCATCAGTGTATTAATCTCCTGCAACATTGGAAGAATACCAACCAATGTAAGCAATGTCTCCAAATCAGTTAAACGGAACAAGTCCCTCGCCCTATCAACTTCATGATGATATTTGTGCATGAAACCAATCAATGAAGGATACTCCTCACGATGTAAGCAATGTCTCCAAATCAGTTAAACGGAACAAGTCCCTCGCCCTATCAACTTCATGATGATATTTGTGCATGAAACCAATCAATGAAGGATACTCCTCACGAACTCTGCATGCAGGTTCATACAAAGAGATCCATCTCGTCTCAACATCTTTCAGAAGTTTTTTTCCATCTGTAATTCCAATTGCGAATTTTTGGAACTCAAGAAATAACTTTGAGTTGCTTGCCATACAGGGATGAAGTTCTCTTATAAGGTCTTCTAATTTAGCAGCATTTTCATATTTTCTTACCATTTTATACGCTAAATTCATTCTTTGAGCCATACAGTGAATTGGTAGCATATATGGGGCCACTGTTGTTTGTAATCTAACACACAGCCCTGTTCAGTGACCCTGTATGACAGATTCACCATCTGCTCCGACGCATACCAACTTCATAGCAATTTCATAATCAGTCATTCCAGTAATATCTTTCAAATGAGAAACAACTATTTTATGTAGGTTTTTGGCATTATAGTTTTCAACCATTTTCATAACACCCAATAGATGAGGTGTCCTTATATGATTTTCTAAAGTATAGACGTGGATACATACCCATGCAGTGTTGTCAATTGATGTCACTTCATTAATTGAAAGAGAGATAAACTTTGAGTTTTTTACATTCTCTTTCAAATCTTCCTTCTCTATCATCGAAAGGCATTTTTCCATTTCCCATCCACTACTTTCAGACCAATGAGACTGAGGTAAATTCAGAATTCCATTATATTGATACAAAACTTTGAAATCGAGGAAATCTGAAATCGTTCTTCCTTTCTTTAGTATGTGAAATAAAGTAGAGAACTATATGAGTTTTTCATGTAGATTTGTTTTATTCATCTTACCAATTTGCGATGTGATCGTTCCTCCTTTTTCCACGAGATGTCTTCGTTTTGTCTGCTTTGCTTCATAATTTGCTGCGTATTTAACATGGATGCATTCTTTTTCAGTTTTCCACCTGTTTGTTTTGATTTTCTGGTCATCTGCCCCCGTTACAGTCAAATATTATTTTCCACAATGTTTTTCTATAGTGTCCAGCTCCATTTGCATTTTTTGCTACTTTCCCAATTTCCACATACATATTGTACATGTACATTCAAATGGGATCTCTTTTGAATTAGATGATTGTACAAGTTTAATAAACAGAAATTTGGTTGCCCAATTAAACTTGTATGTCCTGCCAATGGTCCACATATTCTTGTTTGTTTTCAATGTTTTACTTTTTTTAGTAGAATTTGGAATAATATCACAATCACCTGGTTTCCTCTTTCATGAACCAGAATTTGAATTTGATTTTTGTGTTCCATTTTGCTGAGTATTTGTATGTGTGATATCTTGATGCACCCCTGGTTGCACCCCAACAGGAATAATATCTTCAGGATCTGGCATCTCAACAGTTATATCTTCAAGATCTGGCATATTATTGTAGGTGTCATTTGTTTGATACTGTGCAGAATGCATGTCCACCTCAATATTACCTTCCACACAGTCAGTATTTTGATTCTTTCTGGTGGTAGCTATATGGTTGTTGGTAGTTATAATATCTGTATCAGCAGAGTTTCTAAAATACTTTGAACAGGGACTTCTGAGATTTCTTAGTTACTTTTAGGGTCTTCGCATTCTGAGGAATAGCACCTTCCATTATTCTGAATAGAGTCTTGCATCAAAAAAAGAACCAAGTTACACGTCAGAGACAAAATTTCTATCACGCGTCAACTATCGCAATCCCTATCGCGTGTCAACAGTGCGTCAACTGTCTCTGTCACACGTCAACTATATCGATGTCATGCGTCAACCACTAACCCCCTTGTCGCGTGTCTGCAATACCTTCTTGTCACACACCTGTAATACCTCTTTTTCACACATCAACTATATCCCTATCACGCATCAACAACTAACCCCATACCTCCTTGTCGCATGTCAACTATATCCATGTCACGCGTCAACAAATATCATCTGTCGCCCGACTCTAAACTACTAAGAGGCTAACGGAAATCTGTGGTGCTTAGAGTATGCAAGTTAATGGTATTGGTAAGCTACTTTTGGTAGTACCGTAGTATACTACCCGACGAATCACCTAGGTTTTTATAGGAGATGTTTTCAAATGTAGGTGAAGCCAACCCCAAAAAATATATATATTGTAAATTTTAGGTGAACAGGACACCGACCCACTCCGAAAAAATCACCTTTTCAAATTTTCCTAAAATCAAATTTTCACCATATTACGAATATTCACCACTAAAATTATCCCTACATACAATCCTAGTTTAGATCTTGCAGGAGAAACAATTTTTGCAATGGCTTCTACCCCTATAGTCTTCAAGGACTTTCATCATGATACTCTTATGAGCTTCTCAGTCATTCCGAGCAGGTTTGATTGGGCTTAAACAAATGCAAATTTTTCCCCCTGATTATTTTTTTATATTATTTTCATCTATGCTTGTGAAATTCTTCCAGCTCTAAATTAGTTTATTGACAAATTCCAACGAAATTATGGTAGCATTATTACGAATGTTAAGAAATTTTATGGGTGAATAAGTAGATATGATGTAAGTTAACTCCACTATTTTGTTTTCCATACACTATAGTGAGGTCTTGTTAATTTGGTATTGTAAACACCAATTTGGTACTCTGATAATATTTCACCAGGAACATGGCTTAAAACGAAAAAAATTAAAACCCAGATTGATATGGAGGAGGTGCGACTGTGGGAGAATGGAGGGAATGAATGCGAAGGCAGAGAGTAATGGGAAGGCCGTAGGCAGGAGAGGGCTCATAGGCCATGGTAGGGGGAAAGAATGACCACAATCTGGCCGCAGGGGGGTCTTCGGGATAGTGGAGGAGAGCACGGTAATGGTGGATGGTATAATAAGGTGGAGGAGCAAAGCCCTAATCGTATGGTTTCAAAATCCATTAGGAATTTTTTGGGGATTGATGGACAAAACAAATATTGTAATAGGATCATCGATGGCAGTGCTACAGGCCATCGTGGTCTGGAAGACAACTTCTTTCAAAGATATACTGGAAAACAGTAACGACCGATCCTCGGGAAAACAAAAAACAAGTAATATGGCCTACCTGGTCGATTTGGCCTAGGATATTCCCTCTATAACCATCGAGAACCCTGAAGTGGAGGAATATTTCAAAAAATTATCGCAAGATGCAGTGATTGTTAAGTTTAACGGGTTCAGGCCTTCCTCCTCCGCACTGTACCAGTGGGTATTCAAAACTTGGACCAATAAGTTTGAAATATCCCTCTATTCTAAGGGATTTTTTGTTGTCTATTTTAGAGAAGCTGAAGACTATCAACTATGTTTGACAGATGGTCCATGGTTCTGGGGACATGTGGGATTATTATAACTCTATGGTGTCCATATTTCGATCTGAACACATATTCGGTTTCCAAAACACATGTTTAGGTCAAGATCCCTAACCTCCCCTTGCATGTATGGTATGCCCTGGAGGTTATTCATAACGGTTTGGGCAAGTTTATCAAAGAATACTTGGATAGAACGCATTTGGATCTATGTTCATTTTCCCGTATATGCATTGAAATTGATTTGAGAAAGGGATTACCGGATCAGATCAATCTTAAATTTGGTAATTTTCATCATATCTAGATCTTAGACTATGAGAATACTTCATTTCGGTGTAGATTATGCAGAAATATAGGTCATTTACAAGCTTCTTGTCCCTTCAATAAAAACTATAAATCTACAAAAAAGAATGGATCAACTTCTTCTAGCGGTTAGGGCTTTGTTAACCCAAATTTGGTGTCCGCTTCATATTTTAAGGATGTTCTGAATACTCTGACCCTCGTGAATAAATTAGTCACAGAGAAGGACATTGAGATGGGAATTCAAGAAAATCACCTGGTAGTAGGTGGAACGAAAAGGGGACATACTTCGGAAAGTTCAGAATTAGATCAGGATTCCATGTCAGATAAAATGATTGCATCGGTAATTCCTAGTGACCTCGCATTGGTTATCTCAACTGACCAAGACAAGTGATTCGAAATAAAAAAGTGAAAAAACAAAAAGGGTCGAATGGGCAGTATTGAGGATTATTTTCCATCGCAAGGTGGGAAGTAATTTTTGTTTAGGATTTTTTGGGTATTCTAATGCTTTTGGAATTTGGTGTTCAGCTGTAGTTGTTGTTTACCTTTGGCTTTTAAAGTATGTTGTTATCCAGAGGATCTGGCCTCTACTTTATGAATAGGGAACGGGTCCCTTCAACCTACTTTATCAATCAATACACACACAAACACACACACACACATTTCACCAGGAAATCCTTGTGTTATGATTATTTTAGTAATGCACAGCTTTTAGTTTGGTGGTAGTAATCTGGAAACACAATAGCAGACATAACACAAGAATACCACAGACTATGACATAAAATAATGATGACCAATCCAAAATACAACTATAAAATATATTATTAACATGAAATTGTTACAATCTCACCCATGAATTACTCCAAGTGTTACCAACTCTACTTGTTTTCCAACAATAGTTATGGGAGAAACTTCACAATTACTCTTCTTGATGACTTCCTTAACACACCTTCACAATGAATCATTTATTCATAAAATAATTATTACAACTTTATTCCATGATAAATGAGAGGGGATGGCCTCTCTATTTATATAAATTCAGGCTTATCCACCTTATCTCTAGGAAATCTCTTCCAGCTAATCATATTTCATGCCTAAACTCTTACCTTTACATGTAGGCTTATCTTTTAAGAAAAGATAAACCTTATCATCTCACATGGGTTCCACCTTTATAGATATTACACAAATTAATATACAAAATATTTATGACATCACTCCTTGTCATTATTACAAATATAATATTTCTAATTCTAAATCATGTAGACCCTACTTATCCATTTACCCTAACTTTGAAATTTTAACATTACCGAGACCACTTATGACAAATATTTACTTTTTACCACATCATTCCTATTGTACTTTGACTATTACCGTACTATATTTTATTGGTGGCGTCGTATTGGTAGTGTCGTTATCTTCTATTGGACGTTACTACTAAATATACTTAGCAACACCTTATTCATCATATATACATTAAGGAAATAGAAATCATGGAGGAAAATTTTAGTGTCAACATCGTCCCCCTCCCTAGCTCATACTTCGTCCTCAGAGTAGACTATTATGGACATTCTAAAGCTGGTGCCTAGAAAATATTTAACTTTTCATGGTTGACCCATTTTGTAATGGGAATACCATATAATTCCTCCAGTCGATATGTACCATTTTCATGGACAACTACTATTTTGTAGGGCCTATCCATTTGGGAAGAAGTTTTCTATGCCTCCTCTTTTTGTATCGAGAATCATATACTAGGACCAAGTCATTCACCTGAAATGGAGACTAGAGGAAATTTTGATCAAAGTACTCCTTCTGTTTCATTTTCTTCTTATAGCTTGTACCCTTCACTATTTCCCTCATTTCCTCTAGCAAATGAATATGTACCAACCTTTCCTTCACCAAATCACTTTCATCCATCCTTTCATTTTTCATCACTCTCACTTTAGGAATATCAAACTCAATAGGAAGAACTAGATCAATGCCATAAGCCAACTAAAATGGAGAGTATCATGTTGTTGACTTTGATGTTTCCCTATATGCCCACAATGTTGCATGAATCCTTTTATCCCACTTATGTACCTGCAAATCTGCATCTTTTGCTAGGATTTGACACAATACATAATTGTTTGCTCCACCTATCCATGTGTACTTGGCTTGTAAGTTGTTTCCTTCTTATGCTTAATAGAAAATGTGTTTACCAAGGATTCTACCACCTCATTAATGAAGTGGCTTCCTTGATATGTTAAAATTTCTAATGGACAACCAAATCTGGTGACCATGTGTTAATACATGAACCTTGCCTCTTTATCCATGGAAGTTTTTTTCAAGGGCCTAGCTTCAACACACTTGGTTAACTGTGGCAACTACAATATACTTATTTTGGTGTGGGGTAATTGGAAGTGGACCTACAATATCTATTCCCCGCTTTTCAAAGGGACCAAGTGGAAGAATAGGGCATAATGGTGTAGACACCAAAACTGGGTCACACTCCCCTTGATCCCTTCGAATAGCCAACTCAAAACATATTCACCTAACCATGACCCTTTTACCCCACATTAATATTAGTTTAATTATTTATAATTAAAGTGGTACTCATACTCACTTCATTCATTATTTAATTACCCTAATTAAACTAATTTCCACCTCACCTAGACACCTCATCACAAACCTATTCTTAGCATGTTTCCCTTTTACTAGGACTCAATATTCACTCACCATAACTAACTAAGACTTAGTCCTATCTACCTTAATGAACTAAGACTTAGTGCAACCTTGAAATCACATGCATATTCTCCCTCTAACCACATTCCCGCTCATTAAAACATAACATTCTGTTTTTATCCATGAGAATAGACAGAGTTGGCCAAAAATATTGCCAAGATCTGACATTTTTAGTAAACCTAGGATTTCCCACCTTAACCAATGTCGTTCAACCCTAAACCGACGCCAGCCAACCCTAAACCAATGTCGGTCACCCTAAGCTGTCATAGATTACCATATATTCATTTTGGTAACCTTGTTTGAGAGGTTGGCCACATTCTCGAGTTTTATAATGAAGGAGATTTATATGTAAGAAAGAACAAGAGCCCTTTCGCACGTCCAAACAACCATAACCAGCACCAAGACTGATCAGAAGGTATTTTCATTCACATTAGCATTCAGGGGAGCACGGTCGTAGCACTGAGCACCATTCCATAGATCAACCTTCACCGGCATCTCCTACCACCTCTCCACCACTACAGGCATTTAGAACCCTTCTGAACTCCAAGTAAGTTGGTTTCTCATCTATCACTTACAGTTGTATTGTCTATTTGCCTTCATCTATTCACTATTTTACTTAGATCTATCCCTCAGCTTTCTCTCTATCAACCACCCCCTCACACCTCACCTAAACTTCACAAAAAACTTGTCCTAAAACCACCTCCCTCACGTAGACCTCACAAACACCCTCCAAACTCTTTGTGCAGTCACAAAGAGGACCCAAAAATCATTCTACAATATCTTCCAGTTCCCCGCAGTTACCGACATTGGTTAACCCTAACTGTGGTTAGTCCATCTTATACCGACAATGGTCTCCTTAATTGATATTGGTCACTGTGACTGTCAACCCAACCTAACAACTCAACCCTTAGCCTACCCCAAACCTCACTCAAAACCTTACCACACCTATCTTGGACCTTTCAACTCACCCTCCCCCATAGAGACCTTTCCAATTCTTTGTTCCAAGGTAGAAGAGAGCCCAAACACCCTCCCCTGACTCCCTACTACTTTCCACAGTGACCAATATCGGTCACCCTAAACTGGTATCAGGCATACCTAAACTAACATTGATCACCCTGACTGGCGTCAATCTCTGTGTCTGATAAAACTACTTTAGACCAACAACCAACCTACCCCACCAAAATCAACCCAATCACCTTACCAAACCATACCAAGATTTTGTTTGTGACCTACAAACCAACTACGCTACCCGAAACCCAACCCAAAACCTTTACCTAGACAACACCTTAGTATTTAATCAGATCGACGTTGATAATAGTCTGAGGCACCCAAATCAGAATGTTGGCACTAGATTCTTTTATTTACATGTTTAAGTTATTTTATATTGATTTATAAACAGTGGATTGATGGCCTTTTAGGAAGTATCACACTTCTCGGATCTAGCATACGCTAGGCAGTCCACTATCATATACTATTTAACTCTCTTTTTTGGTCTTGTTTTTTATTTCAGGTAGTTCCTCCTAGCCAAAAGGAAGCTCTCACAGTCAGCATTGGATCAAGAAGTCAGAACACACACAACGACCTTTAATCCAACCATCACAATAGGTATTCCTCCTCGGCCCATACCCTTATCTGTTTTGTCAAATCCTTAAAGAAAATGGTGAAACATTTTGGCACACCCGGTGGGACCCTCTCTTGGGTTCATTACATTTTCTTCATATCGGGAAAAATTTCTTGTGTGTTTCTTTCTTTTCGAGAAAATACACATTTAATCTTCTCCCTGGTAATATTCCTTTCTTCTAATTGTCTAAATGGCATTTGTCATTTGGTGCTTAAAACAAACTGCTTCTTCCTTCTTGCATTGCATTAGTAAAGAGATCGTCCCTCTTCCTATTCATCTCTTGTTACATCGAATATCACATTTCGATTTGGGTTTAAAACACTTGCATTACATTTTGATTTGTTGCATTATAGCTCACATTAAAAATGAGGGTAACCTATACGATGGAAGTCATGCCCAACTGATGGTTGACACATCTGAATCATAGAAAGCACTTGCTTCTCTCTCTCTCTTTGCCAAACTACACAAATTGGAATATATACATCTTCTTAAACAACATCCCACCTAGAAGAAGCTATCAACAATCACATGATCAGAGGATTGACAGTGGGCACCCAGCTTGTTATCTCTATCCAATACCCCATCAGAGAATGGCCTGCCCCACCAAAACATAACCTGGAACCTCACCTTTAGAATTTCCTTCTTTATAGGAAGCCTTCCCAACCAAAAAATTTATTCTGAATTCACATGTCAGTCTTAAATAACATAAGTTAAAACCAACATAAAATTCACTTTTAGGACTACGTGTTTTTTTAGCTTTGTTCTTGATTTGCATTTTGAGGTGTGAGGATACAATTATTCATTTTTTTCTTTTTGACTTTCACACTCTGTCATCACAGTTGGAGTATTCTGACTTTCTCTGAGTGTGTCAGGACCTCATCTTATCATCCCCAGACTTCTGGGTTGATTATTCATCCAATCTAAATTCAAAAAAATCCATTTTTGCATTCATTTTAGATTTCACAGTAACCGGCATCAGTCCAACAACCACCGTCAGTTACATCTAACCGCCATCGGTTTGCCTAACCAGTATCGGTTCCTTGTTCTTTTGGTTAGTTTACCCAAAGGAAACTTATCTCATCTTCTCTTTTTTTTAGAGTCTTTGTGTATCATTGTACTCTTTGTACTCTGATAACATTCATCAAATACAAATTTCCTATCTGAGCAATCATCAGTTTCTACCTCATTTGTTGAAACTGTTGTTTTCTCACAGTAACTGGTATTAGTTCCTGTCATCAGTCACCGCCATCAGTCACCCCTTAATCGTCATCGGTTAGTGCAACTGGTGTCGGTCACTCTGTTTTGATTTTAATCAAAACATTTACCAACTTTCCCTCTCATAATTTTTTTTATCCCATCTCTGTTGTTCCATGTGTCATTTATAGAGTACAGTTCACCTGATATAAGTTGATTCATGGTGTTTACTTGTAGCCAAACTAACACCCTCATATTTCACACCATTTATCAACCACTCTCACCTAGTCCATCACTGCCATCCATCCTGTCACCTATAGATCTGACTCAACTTATCCCCATCACTACCAACAACGAGGAGTTCATAAGACTCCTTGACCAGAATCCCACTACCCTTCAGTACCACCTTGCTCATTCTTCCACTCGGGATTCCTCAAGATAGTTAATATACAGCATGCCCATATCTATCCCTCCTACTCTCACCCCCACCTCTGCATCAGCTAGCACCATCTCGGTGTTACCGTCATCCACTTTACCACATGTGGTGTCTCAGCTAGATCCCATAGCCGTTATAACTGCAGGGTCTACGTCATCTATCGCACCCGCGACATCAATTGTCCCTCCAACATGCCACTTTAAGTATAGCCCCATCTGCACCAACTACCTCCCATATACCTATTGCATCGCAACTACCTTCGGTGTTGGAAACCTACACCCCTTTCTATAACCTCATCCTTTTTATCCCATAGTCCTTACCCCCAATCACCACTAGAGTTGTTACGAATACCCCACCCACTTACACATACTACCAACAACCCCCGACCTCATCTATTGCTTATTCTGGCTATGTGTTGCCTACATCTATTCCTCCTATGTAGTTCTCATACTCAGCACCACCATACACTAACATACCACCCACCTTATACATTCAACATCAACCCCCTTTTTCTGAAGGGGGCACCCATTCATCACAACCTACTAACAACCTCATTAAAATGATAATGGAAAAGATGCAGACCTTAGAAGCCTTTGTTTCTGGCTCCCGTAATTCTTTAACTTATGATGAAATTTGTAACGAGCATATCCATCCATCTATTCCCATTCACCCCTACCCTGTGCATTGAGAAATGCTTAAATTAAATTGCTTCAATAGCAAAGAAGACCCACATCAACACTTGTAGTCATTCAAACATGGGTGTTATCTAATCAACCACAATGATGCTTTGCTCCTACGAACTTTCCCAATGTCCTTGACAGGACCAGCATTGGATTGGTATAGTGGACTACCTTGACATTCCATTTATTCCTTTAATCAAGTAGCCCAAGCTTTCTTAGCCCATTTTTCAATCAATGTTACCAAGAAAGTCACCATGACCTATCTTTATTCAACCCGATAATATGAAGATGAATCTATCATAGATTTTGTTTCCCGCTGGCAGAGTCTTATTAACCAATTGGCATTCCAGCTACCTCAAACTGAACTTATTGAGTTATTCAATAGAGCTTGTGTTAGACACATCTCACCAACTCTGTAAGTACAAACCTTCCAACCCTTTGATGAAGCATTCACCATGTCACGAAAAATGGAAATTCACGCCATTGAAGAAAAGAAAATCCAATTACGAAACAAGAATGCCCTGTTCAAATCAAACGACTCTTCTTCATCTTCAAAACCCCAAAGTAACTATTCAAATCCCAAAGGATCTGCCAACGCGGTAGTCCTCAAGACAGGACCACCTCATCCTTCTAATCAAGCCCAACCTTCTTCAAATATTTCTCCCATCTAGGCCTTTCAACTCTAGCGGGAGTAGCAGAAGTACACTTCGATTGGAGAGCCCTATTCTTCAGTCTTCGAAAAGCTTCTTAAAGTTGGATCCATTACACTTCCTCCCATAAAACCTCATACAAGTTTTGATCTTACTCGTCCTATGCTTGCATGGTATAAAGAACATGACTACTATAATTACCATCATGTTAAAGGCCATAGTGATGGTAACTGCATAAATTTTAAGAACATTGTCCAAGAGATGATAGATAATGGAGACCTTGTTGTGGACAACCTGAACTCACCAGAAAATCAAAATTTGCACATCTTTAAAAATTCATTCCCTAATCATAAACCATCGTCTAATCAAAATAGTGAACCTTCATCCAATGACAACAATGTTCATGAATTCCATGTTATTTTTGATATCGTACCAACCATTCCTCAAATACCACCTATTTCATCTATTGAGGAAATTCTGACATGAGCCCCTCTACCCATAGAGGAGCATACCCCTTTTACTCATTCACCCATAAAGGAGTCCCCTTCATCTCCCCTGCTCTCATGGAGGAACCCACACCTCCTAATAATATAGTTTCACCGTCTACCTCACAACCTACCGAACATTCAACACTTTTTATTCTCCCATCCATAGGAGAATCATCATCTCCTTCTTCTCCACTAAGGGATAAGTCTACATCACCCCACCTATTATCTGTCCTACCCATGGGAGACTCGTCAGACATGCCTCTACCTGTTGGGGGCAGTTCCCCCTAAACATCCCAGAACCCCATTGACATGATCTCGGCTCTTTTACCTGCAGAGTCTGAGGCTAGCCAATTCCCTATCTCACAAGACATATTTCACAGGGATTGCCACCAAACCAACTCCATCTTCTTCTTCAACGGTCCCATTTTCATGGCTAGCCAATTGCTTGGATTACGTTGATAATTCCATGCTTTGGGGAAGTCTTCAGCTCCCCTTTTCGACTCAAATGCAAATGTTTCATGAAGATACTTCCACGATCTACCCAAATATATTTTCAGCAACCAAATCAACACTAACCATGCCTACTAAAACAACTTCTTCTTCTTCATCTCTACCTACATCTAAACCTTTACCCGTGACAGTAACCATTTCAAAACCTGAAATCCTACCCATACCTATGTCTTCATCTGTATCTAGACCCATCACTACCTTGGGTGTCATGCCAACATCTAGCCTTACTCACCCACCGGTCAAATTGGACTTAGCTGCATCTTCCCAATCAACCGCTCCCTAAAACCCAACCTGTTAAGCCGCATACACCAATCTTGCCTACCATGCCTTTGTCACCTTCCCATTTTTCGTCCATCCTAGGGCCCCATCCATCTATCCTGAACAAACAGTCTCCTACCCAAGGCCAGTCAAAAGCTAAACAACCTACTACTGCATCACGAGCCTTTGTTACACCTCATTCACCCAAAAACCAAACTCCCTCACCCTCACCCATGCACTTCTTGCCACCTATACCTCCAATTACTATAACCCCAACTTGCTTATATGACTTCAATCCATACCTTCTACCAAACCTCTACCAACCACTTCCACCGCAACTTGGTTGCCCCCGTGGGTAACCCATTATATTCCACCATCTTCTTTCCCTTCTACATCATGTACTCTCGTGTCACCTTTACCCAAGAAGGTGCAACCCAAAGATAATAATCCGCTACCCTCCAATATGGTAGTCAAACCAACCAAACCTTCCATTGTCAGCTCTTTTGCCCCACCTTTACCCAAGCAGATGTCAGTAAAACATACTACCATACCACTTATCAAACTAGTAGACCAACCCCTTCCCCCTCCTATAAAGTCTTTTCCCTCATGACCATCCACACCGCTACCCAAACCCACACTCACTTCCCATTGTGATCCGTTAGCAGGGTCCTATGCCAACATTTTAACTAATATCTTAGAGACTTCCGTCATCACATTACCGCCACTTCGCCCTTACAATCCTCTCAAACGAAACCAAAAGGGTTTGATGAAACCAATATTTGTTCCTATCATCATGTGTTAGGACATGATGTAGAAAATTGTAAGGCTTTAAAGACTGTTCTTCTCCAACTTTGTCCTCCTGAACAAAACTTCGACGATGATGACCTTCTTGATGAGGACCATGTTCCACCTTCACCTGTCACTACACATCATCATCCTTTACCCATTAAGTGGTCAATATCTCCACCCCCACAACAATTTTTCCCACCTCCAAAATTTGAGATCAACATGGTCCGTATTAGAGAGTTGGCCAAATCGCCACCCAAATGTCAGTGCGTCCTACTTATTTCACAAGGCTCTTATCCACCGCTAGGATTTTACCCCTCATGCCATTATACCTTTCATGACATGCCCTCTCCATCCACCTCCCCTCATATTAACATGGTTCACATTGTTACCCATGCTTAGAAAGACAAAGGCAAAGAAAAAGCAACTAGCCCATCAACCAACCCTATACCCAATATATCATTTGTACCCACACCCAAAATCACCATCTACGTACCTACATATCATATCTTTGACAGGGTTACCCATCAAACAATGATAAAAAAATTACATTAGTCTCCTCTAGATATGTCTTTGTATGATCTCGTCCAAACTTTTGAATCCCACAGACAAGCCCTTATAGAGGTTTTACAATTCATTGAAGTTCTACCCAATGACCCCACACCAGTGGCCTCGATTAGCACCCCTCACCATGTGGCCTCACTTAACCAAATCATCTCCTTCTTCTACCCCCATGCCCACTCCTCACGTCGCCACCCTCAGCTTCTCTGATGAGGAGATTGTACCTCTCTAGTCAGATGACCCTGATCCCACCCTATTCATTTCCGTCTATATCGATAACATACGCGTATGATTCGTCGTGATTGATGGTGGTGCTAGCATTAACATCATTTCCTCCCATACATATAATCAAATGTGTATCCCTTCTAATTGTATGCATAATAACCCAGTTATGCTACGCTTCTTCAATGATGCCATTACCTCCACCCTTAGCACCATTATCTTTCACGTTCGCGTGGGCCCTCACACTGTCATGGAACTATTCTACATCTTAGAGGGGGAGTTCCAGTATAACCTATTGGTCGAAAAACCATGGATTCGCGTCATGGGTTGTGTCCCTTAAACTTTACACCGATGTGTAAAATTCAAGCATGAAGGACATAACTATACCATCCCCGCCGACCCATCGTCATTCAAAACTTGTAACATATTGTACCGTCCCAAAGATGTACTTGTACTGGTCAAGGCATCTGCCACTACTCCCCCTTTTACTTCACCCACGACCCCATCCACCAATGATGCCGCCACCTATCCCACATCTAACCCTGCTATTTCTACCGGCGCCGCAGCCTCTACAACTGACTCATCTGCTTCCCAATCATCTAGTGAGTCATCTATCCCCGTCACCCACATATCGAATACTGATCCCTTAGAAGGTGTTTTTCAATGCCTCATTTTTGGGAGTACTGCCTATATAATATCGACACATTC
Source organism: Taxus chinensis (assembly GCA_019776745.2). NCBI lineage: Eukaryota > Viridiplantae > Streptophyta > Pinopsida > Cupressales > Taxaceae > Taxus > Taxus chinensis. The sequence continues at coordinate 724,638,118 of CM034148.1, forward strand.
CTCACTCTTCAAGAGTATGGGAACCCGTGTCAGCACCCTAGTTATGACTACCGTGTAGGCGAGATTTTTCCTTACAGTCCTCCCCACCTTCGCACTAACCTAACCTATGGGGGACTTGATACTGCTACCTATTCACCCGAACCTCCATCCCAAACATGACCATTTTCATCCGACCTATAATCCCTTACTAACCACCACTTTGCTCACAATTTCCTTCACCGTTGTGCATGGAAAGGATTTGGTTTCAATTTTTACGAACAAGGTCGCCATATTGTCATTTCATGTACCACCTGTAAACAAAATGATCGTAGTGGCATTGGCTTTGTCGCATCACCTTCCAAGAAATCCCACGTCGATCTCATTGAGGAAGACAAACCATCTCCACCCCATTCACCAATGTCACCATCTTCACCCACGAAGTCCATAGATCCCGAATCTATTCCTCATAAAAAAAAAATTCATAAACATGATTTCCCTAGGACATCTAACCTAGCAACGCGATGCCGAGGCTCCCTCTTCCCTTCCCTTCCTGTATCCTAACATGATTGATGATGATATGCCTTCTATTAACGTCATTCAATGTCAGGATAATGAGTCTATCCTCACCTATATGGGTGCAGAAGATTCTTATATTCACCGGTCGTTACCCTCTGAGACACAAACCATGTTAAACGAATTGACTATCGAAATCAACATTAATACTCAGGATGACCCGCACATTCTAAATATAGGTCAGTCTTTAGATGTTACTGAACATGAAGCTTTTACATCTTTCCTCTAGGACCATAGCAACGCTTTTGCTTGGTCCTATGCCGATATGCCTGATATTGACCTAAAAATCGTGGTCCACAATATCGTAACCATTCTTGATGTCAAACCCATAAAACAAAAGCTGTGTAAAATGCATCCTTGCATTGCTCTTCTTGTCAAAGAAGAACTTCAGTGCCTTCTCTCAGTTTCCTTCATCCTACCCATCGACTATCCCCAATGGATTTCTAACATCGTTGCTGTCATAAAAGCAATAGGGGGACTCCGCATTTACACAAACTTCCGTGACCTCAACCTAGCTTGTCCCAAAGACGATTTTCCCCTACCAGGAATTAAACAACTAGTTGATGTAACCACCAGCCATGAAATGCTATCAGTCATGGACGATTTCTTAGGTTATAATCAACTATTACTCGCTCTAAAATATCAACATAAAACTACCTTCATCAATCCTTGGGGAACCTTCTGCTATCGAGTCGTGCCTTTTGGCCTTAAAAATTTTGGTGCTACATATCAGTGAGCCATGACTTATATCTTCCATGACATCATGCATCACATATTGGAAGATTACGTAGATGACCTTCTTTCCAAATCTAAACATTAGACTGAACACCTGACAGTCCTTAAGGTCACCTTTGACCACCTCATCAAGTATTGTGTTCACCTTCAACCCAAGAAGTGTGTCTTTGCATTACTTTTAGGAAAACTCCTTGGTTTCATTGTCTCTTTGTGTGGCATAGAAGTCGATCCTGCTAAAGTGAAGGCTATTCTCGAAATGTCTCCACCACTTAATCTCCATCAACTTTGAAGTTTGCAAGGTAAGTTACAATCAATTCATCATTTTATCTTGCATCTTTACGACTGCTGTCAACCATTTCGTCATCTCCTTAAGAAGGACGTCTCATTCAAATGAGATGATGAATGCCAAAAATCCTTTGATGCCTTAAAACAATACATTCTTCAACCACTAGTGCTCATTAGTCCTAAGTATGAACACCCCTTTTACCTATACATTTCCACCACTGACCATTCTTTAGGTGCTATGCTCACTCATCACGATGAACAACACAGAGAGCAAGTGGTTTATTACATAACTCGTACCCTTTTGGACTATGAAACTAGGTACACCCATGCTGAAAAACTTTGCTTAGCCTTAGTTTTTGTCACAACTAAACTACGTCATTACCTACTCAACCACAAAACCTTTGTCATCACTAACATTGATACCCTACATTACATGTACGTAAAACCATACCAGCATCAATGTGTCACACACTGGATCATGCTTCTCGTAGACCTCAACCTCGAATTCATCCATCAAAAATCCATCAAAGGCCAAACCATCGTTGACCATATCTCTGATGCATCCATCTCTAGAAATCAATCCTCTAACTTCGATTTTTTGGATGAATCCATTGCTACCCTCTCCTTGGATGAAACCACTTATCAAATGACATTCTTCTTCAATGGCTCAAAGTGTCAGCGTGGGGGAGGTGTTAGTGTTATCCTCATTCCTCTTGGTGGTGAACCCATGCCTTTATCTTTCAAGATGGATTTTGATTGTACAAACAATATCACCAAATATGAAGCTCTTCTGTTGGGTCTCCAGACTACTTATGCCTTAGATGTTAAGTCAATTAATATAGTTGGTTATTCCCAGCTGGTTTTTAACCAATTCAATGGTATATACTAGTGTTGTAATGAAATACTATGAAAGTATAAAATTTATGTTGACATACTTTTGACTACCTTTGATCGTTACGAAATTCAAACCACCCCACGTTCTACCAATAAATTTGTGGATACTATGGCATGCCTAGCTTCTCAGATACTCGCTTCACCTACCAAATCTAAAATATTTGTCACAATACAAAGGTTACAATCACCCTCTTATTTACCTCATGAGGTCCACTCCGTCGGAACCGTTACACCTGACCCACATGACCTTTGGTATAAGCAGTTTGCAAACTATCTTTCCCTTTCCATTCTACCTCCCGATCTCATTCGTAATGGATAATGTGCCTTTCTTAAAAGTGTCTCTCGATATGTCATCATGGGTGGTCTCCTTTATAAGCTTAGCTTTGATGGTATTCTCTTACGATGCCTTACATGTTCTAAAATTCCCTACACCATCAAGGAAGTTCACAATGGAATTTTTGGAGGCCACTTTAGTGGTTTATCTGTCGCTAAACACATTCTTCTCCTTGGTTATTATTGACCAACCCTAAAACACAAATGTTATGACTATGTCCAATGTTGTGTGAAATGACAGTAATATGCTAATCTTCATCACAAACCTAGTCATGCCTTACAGGTCGCACGAGACCTTTGGCCTTTCTCTCAATGGGGCTTGGATTTTGTTGGAGATATCAATCCCCATTCTTCAAAACACCATCAATGGATTATTACGACTACTAAATATTACACTAAATGGTTAGAAGCCATTCCCCTCATTTCTACAAAAGCTAAGAAAATATGTGAATTCATCAACCATCACATCATTTTTCACTTATAGTTCCTCACCGTCTCATCACTGATAACGGAAAGAAATTCAAAAACAAAACCCTACGTAAGTTGTGCGACGCATTTGGCATCTAACTCAATTTATTTTCACCTTATTACCCACAAACCAATGGATAAGCATAATCAACCAATAAATTCTTGAACAAAATTCTTCTGAAAGTAGTTGACGATACTGGAAAGGATTGGTATTCACACATTCCTTTCACCTTATGGGCTTATCGCACTAGTATTTGCACTTTGACTACTGCCACACCTTTTTCTCTAGTCTACGATACCGAGGTTATCTTGCCTCTCGAATTCCAGATTCCATCTCTCTACATCTCACTACAAGACATGATCAACAACGATGATTTTCACCATGACTGTTTAGCACAACTTGAGTTATTAGATGAACGCCATCTCAATGCTCTTGACCATCTCCAAATCTACCAAAAATGTATCAAATGTTCCTATGAAAAATGTGTCCATGAATACACCTTCCAGATCGGCGACCTCGTCTTGAAGGAAAATCAACATGTAACTAAAGAAGAGAAAATAAATGGGGAAAAATTTCTCCTAATTGGCTTGGACCCTATATCGTTATCCATGCCTATGGATCAGGTGCTTATTATTTGTCTTCACTCAAAGGTAAATCTGAACCTGAGCCCCTCAATGCCTTGCATCTTTGACCATTTTATTGTTGACATCAAGTCTTATATCACTTTCTATCAATTGACCGCTCGTCCCTTGAGCACCATTCACCTTCCATGTTTCTTGTTTTAAGGATCAACGATTAAACGATAATCATGTGATTACCCGTCACCTTTCAGCCTTATACTCAATATGAGTACCACGGCTCTACTCATGGCATGATTCTTGTGGATACTTGTTGTCTTTTTCAAGATGGAATCTCATGGTCATTCATCACTTGAAACCACATCTTTCATAGTTAACCTATGTGTGCTATGGTTTTGTCTTCTAAACAAGAACCTAATCTTCCTATATAGTCATGTCCATGACTTGAATGTCCAAAAACAAAATGGGATTCAACTCTTTGAGTCAAACTTCCAGCAAAAGATGACTCCCTCAAAAAGGGACATCTCTTCTCTCTATCTTGCCACTATAAATAGACTGCTCCCTTGAAGAACAATTATATAAAGTCATTGCAAAAATATAATAAAAATATTCATAAGCTTCCCACATTGATCATCTTCGTGAAGACCTCAAGGAGATAATATACTCATCCCATATAGACTTCCTACATCGATCACTCTATTAAAAAAACAAAAGAAGAAAATGATAAATTTTTCGTCATTGACTTGCCTATTTTTTATCCTGGGTTTCTTACTAGGTAAACATATTGTCGTACACTAAGCTACGCTAAACCACCCACTTTCACCTGATTGCCTTTTCACCCTAATTTTCTCTCCGCTCAAGGGACTTTCCGCAATGGTGACATTTTGTGATCATGTGACTTTCTTCACCATTAGAATAGTCCATTATGCAACACCATTAGGGTCTTAAGTTCATAAGCCCATCTTGGGTATGGTAGAATTATTAGGGTTCTTATCAATTAAGTGGATCTTTTACCACATCTTACCATTCACGTTCGTCATTAATTTTTTATTATCCTAAACAGGACTAGACCATCGATACCTATATTTTAAGAATTTCCTCTTTCACCAAAATCAACCTAAAATCAACCTTGCCTATGACCCAGACTCAATCATGCCTAAAACCTACCAACCCATTCCTTGACCTCATCACATTCTTCCCTAGCTTATGGGAGAACTACATCAGCCTTAGGCCCCTTTTCACTGGGCCTATATAGGCAGCACTCCTAGGGCATGGGGCCCTTGGAGGTTAGCTCGGCCACTCTTTACCCTAACCTATTTTCCCCCATTTTCCTATTCATATTCTATCTTAGTTTCCATTTTCTACAACACTTGGAAATTAATACAAACATACATATCTACCATGTTATCACATCATAAAAACATCCAATCAATCATTTCACATTTTCATAATGTCAAAGATTTTGGAAATCTACACCATAACTTACATATAACTCATCATTTATTTCCCATGTTACCAATAACTTGGACATTAAATCAAAATTAAAAACTAGACTCCATCATGCCTAAATGACCTAACTCCATCATGCCTAACTCACCTAACTCAATCATGCCTATGAGACCTCGATTGCCTAAATGACCTAACTCAAACATGCCTAACCGACCTGACTCCATCATGCCTAAGTGAGCTAACTCAAACATGCCTAAGTGACCTGACTCCATCATGTCTAAACAAACCTAACTCAACCATGCCTAGGACCTGACTCCACCATGCCTATGACCTAACTCAATCATACCTATGACCTGACTCCACCATCCCTAAAACACTTAGTTTCCATCCATATACAACTAACAATCAACACAAGTACATCATCCACAATCATCGATCTCATCATAAAAATTTGTGTATCCATCCAATATACACTAATACAAAATAATATCAATCTCTCAAAACTCTCATATACAGCCTCACCATCTTTAGCACGCAGGCTGGTATATGATCAAAAATCTCATATACAACCTTACTATATTTGGCACGTAAACCGATATCTATCAAAAATCATAATCAAAATGTCAACATTAATCATTGGCCCCTCTAATCTCCAGGTTTGCCTCACCTGCCTCCTCTGCTCCTCCTATCTGGTGACCTACTAGTATCTCTCCCCCCACCGTGGGTATGGGCCTCACCTCCACTAGACCTGTAGCTGGTTCAGGCCTCCGTGAACTAGTGGCCTCACCCTGACCCTGTATATGGGCTTGTCAGCCTCCTGTACTCTCCGCACTATGCATGTGGGAACTTGTCCTCTCGCTCGAGGCATGTTGTACCCTATTCTCTGGATATGATGGGATGTCTATCCTGGCAACCGTCAAATGATCTTGATAATAGCGTGCCTCGTTCAGGGAATCCCTTAACTGTGTCATTGATATTGTTTGTGTAGGCATCATGGGCCTCACTGCCACCTGTGTACTAGGACCTACTTTTGCTGACCTCAGCCCCTGTGCCTGTGAATCGTATCCCTGACCCTGTACATGTACATGTACCACCACCTGTCCCTAGACAACAACTAACTGCACCTGTAATGTAGTCACCTGGCCCCGTAAGGTGGCTACCTTTTCCTGTGATTCCACTATCTGGCTCTGTAAACCCGTGACTTGTGCCTGTAGAGTGGAAATTTGCGCCCCATCCTGTCCTAACCCCTGCACCTGTACATGTGCCAACTGTCCCTATAAAATAGTCACCTACCCTGTCAAGGTAACTACATGTTCCTGTACAGCAGCCAGCTGCACTCCCAATGTTGTCACTTGTCCATGTAGTGCATCTCTCTGCACTATCGTTGTAGCCAAATCTGGTTACACCGACCGTGGAGGTGCTTCCTATAACTCTGCAACCCACCATCATCTATACCCATCAGTCACCTATGATTCATCAATTTGATCATCCACTGGCATCTCCACCTAACCTGCTAGATCTGTAGGGTGAGGTAGAGGTAAAGGCCTTTCCACATCCTCTCGGTGATATGTACAATAGGTGGGGGCACATCCTGAACTAGTCCAAACTGTCGCTAGACTCTATCCACTGGAATCATCTCGTGCTCGTCGGCATGTCTACCCTGTATCCACCACAATAGTGGAAATCCCCGCAGCTCCCACCTCATACCTCTAAATGTTGGGTAGCCCACATACATCTGCCACATGATATCCAATGCATAAATTCCCTCCAACCTCTTCCTATAATGTACAACATCATAGGTCACCTGCTCTCCTCGTCGGCGATCCCCCACTACCACCCACCTCTTATAACCTACTCTTTTTCCACCTATGTGCCAGTCTGCTACTAGCAATCCTCGCAGCCTCACTATCACAATGTGCTCATATGCCCAATAATGTAACATGAACGTATAACATAGGCCATAACGGCACATCCTCTGATAACCCTAGAGCTCTCTATACAACTACACCAAATAGGTAGGTTCCCAGGAAAAGTAGACCTGATCCTCCACCATCTCCCACAAAACCCCCATCAAACCTCGGGGAAATCGGCCACCCTCTGAATCAGGTAAAGCATAGCACCTCACCGCAACCATCATCAATATTTTCAACCGCATCTCCTTTGGGTGTGTTGTGTACATCGCCTCATATACAAGGCTTGCACTGTGCTCAGTCAAATCAGTCACCATCTCCCCAAACACTGTGATCATCTCCTCAAAGGATACATCTGTCAACATTGTATACATTGGCTCACCAAAAATCGGTAACCACAATATCCGAGAGACATCCTCCAGCGTGGTCGTCATCTCGCCAGTGGGTAAGTGGAAAGTGTTGGTCACAGCATCCCATCTATCGATGAGCATGACCATGAGGATATGATCTCTTCAGATCTACCTATACCACCTGATGCCAACTAGGCTAACTGCGTGAATATGCCCTCTCTCCTCTGCAGTGACACGAGGTCGTATCTCCCCCAACAATGGTCAAAATCTATCCTGCATCATCAGCTGATGTCGTACCTACACCCATACAACTCAACAATGTCAAAAAACCCACACACCTTTCTATTCCATACCTACTTCCCTGACCTATCATCTACCCTGCGCCTATTTACCCCAACCTCATATTACCTTACCTGGGACATCACTTACCTAATTTCTTTCCTCGTACCTCTCTTTTGGTCCCTCTTATACCCCATTTCTACCCATTCCTATTTCCACCCACTCTTTACCCTCCCAATCTAGCCTCACCTCATATATGCTGACCGATATCGGTCATTACTAACCGCTATCGGTCACACATGACCTACATCAGTTACCTTAATGTGACCGATGTCGGCTTAGTCTGACTGATGTCGGTCACCATTAACCAACGTCAGTCTCTATTTATAACAACCATAACATACAACTTCAAATATATTTCTTTTGAACCTCTATCTCCTCCCTGGGAACTAAATTTCTTTCCTTGAAGAAGATTAATAGTTAACTGGCCCATCTTCCTAAGGAGATCTTTATACTCAGTAGATGTACTAGGGGGAATATTTTTTCTCACCGAGATTGGTTGTGGCTTCTGGACCAAAGGTGGTTGTGTAGGCTCCACGCTTAGCAACAATTTCTTTGGCCTCCTCTTCCATGCTTTCTTCTTTCCTTCTTGCAATCTCTTTTTCTTGTTTGAGGTTCGCTCGGTGGTCATACTTTACTTGTATAATATTTGGCTTCATCCCAAGAATGAAGGCGCTTATACATGAGATTATCCATGCCATTCATCAACCCATACGCTAATCCTTCCTTGTGGATCCGGGCATCGAGCTTCCTCCTTAGCTTTAGAACACGAGCATGATAATCCCTTATCTTCTCCTTCTCTCCTTGGGCTAGCTTTGTGATCTCGATCATGATATCTACATATTTTTTTTGTTCACCAAATTCTTCAAGAAAACTTTCAGTTAATAAATCCCATGAGTTTTTAACATTATCACCTAGTGTTTCAAACCACCTAAGGGATGAACCATCCAAAAAGTTCAGAAAAAATTCAGTCCATTGTTCCCTTCTTGTGAAGCCATTACAAATGCAAGATCGTTTAAATTCTTGAATAAAAGAGGGAGCATATTCATTAGATTGGGCTGAAAATATGGGAATATTTCCCATTTTCAAAAGTAACCACAGTGAAATACCAACCCACAAGTACAATCAGCAAGACTTATGTGCAAAATAATTGGAATCACCATAATAGAAAGTGACTTTACACCTTTCTACAGCAAAATAGGAATGACCACGGAAACTTACTTTTACTATGGTAAAACTTGACTTTTTGCAGTAAATACTATTTACAGTAAAAAGTGAAGTTACTGTGGTAAATACTATTCACGGTAAAAAACTAAAGTTACTATGGTAAATACTATTCATAGTAAAAAAAAGTGACTGTGGTAAATACTATTCATGGTAAAAAGTGATTTTACCATGGTAACTAGTATGCATAGTAAAAATAAGGTTACCCTCCAAATTATTTCTGACTAAGGGGGAATATCTCTCCAGAAAATCCACCAACAAGGAATGGTCCTGGAAACGGAACCAAAATGTCAACACCAATCTGGAACTCTAATAATATTTCACCAGGAACTTCTTGTGCTATTATTATTTCAGTAATGCATAGCTTTTGGTTTAGTGGTAGTAATCTGGAAACACAATAGCAAACATAACACAATAATACCACAGACTATGACATAAAAAAATGATGACAAATCTGAAATACAACTGTAAAATATATTATTAACATGAAATTTTTATAATCTCACCCATGAATTACTCCAAGTGTTACCAACTCTACTTGTTTTCCAACAATAGTTATGGGAGAAACTTCACAATTACTCTTCGTGATGGCTTCCTTAACACACCTTCACAATGAATCATTTATTCATAAAATAATTATTACAACTTTATTCCATGATAAATGAGAGGGGATGGCCTCTCTATTTATAGAAATTCATGCTTATCCACCTTATCTCTAGGAAATCTCTTCCGGCTAATCATATTCCATGCCTAAACTCTTACCTTTACATGTAGGCTTATCTTTTAAGAAAAGATAAACCTTATCATCTCACATGGGTTCCACCTTTATAGATATTACACAAATTTAATATACAAAATATTTATGACATCACTCCTTGTCATTATTAAAAATATAATGTTTCTAATTCTAAATCATGTAGACCCTACTTATCCATTTACCCTAACTTTGAAATTTTAACATTACCGAGACCACTTATGACAAATATTTACTTTTTACCATAGCATTCCTATTGTACTTTGACTATTACCGTATTATACTTTATTGGCGGCGCCATACTGGTAGTGTCATTATCTTCTATTGGACATTACTACTAAATATACTTAACACCTTATTCCTCATATATACATTAAGGAAATAGAAATCATGGAGGACAATTTTAGTGTCAACATCTTCCCCCTCCCTATCTCATACTCCGTCCTCGAAGTAGACTATTATGGACATTCTAAAGTTGGTGCCTGGAAAATCTTTAACTTGTCGTGGTTGACCCATTTCGTAATGGGAGTACCATCCAGTTCCTCCAGTTGATATGTACCATTTTCATGCACAACTACTATTTTTTAGGGCCCCATCCATTTGGGAAGAATTTTTATATGCCTCCTCTTTTTTTATTGGGAATAATATACTATAACCAATTCATTCACTTGAAATGGAGACCAGAGGATCTTTGATCAAAGTACTCCTTCTGCTTCATTTTTTCTTATAGTTTGTATCCTTCACTATTTCCCTCATTTCCTCTAAAAAATGAAGATGTGCTAACCTTTCCTTTACCAAATCACATTCATCCATCCTTTCATTTTTCATCACTCTCACAGTGGGAATATCAAACTCAATAGGAAGAATTGGATTAATGCCATAAGCCAACTGAAATGGGGAGTATCTTGTTGTTGACTTTGATGTTGCCCTTTATGCCCACAATGTTGCATGATTCCTTTTATCCCACTTATGTACCTACAAAGCTTCATCTTTTGCTACGATTTGACACAATACCTAATTTTTTCACTCCACCTGTCCATTTGTGTTTGGCTTGTAATTTGTCACCTTCCTATGCTTAATAGAAAACTTTTTTACCAGGGTTTTACCACCTCACTAATGAAGTGGCTTCCTTGATCTGTTACAATTTCTAATGGATAACCAAATATGGTGAAAATGTTAGAAAATTGCTTCTCTGACTTACAAAATTTTAATTTTACTTCACATTTTTCAACTAATTCTCAAATGAAATGGTACATGTTATCTAAAATACCCTCCTCCTAAGGATATTTTGATAACTTACATTTTATTTAGACTTGGACAATATAAATTGATCAAAAGTGGAAGGAATAAGTATTGGGTCATCCATTTCCTCCTTCCCAAGCACCCTCATTTCCATACTTAGCCAAATTTTGAGTCAAATGGGGTAAAACACACGTAATCAGCCAAATCGTCCTTTGGTGGAACATGAGGAACTATTCATTTGTTCCTCATGTTCCCCACATTTCTGCATTGTTCGCATGAAGGGGTTTGAGGACTTGAAAGCGAATAAATTGGGTCCTTCAAGAACTGACTAATTAACTAAAATTAACTAATTATGTAGTAGTGGGGATAGTTAATCTAAGCTATGAATAGTTGTAAATAAAGTAAATAAATACGGTAAAGAAGTATGTTAAAAAGCTAAACAATTATGCAAAAGGAAATTCTAACCCTAATACGTAAGAGATGAAGAGGAAAGAACTCAGTTGAATAGAAGATGCTCACAGGATAGTGTCATAGTGATGACTGGAAAAATCAGAAGCACGAACGACTATGTGGAAGTCCTGAAAAGGATGAATCTAGAGGATCTAGTTGGACTGGAGCGCCTAGAGAGGGACTAGGGCACCTATGAGTGCTCTGGTCTACAATATGGGCACCCTGGTTTGTGAAAAAGATTTGAAATTGATCTTCACATGACTGGGAGATGATCTAGAACCTTTGCTATGTGTCACATTAGATTCGTTGTCCCATGTCAAATGTTACCAATAATCTAAGATGGAAGAAAGACCTGCAAGACCCCAAAACAAACATCAAACCCTAACAAAATAAAAATGCATATGAAGGGGTTGGACTGACCTCAGCTACCACAATGGTGGACTTACTAAATGACAGTTACACTACATCTCAGACCCAATGTAGTTCTATGTATAAGTGTGTGTGAGCATGCCCTAGGTTGCTCTTGTGCTAGTCGCACTTTGTGAAGTAGCGAGCAATAACTATATGTAGAAAATGTAATAGAATGTGTGCATGAAATAGAATAGAATCCCTCCCCCTATGAAGTGTGATGTAGATGTCTAGCCTTGTGCCTTAATGATTAGTACTTTCTTCACTCGATAACCTTCTAAATAGTAGTATGAAATCGGGATAAATAATGTCTAAAGTGCATGATTTTTTTACTACACCGACGAAACAATTCCTCGGGGCCTCTTTTTTGCCTCATAATCGATTCGGCTAATGGAAGAGGAAATTAGGGAAAATGGTAGTGTTACAGTCAGATCAGTCAATTCAAGCACACAGAGAACAATTCCTATGTTCCGCCAGTTCATTGATCGTTCGACACGGCTAACTAAGCGGAAGGAGAAACAAGGTGGGGGAGACAAATCGAGTGAATCGAGTATGTCGGGTCAGCACATTACTTCTGGAAAAGTTATCAAGTTCCTCTAGTTCTCTAACTGGCTGATTTGTTCACACTTTGCACAAAATGATTAAAGCGGACTATTGCATCCTGCAATGAACCCTGTCATGATTCTTTGATCTCCTAAATTTCATAGGGCCATAACTTTCACCTTGTAACTTCAAATTTCACAAAATTGTACTCATTGGAAAGGTGTCATCATGTACTACACCATGGAAACTATAAATATTAAATTAAGTGAGGTTAGGTTGGTGAACAATAAAAAATACAATACCAACCTTAAAAGATCGGTTCCAGGTAGCTCAAGCACCATATTTGATGAGGTATGGTGTTCATTCTTTCTCCTACAGGATAATTTCATAAGAGAATGGGTTTTGTAGGGTTCACATGCCTATTTTCATGCATTCAATGCATGTTGTTCTTGGTTGAAGGTGGAAATCTGAATTTTCCTCTCTTTTCCCTCCTCTCTCTTTCTCGTCTTCTATATATTGTAAAATTATGCTCATTTGTAAAGGTTGGACCCTCTTGGAATACTAGAGCATCATTTCAAAGTGTTGCAAATGTGTTCTTAAGTTATAGGCCTCAAATTTGGATTTTGAATTGTGTTTATGCTTCCTCCCTTCATTGTAATGATTTGTGCATAATTCATGTTTTATGACTATTATCTACCCTATCTTGTGTTCTATTGCATTTATGTACCTTTTCATGCATTTGCAGGTATGCTGTGTGTGTGTTTTTAACTTTTCAGGGTTTATTTATGTTGTGCTCCATGGAAATGAGGTTTTGAATGTTGTTTTGGACTTTGGCACTCATGTCTTCCCTCTCCTCCTTCATTTTAATCCCATTTTTACTCATCTAAGAGTGTATTTCCCCCTATTCTTGGTAATATCACCTATGTTATCTTAGGATTTCTCATTTCATGCATCTCTCTCTTCCCCTAGTCCCTTGGATTGTTAGAATAGGATTAGATAGTTGCATTTACATAAGTAGGAGTATTTTATCATTAGGATTAGGTAAAGGAACCAGCCTTCTCTGGAGGTTTGTCTCAAGTAGCAAGTCCCACAACTTTAAGACAATTCCATGTTTCCCAAAAACATTAATTGTTCATCTATTCATTCATGACAAATCAAAGGGTGTTGTTTTTCGGTGATAACATTGCTTTATTACAATATGCTTACTTATTCCATTAAAAACGTGATTCATTGACAAGGAAATGGAAGATACATTGTCACAGAAGATATTATAAGTTCCATGTTGTTTCTCGTGTAAATATGAGAGGATTTTTCATATCCATATCACATGGTATGCAGGTGAGTTCACTACTATATAATTTGCTTTAGATGTGGAAAGTGAAACAATCGACTATTTTTTTAAAGCCCGTGAAATGGCTTCTGATCCAACATGGAACAAATATCCATGTGTTTTTTCTAATATTTAGGCTACCTGCATGATCTATATCAAGCTAGTTCTGAAAATCATTATCAACAGTATATCAAATTCCATAATTTATTGTTCCATTAACATACCACAAAATTCTTTTTTTTTGTTTGTCAATGTGTCTTCTTTGGAGTCTCCATGAATCTAGAAATCAGGTTGACTACATATATGATAACCGGTCTAGTTGCAGTCAAGTACATCAAGATTACTACCATGTTTTTGTACTTTATGGGATCCACATTGATGTTGCAATCATCTTTGCACAGTTTCAAACTTATTTCAGCTGGTGTAGATGTCGGTTTGTTGTCCAACATTCTGAATCTTTCCAAAATCTTCTTTGCATAATTTGCTTGAGACGAAAATATGCCATGCTCCATTTACTTGACTTCAATTCCAATAAAGTACTTCAACAATCCTAAATCAGTCATCTCAAACCCCTTCTACATGGCTGATTCGAACTTTTCTATGGACTTGTTTACATTTCCAATAAATATTAAATCACTTACATTTAAAACAACAATCAAAATCTCACCTTCCTTGCTTTGATGTAAAGTGTGGGGGTGCTGCCACTTTTGTTAAAGCCATTGCTTTCCAAATAGGAGTCTATCTGGCCATATCATGACCTTGGTGATTGTTTAGGTCCATACAAAGATTTCTTGAGCTTTTAAACTTTTTTCTCATGCCCTGGATTCTCATAGCCAAGTGGTTTTCCCACATACACCTCTTCTTCCAACATGTCATTCAAGAAGGCTGATTTGGCATCCATTTGATGAACCTGCCACTTGTGATGAGAATTTATAGTATTGATTGTTCTCATTGTTTCTATCCTTTCCATGGGAGCAAAGGTCTCATTATAATCACGTACAGATCTGTTTTTGTAGCCTTTGAAAACTAACATTGCCTTATGTCTTTCAATATTGCCTTTAGGATTAATTTTTGCTAAATAAACCCACTTAACTCCAATGACTTCCTTTCCCATTAGAATATTTACTAACTCACGTGTTCCATTATTCTCTATTGCATGCATTTCTTCATCCATTTATTCATAAAATTTATTGTCCTTAATTACTTTCTCAAAATAAATAGGATCAGTTACTGAAAATAAAGAAAAATTAATCATTTTATCTTCATTTTAATCATACCTTGACTGCTCATAAATTTCTTGTACACTCCTTATTCGAACTTGGCACTGATTTGAGTTGTAAGATGATGAATATGCCTCATGAGTTTCTCCTTGTATGATTTTTTGGTTGTTTCAATTTGAATATTCACCCATTTGTGAGATAGGCATCCATCTTGGTGCATTATTAACTCTACCATCTTTTTTTTCAACGTCAATAAAAGGTGTATTTTCCTTTGTCTGTGGCCACTACACTTCTTGTACATCTCCCCAAGATGTTTCCTCATTGAATTAAACATCCCAGATGATTATGAGTTCCTTTGTGATTGGATTGTACAATCTATAAGGTTTAGATTGATCATTATACCCGATGAAGAGGCATTTCTCTCTTCTATTATCCCAGTTTGATCTTCTTTTCTTTGGTACATGTGGATACACTACACACCCAAAAACTCTTAAGTGATCAACACTTGGATTTATTCCACTCCATGCCTCTTGAGGTATCAAGTTATGTATACTCTTCTAGGGAATCTATTCAAAAAATAATTGTCGTTCCAACTACTCCAACCCAATAATCATCTGGCAATCCTCTTGTTTTGATCATGCTTCTTGTCATCTCTTGAATAGTTCAATTTTTCCTCTCAGCTACACCATTTTTATACAGTGTATACCTCATTTTGAATTGTTTCTTTATCTTGCGCTCCTTGCAAAAGTTTAAAAAATGATTTGATATATACTCCCCCCCCTTTCTCCGTTCTCAATGTTTTTATATAATGATCAATGTGTTTTTAAATCGTGGCCTTAAATTTCTTGAACAAATCAAATGATTTTGATTTGTTTTTAAAAAATTCCCATGTCCTTTTGCTAAAGTCTTCTATGAATGTAATAAAATATTCACTCTTGGATAAGGAAGGGGTCTTCATGAGACCACACAAGTTTGAATGTATTAGCTCAAGAGGTGAGCTTGTTATTCATAAATTTCCTAAGGGAAAATCATTTCTATGTTGTTTCCCCAATACGCAACCCTGACATACTTTTTCTGGTTGTTTAATTGGGGGTAGTCCTCTTACCATTTATTTCTTTTAAAGAACATACAATCCAAAAAAAATCAAATGCCCATACATGAGGTTCCAAAGAGTAGATTGATTGATTATTATTGTTCTAAACATTGCTACTCCCTCACTTTGCATCCTCAAAGGAATCATCCTATTTTGTGTCATCTTAACTGTTGCAATCTACCTATTACTTCCACTTCTATCATGGATTATGCATTCACCATTTTCAAACCTCATATTGCATTTTTTTTGGACTAGCTACCCAATTCTTGGGAGGTTATACTTCAATCCTGACACATAAAAAACATCTTGAATCTATCTCTTATCTCCTTGCTTGGTGAGAATGGATATGTTCTCTTTTCCAATTATTGGAACCTTGTCAATTATTCCCCTCTTCACTTCATATTTGACTACTTAATTAATGTTTTTGAACATTCCCTTGTTGACACATGTGATTACTACATGCACTATCTAAATACCAAATTTTTTTGTTACCTTGCTCAGTTACACTGTAAGTTAGAAACAAGGTTCCATGCTTTTCATGCTTCTCAGGTTCAGCCTCTTTTTCATTAGAATAACTTGCATTATGAGTTCTCATAGCACACCCTTTCTTCATACATTCACTATCAGTGTCCATACTTCTTGCAATAATAGCATTCTACATTTTATTTATCATACCTTTGTGTAGAACCACCTTTAGAAGTGTTGTTACTACTTCCTCTTCCTCTTGAATGTGGATCTTGATGGTTGTGTCTTCCACCTTCTTACTGGTTACAAACTCTTCATCTTCCTCTATTATAGGATCCTTTCCCCCTGCCTCTCACATTTGTGTTTGTTTTTAAGGCTTGTTCATTGAAGGAGTCAGTTGTCCTACTCATCCTTTGTTCATGGGTTTGTAAAGAGCCCATCAATTCATCAACTATCATTTGCCTCAAATCCTTGGACTCCTCTATTACTATAACTGGATCAAATCTTGTTGGAATTATCTTCAATACCTTCTCTATGATCCTATGACCTTCAACAACATCTCCATTTGTCCTCGTTTGATTAACTGTGGTCATTGTCCTTGTGAAAAAATTATTGATTGATTTTGATTATTTGATCAGAAGGGTCTTAAAATATCTCCTCAACATCTGCAATCTAACTATTTTCATATTTTTTCTGCCTTAAAAAGCATTTTTCAACGTATCTCATGCTTGTTTGGAGTTTTTAGTTATTGTTATCCTTGGAAAAACTGAATCAGTGACAGCATTTTGAATGGATCTTAAAGCCTTTACATCCTTCTTCCTATTTCATTTCAAAATATTCCTTTGGGCTTGTGAAATTCCATTGAATGTAGTCTAATCTAGTGTCTTTATGTATCCTCCTTCCACTAGTTCTCATAGATATTTGGAAGAGAAAAAATTGTTCATCTTGATACACTAAATGTCATAGTTCTTGCCATCAAATATTGGAGGTTGTTTCCATGCATTATTATTGGAAGCCATTATAAATCAAACCCAAAAAAGAAAAAACTCAACAACCTCTACTCTGATACCAAATTGTTGGAAAAAATATGGTTTCCAAAAAGGAAAGAACAAAGAAATACAACAAATATAACTCAGGAAAACACAAAGATATGTTTATATTAGATGCAAAAAAAAAATTAATACACAAATTATAGAGTTGTTGCTCTATTTTTTATCTGAATACTATTGTAAATAACTTCTCTGTAATATGTTTTTCACTGTTGTGCATACACATGAGATTTTACTGTAGTTTTACCATATATTCTTCTATGCCCTATTATTGCTCTGTTTTGTAGTCTATGTGCACACATCTATGTTCTTTCTACATTTTTTAAACTCCTTTTTATTTTTCTTTATTGCTGCGTATAATTGCACATGTTATAAGCATATTAATTACCAAAAACAACTTTATAATAAATTTTAGTCCGTCTAAAACATGGTTCACATTTTGGGTGCTCAAAAACAACAACTAATGTTGGCAGAGAGTTGGTAGGAGAGAGGGAAAAAACCAAAATTTAAAATATGCATGGGCTCTAAATTATTAAATTCAACACACATTTCCAAAGTGGTTGAAGTCTCGACCTTTTGGCTAGAGTGTCGATTTTGTGTACATTTATGTTTCTCCCCAAGCAACTATTTCCATTGTTGTTTATCAACTGAATTGAATTCAACCCTGGAAATATTGATCTAAGGAGGTTTTCAAACTTTAATTAAATTTATGGAGGATTTTATTTAAAATGGCAGTTATGGTTGTTCATTAGATGAACTCTATTTTGAGACTTTTTTAAGTTCCATGTGATATTTTCACTTGTCTATATTGTTTTTGTAATTGTTCCTTAAATAGTAAAAAAATACAAATGAAACTATTCATTCTCATATGTTGTTTATGGATTGCAACTCAATCACTTCTAAGAGATGGCAGTATTATTTTTTTCCCTTCATTCTCAAGATACCTAACACGAGAGATTATCAATATATCCAAACTTTTTGAGCAGGACCTTCTTATCTTTATTCTTTACATATGTTGGTTGTTTGACTCTGTTGTAATAAAAAAAAAATTAGAAGAATATATTAACTAGAGACATGAAGTGGGTTAAGATTCTACAAATTTAATTTTATTTAAGCATAGAAGTGGTAGGTATAGTCGTGTTGTAGATCTGCTTAGAAGGAATCTCTTGTTGATCGAGATACAAGTGGAAGTCATAGGATTTGATCCAATGAAGGAGTTGTGCTCATAACTAAATGTAGAATTCAAGGAAGTATGGAATGCATGCATATAACAAGTCATTGTGAAAAAAAAAAAACCATGATTGAACTATTTTTTGCATAAGTTTTTTTGTTCAAAGATGGATAATTATACATACCCAGATGTTCCATTAGAGAGTATTTAATTAAATAAAATCATAGTAGACACTTGGAAAGGCATTTTGGTAGTGCATGTGCAGTTGGTTGAGAATCTATTTTGACATTAGATGAGTGTGTATGTGCATTAATGTGTGTAGGAGTGTAGACTTTATCATTTGTGAATGGGAAAGAGTTATAATGTTGGGTGACATCAACCACTATATAGTCTAGAGAGACCACCATATTATATCCACTTGGATTTTGGTTTAGGTTTGCCTAGGACATAGAAGAGTTATATTGCATATTTCTTGCGGTGGATAGTTTTCATAAATGGCACATTTTTTAGCATGGAATAAGACTAGTGATTCTATGCATATTTCTAACTTAGGGAATTTGTGATGTTGCATGAATTACGGTGTGACATAGTACTGAAAATAGATAGAGCATGTAGGACATTTATAACGGACAGTGTGGAATAATTTTAGTACCAAATTATAATTCAATTTGGCATATCATTCTCAAAAAATAAAATCATGGAGATAATCAACAAAATCCTCGGTAATCTATTGTGACGTTTGGTTGGAGAAAATCCAGGAACATGGGATTCACTTATGACGCAAGCTAAGTTTACTTACAAAAATTTAGTTAATGAAAGCACTAGAAAGACACCATTTCATATTGTTTATGGGAGTAATCTAAGGAGTGTTGTGAAATTATGCAACGTCGAGAAATAGAATGATAAGAGTGCAGAAACTAAAGGTTGTGTTGAATATATAAGTAATAAGCAACAAAAAGTGCAAATTTGGTTGGAGATGAAAAATGCACTATAAAAACAACATGCTTAAATGAAAATAAGAGAAGTGGAATATCGCATGGGAGACATTTTCTTAACACACTTACGAAAGGACTTGTTTCTAAGAGGAACGTATATCAAGTTGAAATGGAAGAAGATCAGATCATCCAAGATATTGAGCAATTATGAGTCAAAAACATATGAAATAAAATATCCTTGAGGCATAGATATTTCACCCATTTTCAATGTGGCATATTATGTATATTAAGAAGAGTAGAACAATGAAGAAAACATAGGCATATATTTGGAGACATCAAATTCTTGAGAAGGTGTGCAAGGAAACAGAAAAGGTGAATTTTGTTAAATGGAAAGGTTGAGAAGTTGAAGATGCAACATGGATGCATGTAGAAAAAGTAGGTAAACATGAAATACCAATAACATAGTTCTTAGATAATGAATACACAAGATCTCATGGTTCTTTTCAATTACCAAGGTGTATGATGTAGGAGCATCTGATTTCACAACAATAAATAATTAGAGTAGGTGTAGGTAGTTTTGTAAATTTTTATACTTGTTTTGATTGCAACATTGGCAGGAGTTTGTGGTTTCTTATTAATTATAGACCAATTCTTAAAATTTCTCTCAAACATCTATATCATAACACATCGCAAGAAATGTGATATGAAAAATAAATGGTCATGTACAACTAAGGGACACTCAAAATGCATCACGCCACCTTCACGTCATGTGCACACCTTTCAGATGGCATTATGAGATGATGCAACAATTGAGAACTTAGTACAAGCCTAGAAACCTTTTGATGTTTGAGTATTAAAATGCATGCCTCATTTAAAATGTGTTTTTTATGTAGATGTGTTATTCTTGATGATGCACTCCTACAAGTGGCATAAAAAGACATTAAATGTTGTTTGAGTTTTATAAAATTTTGGTGAATTACGCATAAGGTAAAAACATAAACTCTTGTGATGATTGAATTAACATACATAATATTTTTAACGATATCTTACGTTATTTTTTAGTCAATTAATTTCTCGTTTATTTTTGTTATGCTCAAGATATTTTACAGGGAAATTGGGTAGGAAAGTGCATTTAATGAGTGTGGCCCATATAATAGTTGTATTGGTAAGAAGTTAGTTAAGAGAAATATTGTAAGTAGTTGATGTGTGCTTCCATAAAACACACCCTTATTCCCTTTTGCTTTGCTTTCCTTTATGTTGGCATGCCAAATTTTGTTATTCATTTTTCTTGACAACCCCTAAAAATTTGTCTTTCCTTTGAGAAATTTGGTCAAAAAATGCCAATTTTCCCCTTTTGCAAGTGTCAACTTTTGGAAAGTGTAGGGAAAGTTCTAGGCAGTTTCGAGAATCTTGATTACATTCATAGTAAATTATTAGGATTAAAATTCACACTAGTATACTCATATTTTGATTATGGAAGCAATGGATACGCTTTGGAAGTAAAAACCTTTCAGTACTTGTTATGGCACAAGGTTTTTCTTTCCCAAATGAAGAGTGATCCGGTACAGTCGATTGTGGTAGCTCCAAATTGATTTGAATGTCCTGAAAGCATTAAAATGAAATCTATTATAATCCCCTACATGATCCCATCATAATTTTGACCCTTATCCTTTCAATCTTTCTCGTTAGCTAAAAACTACCAGCATGCTTCTCATGGTTATCTTGGTCATTTTTTGGGTTTTTGACTAAAAATCAAAATGCAAGCACTTACAACACTTGGGAATGGTGGGAATGAAAATTTTTAGTGTTTTATATTAAAAATCATAAATTATACCACCTCAAAAGTCCCATTTTTAATTTTGGAAAGAGAGATTCGCTATTCAAGTTCCTGTGGAGGACTGAGAATGCGCATTTAGAACTTATAGTTCTTTGAACCAACTCAAAATGCATTTTTGAACCTTTCTTGGTTTTTATTTTATGTTGTATGAGTGCTTTGGTGCTTAAGTGATACTTAAAATGTGCTTTTTGAACCCACATAACCTCGCATTTGTACTTGTTAGTTCCTTATGACCTCCAAATTTGTTTTTTTGGTTCCTAAGTGAAGTCGAAAGTGCACTTTTGGAACCTTTTAGTTCCTATAACCTCCCTCATGTTTGATTTGGAACTTAAGTTTTTCCTCCTACATGCCAAAAGTGTACTTTTACACCCCAACTTACCCCTCCCACTCAAAAGTGCACTTTGAACTTCAAGTCACAATTTACAACTTGTTTTCTAGCCAAAAAGGTGAGTTTTCGATCACTTACAGTTGTTGGGAAATGTGTCATAATTTTTTCATTGATGTCAAATTATTCCCAAGGTGTCCAGGTAGTTCCATGAAGTGTCAAGTCATGTCAATTCATGAAGTCATGGTGTGCAAGCTTAAGCTAGGTGCATGGTCAAGAAACTAAGATGTGTGGTAAGTCCTCCCAAGGTGGTATGAAGACTTCCCAAGGTCAAACATGGTCAATAATAAGTGTATCAAGTCTTAACAAGTCTTCATGGTTAACTTATGAAGTTTCAGGTAGCTTCAGGCCTAATCCTAGTCCCAGATCAAGTAGGAAGGCATGGAAACATGATAAATGATCAAATAAATGTAGGAATAGCATGGTTGGGGTAGTAGATAAGGAATAACATGTGTAGAATGAGTATTAGGTCAATACTCAAGCTCATAGGGCATGAAGGTAGCCATTATGAGGCATTTCAGTGAAGTTAAGGCCAATAGCAAGTGAGATGGTTGATCCAAGGCATGATGATGTAAACCAAGCATTTAATAAAAATAATAAGATTTTATATGAGGTGTCTATGGATTCAAAAATTTATAAGGAGGTAAATCAAGTAATTACCCAGGTTGGCATAATACACCCTTCAAGACCGGATAAAAGAAGCTACACAAATGAGATGGTGCAGAGATTTCTAAAAACTACTATGACAAATTTTTCATTGGAATACATGTAGGGGTGAGTTATGAAGGTGTGGTCAAAATTTCAAGACCTAAAGAGGTGTTTTGCAAAAGTTATGCATGTTTTAATAAAATCGGGTTTTTGGAAAGTGCAAACTAAGCACCCTAACTTATTAGCATCTGCTCTAAATTATGAGGGATTTTTTAGATAAATCATAGAATAATTTTTGTATGGAATTTGGATAAAAATTGAATTCAAAATTTCTGAGGTCAATTGGTTAAGAATTTAAAAAGTTCTAACTATTTTTCTGAAACCCTCATCCTGAAGCGATAGGCATAAAATGAGGTGATTTAGCTTCAAATAAAGTCTACAAGCTATGAAACCTACTTGGAAGTTTAGAGGAATATCTCAAGAACTTTTTGGTGGTATTTTTATTTTGTAAGAATGACAGTATTGTACGTATTGGGCTCTATCTTTGCAAATTTTGACTACAATCGTGGTTTTTGAAGGTGTATTTTGTCTAAACATGTCCTTGTGATGATAAATAAACATGAATACTCCCTAAAATCTCAATGTGACATGTTGGGATTCTTGGTATGCTCTGATGAATATGTTTGAGGTCTAAACTCTCTTGGTCTACTGCTACATCACATACCTAGCTATGAAAACTAAGTTAGTGATGGATTTTCATGGTCATACTCCTTAAGTTAGTGACTGCACTCAGTATGGTCGATGAAAAATGAAGGATCTCCTCAGAAGAATGCCTTATAAACCTTGGGCAGTGTCTCATATAGGTATATCTCTCAAACTTGCAAACTGAGATTAGTCTCTTGTGACAGTCAGGAAAGGCTATGGTTTTTCATTCAAATGGACCTGATATCAAACAAGAATGGTTCTGAGAATTTTTGTTTCTGCCTTAGCCTCCTTGAGAGATGAATTTGAATACTTTATTGACTAATAATGCATGTATTTAAATCTAAATTCTGAAGTTGCAAGCCTATATGGTCAAAACCATGAATTATCTTGCTCTAATGCATGAGTCAAGAAGAAATGGTGTTGCCTTGTTGATTCTTGTAATTGAAGATGATATACAAGTCTAAAATCTTCCCCTTGAAGGTGTGAAATCTATTAAAAATTTGTGCATGTGGCTTGTCAAATGAATCTTTGATGATCTTGATGGTTGATGAAGACTTCTTGCAGTCCTAATGATCTGAGTACAAGCCTAATATAAACTCATATGCACACTTAGTTTACATACACAAACATGTGATGAATTTACCTTGCACCTAGTCTCTTTTGAAGAATAAATGGTGAGAAGGTGAAGTGTGTAGGAGTTATAAGGAATCCTTAAAGTGTTAGTAACTTGTTGTATGCATGTGTCACTTGGAAATTACTCCAAAAATCACTAAAAGATAAACTAGAGCTCGCTACTAAAAGACAAAATCAGATGGCAGTTACAAATTAGGTGGAAAAGGTCAACTATGTGAGCATATCAGATTGTCAGAGGGTAGGTTACAGGTCTAACATGTATGAGACAAAACTGAAGATTTCAAATACTAAAATACAAACTTTTAGGTAACTTTTGTAAAGTCTTTTCTCATGCACTTGTACGTATGGAAAATGAGTAAGTTGAAGAATCATGGTACATAAAAGGTTAAAGGTAGTGTCTAGGAGTTATATTCGGTTATATAAGCTCATTTTTTATGTATGAAAAAGTTTTTGAAAGTGAGGAGAGTTGTGTGCTTATTTTTGAGAAAATAACAAGTGTGTTAGAGTGTTGAAACCATGAAAAATTAGGAGAATAGAAGAAAAGAAAGTGTGTTGAAACAGTGGTCATGTCAGGTTGATGTAAGCAGCCAAGCATGAAGAAGGTGATAAAAAAAATTCTATGTTTAAAGTTTGATTTATAGCTCAGTGATTTAGGAGTGAGCTTCCTAGCAAGTTGTTGCTTGTTAAACAGTAGTCAAGTGGGTGTTTGGCATAGAATTGAATTGGATGCTTAAAAACTGGAGTTAGAGCTTCACGGTGAGTGCATGCTCACCATTTGGTGAGATCATTGTAATTATTGATGGATATTTATCATTGATATTGCTTCAATTTCTCTTTCTGTGGGTTTTCTCCCTTATTGGGTTTACCACCTTAAATCCAGTCTTCTCATGTGTACATGTGTGTTTGTTTCTCTTTCTCTTTCATGGATGTATGTTCATGTTCTCCATGGTTAAGATAATCAAGCTTGGTTGATTGAATCATTATAAATTGCATAAAATTTTAATAAGCATTGATTCACCCCCCCCTCTCAGTGCCTATATTTCTAACAAAAGCTTCCCGACTCCATTTTAGAATCTCCACTGATAAAGTGTTGTGTGTTTTCTACTCAAGAGCTCAAAAGAATATCTAAACATAAAACCAATTTTCCCTACATGCTCCCAGAGGATTTTCACTTATAACTCATGCTCCTCTCATCAAAAACACTTGAAATTTTGTCCAAACACTCCTCTCATATAATCCTTTACTTTGACATAATTGTCATTTGACATAGTGCCCACATCTATTTTTCCCACCTTTTCAAGGTGTTTTTCTCTTTTAAAAACATCAAAAAATCATTATTTTGGCACTTTCTTGGTATCATTATTCTTCCAAAACATCTTCTCGTCACTTATATCCTCTCTTTTTTCCACGAAGTTCAAATACTCTAGCTATGAACCTATCTCCATTTTTATCACTAACTTCCCTAATATTAAATATAGCAATGTAGACTTCAAGGATTTATATTCCCTACGAAAAAGGATGACATATGGTAATAGGACTCAAATAGAAAATGAAATATTCCACATTGGATTGTACTAGGTTATAGGTTTCCCTCTATCCATTCAGTGTATGGACCTAGTCTTAGCATGCTTGAACCAATATGACCCTATTAGCCAAGAAATCAAAGCGGCAAATGGCACACCATTGGCCTTGTTAGATCCAGTTCATATTGGCATCACTTTCGTAATATGGAGAAGGAATAATTTCATTGTTTTAACTAAGAAGGATGCCTTAACTAAATGGAATAATTGATATTCTGAGATCTAGAACATGATAGCTTGCTCTAAGTTTAAAATACAAAAGAAAGGACCATATAAGCTTCATAAGACCCTAGTAAGAGTTGAATGTCATGAGGATCTCTTGGATATGATTGTTCTCTTGATATGATTCATGGGTTGAGAGTATTATGATTAGTGGCTGCAAATTCATACCTGAAATCAGCAAAGTGTGTGAGTATGTTGAGACAGTTACTATGAAGATCAGAGCCATTATGGAGGCAGTTGGTTCTAAAAATTTTCACTAAGATGACTTATTTATTGATGTTCGATCTCTAGCAAGCTTAGATAAGAAAATTTTTTGTCCAAGGGAGTCTTTTTATGATCCGAAGAATGTATTTCAAAGAAGTGAGTAATAATCATTGGATGAATAATTAAGACTCTCAAAGAAGTAATGGATGATCTTTCTCCCCTCTTATAAAAGAATGACATGTTAAAATTGGAGATTTGTGTGGATCTGTAAAATATGGGATGCCAAGTGCTTGATGATGAAAATTCCAAGATAGGAACAGTTGAATAACTCAATGGGTAGTTTGTGATGAATATCAAGGATCAATTGTTTCATCCTCAACATGTTTGTGTAGATTCAATGAATAATATGGCTGGGATTTATAACATTATTTTTGAAGCAAACAAGGATCTTCCAAACTTGTTTGGAAAAGGTAAGAGAATAGTGGAAGCATTAGATTCATTGGTTGATGTTTTGGAAAATACTTTGATTGCATGAAGGTGAAATCCAGGATGTGGTCACAAGATTTCGATTGCATGTACAGAATTTCAAGGTTCCTCCAGTATATTGTATTCAGGGGTATACATCTTCTAGATCTCCTTCCATGAGATAATATATTTTTCCATCCTCTTCTTGCTTCTTCCCCACCTCCTTCTCTCTCATGAAGAAATCACTTCTTTCGTAAAAGTGACTTGGTTCACTTAAGTGATTTATGTTTCTTCATTAGGATTTCACTTTTTCTATTTTCATTTTATACACTTGAGTGAGTTTATATTCCTCCATTATAAAAAAAATCTTAAAATAAGGAAAAGTAACTCCTGTGAAATTGATAGCTTATCTAATATAAATAAGCAACAATTACATTACATAATTGTACAAATCAATAAGAGACAATGTTGCAGAATGAAGATAATAACATAAACACAAAATAAGAGCAAAAATATAATAAACACACTATATTATTGATTGTAATTTGGAGCCATTACATGATGAGAGAGCTTACAATATATAGCCTTTCCATTTCCTATAAACAAGGAGATGAGGCCTACCAATATTATCCCACTAATCTCTCCTAGAGAATCTCTCCTATGATCATTCACCACTATTCTCTCATATATCCCACCAATATCTCCACACACAATAATCTACATGAGTTGTTTATTCAACAAACTCACAACTAGTACAATATCCTATATTATTAATAATGAGTTGTTTTATGACTCATATTAATAATATTACAATCTTTTATTTTTCTCACACTAATATGATATTAATATAACAATACTAACACACTAACTTACTAATGTAATATATGAATATTACATTTAACTATTACAAACAATAATGTGAGCACTAATTTCCTAACAGTAACTTATTTTAAATCTAGAGTATGAAAATTCATATATGAATACGAAGTCGCACAAAAAGACTATATATTGAAATGGCTTCTCTATTCCAAAGGATCAAATTTTTCTCTCCCTAACATATATTTTCCAACTTTCAATAAATGGGAGTTGCCCCATTTAGTAGCGAAGGGACCTAGTCCTGCAAACGTTGACGAAGTCCATATTTTGTCCCTGACAAATATTTCACCAACACTTACAGAAGGGAGAGTTTATCAAACTTTATCATTACTTTCATATGAGAAAGATTTAATGGAAAAGAGTTGGGAAATGCCCCTTGATGAGGTAGATATGGAAAAGTGTGTCTAGCTAGGCCACCCCACTATTTTGTGAGTTGGGGGAGTGCCTCTTACTAATCCTCTTCACTATTTTGTTAAGGGAGAGTTGGGGGAGCACATTTCACAATTTAGTGGTCACATGAGTTTTTCATTTTTTATGTTCACAAAATCTAGGTGATAAATGTTAAGACATGTAAAAATATGTTCCACTATTTTATCAAAATTTAAATTATAAAAAAATCATTCAAGGTCCTATCATTTAGACAATCTCACAAGGTGCTCGTTGTTCTATTATTTTGACGTTAACATTAATCGTATTAACGCATTATTTATTTTTATGTGTTTCTACTTGCTTCTTGCTTTTGTTACAATGCATGAAATCGTTCTTTAATTTCTTTTATGTTGAGAAATTTTAGAAATTAGATGGAAATAGATGATCCACATTTTATAAAAAATTAATATTTGATAATTACATTGGAGGCGTCCAATAGTGAGGAGAAATTTGTTGGCGAGTGTCCGTGTTTCATGGGATATTTTTCTCGACAACATTTCGTAATGAAATTTTTTCGACAAATAGAAATGGTCATCCTCGTGGAGAATTAACATTGTTTCACCAAATGTAACTAATAGGTGTCCAGTCTGATAATTTTACCTATTTTAGCATACTCCCAACTTGTTCCAACATCGGAGCTTTGAAGCAAAGTGTGGAAATCCACCAAATCATTATGGAGAAGGGACTTTCGGTGGATGTTTAAGTTGTAGGTGTTCCCTGTGAAATATGTTTGTAAAATGTGGAAGCATGTGAACTATTTGAAATTTTCTTGAAAGTCATATGGTCTCATGGACTACGATGATTATGGGATATGCAAAAATATATTTGTTGAAAATATATTAGAAACTTTCAAGAAAATGCAATTAGTAGCCAGCTAGCTGACATGGGCTTCCTCATATTGACAATAGTTTCCTAACTTTATCCAATAGGTGTCCAATCTAATTAGTTCATCTTTGTTATTATGTTACCACCCTTTGCACATATGGGATCTTTGAAACATTGTGTGGACATCATGCTCCTCCCTCACCTTGTTCTTTATGTCGAATGAAGAACGACATCTCAACTTGGGTTTTGCATTGTGGTGATAATTTTGGAAGAGTGCCTTGGGATATGACTTGATAATGTCTCATGCCCATGATTTTTTTTGACCCAAAAAATATCCAATTAATCATTTCGTTAACACTACAAAATTTAGGAAAAAATTTTGTTAAGGTTAGCGATATCGAATAAGAGTCTCTTGATTCAATTTTTAATGATAAATTAATATTATTTTTTCACATAACTAATTATACCAAGGGATTAAAATTTAAACCTCATGGAACGTTGATTCAAGCACCTCATTTTACACTTACTGACCATCCTTAATTCTTTCACATTGATCATAATATTAAAGAAAATATTATTATTCTATTAAAACATCTATAGAAATTTGTATTCTTAACTACACCAAGGGTAACATTTTATTTCTCCACAATAACCTTACATTTGACGCCAAAACAATGTATGTACCGCCATGGGGTCTTCCTAATCAAGAGGGGAAATATTTTGATTCATTAAGAGTTTGTTAGGCTTACTAAGATAATAATTTATTTAGTGAGGTCTAACATAGTTCTACTAGGCCACCTATTTGGTTTAAATAAGTTCATATCTTTAATAGTGAAATTTAAAGCAAATTTATCCATTTAAAGTTATTAGCACAATTTGACCTTAGTACTAAAATTCAATCTTAGTGTTAGTTTTAATTGTTTGGTCACCCAAATTAAAAAAATAAGAGGGGAAATAAATCCCCCTACAATTTTAAAAGATCAAATATGAGACCACTTAACAAGTGGTTCATCCTAGGTCTCAGGAGAACCTTAGGATCAAATCATATGGCACCATTGATTTTAGGAAACCCTAGGTTCTCTTATTACTTTCTATTTAATTTGCATATCATCTCTTCCTTTTTTCATTTTATTTTTATTTGATTTTACAAGTTTACTTGGGGCACTCACTAAGGTAGAAAGGATTAGATAGTTTAACAGTGGATTTTCATTCCACATTTGTTTACCATCTATTTTAGGGTTAAAAGGAGGAAATATTTATTTTGTATATATATTCATTTCATAACCATAGAAGTATATGCACCTATACATATACCCATTATATATGTATTTGGTTCAAGGTAAATGTTTCTATGTAAGTTTGTGTGTGAGTGAGTGTTATAGGTATCTTGTGGTCTAGCACATACAATTAGGGTTTGGACAAAGGAGAGAGAATAGACGTCATCACATAAGATAAAAGAGACAAATATTAGAAAACATATTGCAAACACAAGTGAAGGGTGTTTTCCAAGTATAGTGTTTAGTGCACTCTCTATATATTATGTAGAATCAACCTTCATACATAAATAAAACATACCAAAATAACTCTTACCTACAATGACATTTCACTTAGGATTTCACATGAGTGTATCACCTAAAGCATGGTATATGGAACTGAGATCCTCATTATCAGAGAGCATCACAAAGATCAAGGAAATAGATGTGCACATATATATATGAAAATAACTTATCAAACCATAACAAACCTATAAAATATAGATCGTAATCTCATTAGGTATAAAAATATAAACAAAACACTCTTAACACTCATCAAATTCATCCTCAGCTACACAAAACATGTATCTTTCAGTAAACACTACAAAAGAAGATACAAATACATCACTTTGTGGTCATTGCATTAAAATATCACACAATTGTAATTAATTACAATATAAAAACATCATACATGTGCCATTAGTTATAAAACCTCCATGAAGCACTAAGGGATTCATTCTTTCAAAAACTTCTCCCATAAGATATTTCTAAACCTTATCATTCAAATAATATCTTAATCATTTTTGGATTTCTATGAAATTTGGTTATACTTTTCTCAAAATAATTAGTTGCACAGTATAATATACTTCATAATAATAAACTTGTAGTAATAATTCAACAAGACATAATATATATAAGGTCTTCATATCCTATAAAATAGGATTGTTGTTATTTCTCATATAACTACTTTCATGTACATAGACAAGTTATTTTAACAACTCGCAATACATTCACACTAATCCTCTATATTAAAAAATATCCTTGTTCTAAAGGTGAGTTATAAGTATATTATCACTATGAGTTGTTTATTCAAAAACTCATTTCCACAACATTATTCTCACAATAATAATTAACTCACGCTATATTATTTTACTAACCCATACAAATACTAAATAATGTGATAACTAACAAATATTCCTAACATACCCCTATTGTGGATATGGAGAGTAAGCATGCCACTAGTACTGAAATAGAAATGTGTGTCATTCTAAATATATGTGCACATGATCACTTACATACAAGAACTCAATGGTTTTCATTTAATTTCTAGTGAATGTTATTCAAAGTCTAATCATTTTTTTTCTAATTCACCTACATAAGAGAACTCTACAATTCATGCTTTTATTTCCAATGAGGTTCCCACTAACTAATCAATGAATAAGAATGACAAAAAAAAGATTACTATCAACTTCTCTCATATTCATTTATTTACAATATCTACAATTAGCACACTCTCTTAATTTCAATCTCAATAAGGGATTGATTACAATATTTTATTTTTTCACATGCCATACATTATAAACATACATATAAAATGAAAAATATACCACTATATATCAAATATGCAGCCCCACCATTAACAATTAACAAGAGGATGTTTATTTCCCTTCGACCTCCATGCCTTCATCCTCTAATCAATGTTATATTGAATTAGAATATAAATTCTTCATCATTAAGGAAGGAAATATATTTCCCATTTAAGTATTCTTCCTAGTCAATCTCTTCAGCGAAATAGGCTTTTAGATCAAGTTTTTCATCTAAGACATTGTGTGCCCTCTTCTTACACTTCCAAATTATATGTCATAGTTATGTACAATAGTAACATTTGAATTTTTCTTTTGGATGATTAGGATTTGACTTATACCTTCTTTTTTTAAGATGCACTTGCCTTGTTTTCTACATACATTACCTCTTTTTGTTAAGAATATTCATTTTAATCAAGTAACATATAAATTACTCATTCCGTAGAAAAACTCTTGGGCATACACTATTTAGAAGAACTTATTTTTTATTGTCATCTTTTTGATGATAAAACTTTCTATGAATTTCATTTCTACTCCTTCCACCTTCAAACCATACAATTTTTTGTTTCAATCTCATCTTGGCACTTTCTACTTCAAATCCAAATTAATGTTTTATTGTTTCACAAATTTCTTTGGTAGACTTCACAAAGTCAACATGGTGCAAATATGTTTTTGACATATCAAGACCAATAGTCCCCAATGCTTTTTGGTCTTTTATGTTGCATTTGGCACACTCATTTGCATCTTGTCAATTTTATTGCACTAGTTTTACCAATGTATCATAGGTCCTTTTTTAATCGAGAGTAAAAAATTCGAAAAATATATAATATGCAAAATTCGAATTAAATTATACTTAGAAATGTAATTTTAAAAACTAAAAAAATCTCAAATTTTTGTAAAACAAATTCCGATAAACAATTCTTGCAAAGTATACCTTTGCTCGTAAAATCGCCCAAACCTTGATCAAATTTATTGAATCATTTAAGCGAACAACCGACGGTTTTAGGGAATTTCAGGTTTCAAAAAGCCAAAGGACTACACAAACCAGAAGAGTGGTGTTCCAAAACACCATTAAAAAAGGCCATAAAACAGGCAGGCAGCCATTGAGTAGAACCTAGCCGCCGAAGCCGTAGAGAGTCCTGCCCTGCCTCTTGAGTGCATAGACCACATCCATGGCCGTCACAGTTTTACGGCGCGCGTGTTCAGTGTAGGTGACGGCATCCCTGATCACATTTTCCAGAAATATCTTCAAAACCCCTCTGGTTTCTTCATAGATGAGACCGCTGATTCGCTTGACGCCTCCCCGCCTGGCAAGACGCCTGATTGCAGGTTTTCGTGATGCCCTGGATGTTATCGCGAAGGACCTTTCTGTGCCTCTTCGCTCCTCCCTTTCCCAAACCCTTTCCTCCCTTTCCGCGTCCAGACATTTTTTTACTGGCTAAATTGCTGCAATTGTCGTGAATTTGAACCAGTTTTGAGTGTGAACTCTGATTGTGATTTATTTATTTATAGCATTGTCCTCCAATCCGCGCTCGCTTATGGCCGTCCGATATACGGCAGCGCTAGTTACTATCCGTGCCTAATCTATGCATGAATGATCAACCGTTCGATTACAAGATGCGGTAGTTGCTTGGTTGTAGCGCGTAAAATTACGGATCGAAGGAACTCCACTGCGTTTTAAGATTATTAAAAAAAATATTCGTCGGATTTAGAAGTGTTTTGTATTTATTTTTAAGGCCATCCCTAATTACACACCACGCATTAGACTAAAAGGTCTTTGGTAAACCATTTTTTTGCCCTCGTAAGGGGCTTTTTATAAAAACAAGAGTTTTTTTGGTGTGTTTTTTTTATGGGGTGTTCAGTTGGCAGAATATGTGGTGAAGCTGCTCTTATATGTTGATGACCTTATCTTTAATATCAACAACAGCTCAAGGTTTGAGAGAGCATCTAAAAGCTGTAGAACTCTTTTGCCAGGAAGTCGGGATGCAAGTGAACATTGACAAAACAAAAATCGTGATTTTTTCTCTAAAAAGGAAAGGGACACATACTAACTTTCTTTTTGAAGGAAGGCCATTGGAAATTGTTACGAAATATAAATATTTGGGGATTGATTTTCACCACAAACTGAGCTGGGAAACATGCAGAGCAAAAAGAATTCAAGGAGGTTGGAAAGCATCATACTCGCTCCAAAATAAATGTAGGAAAGCTGAGCTTTGGGACTGGAATACTAAGAAAACCCTCTTTGGTCTGTTGGTCACTCCGGTGGCCTTTTATGGGTGTGAAGTCTGGGGAAGTAATATGTCAAAGCATGGGTGGAGACAGGTAGAAAGAATCCAAAAACATTTAATCACAAGCACTCTCAAGGTTAAATCAACGATCCCTTATGAGACTTTACTGGCTGAAGCAAGTATGTTACCAATGGAAGCTTCGGCAATCACTCGGCTAATAAGCTATTTGAAAAAAGTGGAAAGCATGGACAATCATCATTGGCCCAAAATGGTTATGGAGGATAACCTAGAGTGCAGAAAGAAAACTTGGATGAAGCAGAACACCAAATGGATGGAGAAGTGGGGCATCCACTTCCAGGAGTGCCCTAACAGCAATAGGGAAATAAAAAACTATGTGGCGGAGAAGTTTAGGAACAGCATGTGGACAGAAAATATTGGTCGTAAGAAAGCGCACTATATCAAATATTTCAACCCCACTTGGGCTCATGATAACAAAGCTTATTTAAGGGCTGATATCAAAGGTAAGGCTAGGATTATTTTGGCTCAGCTGAGGACTGGGTCACATCATCTTCACTGTGAAACGGGCAGATGGACTATTCCCAAAGTAAAGTGGGAAAGGAGAACTTGTCTTTTCTGCAGTACAGGGGTTGTTGAAACAGAATGGCACTTCATCATGGAATGCTCAGCATATGATGACATCCGCTTCCAGTACGAAAATGACTTACAAGTGGACAACCTAGATGAGTTATTTGAGGAAGCAAAGCTTCAAAGGATTGCTAGTTTTGTGCTCAAGATTCACAATAGGCGAGAGGATTTGGAAAAGAACTTGGTTTCAGCTTAATGTTTCTGCTTTTCTTGGTCCCTTTGACTCTTCAGTCACGTGGACGTCATTAAAATCTTTCATTTCATTTCATTTAAATTGATGCTTATGTTACAAGAAAGTGTATACACTAGCAATTGCACATGTGTTGGAAACAACGCGAGAGAGGGTAACATTTTAAAGGTTGTTAGTATTTTTTTGTTCAGTGAAGTGTATGGTATATGTATTTGTTGTAGGGGTTGTGTTCTACGGTGAACTGTCTAAGTAAAGTGTCTGTGTGGTAAGAGTTTTTTGAATAGGTATCATTATGTAGACAATGGTGTATGACAATGAAATTTGATAAAGTACTCATGAAGTATCTTGAAAATTTGTTTGGAAATTAGAGCTATTTTTTATGTGAAGCGCCTAAACAAAATTGTTATCATGTGTAGTAATTCAAGTATACTAATTTGGAGGCTATATGCCCATTTTTTGTTGTTATTTTTTGTAGACAATGCATTCCGATATACTAATTTGGAGCGTATTAAGTGTAGTCTAATATACTAATTTTGACGTCATGTTTATCAAAGATGAAGCCTATGTTTAAGATGGTGTAATTGAGGAGGGAGTTCTTTACAGCTCAACCTAGCTTTCTCTTCTTTTCATGCCTTTACATGTTATTGTACATCGTTCTTGCGTAACACTCAAATGTAAAAGTAGGCAAGATGTGTAGGTTTGTTAATGAGCATACTCGCGAGATTGGAGTAAGTGTTGGTTCCTAGCGATCGACATTGTCAATGCCTATTGTTGCCTTGTTGAGTTTCATTCCTTAATCCTTATGGATGGTTAGACCCCACAACATTGAATGGGATTTGTTGTTGATTTCTACGGGTGATGGGAGGGAATGGAAAACGCATTGGGTGGAGGATGTTCTAGGGGGCACAGTATTTTTGAAGTCAACAACAACAAAGGATGACAAGTTAGGGGGTTGTGATTCTAGATTGTAAATGAGCTCCGCAACCTCTCCGAACACCCCATTAACCAATCCAAATTTGACCCATAAGTTTTATGTCAACATGACCTCTTGTCATTTGCATAGGATTATTGTAGGATCTAACTGAGTGTCGTTGAGGTCTAATAACAATCCATGTCTTCTTTGGTCGACTTTGCTTATTGCAACTGGAAGGTGTAATATTTAGCACTCACTTATTGTGTGTGGTTGTTAATTCCTTTGTTACGTACATGTGATTTGCTCCTGTAAAGGACGTCTGCTCTATTGGGGACATGAAAGAGTCTAATCGTGACATGAGGAGATTCAGGTCCTTTGGTGTTGGGTGTGCATTTCTAATGATGGTCAATAAATGTTGGAGTTCCTTTTGTTGTGGGTTGTTGCCTTATTGGCAAAAATTTGTGTCCAAAGTAATGACCATGTCAAA
This sequence comes from Taxus chinensis, assembly GCA_019776745.2. Taxonomy (NCBI): domain Eukaryota; kingdom Viridiplantae; phylum Streptophyta; class Pinopsida; order Cupressales; family Taxaceae; genus Taxus; species Taxus chinensis. Next base: position 724,674,004 of record CM034148.1, read on the forward strand.
TTTACACTAAAGTGTGTGACCAAATGAGTTACTTGCATATAGTGGTATGTCACTATCAGGGGGCAATTGACCCAGGTTAGTGACTAATATGATCGAGCGCCCACCTAAATCTTCATTTTTATGTTGAGGGAATGCCTCATGTAGCCTGTTGTTTATATTACGCAACATTTTTGGCCCTACGAATCTCATTTCATCCATGAGAAGGTATTGAATGGCCTTCATATGCTCTTCAAAAACTGCCAGTGTCTGTCCTTTTAGAGCCTTCACCTCGAGAATTGGTATTCAAAGACCATAATGTATAGTAGATGTGTTTATGTTGAATGCACCAATGCCTGTTGGAGCCATTATGAGAAGGGATGACCTACTTCTATTATCAAGTGATTGTAATGCATCGAATCAAGTAGGACTTTTTCATGTACTAGTTGTGCTTTGAACAATCATCTTTAAGGGTGGGAGTTACCTTTTCTTGGTGGCATGTTTAACAACAGTTGCATAGGCGAGGTATTATGTTGTACATAGAAGTAAAGGAATTGTCGAGTTGGATGAGGCACTTGTTAAAAGGTGGTTCTCTAGATGTGTGTGATTTATGAATGTAGGTGTTGTAGTTTGTAAGTCGAGGGGGGCACCATGCTTTGACCAATCATGGATATTGTCGAAGTCTTTGAGGCGTAACATGTCTAGTTCATCAATTGTTGCATTACTAGATGGGTGCATGTGGGGTATGTGTTACCATTATTGTAGTTACATTTCCATGGTCCACTCTTCTTGTGATTCATTGTCGTTACTTTATGTTCCAACAACACTTCCACCTATAATTTTGGTGCTATGTATATACAAAGAATGGTACATTGTTTTAAAATTATTTCACAGTGTACAACTATTTATCCTAAGGTAACACCAATGGTTTTCTGTATGTGTTTGAATGGTATGTAAAGATGAAGCTCCAACCAACATAAGTCTTCAACTGAAGGATCATCAGCTGCAAGCATATCACAGTAACAGGGAAAAACACAAACGGCCACCATGGTTTTTCTTTTCCTCCATTGGGATCCTCTCATTTGATTGTTAAAAGTCCATGCTCGTGCAACCTCGAAGAGGGGGAAAAATTCTAGATGCAACAAACACCTCATGTAGGCATCAAGGATGTTTCCGTGGTGTCCACGAGCGCATGCTTGAAAACTTGTTTACCAACAGAGAGGGAAATGAATGTGCAACTACACATTGAGAGAGGGAGTTTCTGAAGCATCTGGCACGTCTCTTGTGCACCAATGTCACGATCAACTATAAGTTCCATAAAGGAACTTACTACATGCATTATTTGTATGGATTTTGATGCTGACAATATTTTATATTATTAACAACATGTGGTGGTAACTATCTGCATTGTTCTCTACCTTTGATGCATATTTTATATATAATTTAAAACCTCAAGGTGTGACACAACAAGATGGAAGTCAACATTTCCTTGCCAGATTACGAGTATGTTTAGGTTATGTATCTTTACTCATGTAGTTTTGTGTGTTGGTATGTCTTTTCTCCTTTTTTGTCTATGAACAAACATAAATGCTCCTATAGTGGCCAATGATATTTATATTTAATTTAAAGAGTAAGACCTTTCTTTCAAAAACATGTGGCCTCAATACATTTGGTGTGTCATTGCACTTAATTGACAAATTAATTTGTATTATTTTGAATAGTTACATACAAGTATCCCATTTGTTTCTAATAAACAAGGGTCATCAAAGCTTGAGTGGTGTAACACATGGTTGTCATTTTCTATTCCCCTTGGATTCCATGCAATTACTATTTGGATGAAGAGATACATTGTTGCATTCAATTAAAGGGGATCATCCCAATCTAACATGTCCAATGCAAGTATATCTAAAAACCATATAAATACATGGATATGAGTGTAGCCTCAATGTTTCCATTCATATATGTGTTGTAAGTAACGAACATGATTTTTTTTAAAAATGTACAAATGCATTAGGACTAAGGGACACAACATTTTAGTGTTCACACCTATACCAATAGTCTTTACAATGAATTTTTTTAGAAAACTTCCTCGCTAAATATTGTGAATAGATTTTCCATGTAGGTAGATGTAATATGGAGATGCAAAATTAGGTTTTTCTTTCTCCAATGTTGGCCATTGGTGGGCATGGTTAAAGTTGATCATGACACCACTTTATATTGTAAATTTGACCATTTAGTTTTTGTTGAACTTAAAGTGAAGAACAATATAAGACAACCCAATTAGGTGATCATATATATGATTCCATACCTTTTCATGGACCATAATGATCTTGTGCACCTTAGGTTGGAGAGAAAATGCATCATTTTTTCAACAGTATGGTTTCCAGGCGATGTTGTTAGCTTTTGGTGAAACATAGAGAATGTTGTTGGTAAGTCATTGATAATGTTTTTTTTTTTAAATTATAGATATTACTTGACATCTCTGGCACATCATAAGGCTACAAATAAAATATCAAAAACATGGGGGGCTACCAAATCTATTACCATGGTATCTTAATAAATGCAAATCATACTCATGCATGTGAAACCATTTGATGGAACAATGAAACCCCTATTGGAAAAAAAGATAGAAAATCCATAGAAAACAAACCCTCGATGTTATATATTTGTTGATGGGAGATGAACCAATTTTTTCCCAATTAAATTTTTGTAGGGGACTATGGTGTGGGTCTTGTAAGTATTATGTAATTTATTCAACCTCTTTATATGCATGTGGGAGTTAGGACACAAAATATGATTTTATTGTTAATGACACTTAGTGGGGTACATATGGTTAGGTTTTACCTAAGTTTAATGACATCTAAGTCAAAAATAGTGGAATTAAAATAGCACAAGGAAGTGGATATGTTTATACTATCATTTGGTAGGGCATAGATTTATTCCAAGTGAAGGTGAATATCTTTGTAGTAAGGGTTGTGGTCGATCTTGAATAGAAATGCAGAAAAACATGTGATCTTCTAATGAAGCACTCAAAGGACTTTTTTGTAGATCCAACTCTGTGGATGACCAAAATTTCTAGGCCCCCAACTCAGCATGGTTGGTGGCTAACAATGGAGGAAATATCCTATGGGAGGCATATGGTGTGATCACTCAATTTGTATTACTCACCGCTTGATTGTGTCACTTGTAATATGGGTTTTACTCTTGTTATGAGAATTTCCTCTATTTTAGTAAGTTCAAATAATATTATAGGTTGCACTTCAAGGTCCATGTTATTCCAAGTTGAGAAGTGATGCCCATCCTTTTTAGAAATTCATCTATGATGAGCACTCCCTTCTGTGGACCCTCATTTGTATACCGAGTTATAAATCATTGCATGTAAAACAATTCAGTGTCAAGGAGAGTATGCCATTTCTTACACTTTTTTTAGGGGAGTCTTACAAATGATCAGAGGATGGTGCATGTTTTTGGTAATATCTTTCATGTTGATTCGAGGATGTGGCCTCAAACATGTTTGTGTTTTTGTGCTTGGCGCTAGTTGTATGACAACGAAATTCATTTATCGATATTTTTATTGAAATGGAGTGGATCCATTATATTTCTTTCACATTTACCCATTCCTATTTGACATGAAAGGAACAAAAAAAAATTAGGTGGTGTATAAAATAACATTAATACATACAAAACCTATTAGGATTGTTTAATTTTAAAAAATGAGATAAAAAAACTTACAACTTAATATGTGCAACACTAAATGAAAGTTGTAAACAAAATTCGAATGTAAGATTTTAAGTAGCAGTAAATATCATCCATACTGTTAGAATAAACTTCACAGTTTATGGGAAATAACACACATATTATTGTCCCCTAAAACATAGCCACACTATTACATGTAACGTAACTCCACAAAAACCCAACCTTTGATATTTGATCTACTTATTTGGTGAGACGGGAACATTGCTCTAACACATAGGTGTGGCTCACACCCACACATGTCCCCACAATTACAATATGGATTGACTTGATTTTATGACCATGTAATTAGGGAGGTGCCTATTATAGTTAAATGTGTGTTTAGGAGGTTATATTTTGATTAAGAGTGGGTATCACATAGCTAGGTTGATGTAGTGAATGTGTCTAGTGAAGGTGTATTATCCGATGAGTCCTCCTCGGTGCATGTGTCAATAATGGTACATCACATCTATTCTTTTTTATTGTAGACCTCCAATCTCATGGAGAGTGTGAAGTGGTACTTGGGGAAGAAAATTGACCTAACAATGAGCTAGAGTTTGTCGACCTTTGCCTCTAGAAGATTCAATCCTTCCATTATGATGCCCATGATTGATGTAATAATGTATTTAAAATCAATTGCATAATTTTTCCCAATGGCATCCTCTATTATGAAGTGCAATGCATATTTATATTCACATTTTGTGACATCCATATTACTTTTCTAACAATGCCAAGTAGAGTCCGCATTTAGAGATTTTTTTTATTACATTGGTGGTTGTTAACAACTATAATGCAAGGTGTAGACACAAAAACACGCACATACTACTATTCTACTAAACCGCCAAATATGTTGTCTTATGTATGGATCTTGAGCAAGAAAATTATTCATTGGTGACACACTTCATAGTTTGTCCATTTTCTTTAATTGTTTTTATCTCTCACATCTATCACTTTTGCACCCAGCTTTGGTCAAGTCACAGCGATCCATGTTTGTCAGTATTTTCACATTTGTTGTCAGTTGTCTCAGGACACTAGCACTCAGGACTGGACACTAGCGCCCAAACACTCCTGTCCAACCTAGGCGCTCCTGTCCTCTTTGTTTTTGTTCACATTTTTTACATTTTTGGTCATCATTTTCGGTTTTCTTACTCCTATCTTGAGGTCCTAGTCGACATGTCGTGTCACTAGTGTTGAAATTCAAGCAAGAGATCCATATATAAACACAACATACATACCATTATAAGGGCATGCAATTTTAGCAAGGGCTATCTATCTACATATTATCAAAGGGACTAAATTTTGGGCTTATTACTCTACATACACTGCATATGAAGGGGAAGTTTTTGAATTCCATTCTACACATTTGCAATATATCCAGTTACAACCCACTATCTTGGTGTCACTGGCGCGAGGGCAACTTAAGAGCACTATTACACACACAAGCACGTAGAACTACATGGATTCTGAGATGTAGTGCAACGCTCGGTGTAAGTTCACTTCATTGGGTGATAACTGAGGACAGTCTAACTCTCCATTTGCATATATTCTTTTTATGATTTGATGTAGTTTGGGGTTTTTGGAGGAAATTATTTGTGTTGTAGATTTACAGCTACCTCAGCAATCCAAATGTGACATTCAAGTGATCATTAGCGAGCAAGTGCGAAACCCTAGTGATACTAAAGAAATTAGGTTATGATCTTTTCTATAGACTACAACACCCCAGAGAGGTCTCTGGTGCCCTAGGCACCCTCACCCCTGCCCATGCACGGGTATCCCGACCAGTCTATAGGTTCCATAATTTATATCCAAAATTTCTAGCATTCTACCCAACCTTTTCATAAATTCTTCGAGTTTGGATACACTTTGAGATAAGAAAAAATTGGATAAGTGCCTTACCTTTCTCATTTGCTTACATATTCACATCTATAAAATTGTCAAAATCATTTGTATCTTATTGTATATCACTGTAGAAATTTCTAAAATTTGATTTTAATAAAATACCAAATTTTATTGAATCATAAGGATAACAAAAAGACAATGTGATTAAGTGGATTATCGTCACTTTAGAGGAAAATGTCTTTCACTAGTCCATAACTATATAAAAATTGATGCTTTGATATCCTTTATTTCAATACTGTCAACACTAATTGATGGAGATGTTAGTTTTGTACTGCTCGACTCAAACCAAGCTCGCAGTCCATGAACCTCAATTACACCAGAGTTAATGAAGAACTATGTGTGGGAGCCAATGCTTATGTTTATGCTCTTGTATGATGTCACCCTACCTTTTCTTATTGTGAGAATTGTTTTGACTTTTTGAAATATAAAATGAACAATCCACTAATGCTTGCTTTTCTTAATTTGTAACAACCATTCGAAGGTGAAACAAATGCAAGTGAGCTATGGGGGTATTAGATTATATTAGTTAATGTATAATGAACCATTAATTATCAACTAACTAATTTTATCCCTTATATTCATTTTCCATCCTTCTCACTCCCATACTTCTAATTACGAGGGGATTATGGATTACAGTTGCTTGTGATATGGCTAGAGGATATTTTTTGTTTTATTCTCTTAGAAATCTTGGATAGGAAAAAATTTCTTGCAGATAATTCAACATTTATTTCCATTAAGAGGTAGTGAGAATATTGATGTAAAAAATAAATTGTGTTTACCATATATTTAAAAATACATATATCTTGTTAAATTACACAAACAGGGAAGCAAGTTGAGTTTTGTCCTAACAATCAAGTCATTAAATTTGTGTATTCTAGAGTTTTAAGTATTGTTTATGAACAAAGAGGAGTGATCATGGACTCCCCATTTTCACCCATTACAACCAACTTATTCATGGATAAATTCTAATAAAAAAATGTATTGAATCCTTCCACCTCAAACCCAAATGGTGGTTATAGTATGTGGATGACAAGGGTGGTACTAGTATGTGGATGACAGTAAAAATTTTTGACCCCACAATTGAGGGAATCTAGCATCTTTTCTACATAACCTCGATCCAATATCAAAACTATATAGTTCACATGGGGGTTATAAGAGAACCAAAGACTTGTTATTCCTAGAAGTATTGACCACGAGAAATGTGGATGGATCACTCTCAAGAAAAATATATACAAACAAGACACAAAAATCTATATATTAGAGCATACTCACACCACCATCCATCACAACAAAATAGATTTGTTAACACTCTCTTTACTACATTAAGATTATGAGATGAGGGTCACATGAAGGTGAAAGAAACGCTTCTCACTAAAGTCTTAAAAAGGAATAACTATAATACATGAATAATTAAGAAGGCACTAAAAAAAACTTGAGGTAAGAGGGAGATGGATAATAATGAAGATAAATACATGAAATCCTTTCTACATACATATAAGGTACCTCGAATACGATATAGCTAGTTTGCTAAAAATAAAGGGGCGTAAAAACATGGTTTGAACCTTTCAACAACATCAAACACAAATCTGGAATCCCAAAGACCTCATTAACCTCAATCAAATATATCTCAATCTCATGCTCTTATTGGAGACTGTACATTAGATAAAATAGGTTCTTCTTTCCGAACAAGAATCAAAGAACATGATATAAATATTAAATGTGGCAGGGTCCAAAAGTCCACATTAATTGAACATGAGAGAAAAATTAAAAACTCCACATTTGAAACACTAATCTTTTGGCCATTGAAATACGCTTAAGAGATTGATAGAAATGATTGAAATACAAAACACCCTAAAACTCCAAATTTTAAAAGAGGGACAATGGATGGAAATCGAGTTAAACACGAAAACCTTTGTTACACAAATTGAGCAATCCTCAAACATCTTTTCCCCATAGAATGTGTTTCCTTTTGGTTTTCTTTATTACATGTCCACTGTTTTGAGTTTTTGTTTTTCTATTAGCTAATAATTTTACTAATTATTTAATTAACTACATAATTTTATAATTAATTAATTATTCAAAATTTAATATATTAATAGTTGGTCATTGATTGTGTACTCCAAAAATTGAGTAATTAAGATCTCAACTTGCCTAAGTAATTATTGGGTTTATCTAGAGAATAATGATTTTGGATATTAATAAGAGAAAAATAGATAATTGATTTTTGGGGTATTTTTACTCGTGTGTTTATAGTCATTACCTCAATGACCTTCATGAATAAAGATGTCAAAATATTTTTTCTCATCATGGTCATTCAAGTAATGATTATAAATACGAGTAAAAAACTCTCAAAAAATCATTTATCTAATTAAATTACTCGTGAAAGCCTTCAACTTAACATAAGAACAAATTGATTTATTCATTGAGCGGACTCTATAGAGAGTATTGGCATCTTTTCCTCTCTAAGAATAGAATTCATGCTCTAAAGATGAGTCCAATAGTGCAAATCAAAATGTTGGAATTGTGAAAATACATAAATACAATTATATCCAAAATATATATACTAAAAATTCACAATATTAACAACTCAAAATAAGGTGTTTCCTCTATATATCATTATTAGGTATACAGTTACCAAGTTTCACGATTCTTATAGATCTCTAGCGCTATTAAATTTACATGGCTAAGACTAGTAATCACACATGAACAGTGCGATGTGAATGTCGAAAGGGATGTAGTAGAAGAATTTTTTTTGGAAAAGGGAAGGAAAATAAGAAGCGTAGTTGTGTTGGTTAAGGTATTTGATTTGTCAATAATATAGAGGAAGAAAGAGTGTAATAGAAGTTAAAAACAATACGACGGGTGGTGGTGTATCGTGTGGCAATGTTAGGGAGGAGTAACTATTTATGGTAATTGTTTAAAGGAAATTACTTGAGATGTGATTGAAAAGAAGAGAAAAAAGTAATTGTCCTATTGATGTCATCTATCAAAATGCATTAAAGTCAAGGATTGCAATTAGATGGTGTTCAATTTGTCAAGTAAGACAAAGACATGAATAAAAATTTAGAAATAATGTGGTAATTAAAAACTACATGTCCCACACCTATATCATGGTTGGAATAGTTCTTACCAAAATAATACTTGTTATCTATGCTTGACATTACTCTTTTTATGTTACTTGCATTGTTCAAGTGAGTGCAAGTTGTGATTAAAGAGTCAAAAGAGAAAATGTGGGAAATTCAATAGGTTATTCATTCGAAACCCAACCACAATGCTTGCTCCTTGGTTTCCCCCTTTCAATTTTAAGGTTGAGTAAATGTAGGAAAGTAAGAAATGTGCAAACAACCATCTGTGAATAAAACTTATGATTCTTGTCCCCAGTTGACAAGCATATGTGAAAACATAGTATCACACGTTCAAGAGCCTCCTTCATAATGCAACTATACATGTACTGGAGTTAGTTAGAATTCAAAGTTCCATAGCAAACATTTTCAGAATTAGCAGTGATATCTACAACAATCGATATTCCATGTGGTGTCATCCATCTATGAACATCAATTTAAAGGATCACAAATGGGTGGGCTTCAATTTGTTAGAAAAGACAAAGACATGAATGGAAAGTTAGAGAAAATGTTGGAATTAAATACGCGCATGTCCGACACCATGGGTGAAATTGTTCTTTCTAAGATAAATTTTATTATATATAGACCAGGATAACGACAAGGTTTTTTTCAACAACATTTCTAGCGAGGTCATAAAAATATACTAGCTTCAATGACACAATAACAATAGTCATGATCATACCTGGGGGGAATTTGACAGAATGAGTTCTCTTTATCCCTTGGTAATTAAGGCCAATAAATATGTGTAAGCTCCATATTGGATAAAAAAGATCTTGTTTATAAAAAAATTAATGTTTACTTTTGTATATATGTGAATTTAGGAATTGTTTTTTTAAAAAGGATAAGATATGTGAAGAAATAAATATAAGGGGAATTATATTTTTTGTGTCCTGATACATTTTAGAGATAGGGATATGTTGAGCTGATTCATCATCACAAGTCAAGTCATTGTAGTTGTTGAATTTGATAACCACAAAACAAAGCGCTGATCATGTGGTTTTGTGTCATCTTTATAGACCATTATGTTATGCCATTCTCCATGCTCTCTTCAGAAATAATAGGTATCATTTCTAAGAGTTTTCCTTGTGGATTTGTAGTTAATACTTTATCCTTAACATTCCAAGTTCTTGACATTGGATAAATTTTAATTACAGTCATACGTATCTATATTACGAAATGTTTTCATGGTGACTACTCTTGCATCGAATTAACCACAGTTGCTTCCACTCTTGTCACGATTACTCTGCCAACTTGTTCGACAAATATACAAAAACACTAATCATTCTTTAAGTGAAATTTATTGGTGTATTGCATGGGGAGGTGGGTTGGTTAGTCACATTGCAAAGTTTCCATCATCATAGCTTGTAGATAGGGAGCTTGCATATGTTTGACATCCAAACTCTACATGTGTTAGATATAGAAATTATATCTTAAGTGTTCCTTTTATCATCGATTTCATGCACATTTTTTAGTTGTGTTAATATTTAGCGATTAAGGTAGAAATTATGGTTTCCCATTCAGTTGATTAGTTTGAAAATTATAATTTAGTTTATTTATCATGGTAATTTATATTAATGGTGCAAGCCTTCATAGATCATTTGTTTCCTAGTCCATTGTTGAGGCATGATGCAAAAAATATATGCTACAGTTCCTTCTATTATTAATTTCATGGACATTTTAATTAGATTTTTAGTGATAAAGGTAGAAAATATAGTTTAGGTATGATGTGAACACTAACAATAAAATAATGCTTATCAAACCACATACAAGGATGTGAAAATAATAAAGAGGATATGTGTAGGACCAATATAATTATCAGTACGAAGGATGCACTACAAACACAACTTTTTAATATGTAGTTAAAGTTTGATGTAAATGCTAACAGTAAAAATAATGTTTACTAAGCCACATGCATGGATGTGAATAGAATACACATCAATGACCAAATAGATATGTGCAGTTGAGATCTCTGCCACCTATCAACTTTAGCCACCTTTACTCTAGTTTGGAAACTTTATGTAATTAGATTAAAAGCCTTGTTTACACAATTATAAGATACTTTAATATAATAATAATTTAAACAACTCAACCAAGGGCCAAGAAATCCCCATAATAGTTCAATCATACTTTAATCGTAGTTAACAATCTCGAGTTGAATTTTCCTTTTCACACAGAGATTCGATGGTTGTTTACAATTTTTTCATGATGTTAAGTGTAAAAACACCTGCAAATTTTCAAATAACACTCACATGTTACTTGAATATTTAAAATATGATCACCATAGTGTATATATATATATATATATATATATATATATATATATATATTTATATACATAACTAAATAAACTCATATTTTAAATATATATTAATGTTTTGAGTAAACACATAATAATCTTATACATATTATTAGTGTATAAATAACACTAATTCAAAACATAAGAACTCAAATATAACCTAAAAGGACACAAAATTGGTTTTGCTTCGGCACTGATGAGAATCGAATCCTATCTCTTCAACATTTGGAAAAATTGAATGCTCGTCAACAATAAATACACAAGAAATAAACAATCCCAAAGATTCATACTTGCACATTCCAATTTACTTGAAAATTACATCTGCATAGTAGAAAAGCAATTGAATTACCCCAATATTTCGTCCTAGAGAGGGCCTTTGTGTGCGGTTTCAAGAAACTTGGAATCCATCTATGATCAAATCTTCAACAACAAAAGGGTCTCCTATCTCGGCTAACATGTCTATTCCTGATGCCAAATTTTATATCCCCTTTGTTGATAGCCTCGTCATTATCATAAAGATCCCTCACAACACCATTAATTCCAACAGATTGCGGCTTGTTCATAATTCTTGGACATCAATATCATCCACTTTAGTGGCCCAATTTAGCAAAAACAAAATAAAAAGAAATATGAATGCACCATCAAATTCATTCCATTTTTTCCAATCCTTCTCCTTTGTTTCTTTTCGTCCCATCGTCTCTTCTCTTTTCTATTTACTCTCTGTCCCTGTCATCTGTCTTGCCTACTCATGGATTGTTATTAATTTTTTATATTCACTTCAGCTGATGTGCCTCATTGTGAGTGTGTTTCAAGTTTCAACATGACCACGTGTATTGGGATCGGGAGGAGATAACTCAACTTTAGACTTGGTGATTCGTTACAACTAAATAAGGAATTGATTGGTCACTTAAGTTATGTGTTTGACATTTAAACACATGTTGATTAATTTTGTTGCATGCATCAAATTTCCATTTGATCTGTTTGAGATATTTTACTTGATTCACTTGAACTCCTATTTGAACTCTACTTCTCACACTTTGTTGTACCTAAAAGAATATAAAATAAAGAGATTTAAGGCTCAAAACGATGGTAGGGAGTAGTAGATCTATTGAGGAATTAGAGAATAACGAGTAGAGGATCTACATAGGTTGCTTTGTATGAAAATGTAATGTTCATGCTAAATTAATAAGAATATGAGTTCTATTCAGTAACTGTTGATGCGCAATCACAACATCCCTGATTGTTTGCACTTTGGAAGATTGAGACTGTCAGTGTGATTACATAACATGGAGCTTTTCCAAAAGTGTGGGACTTTACAATTGGGAAAGCTCTCTAGATGAAAGCCGATTCCTATTCATCTATTCTGATGCACACATTCGAATTATAAAGGATAAACCTTAAACTCTAATCTAACTTGCCAAGGAGACATGGTTAAAAAGATTACAGGAAATTAAACCTAAACTAACAGAGGTGGTGCACCAAAGGAATGTTGAATAACTTGTCTTGCATGGAAATGAATGTGAAGCAAGACTGAAGAGGATGAACACCAACACAGATCAGTTTTTTATCACCAATTCACTCACAATTAAAGACAGACCATCAAATATGCAACACAATAACCATGCACAGATAACCAATATTGCAATGAGATATCAGATGAAAGCAATGAGCATAAGAGAGGGTTGAAACTCATCCACAGACTAATATTATTACTCCACAGATTTGATACAGTGTATTACAATGGCCCAAGAGGCACAAAATTTCAGTACAGCTTGAATGAGAGGTTTTAACTCCACAAATTCACTTGCTAGATAAGAGAAGAAGTGAGGGTGCAAAGCAAAATTATCCAACATTAGAACAATGAATGAGAGAATGGAGAGAGGGAATAAAATTGAAATCTTGCTTCAAACACCCTCAAATGCATTGAATTCACTTGCAACAATGATGGGTGCCACTGCAAAACTGATACCTCCATGTAATATGCCTTGTTGGGAAAGAAAGGAAGCCCATACCTCATCATTTGGGTAGGTGAGAAATATGGAAACACCCTTTAAAATGGCGGACTGTATTTCTTAATTTTTAATAACTTAGTCTCACTTAAATCAAGATAACTAGTCATAGTTGTGTATAAGAGACTGATAGCTTTCCAACAAGTCCTTTCTTGTGCAAATCCGAGCTCCTAGTCAAAATTTATGGCCATATGAAGATTGAGATGCCATATTGCATTAACTGTGGGTGGTTGGCTCTATTTTTTCAGACTCTGAAATGCCTTGCAACCTCCGAAATCTGAAAATTCAGACTTTTAGAATTTGGGACTTCAGACATTGATGCTTTGGAAGTCATTGGCACTGTTCACTGGAAAATCAGCTTGAAAGTTCCAAAACTCCGAAACCTAAACCTCCAAAACTCTAAAGTCCAAAATTCAGACTTCGGGTTGTAGATCTTGTGCCTTTCAGACTTCGGGCCGCTGTAACCTTGAAACAAACCTCCAAACCTGGGACCTCCGAAATTCTGAAATCAGAACCTCCGAAAGTCTAAAAACTCCCTCTGCGTTGACCTCGAAGTCAAGTTTGACCCCGAAACCCAAACCCTTTTGGACTTCGACATTTTGGGCTTTGGTTCACATTTTTACATTTTTCTTCACGAAGACCCCAAACCTCCGAAGTCTGAAATTTAGAATTCAGAGTTTAGACTCTGAAATTCCAATCCATGGCACCATTGATTCTAAAAGGGGAGTTGACTCCGAAAATGCCGAACCCTTTCAGACTTCAGGATTTTAGGTTTTCAGGCCTTTTCCCTTGTTTTTTCCCCTGCTTGGCCTCCGAAATGTAAAACCTCTGAAGTTTGAAAACTTCAGACTCTGAAGTCCTTATTTTTTCTTAGCTCGAGTTTGGGCCTAGGTTCTATCTTCATCGATTCCACCATGGTCGAGTTGAATCGACCTTTGCCAACTTTATTCAACTTAGCTCATTATGTGATCTTCATGTCGACCTCACATTGCCATTGTCGAGCCCACTTGCAACATGCTTGGCCAATCTCGAAACGTAAGCTCCTATGAATGAATCCATCCCTCCATTTTCTCTATGTGTAAGGTCATGTTTGTCCAATTTCTCCTGAGGGGGAAAAATGGATAAAAATAACTTTTAGGAACAAGCCTTATGAGGGATTAATACCCAAGGAAGGGCCCACTTGTGGTTTGCTAACCCCCTCCATAGTTTTTTGCTTTGTTTTGTTGCATGGATAGATTAGCAAGTAATTCATTCCTTTACATGTATTCTGAATTCACAAGCTCTGTTTTAGTTATAGTATTTGAAATCCATTTACTTTCAGTCTGAGTTTAGTTGTTTTCAAGCATTGTAATTTCAAGATTTGTTATTTTAAGCATTGTAGTGACAACAATCAATTTCCTTACCTCTAAACACTTTGTAACTATGCATACAACACTAACATTATTGAAAGTTTACGTCCCTTGGTTTGATGATTAAATGATTGTAGATTAATGAATAACATATTAATTACTACAAGTTAATTTGCACCATCATTTTTTACCGTTTTTGGGGATACTGCCAAGTTATAAGGTTTTTGAGAGGTTTTTCATTTCTTAAAAGTAGTTTAGGTTTTAGGAAATTCACCTCTAATCAAACCCCGACTACTTTTTCATTGATTGAGTTGAGCTAGTTGATGCATACACCATCCAAGGGATGCCCATGGTATATTTTTACCCAACCCACAAGTAGCACAAATCTCTTCATATAATTCTAAGGATTCTAAAGAAGATATACTTTCCTCTGTACAAGGTTTGTTGTTTGAAGATCCCTTTCCAAGTGAAAGTTCAGAAGCTACTCCTGAGAAGCCACACATGGTAGAAGAAGTAAACCAAAATGTTGAAAATGGGGCAACTACCTTTGAGTTTCCCATTTCTAACAATGATGAGGTTGTTGCTATGAAGAATATTTATCCCTCTTCTTGCCTAACTTTCATGGATCCATGACTGAAGACCCAAACACCTTTTTGTTTGAGTTTGACGTTTTATGCAGGAGCTATGATTATACCATTAATGCACATAAACTGAAACTATTTCCTGCTACACTCAAGGATGCAACCTTGAGATGGTTCATGGGTTTAGGAAGATATGCCATTACCACCTGGGCATAGATGAAGGAGAATTTTCTCATTAAGTACTAGGACTATTGCAGACTGAGTAGTAGAGAAGGTGATGAAATATACAAGATGACACAGAAGGAGGATGAACCATTGGAAGACTATCTAGAAAGATTCATGTTCTACGTTCAAGAAGACAAGGCACACAAGATTACCTCCTGAATATCTCAAATTACTCTTTTTGAAGGGACTCAGTGAGGAGGACATAGATGCTCTAGATCTGATAGGAGCTAGAGACATTTCAAAAGCTACCTTTGAGGAGATTTGTGAAGCCTGCAAGAATTATACAAAGCCACCATGAAGAGAATAAGACATGTAAGATTAAGATGTGGATCAACTGCCAAAAAAAATTGGGGACATATTCAAGTCAAAGATTGTCAACATGTTCAAGAACATGAAGTAGGAGATTGTCAATGACATGGCCACTCAATTAGATGCTCTGCATGCTAAGAAGAAAAGAGAATATGTAGAGGTAATACACTCACCAAGTTCTACCATGCATGTAAAAGGAAGAAATTTGACTACAGATGCAGAGGATTGGCTAGCATTGCACAAAGAAATGGAGGCTTCACCTGAATTCAAGATGTTGGAGACAAAGGATGGGTAAGTTTTCTATGTTGTCTCAAAGAAAATTGTGGCCACCAAGACAAGGAGGTATGTCACAAGACCCTATGCCATCATTTCATAATTGGGCTAGTAATCAATATATGTAACCCCCACCTTGGGATAATCCGCAGTAAGGTTAGGATCCATACCCTAGACAATACTAACAATAATGACAACCTCAATTTGCAAGCCAACAACAATGGAAACAACCCCCTCAATCATGACAACAACCTTGGAGAGGAGGTCAGCAATGGAATAACCCACCTCCTAATTACCAACAATCTTACCAGCAACCTCCTTATCTGCAATAACAAGCTCTAATGCCAAATCCCAACTTGGATCTCATCCAAAAGAAACTCAGCTACTAGCTCAACCAACGCTTAACCCCAACAATAAAGTTGCTCATCCAGCCTATTCCACTGAACCAGCTCAATACCCTACCTATTGTGTTGATGTTAATAACATTCATCTCCACTCAGGAAGAAAACTTCCTCCACCAAGTGGACCCACCATTACAGAGATTGCAGATGAACCACAATTATTACAGACTGATCCACAACAAAGTGAAAACATGCTACAAGATGATACACAACAACCTAAACAGAGTTCCAGCAAGGGTAAAGTGCAAGCTAATGAACCACCATTTCCAGAGAGATTACAAGAAAATAAGACTGACCTCAAATCAGAATTTGATTATGATTTTTTCAATCAACTAAAGGATATTTGTGTTAAAATAATGCTTATTCAAGCCATTAAGGATGCCCATCTAGAACAAGGTTGGTTAAGGATCTATGCATTAAAAAAAAGGCAGAAAGAGAAAGGGTCCTTCATCCACTGTGTAATTTATTGGACAACTGGCTAATATCATGCTTGGGAATTCAGTTTTGCCAAAGTATATAGATCCATGCAGTCCTTTGGTAAATGTTACAATTAATGGCACAACAATAAAGAACACTCTGATTGACTTGGGGGCACCATTAAAGTCATGACAAAGAAAATTATGGATGATCTGAAATTAGAAGGACTAAGGCCAACAACTACAGTCTTACAACTTGCTGATAGATCAACAAGTGAGACCTGAAGGAGTACTTGAAGACATAGTTGTGGTGGTAGACTCTTAGGAATACCTTGCTGACTTTATTGTTATTTCAACCAAAAGCAAGTCTAAGAGGATATCCTATCATCCCTAGGAAGGACATGGTTGGCCACTGCTGATGCATTCATAGGTTGTAGGTCTAACAACATGATTATTTCTAATGAAGTGGTACTAAAAATTTGATGCTCTATCTTCTTTCCCAATCGTTGAATGAAGAAGATCAAACCATTTGGGTAGAAGAACCAGAAGTAGATCAAAACTCTGTGCAACAACTCATGATGCTGGAGAATTCTTGTATAATTTAAGGACAAAAGGAAGATGCCATTCTCTCCAATGTCTTGTAGAATAACTATGGAAGAAACATGAAGAAGTGGATGACAAATTAAGGTGTTTAACTTTCCCCTTGAACCAAGTTCTACCACAACAAAGCACCATGGATATTCCAGGTAAGAGTTGTATTCTCCATCAAACTTCTTCCCTATGATTGCATATTGAATTCTGTAAGCAGCAATGTATATTCAATGATTGATCTCTCCAAGTAAGTGGAAATAACTCCAGGAAGGCCACTTAATGTAAACAAGAATGCTAAACATGCAACAAGAGCAATTGTTGATTGCTCTTCTGCAAAAACATAAAGCAACATTTGCATGAAATTATGGTGACATGCATGGCATTCATCCTAAACTGTGCACTTATAAGATTTATATCAAAGACAATTGTAAACCAATTAGGCAACCACAAAGAAGAATGAACCCAACAGTGAGAGAAATTGTAAAAGGAGAATTGAAGAAGTTATTGGATGTTGGATTTATATATCCAATTTCAGACAGTCAATGGGTGTCACCCCTTGTTCATTATACCAAAGAAGAATGGAAAATGGAGGATATGTGTAGATTATAGAGAGTTGAATGCAAAACAAAGAAGGATCATTTTCCACTTCCTCTTCATTGATCAGGTACTTGACACTTTGGTTGGTAAGAAATATTTTTCTTTTCTTGATGGATATAGTGGCTATAATCAAATTTAGATTGCACCAGAGGATCAAGAAAAAACTACCTTCACATGCCCATGGGGAACATTTACATATTTTTTCTTCCATTTGGCTTGTGTAATGCACCTGCTACATTCCAGAGGGCAGTCTTGAGCATATTTTCAGATCTAACAAATGATTGCATGGAGGTATACATGGATGATTTTACAGTACATGGAAACACTTTTGAATAATCCATGAAGAACCCGAACAAAGTTTTGAAGAGATGCAAGGAGCACAATTTATCATTAAGCAATGAAAAATGTTACATGATGATGTCTGAAGGTATAGTTTTGGGACACTATCTTTCTTCTGATGGAATTCAAGTTGATCCAGCCAAGATATATGTTATTATAAATCTGCCAACACCAAGGAAGTAAAATGATGTTAGGAGCTTCCTAGTTCATGCTGGTTATTAGAGAAGATTCATACAAGATTTCAGCAAGATAGCAACGCCATTGTTTGTATTATTGGTAAAGGATGTTGCTTTTGAGTGGACTGAAAAATGTGAGACTGCATTCCAAAATTTGAAGCAAATGTTAACTACTACTCAGTATTAAGAGGACATGATTGGAATATGCCATTCCACATTCATATTGATGCATCAGACCATGTCATTGGAGCTGTCTTAGGACAAAAGGATGGAGTTTTGAATTATGAAATTTATTATGTTAGCAAGAACTTGCAGCATGCTGAACTCAACTACACAGTAACAAAGAAGGAGTTCTTAGCAGTTGTGTATGCTATCAATAAATTCAGGCACTACATCACAAGTTATCCAGTGTTCATTCACACTGACCATGCAACAATTAAATATTTGATCAACAAACCAGTTGTCAACAACAAGATTATCAAATGGTTGTCTCCTTCTACAAGAGTTTGATGTCACAATATTGGATAATCCTAGAAAGGACAATGTGGTAACATATTTTCTTTCAAGAATGGAGACTAATGATGAAGAACATGTAGTTGATGACTCTTTTCCTAATGAGAATTTATTTTCTATCTCCATAAAAACACCTTGGTATGCAGACATAGCTAACTATCTAGTTTCAGGTAAAACACCTCCACACTACTTATACTCTGAAAATAAATATATAGTTGAAAAGAGTGTACATTTTTCTTAGATAGACTAGATTTATATTTCATATAGGTAAAGATCAAATCATGAGAAGATGCATTAGATGATGAGGAAATATATGATGTTCTTAGAGCCTGCCACAATGAACCTTGTGGAGGACATTTTTATGCAAAAAGAACAACATAGAAAGTATTAACAACTGGTCATTATTGCCAATATTGCATAAATATGCAACACTATACACCAAAAGGTGTGATAAGTGTCAAAGAATGGGTAAGCCTACCAGATCAGATGAGATGCCATTTCAGCCTCAGTTGGTCTTACAACCTTTTAACAAATGGGTTTGGACTTCATTGGCCCTATAGATCCTAAATCTCAGTAAAAGGAATACATATTGGTATGCACAAATTATCTAACCAAGTGGAAAAAGGTGAAGGCATTACCAAGTCAAAAAAGTGAGAAAGTAGCCAAGTTTCTCTATGATCATATCTTCACCAGATATGGAGTTCTAAGGGAGATTGTCACTGATCAAGGTACACACTTTACTGCTGAAGTAATTTTTGATCTAGCTAAAGAGTATGAAATCAGGCATAGGAAGTCTACACCATACCATCCCCAATCTAATGGCTAGGTAGAGGTGACAAATAGGGAGATAGAAGATATCTTGACAAAACCATTGCACTTCACAAAAAAGATTGGGTAGACTGACTTATAGAGGTAGTATACATTCAACACAAATGGAAGACAACAAATGGCTTCACACCATTTGAAATTTTGTATGGTAGATTATTGTTCTCCCTATTGAATTTGAGCACAAAACACTAAGGACTGCACTTGAGCTAGGCATAGATTTATCTGAAGCTCAAAGGCAAAGGATTCTCCAACTCAATGAGTTGGATGAAATGAGAAGACAGGTTGTGCATAATAAAGAGGTAGTGTAGAAGCAAAGGATCAAATGGCATGACAGGTCATCAAGACAAGACAATTTCAAGAAGGTGACTGGGCACTCTTATTTGACTCCAAGTATAAGGACCATATGGGAAAATTCAGGACAAGATGGTTAGGTCCCTATGAGATTGAGAAAATATTTCCCAATGGAGCTGTAAAACTCACCACCATAGATCCTGTGAGGTTCAAACTATTGGTGAATGGCCATAGGTTGAGGTTGTATAAGAAACCAACTGACATAAGTACCTTCATGCAGTAGTTCAGAGGAGGAAAAAACAGGATGGAAATAAGGACATCAGAGACAAAATCAAGAAGTTGATCCTGTTGGTTCATCTTCTGAGATTTCAGAGGATTGAGAAATTTCAGTGGCCTTGGTATATTCAGCTTGTTGGATACTCCAAGGATAAATAAAAGTGTTGTGATCAACCCTCTTAGTGATCAACAACACTCTACTAACATTTTATTTTCTTAGAGTTTCTATTTTGCAGGGTTTGATGTTAGATGATTGCAAGAGTGCATGATATCCATCAGAAGGAGATGATGCAATGACTGAATGTTCCACTTGTAGTATCATGCAACAACCCCTATTTTGTTTTCTCATTTGATGAGCTCATGATTGCATGAAGAAAATCAAATATATTTTCATGTGTGAGAGATGAATTAAAGAAGTAGTACCCCAACATATTGGTATTCCCTCTTCGGAGTTCCATTTGGTTCTAGTAAGGAGTCAGCCAAAATAAAGTCCAACACATGCATGCAACATCATAAGCAATATCCACAACATAATAACAAGATTACATGCAACAAAGCACAAAAAAAAAATCATGCACAATAATCATTCCAAACCAAAATCGAGATAAGTGCACTTAATTACCACTTTATTAAAGTATAATTAGAATAACTATTATTAATTTGTATTTATGCCAAGTTATCATGTATTAAATGCATTTAAAATACCATCGTCCTTTCATGCCATGATGTGTCCATACATGTCATCCCTTACCATTATATCATTTTACCTTGTACATGCTTCATGCATCCACATCAATTGATTACCTCTCCCATAACCGTGCTGCATGTGCTTTCGGTCTCAAATTTTAAAAAAATACTCCAAACAATCCCACAGAACTCAATTTCGCATCACTTATTCAACAAAACTGTGTGATTGCAGTGAGAGATCTGAGCAAGCTGCATATCAAAAATGGGAGGAGATTTAATTCACCATGAGCCCACAAAGCACTCTCAGCTTCTCAGCAACCCTCAAATTTCACAGTATTTTCAAGATAATGGGTGGCTTGACTACATAAATTGATTCCATGGTTTTAATGAGTCGATGGTTGAAGAGTTTGCAAATACATTCAGAGATGGAGAAGCTAAGGTAAAGGGTTTAACAATAAAAATTGGTGATGATATTTTGGTAGAGGTAATTAGACTTCCTGCACATGGTGAACCATTCCCAGAAAAAGAAAATCCGGAGGCATCCAGAAGGGAATTTACTGATGAAGATGATGTATTCGTTAATGATAGACAAGGTACACACATAACTTCTCTCAAACCTTTTTGGTCTGAAGTTTCAAATTATGTTATTAAGTACTTCACCTGTGAGGGAAGATACTCTAGGCTAAACACAATTCACTTTAAATTACTCAATCATTTGAAGAACAATAGACAAGTGAACGTGCCCAAATTTTTACATGAGATATTGAATAATATGTGTAGAGAGGCACAAAGGGGAAGGTCTACACTCTCACACCACTACCTCATAACTCTGATAATTAAACACAACCTACAGAGGGAATACCCTGAGATAAAGTGGGAGGATTTTTCAAGAGTTAAGAGTATTGATGAATTGTTGAGAAATAAGAAGAAAAGAAGAAGAAGTACTGGAAGCTCTTCCACACCTTCAGTTGAGCCTACAACATCCACTTCCCAGCCTGGAGAACCCCTTGTTTCTGAAAATTTACCATATTCTGAACCAAACCCTGAACCAATTTCTCCTGAAAGAATATTTATTGTTGAAACCCTCCTAGAAATATCTACTCCTTGAATCATCTACCTCCAAGGGAAAAATAAAATCTTCCAAGTCAAATCCTACACCACAGAGGCACTCTCATAGGCTAAAGACCAAAAGACCAAAAACCTCCAAGCCAACCAAGTCCCAGACCATATCACTTGATAGTGATGTGGAAGTTGCAGAGGAAAACATTGAGTCCACACCAATGGAAATAATGCATGAAGGTACTGATGATGTGGTTCATGAACAAAAATTCCCTGAGCAGCCCATGGAGGGTCATGTAGAGAGAGAGAGAGAGGAAGAAAAGGTTGAAGGAGAAATTACATAGGAGTACCCTGAGGAATGCATGGAGGAGCATGCAACAATAATTTCTATTGATGAAGTAGTTTGTGAAATGAAAAGAACATGAGGAGAAAATGGGAGAAGAAATTGGAAAAAATGTTAACCAAATAGTTCATGTATCAGAAGGTAATGAGGAAGGAACAAATCAAGATATTGGTGAACAAATTACACATGTTGAGAATGTCATTGAGAACCTGGTCTATGGAATTGAGGAAGGGAAGATGTTCTATCACGTAGTTGAGCATGTACCAAAACATACCCCTATAGTTGCACCACCATTTTTACCACATGCTAGCATGCAACCAAAAATTGTCATCAAGGAAGTTATAGAAGAGCTTGTTAAACTGGTTTGTAGAGAAATGAAACACAAACAACTATGCTCGATTACTGGGTGAATCAATTTGAAACCTATGTAAATAGGTTAAAAGAAAAGTATGAAAGAGAAAAATAAGAACTCATTTTCCAACACAAGAAAGAACTTGAGGAAAAAGATAAAGAGATTTAAAGGCTAAAGAAAAAATAGGAAGAGACACTTAAGGTGGCCCATGAAATATTCAGATACAGAGCCTCCTTCCAATGTCTATGCCATTTTCTTAAAAGAAAATATGTTACAGCTCAATCTTACCTATATCAACTCTGATATTCCATTTGACATCAGTGGATCAAGGAACTTCTTTAGGTTGTATCTAAATATCCCTCATGAAACTCAACTTCTACTTTGTGAACTCTACATGTATAATTATGCTCTTGAATATGATAGGGACTAGATTCCAGTCCTATATGTTGGATATGTTCCAGTTAAAGCAATTTGTTCCTATTTTCATAATGAGTTGGATCGAGAAAGGAAAATGGAGGACTACAGCATTTGGAGAAAGTACAACCACTCATGGTTAGGGTTGAAGCTAATAACACCAAGGAAATTATGGAGCAATATGGAAAGTATATGGAAAAGAAGGAAATCAGAAAGAGGGTATGGAAAATGAGGAAAGCATAGCTCATGAGGAGGTTAGGGACATGATTAAAAATAATGGAATTCAGATAGTTCAAGCCTACAAAATGCACTGGAATGAAATGACTCCAGAGATGAAATAGAAGGAAATGCATTCATACCCTAACATAATACCAACTCTAAGGAGAGTGAATGCATACATTCACATTTCCACTAGTTGTGTAGAAAAATGGTTCCCAGTTGCTTATCATCCCCCAATCTTCCACTTTCTGATACCACATTGGTCAGGTGATCTACCATTGAATGAAATATCACAGGACAGAGTCATGAACACGCTCAGGATGAATGGAGGTTACTTCTTCACCAAACCAATAGGGATGGATAGACCAATGGACTTTAGACGAGTATGCAACACCATACAGGAAGAGCCAAAGGAATATGAATGAGGACATTCAAAATATTAAGCCTGGGGGTGTGATGAGTTGATTAAATTCCTTTTATGAACAACTCATCCTTTGTACTTTTGTTAAGCCATTGAGGCTATGCCCCTTGTATCTCCATGTCTTACTGCTGAACATTACCACTATAACTTGAACTTATGGACATTAATACTAATTAATATAGTTATTGTTAGTTAACTTTATTTTGTGGTATTTTGAGTATGCATTTATTCTCTTGATTGCAATAAGTTTTGAATGATGCTTTGTGTGATGCTACTCTTGTTTGCAAGCAACTTGTTATATGCAGCAACCTATATGCAACAAAGGACCCAATCGCAATAACGTATGTAGCCAAAGGGAATCACCTACAAGCCAAAGGACCTATCTGTAACAACCTGTCTATAGCCAAAGAAGATCACCTACAACAAAGGATCCATGATTGTGTAAATCTCTTGGAACATGAAGGACAACACTCCAAGTCTACACGTGTCGTGGAAGAGGCAGTTACAAAATGAAACATGAAACTGGAGATAACTCAACTTTAGACCTGGTGATTTGTTGTAACTAAATAAGGAACATTGATTGATCAGTCACTTAAGTTATGTGTTTGACATTTAAACACCTGTTGATTAATTTTTTTACATGCATCAGAATATCCAGATGATCTGTTTGAGATATTTTACTTGATTCATTTGAACTCCTATTCAAACTCTTCTTCTCACACTTTTTGTACCTAAAAGAATATAAAGAAAGAGATTGAAGGCTAGAAATGGTAGTAGTGAGTAGTAGATCTATTAGAGAATTAGAGAATAATGAGTAGAGGATCTATATAGGTTTCTTTGTATGTAAATGTAATGTTCATGCCAAATTAATAAGAATATGAGTTCTATTCAGTAACTTTTAGGTACAAGCCTTAGGAGGGATTAACACCCAAGGCAGGGCCCACTTGTGGTTTGCTAACCCCCTCCATAGTTTGTTGCTTTGTTTTTTTGCATGGATAGATTAGCAAGTAATTCATTCCTTTACCTGTATTCTGAATTCACAAGCTCTGTTTTAGTTATAGTATTTGAAATCCATTTACTTTTAGTCTGAGTTTATTTGTTTTCAAGCATTGTTCTTTCAATCTTTGTTATTTTAAGCATTGTAGTGACAACAATAAATTTCCTTACCTCCTAAACACTTTGTAACTGTGCATACAACACTGAAATTATTGAAAGTTTACATCCCTTGGTTTGATAATTAAATGACTTTAGATTAATGAATAACATAGTAATTGATGCAAGTTAATTTACACATATGGCCCCTACAATTATCACATGCGTAGGAAAAAGACCACCCCAAAACTGTTCCACATCCAAACCAAAACAAGGGAAAACCAAAACCAAGTCGAAAAATAAAAATCTAAGGGCACATATTTGTTAGGGGAAATAAATCATTTTATTTAGAAAAAACAATTTTACATCCACATACACAAATCTTCCTCTAAAAGTTGATGTTGTTGTTTAAATTGAAGTTGAACGCTAATAGTTTGAATCGCGAAAAATTGTATTGAAACCCTTAAGACGACTTATTACTCCTGATGATTTTATCCAATTCAAAATTAATAATGACAATGATAATGTTAATGATAGTGACATTAATGACGAAGATGTTAGCATTTTAAAGGCACATTTTATCAGAGAGGCGGAGGAGGATTTCGCTGAGCTGGAAAGAGTCCCCGACCCTTTACATGATAGTTTCTTTGTAAAAGTCGTCAAATGATTCATTGCTCACTTGGATGATAGCGATTTATTTGATCGATGTCCTTGTAAAGATCATAGCCATAGCCATGTATTTTCATAGTGCATGTCAGAGAGATGTTGGGATTTCTAACTAAGACAACGCCTTTTAGCGTAATTAATTAAATAATATTAAAATTAAGTTGATAATATATTTAATAAACAAAACATTATTTGAAAAACACACAAATAACTTTGTGTCTCAGGGGCAAATGTCCCTAACAATAATATTGCTAGAAATTTTATTGTAACGATTCCTATATAATTAGTAGTATTTTTCACTCGTTTGATTATGCTCTTGGTTTTTGGGGTCATTTGTTTTCGTTGAGATCGAGCTTGAAGTGTTTGAGGATATCCGCGAGTCATCACAAGTGACGTTACACGTCATAGTTTGCGGTATTGATTTTCTCCTCCCACTACCAATGGACTGCATCTTTTTTCCCTCGTGATTCAAATTGAAACACTTTTATGTATTCTTATGTTTGTTCGGTTGCACAGTTAAATTTTCGATACAATTTACATATTGCATCATCACTAAGCATACACATTCATTTACTACTTTCTCCCTTCCTTCTGCCATTAAGGGAAATAACTATAAATATGTCTAAAAAGTGGTCTTTTAACTTTGAGACAAAATAATCGAGGCTTCGTTATGATAGTTTCTTTGGATTTAGAAGGGCCTTTGGCCAGAAGAAGCAATACATGGATGGGATAAGACAATCCCTTATTGCGTTCTTTCAACATTCGAAGAAATAACGGTGTGGAGAACGACGAGGAGGCTCTCAAATGGGCTACTCTTGAAAAGTTGTCGTCTTATGACCGCTTAAGGAAGTCCATTCTCAACGAAGTTGCAGAAACCAAAAGCTTCACTTATCAGAATGTGGACGTCAACAAGCTCTCCAATGAAACACAAAGGAATTTCATTCACATAAATATGTAGGAGGCGGATTTGGACAACAAAAGGTTTGTCTCAAAATTCATACAAAGAATTAACAGGCGACTGAGCTGGAAACGATAATGAATATTGAAGGTCAAAGGTGCAACCGTGCAGGACATCGATGTACGTTGAAATTTTGGCCACCAATCTACCTACACTTGTCAGACACCCGGTGGGCTTTCCCATTGTAAAGAAAGCCTTTCAGCATATTAACAAAACATGCTTGTAAAAATTACTGGAAGCTTGACTAGAGTTAAAACCCTTGATGTTGTACCAAGAAAAGGGAAGAGTAGGGCAAAGAGAGAGCTTTTTGTAAGAGTCAATTTTAATATCATACACAAATACCTCCCCAATCTTTTCAGGGCTTTCCTGGTCTTTTATTTGGCTCATGAAGCAGACGTTATCCCCAATTATCGTGAAATTGTACCAGTTAGGGGAGAGCAACCAATACTTGAGCATGGTCCAATAATGGACAAAGAGTCTTGATTACACAACACCCAATAATTGTCACAGTACAACCTCATAGTTGTCATAGGACTACCTAATGATTGTTTAATTTTGACACGATAACACTCAATCACATCATGACATCTAAGATTTACTTTTATTAAATATTCAATGTTCAACTATTATCACCCATGTTCAAGTATTGGTTTTCATCATGGTTTAGTGTAATTCAAATTTAATATTTTAAATCAATTCAAAATATGTCTTTCCCTCCAATTAAACACTCCAAATTATATATGTATGTATGTATGTGTTAAAAAAAGGTGAACTACATGTTGGTGAAAAAAATGGGATAACACATGAGGGTACTACTAGCCCCTAATGGGCTCGATATCCATCCCAATTTTTTTCCACCCTACAAAAAGTAAACATATGTCTGCAACATGTTTCCACATCGATTGACCAGGCTCTGGATCTGGGTACAATTCCCACAGGGGCATGCTCCTCCTAGTGAGGCGTAATGCGTCTCGAAACGAAGACCTTCTTACGAACAGCTTGGGCACAAAGTTGGGGTAAGGACTGACAGGTAACTGCACCTAAGCCATTGAATCGAAATCACAGATGTTGCACATCATAATTAGTTCCGCTTCAACTCTTGCCATGAAAAAAAAAAACACATGCATAAGGCCACGCAACCTCGCCACACACAGCGAGGGTCATCGTTTAACAGTCGTCCTACAATTCACCATGAATCGAACATAGAATTACAGATTTCTACATTTACATTTAAATTTTCTCTACTGGCGAGATTCCTATCGCCGCCCACCACCACCACTTTGAAGGAGGGGGAGAACCCAGCCTCTGTTTCTTTCTCCGCAATGTCTATTTCCGGAAAAGAGAAAATGGTCAACTGTGGAGGAAGTTTTACAAGTGTTTGTTTCATCGGATTGGAGACATGCAAACCAAATTGCTTAAAAGTGTGTAATAGCAATAAGCTTGCACCTAATGTTTCAAAACATAATGTTTGTTCCTTCAAGAAAGAAAGGGAAAGAGTTTTCCATATTTGCGTGCAGGAGGAGTAGGCCAAGCATTGCTTGTCCATAGTCATAATTAACCATGGAGATCTGTATTTGTGTATTGCAGTCCAAAGAGCAAGGAATCTGGCTGAACACGTAATGGTATTTCACTCTTTACAGACCATTTGAAACTGAAATCTACACCAGGCGGATTTGGACAACCAAAGGTTTCTCTCAAAATTTCCGCACAAAATTGACAGGTGACCGAGCTAGAAAGGATAATGAATATCGATGGTCAGAGGTGTAACTGGTGCAGGATGCTGACATGCATTGAATTTTTGGCTTCCGATCTACCTGCGCCTGTCAGGCACTCGATGGGATTTCCCATTGTAAAGAACGCGTTTTCGGCGTAATGAGAGATCAATTTTTATGACATTCCTTGTAAATATGGCTTTGATGATTTTTCTCATCGGGATTTTGGCACTATTTATAAGAACAATGCTCTCGGCCTTTTGGAATTTCACAAACACACCAAATTTATTGGTTATAAGTTACTCCAACATATGTTATATATGTAGAAAACTTGACAAATATGGATTGGGGGCTATATTTTTTTAATTATCATACGCATAATAACTAAAATCAAGAATATCCCAAACATATTGACAACTCTTTTAGACTAAATTTTATTCTCAATCTTGGGGTGAAACTTCTTTTCATAGACATCTCACTTTATTTCTAAACTTGACTTTAAAAAACTTTGGGGTTTGATTGCAAATTTAATTTAATTTGTATTAAATAAGTCTACGTATTGCAGAGATGTATGAATGAGAAAAGTACAATAATGACATAAGCAAATAAGCATATAAATGTGAAACCTTAAGAAAAGGAGAGAGATAAGAAGACTTAGCTGAAATACACACAATCTGGAAGTGATCTGGGCAAGGAGAAGTGATGAACATAGATGTAAACAATGTTGTAATCTGAGCTATGTAAATTGTGGAACTCACAGAAAAGGCTAGACAGGGGTTGCCCTTGGTAGGAAAATGGCACCTGGGCGCTGGATGATTAGATTTGGGCACCTGTGACTACACAAAAGATTTGGAACTGGTTTTTATTGTGTCACAATGGGTCTTCGTAATTATTCCCTAATGATCACCTGATAGTCCCTCTTAGATCACCGAAGGTACATGCAACCATACAAAAGAGAAAGTTCACCTACACAAACCCAAAAAATGAATCAAACCTAAAAAGGAAAATGCATAATGGGGAGTCATACTGACTAGTCATCCCGGAGAGTGAACTTAGGACTGAGCGCTACACTACATCTCAGACTCCATGTAGTTTTTGTGTGTATGTGTAGAAATTTTTCCCTAGGATGCCCTAGTGCAAGTTGCACTTGATAGCGGGATATATCTAGAATGTAGCAATGTAGTAGAATGTGTGAATGGAATAAAATGAACTTCCCCTTCCTATGCACATGTATGCAGAGTTGCAGTCAACCCTTGTCCCTTGAATGGATGTTAGATGAGATGCCTTTGGAGTTCTTTAGTGCCTTTTGAATGCAAGCTTAGGTGATGATAGTAATACTTAGTGCTTGGTCCTTCATTTTGAAAACATAACTATGTATTTATATGATTCCCTTATTTGAATTTCATAATTGACAACTGGAAGGCCAACCCATAAGTGAAAAATATGCCCAAAAGATAAAAGAGACCCAAAAGGAGTGAGTAAGATAAGAAAGGGTTAGGGGTGCCCAGAGGGGACATGATTGCTTGGGAACTACTTTCTTGGATGGGCAATTGGTGTCTAAAGCCATAAAAGATAAATAATTAAAGTTATGACTAGGTTGTAGGGTGTGTAAGACCAAATAGAAAATAAGAGACAAATAAAAGAGGCCAAAGATAGTTGTCAATTACTAGTTTTCTTGCTTAGGAATCATATAAATGCTAGTATGCTTTTAGGAACCTAGAAATGTACCCAAGTGTGTGATTTTGTGTATACATTTCCCCCCACTTTATTTTGTTGAGTGAATACTCGATAACATAAAGTAGATAAAGATGTGTACCTTATGATCTTGTAGAGTGTGTGGCGAATAGCGTGCCGAGTGGACAAGTAAAGCATATAATGATTGCAAAGTGAAGCATGGAGACTAGGAAATGAAAGTGACCTTAGGGGTGAAGCATATGCGGCTTATACCTGTTGGTGTGCTTGTATTTGTTGTTGTAGGCTACTTCTTGTTGTGTATTAAGAACATACCTGTAAAATAAGAGCAAAAGAGTAGTCAAAGTCTTGTATATGAAAAATTTGAGCAAAGTATGCAAAAGTGTGTAAAAATTGTTTGAAAGTAGTAGTAAAGGAAAGTGTGCACTTGATGTAAAAGAGTTTTAAGGATAGAAAAGTGTCCTAAAATGCTATGAAGAGTGCGTTTTTTGGGGGATATCATCCATTAGTGATTTTTTTGGGTGATCTCATGCAAGTGTGATTTTTTTACGATCTCATGCCTAAGTGTGAGTTTTTTTGGGTGATCTCATGCCAAGATTTTTTTGGGCGATCTCATGCCAATGAGTTTTGGGGAGAGAGGTCTATAATTTACTCTCCTTCCATGACTCTATCTAATAAGCACCACGGTCAGATGGTGTGTCCCATTTTGTTCCGATTATTTTGTGTCTCAATTATTCCAAATTAGTTCCATGAGTTGTACCAATTGAAGGAGATTGAATGGCATTTTGTGACTAGAGGACTGTGACTATAACTATAGAAATGCTTCTATGAAGACTTCTGTGAACTGTGTTGATACTGAGAAGATGATTGTATGTGCCCCAGGACATTAGTGCCCAAGGGAGGACACAGGCACCCAGGATCTACTGTCTGATATTGGGCGCTAGTGTCTATGTACTATGATTGAGGACCCAAGTATGATTCTAGGCCATTTTGTAACTGTGTTTCTGTTTGATTTTATACTGTGTAGATCTGTGCTATAGCTCTGAGTTGTTGTAGGGGTGATTTATTCACCCAATGTATACCCCCCCAATTTGGGGTGCATGTGATGAGTGTAGGAGAATGCATCCCAAAGGAGAGGACTTGATGTTGTTTTGAATTGGATACCTGTAAGGGGGTAGGGGATGTGCATGATAGAAACCAAGGCACATTCAAACCAAGTGGCTAGTAACATGTATTAAGTAGAAAAAGTAGAAAGCATGCAATAGAAGAAAATGTAACAAGCAAGTGTGTAAACAAAGTAGACTATGAAAAGTGGGTTTCAAACGTGGGACATCGCTTACAATGTCACCAGACAATCAGGTCCAAAATGATCCATAAACAAGAAAAAAATGATCAAACAAGACATAGGGCAAAGTCCGCAAACAATAACATCAAAAGAAAACAATGTCAATCAAAGTGTATTAGATAACCATGGTGGCATATAGTCTTGCAAAGAAAATTCTACACATGAAGCACTCTGTTAGCATGTTAGAAAGATAAAAAGTATGTCAAGACATGTATCTATCAATTGAAAGTAATGTGCTAGAAAGTATAAACTACTAAATGATGAAACAATAACACCTGTAATGTGTGAGAGGAAGAAAGGTAGATGCCCCAAGGAGCCTCGATGGGACTGGGAAAGGATAAAGTGTCAAGCATCATTGCAACATGTGAAAACCCATAAGAGATCTGCAATCACTCCAAAAGACCAAGTGAACACACATGTGTGTTTATAGAAAGATAATGACATATTAAGTATTTGACTTAAGCATAGTAAACAAAGTGTAACATGTAAGTATATAAGCAAGCAAGAGTAAATGTAACCAAGATATGCAAATGCTATGTATGAGTGTGATGGTATGGTATAAAAAGTGTGAATGATGATAGGAGCAACGTACCCCCTAGTGGATGTGTATGATATGAGATGAGGTTCATTTATAAAATCCCCCTAAATAATCAAGAATGAACCATAGAACAAGAGTGTGTCATTGGGAAATGGTTTTATGGGAATAGATGCTAGAAAGATAGATCATGAAGTGCATAAGCGTGAACATGTAATGATGTGAGGTTCATTTCAGAATTAGACCCTCACCAAGTTGAGTATGAACCGTGGAACTAGAGTGTATTCATAGGGTAATGATGATACAATGTAAGTGTATCAAAGGGTAAAGTGAGTAGAAAGATATTGAGATATGAAGCGCAAGGCATTAAGTGTGATAGTAGCTACTAAAGACAACTAAAAATAATGGAAGGGAGGAATAAAGCATAATTCCCCCTAAAGTGTATGATGTAGAGAAGGATCAAGTAAACTCATCTAGAAGATCATCAGTGTCAGGGTCATAACCTATAAGAGAAGGATCAGAGACTTGGTAGGCAATAGTGTGGGGTTGATCATATAAAGAGCATGTGTGACATAAATTCTACATTCCCATAGCATATTCTTCATTAGTAAAAGGAGGTTGAGGACAATCGTGTGCATACCAACGAGTTATATTTTGAGTATAGCCCAAGAATGAGTCATTACAAATAGAGATGCGGCCAAAAGGCATGGGAAATATAATATCAATATGATTGGGATCTAGTGTGCCACCAATGTAATCAATCCAATACTTCCAAGTATGAGTGGAGAGGAATGAGGATTATGTGTAAGGAATACTCCATTAAATGGAATACATGGAGGCCATAAGTAACAATAATAAATATACATCCATGATATAGGTGAGGAGAGTGAGGCGGGGGGAGGAGATTAGTAAGAGTGAATCCTATGCATGTTAATCCATCATGCGTGTAAATAGTCTCAGAGAAAGTAGGGTTCAAATGGAATATGAGGCCAATAAGAGTTACAAATGAAGAGAGTGCATGTAAAGGATCGGGGTGTGGTGTAGAGTGATTTTGGGGAGATGCAGTAGATGGTAAGGTGTCCAATGTATGTACAGTCCCTTGAAAAGGTATCATGGCATTAGTGGAAGGAGGATGTTTTTTGAATTGATATTCACTAGGTCCAATATCAACAAAAGTATCCTAGAAGTACGATTCATCTATTTCAATAAGAGTAAAGTTAAGATTGTGTAATGTGTCATCATTAAGCTCTACGACATCAGCCTCATCATCAGAATCATCGGTGCTAGCATTATCTTGTTGGATAAAATTATCAAGGATATTGGTATGGATGGAGAGAAATGTAGAAGTGAGAGGAGCCATGTCAGGTGGAGAAGTAGTAGCCATAGAGGTAGACATGGTAGGTGATAGGATATCGGTAGTATGAGTAGGAATGGATGGAATGCATGCAAAGGTAGCGGAAGGAGTACGTGTGCTAGATTGACCAACATTGTATGTACTAATATTGCAATATGGAATAGGATGTGATGGAGGAATGGGCATGGCGATGACAGGGTCTATACTGAAAAACTTAAAGGGTTCATGGTCAACAATAATGGTATGTTCATAGCCATCATGTAGGAATTTAATGCACCTATGAATTGTGGAGGAACCACATGCATTGCATGAATCCATGGTCTACCAAATAAGAAATTGAATTGGAATGAGGCATCGATAACAAATAATACAATAGGAAAATTTTTAGGTCCAACTTGTAGAGGTAGGGTGATAGTTCCCATGCATGTGCGAGTAGTGGAATCATAACCACGAATGAATTGAGAGGATTTATTAATTAAATTGTCAGTAATGCATATTTGCATGAGGAGGGAGAGAGCACATAGATTTATAGTAGATCCATTATCAATGAGTACACACTTAATACAAATGGATGCCAATAATAGAGGTGATAAAGAAAATGTGCAAAGGGATTTTCAATAGTAGAGGGAGGGATATCCTCATCACTAAAAGATATAACATGTGGTATATTTTTGAGGGATTGAATGAGGTGAGTAAATGCAACAAATGAATTATTACTTTCAATGTGGATGGAAAGAAGGGTGGCCTCTAATATATGACGATAATCAAGTGCACTATGCAAAAGATCATAAAGATATATTTTTCCTAGTTTATTCTTAAGTGGATCAAGTGATGTCATAACCCTTAGAGGTGGTTGTAGGAACTATAGAAGTGATAGGCGGTGGGATAGAGATGGGTGGAGCCATAGGAGGACGAGTGCGGTGGGTGGTGACTACATCAATGGTTGAATTAGGCATTGGAGTGATGAAGATCGAGGAGGATGTTGGGTATGAACTTGCATAAAATCAGTACTAGAAGTAGCCATGCCAAAAACCTTGGTTGGAGTATAAGAAGGATACAAGGATTAGTCCTCGAATTCCGAAGAAGGGGATATATTTTGATGCATTATCAGAAGGCAGGGTTTGAGTGGTCAAGTTTACCAAATTATTTAATTTAATTTGTATTAAATAAATCCAAGTATTGCATAGTAACTGATGTATAAATGATAAAGTATAGTAATGACACGAGCAAAGAAGCATATAAATGTGAAAACCCAAGCAAAGGAGAGAGATAAGAAGACTTAGTCGATATACACATAATCTGGAGTGATCTAGATAGGGAGAAGTGATGAATAAAATGCAAACAATGTCGTAATTGACCTTTGTAAATTTTGGAGCTCACAAAAAAGGCTGGGCAGGGGCGTCCTCACCAAGACAGGGCCCCTTAGGTGCACTGATGATTGGATTTGGGCACCCATGAGTGTGAAAAATCTCTGGATTTGGTTTTTTTTGTGTCAAAAGGGTGTCACAAGTATTCCCTATTGATCACCTAATAGTCACTCCTGGATCGTTAAAGGTATCTGTAACCTGTAAAAGATAAAGATCACCTACAAAACCCAAAAATCAAATCAAACCTAAAAAGAAAAATGCAAAATGGGGAGTTAAAATGACCCCAACAGTCACCCTGAGAGTGAAATTATGACCGAGTGCTACACTACATCTCAGACTCTATAAAGTTCTTGTATGTGTGTGTAGAAATTGTTCCTTAGGAAGCCCTTGTACAAGCTGCACTTGATAATGAGATGTAGCTATATCGTAGCAATGTAGTAGACTAGAATAAAATGAACTCCCCCTTCCTATGCAGTGTATGCAGAGTTGATGCAACCCTTTTCCCTTGAATGAATGCTAGATGGAATGCATTTAGAGTAATTTAGTTCCTTTGGAATGTAAGCTTAGGTCATGATAATAATGCTTAGTTCCTGGTCCTTCATTTTAAAGACATAACTATGTATTTATATGATTACCTTGTTTGAATTTCGTAATTGATAACTAGAAGGCTGACCCACAAGTGAAAAAGATGCCCAAAAGATAAAAGAGACCCAAAATGAGTTAGTAAGATAAGAAAGGGTTAGGGGCACCCAGAGGAGACACGAGCGCATAAGCGTTGCTATCCTGGTTGGGTACTGGTGTCTAAAGCTATAAAAGATAAATCCGTAAAGTTTCGAATGATCTGTAGGGTGTGCAAGACCAAAGAGCAAATAAGAGATAAAGAAAAGAGGCCAAAGATAGTTGTCAACCAATAGTTTCTTGCTTATGAATCATATAAATGCTAGCATGCTTTTAGGACCTAGAAATGTACCCATGCGTGATTTTGTGTCTACAACTACATTCATTTAGTACTACATTATGTACATATTTTCTAAACATCGTCTCATATATTATAAACATGTATGTTATGTCAAAATTTATGTGTACGATCATGTAAGAATTTACTAATGTGTTACAATATTTTTGTGATGTTTTGTTAGAAAATTTTCAATCCTAGAGTACACACCATTTCTACACACATGAATTGGTAGGGGTGATAAAATACCTATTGAAGAAGAAGAAAATGAAGAAGATGAAGAGGTAGAGCCAGAGAAGGAATTAGGGAGATCCCCCAACCAACAATATCATGCCATGTAATTTCTGGTATTAGCACTCCCCAAAATCTCAAAGTAGTTGGATTCTTAAAAAAAATGAGGGTAATAGTGTTGATTGATTCGGGAAGTACTCACAATTTCATCAATCATAAGTTAGTGGTACGCTTGAACTACTTTGTTTATCCAACTCCATAATGTCAAGTCGTGATCGCTAATGGGGAAAACTGTTAGTTGTTTAGGAAAATGCCCATAACATTAATCTCACCTTGGTAGATTACTTGCTAACTAGCAATATGTATGCCATTGCCATGGGAGGGGCAAACATTGTGTTAAGAGTTCAGTGGCTTACCACCTTGGGAACCATTGAAATGAATTTCCAAGAGTTGTTCATGTAATTTCAGTCAGAAGGGAGGAATTTTAAACTAAAAGGACTAAGAGCAAAGTCCCCATAGATGGTAAGTTCTCATCAGATGTAAAAATTTCTTAGAAAGGGTGCAGAAGGGTTTGTAGCACAAATATTTTCATTGGAAGCACATCATTCCAATACATTTATACCTGTAGATATGTAAGCAGTTATAGATTAGCACTCAGGGGTTTTTGGAGAAATTCCCAAGGGTTTTCCTCCAAAAGAAACCATGACCATGCCATCCAGCTAGTACCAGGGAGTCAACTACCCAATATCATACCTTATAGGTACCCCTATATGGAAAAGAGTGAGATTGAGAAGATAGTTCAAGAGATGTTAGAAGCAGGACTTATTCGTCATAGTCAAAGTGTTTACTCTTCTCCTGTAGTGATGGTACGGAAAAAAAATAACAATTGGCGCATGTGTCCAGATTATAGGGAACTCAATAAGTACACAGTCAAAGATAAGTTTCCTATTCTTGTAATTGATAATTTGCTAGATGAGTTACATGGCACTGTTTAATTTATAAAACTTGATCTTCATTCTGGATATCATCAGATTAGAATCAAGG
Source organism: Taxus chinensis (assembly GCA_019776745.2). Taxonomy (NCBI): domain Eukaryota; kingdom Viridiplantae; phylum Streptophyta; class Pinopsida; order Cupressales; family Taxaceae; genus Taxus; species Taxus chinensis. Next base: position 724,710,649 of record CM034148.1, read on the forward strand.
ATGAATATATTCATAAAATAGCCTTCAGGACACATGAAGGACACTATGAGTTCTTGGTAATTCCTTTTGGACTAACAAATGCACCCTCTACATTTCAAATCTTGATGAATTCAATATTTAAGCCATTTCTTCAAAAGTTTGGTTTAGTGTTCTTTGATGATATATTAATCTATAGTAAAACATGGGAGGAACACTTGCATCATGTAAATAAGGTGTTGGAAACTCTTGAACAACATCAACTTTATGCAAAGCCTTCTAAGTGTTCTTTTGGTGTGAAGGAGGTTGAATATCTAGGTCATATTGTCTCTTATGAAGGTGTTAAAGTGGATCCTAACAATATAAAAGCCATGCTTGAATGGAAGGTTCCCAAAACCCTAAAAAATCTTTGAGGATTTTTGGGGCTTATAGGTTATTGTCGTAGATTTGTAAGGAATTATGGCAACATCACAGCACCACTCACAAATTTTTTGAACAAGGAATATTTCCAGTGGAATGAGCAAGCTACTATGGCCTTTGAGAAGTTGAAGGAGGCCATGCGCACCACTCCAGTTCTAGCCACCCCAGATTTTTCAAAAACATTCATTGTTGAATGTGATGCTTCAGGGTAAGGTATGGGGGGGCAGTAATCATGCAAGAAGGGTGACCCATTGCCTTTGAGAGCCACCAATTCAAAGGTAAGAATATCTCTAAACCAGTTTATGAGAAGGAAATGTTAGCAATACTTGATGCAGTGAAACAATGGAGACCATATCTAATGGGATGAAATTTCAAAGTAAAGACAGATCATGATAGTTTGAAATGTTTTCTCTAGAGCAATTTTTATCATCAGAAGAACAACAGAAATGGGTCTAAAAAATGTTGGGGTATGATTTTGAGATAATATACAAGAAAGGGAAAGAGAATGTAGTTGCTGATTTTTTATCTCGGAAGGATGAATCTACCCAGGCATTGTTGTGTGCCATATTTGTATTACAGGAGGATTGGATAGAGGATGTAAGGTCTGTATGGAAAAATGACCTAAGTACACAAAATCTCATTCAAAATCTCCAACAAGATCCAAACATGTCAGAAATTTTTTTATGGAAAGGAGATGTTTTATTGTATAAAGACAGATTATATCTATGTAAGAATTCAATCCTTAAAAATAGGGTTCTATCTAAGCTCCCATGCTTCTCTAGTAGGGGGTCATTCTGGCTTCTTAAAGACTTATCATCGAATCAAGCATGATTTTTTTCTGGGAAGGGCTAAAAGGAGATGTCCAAAAGTTTGTGGCAGAATGCATGGTTTGTCAGCAAAATAAGGGCGAAACAATTAAGTCCCCAGGTCTTTTACAACCTCTATCTATTCCTAGCCAGAGGTGGGAAGAGGTGTCTATGGACTTCATCATAGGATTGCCTAAATCAGAAGGTAAAAATGTAATCATGGTGGTGGTGGATAGACTCACCAAATATGCCCATTTTTGTGCTTTAGCACATCCATTTGTTTTGAGTACATTAGCAATGGCCTTCAGGGATACAATTCAGAAGCTACATGGGACACCAAATATTATAGTAAGTGATCGACACCGTATCTTTACTAGTAATTTTTGGACTAACTTGTTCTCATGCTTGGGAAGACAACTAGCTCGTAGTTCCTCTTATCATCCCCAGTCTTGATGGGAAAATAGAGGTGGTAAACAAGTGCTTGGAGGGATATCTTCATTGTTTTACATCAGATAAGAAAGCAAGATGGGTCTAATTGTTACCGCTGGCAGAATGGTGGTATAACACCTCATTTCATACTTCATCTAAAATGTCTCCTTTCTTGGAATTATATGGGTACCATCCACCATCTATCACTTCATCTTTGAGAGTCCAACCAAAGGTTCGAGTAGTTAAAGAACATATTCAACACCAACAAGAGGTGATTTCTAGTCTCAGGGAGAATTTGGCCATGTCACAAAACCACATGAAGCAGGAGGTAGACCAACATCGCAGTGAAAGGCATTTTGAAGTCAGTGATTGGGTTTTTATATGTTTACAACCATATAAGCAAATGTCCTTAAAACAACACAAAAAGGATAACAAGCTTTCACCTAAGTATTATGGTCCTTATCAAGTGTTACATAAGATTGGCAATGTAGCATACAAACTGGAACTTCCTCCAGCTACTCGAATTCATCCAGTCTTCCATGTATCTTGCCTAAAAAAGGTAATTGGACAAATAATATCAACCCAGACAGTGTTACCCAAGCTTGATGAAGAGTGCAGAATCATCCTGGAAGTAGAATGCATCCTTCAGACATGCACTAAGCGGTTGAGGACAAGGGTCATCACTGAGTATTTGATCAAGTGGAAAAATATAGACAATGAAGACACAACTTGGGAGGATGCAAATTTCCTGCAACAACATCCAGATCTTCTCAACATTGGGGACAATGTTGCTTCGAAGGGGAGGGGCATGCTACGCCCTTAATCATATATCTTATATAAGATGTATATAGCTGACTTGTGGCTATCATAACTTCTTATCATTATGTATCTCTTTAATATATGTTATATTTTCATTAGTGGGTCAGCCTTGGTGTTGGCCATAACATAGAAATAGTATATATAGAGGTTAGTAGGTAGTAGTTTATCATCATTGGAGCATTTGAGTATTATTGTATGGTTTGGAGGTTTCCCCCTCGAAGTGGCGAAGCTATTCTAATTGCATATTGAGATCATTATTCTGGAATATTGTGTTATTTGGTGTTATATTTTTGCTCATGATCTGAATTATACAAGTAATTTCATTACAATGGAATATTCCATGGTCAAGGTAGGATCAAATTAAGGAAAGTAGCGTTGAAATGTTCTCCTTGTAATTTAAGTGATAAGAAGTTTTAAATTAGATTGCAATTTCTCTTCAAAAATTGAGTCAGTTGCACCACTAGCTCTAGAGGACCTCATATACCTTTTTTTCCATCTTGTTAGATGAATGCAAAGTTAACAAAAAAATTATTCTAAGCTCTTCTTTGCTGATTTAGAGCTTATCTTGCACATTTTATATCTTGAGCACATTATTATTCAAGGTCCAATATTATTAAGGATGCGTAGTAGTGGTTAAAGATATCTTGTTATGCTAAATACAATTTCTCAAATAAGTTGAATGGTCTTCTTGAGTATCCTGGAAGAAAAAGAGATTATGTTTGTTGTCTTAGTAAAATATTACTGATGTATCAAAGGCACATATGAGAGTGGTATGAAAGAAGGGGGTGCATGGATAGACACGGAAGGTTAACAAATTTTTTCCCTGAGGTTTCACGCATGAGAAGGAAATTTTTTGGGACTTATCCATTTTGACATACATGGGATAAAAATAGGATGGAGTACAGAGCACACAAGGATAAGAACAAGAAGACTTCTCAGCGAAGGAAAATATATTTTTGGAGAAAGTGGAAGATCAAGAGATGTGCCATGTTAGAGATAATAATAGGATGGGATATGGAGTTAATGATAGATAATCTATTATTAGGAAAATATTACATGCTTATTTATTTATCTTTGTATACATATATGGATATTTTTAGCATGCAATATATTTTAAGAGTGCATGAGAAGTGAAGGGAAAGTCCCACCCCATATCTATATTTACTGATTTACATGGTTTATATGTGAGATCGAGACCGAGATCTGGATTGTAAGAGAGTTATGCTGCTGGTATGTTTGTGCACATGACTTTGTAATGATACTCATGGTGTATTAAACCACTGGTTTGTCATGAATTATTATAGTGGATCATTATGGATGGATATTGATTGTTGATGTCTCTATTTATGGTTATTTTATGGTGAATCTAGTATTAATCCTTATGTGATCTATATTATTTCCTTATTATGTGTGTTTCTAAGTTTAGCTCATGGATCTGATTGTTAGATTGAAATATGCAATTTGAGTATGGTTATTATGGACATGCATGCTAGCACCTTGGTAAGAAATTAATAAAGAGGGACCTGGTATCTTTGCATGCTTCGGGTGAGCATTCAGATTTATTTGGATGAAGTGACAGCGTGCCTAGGGTTTTGAGTGGGAAAATAAGACTACATTTTGGTTCCATTTCCGGGACCTATTTTTGAACTATTTACCATGATGTAGCATGATGATGGCGTATTGGTTGACTCTTACAGCCATTGAAGATTGGGTAGTTAATGGGTAAGATTATTTACGTGAAGATATGGTTCTGGACTTGATTTAAATGCGTGTGCATGGGTTAAAGAACATATTTATCATGAGATTTATGAGACATTATTTTGTTGCTTTCCAATAGAATTGTACAAGTGGTTGTCAGCCTATGCATGAAAGAAAATATGTAGTTACATAACAAATATTTAGATGCAGGAAGATTATTATGCTTTGTTTGATGCAGATGAAATTGGACATGTGATGTAGATCATTTGTGGGTTGGTGTTTTGCGTTGTTATACTTTGAAGTACTATGTGTTTACTTATTCTTGTCCGAAAGTTGTTGAGTTTGAATTTTTGTGTGATCCTAAAGGATTTTACATTCGCACTATTCCTTTTTCAATAAAGATCTTGATGGTGGTGTTGAGTTTAGAGCACCTACCTATGGCTAGTTGATAATACTACTGTGTGCAGGGGAAAAAATAGGTGTGCTGATAGATGGTAGACCTAACGGCAGCAATGGAAAGAGAATAAATAGAACTGAAGTATAACGAAGTGTGGGAGAGGGAATTGGTGAAACAATGCAACATTGAGGACTCTATGGAGTTATGAAGGATGATGTCTTGAGAAGGAATTTAAAGCTTGAGTGGAAGACATGGATCCAAAGCATCAGGATATCCCCTACTCAGGAAAGTGTAGTAGAGAATCCCCTCCAACTTCTGATGAGAGAACATCTAATGAGGAAAGACTAAGGACCATAGGCATGCATTGAATCCCACCTAGTGCCCTAGCCCTTTCACTTGGTGTTTAAGTTCAAGAAGTAACTATTGATAAAAAAGTATGTGATAGGTAATCTAGTGGATTTAGGTAGATATCATTTCCCTTTGAACACATAAGTACATCGAATAACATCTATGACATCATAGGCGACAACATCTTTACTATTTGGAGGAATATTTTCTGGCGCATCATCATGACAGAGTGTGGGCATATAGAATCTTGGGAGTACATGTCTATTGGGATGAAAGGAAGTACATCCAATGGTCTGGTGCCAACTACAAGAGGTGGTTCAGGAAGATTAGGAGGGTCGGTATCATGTGGTGGAGGAAATACTGGTGGTGGTTTTGGTTCTGGATCTGGAGGACAAGGCCCACATCCCCAATAACTCCCACATCAACCTCCATAAGTTTATTATGAGATGTACCTCCACTTTCCAAAATATATAGGTATTGAAGATGCTATAGAGCATGTGCACAAGTGTAAGATGCTATGGTATGCTACGGGAATCACTTCTTCAGATAGGAAGGCTAGTCAGTTTGCTACAACTCTTCAAGGGCTCGTGCATAACTGGTATAGAAAGTAAAACTCACACTATATGATGGTATTTTATGATGCTTTACGCTATGAGTTTTTAGCTGAGTTCTATATCCATAAGTTTTAACAAAAAATTATTAGCACGATTAAAGATTTTCAGAAATCATTTGTCAAATTTGTCTTATGACATACATCCTACATCCTAGTCATCATGCCCAATGGTTTTTTGGTGATATATAGACTCCTTTCAGAAGGGAGCTATGTAAAAATATCTTTGTGGACCCACATGATGCTTTGGAGGTAGCTCTGCATGCTGAGGTAGTTAGGAGTGTCGACACTAGAGTAAGCTTGTTTCTTGAAGTGTAAATTTCAGCAATGGTGAAATAGTTGGAGAAGCTCTTTACTAATTCATCCCATGAGATGCATAGTGGGATATGGTGTACATATTGTGAGGTTGAAGGAAATACCAAGGATAGCTATCCTTACAAATCGGTGCACACCATGTTGTTGGATTGCAAGATTTTTCATCTGGACCATGGTGTGAGTAGATGTCGTCTTTTGCAGCACATGATCTAGAAGAATTTATCTATGTATTGTAAAATTTGTAAAACTCATGCTCATGATACTATTAATTATAGAGTGATTGATCATATTCATGTGGCTATTGACACGTGTGCACTAGACTAGTGTAGCATATGGATCTAAAGAACAAGGAGAAAATCATAATGAAGGGTGCTATAATAGGGATAACTAGAATAGAGGATTCCGTGGAAGATATAGAGGCTGAGGTCACGACGGCTGAAGAGGAAGATTTCCTAGAAGAATTTTTTTTACTTGTGGATCTCCTCATCATTATCAGCATGATTTTCCTCAGAATGTAGTTTTCTCATGGTGTGGGAAACAACACAAATTTTAAGAATTCCCTGACTTGTATGAGTATATGAGAAAAACAAAACAAACAAGACAAGTGAACAACTATGATTAAGATACTATGTGCAGATGAAGATCAATGGATGCCAAAGGTTGGTATTAATTTACAATTACAACAAGTGTTAGTTACCACATGCATAGAGGCTGTGTGTGCTCACAAACCTCTGAATTATAAGCTGAAAATAACAAAGAAAGAATTGATTAATGCCAAGTATCATGATGCTGAACATCAGAAAGAAGTTTACTTGGATACTATGGACATTATCAGGGATTTAGAAAGAGAAATTTAGGGATTGAAGGAACATACACGTGTGTTGGAACAAGAAAATAAGGTTTAAATCCCACAAAAGGACGTAGATGAATTGAAGGAGGTATGTCAAATGTTTGCACCAAGAGAACATAATCCCTTTGTTAGGAGAGTGGTTGAGAGAAAACTTACAAGTAGGTTATGAGTGTGAGAGGAAGATACTTCATGTGAATATGCCTCCCTATAATCATGAGTATGGTAAATATATTACATTAATGTGGTTATTAATGGATGAATTCTAAGAAAAATTCTTATATATACAAGTGTAAAAGTTAATGTACTCATGTTGGATGCTTCGAATCAGATGGGTAAACCACCATTGCAACCTTCTTTGAATGTTTTATATATGGAAAACAAAACTAGGGCTAATCCTATTGGCGTATTAAAAGTTGCGACTATTATGATTTAGAGAGAAAATTTTACTAGGGACTTTGAGTTATTATAACTTGTGGAGGTAGATAGTTTCCTAGCATTACTTGGGCACCCTTAGTGTTATGTGAATAATGAATATTTTTTCTTCAACAAGGGGTACATTCGCTTCAAGAAAAAATAAGAGTAGATCATTATACCATTGAAAAATGCAAAGGATGCTCCGTATGTTGAGACTTTGAATGAAGAATACCTGAACAAGATATACACATGCACAATTAGAGACCTTGAGGTATCTGAACCATCTAAGGAAGGAGTGATACAGTGGGATGATTCTCAGTCAGTTGGTGATACCATAAGTATTGCTTGTGATAACTAGGCACATGGAATGCATGAAGGAGTTGGACAAGAGATCAAAAACATTGTTACTCACATGATCAAGCTGCATGGTTTGGTGCTTAAGTTATAACAAGGTACTTAGGTATACCGATGAAGGTAATCCTTATGTGTTTCTTTGCACCATGGAATCCCAGTGGAAGAATGAAGGAGATAGAAGAAATATACTAGTATATACTCTATGCAGGACAACCGTGCACTGGTGGGCAACACACATAGACAACCTGTTAGAATGGTGGTAAGTGAGAATCAACTTTTTTACTAGGTTCCTAAGGAGAACTGCACCTTCTCAGATATATGAATTTCGTTGGAAGTCCTCTACCTCACATCACGATCAGAATTGTGAGAGACTTTGGACAGAGGGGTAGGAGGCCTTGCCACCATCACTCTAGGTGCATAAGTTCTACTCCACATTAAGAGGTTGCACGTACGCATGGTATGTCCATGCAAATTTAACATGAGAAACAACTAATTGGTAGGATATGACCTTAGGTATGATTCATACTTTTGATTATTTTTCTAATAAGCTTCCGATCAATGAAGCACTACAGATTATGAAGTACCTTACTTTGAGAGATAGTGCAAAGGAAGAGGAACTCCTATTAGATATGTTTGGAGAGTTAGATTTAGAGGTGTGCCTTAACATTGAAGAGACTGAGGAAGAATAAATGGTCCACTCCTAGGAAGAGAAATAAAAGGGTAAACATGTATGCCTAATAAATGACGATGATGATGAGGATAATAACCTAGATGTTAGTCACATTGAAGGTACATGTGAGGTGATGGACACAATAGATATAAAGGCACACACGTATCAGGAGCCTATGAAAATGAAGAATGCTAACATTGGCATAGATGCAAATCCTTAGGAGGCCATTATTGGTGATTATTGGTCGGAGCAGGCAGTAGCTAAGATCATTGAAATCTTGCACAAATTTTAAGACTTATTTCTATGGGGCTATCATGAATTAAAAGGAGTACACCCTTCTTTAGGTGAGATGAAAATCAAGCTTAAAGATAGAGTGCATCTGGTTAGGAAGAGGCCTTATAGGATGAATCCTAATCTTCACGTCAAGGTAAAGGAAGAAATTGATAAAATGCTCAAGTCTAGTATAATTGAGCCCATTGAAGAATCTAAATGGGTTATTCTCATGGTCATCAGTATTAAAAAGGAGGGGAGGATAATGATTTTTGTGGATTATAGAGATTTAAATGCTTCACGTGTTATTAATCCTTTCCCCACACCATTTACAGAGGAGATCCTTGAGGTAGTTGTAGGGCATGAGATATACTCCTTTACAGATGGGTTTTTTGATTATCATCAAGTGTGTATAGCAAATGAAGATCAAGAAAAGACAACCTTCACTACTGAATGGGAATTTTTTGTATACACAGTGATACCATTTGGACTGAAGAATGCACCAATAGTGTTCTCTCACATTATGGTACATGAATTTCAGGACTTCATTCATAAGTTTTTGTAGGTGTATCTAGATGATTGGACAATCTATGTATTGGTCAAAGATAATTGTGAGAATCTAAGGCTCATGTTTGAGAGGTGCAGGAAGTTGAGAATCTCTCTGAATATTAAGAAGTGCATCTTTGCAACCCCTTTTGGCACTTTACTGGGGCATATTATTTGTAAAGAAGGCTTGTTGGTAGATCTAGCCATAATTGTGATCTTAGGTTTGGAAGAACCTAATTCAAATGTAAGTGTGTGTATTTTTGGGACATACATGGTATTACAAGAAATTCATTAAAGGCTATGCAAATATTGTCACGCCCTTGGAAGAATTGTTGAAAGAAAAAGGGAAATTCCATTGGGGTGACACACAACAATAGGCATTTGAAACATTGAAGGAAAGACTTACTACTGCACCTATTTTACGCTTTCCTTCTTGGGATAATCCCTTTTATTGGTTGATAAATTTGAATCTTAATGAAAAGCAACAGTTCAGGGGACAACAATCCCTCCTCTTTATGGAAGAGTTTCCCTTATTCACCAAACAAAAGGAAAACCTATTTATTTAAAAATATATAAACCACCAATTTATGAATGAGGATCTTGATGTATTAAAAGTATCCATATTAATAATTTCTCAATACAAAAGAAAAGGATGCAAAATAATAAGTGACCTTGGGAATAAAGATGGTAGCACTTTCAGATGAATAGTCTACAGAATAATGTCCTACTTATGCATACATGAATTTTCAAGAACACCTGGACCTAGATATATCTGAATACAATACATATATGCAACAGACACAAAGTTCAAAGCATAACATCAACTAGATGAACACAAAGTTTCATATTTAGATGTATAAAATCCACATTCCTCAGACAAAGAATAGAAATAGAGATAAAATAGTAAAAGGGATAGAGGAACTTATTTTGTATTGATATTAAATAGCTCTACACTTTTACACATTAAAACATCAAGATCCAACCCCCTTCCATGATTGAAGATGAATTATTTTATAGTCACTTAGGCAGTTACAAAATGAGTATCCTTAGTTTCCTTTCCTTTAATTAATCATTAACACTTTAATCAAAAGTATTTTAAATCGGGCTCAATTACAAAAACATCATTTCAATAAGGACAACTTTAAATATAAGAGAAATTAAAAGAAAGTTTCATGCACTAGTCGAGGGAATGTTTGAGGAAGATGTCACCACAATATTTATCTTGAGTATCTAGTTTCTGAACTTGACCAGTGCTCCTACAATCTCCATGCCCCTAGGAATAGTAGTATTTGTAGTAGTGTTTGTCCAATTATTTAGGCAACCTTCCATTTCTTCCTAGAAGTTTGAATTTTGTGAGAGGCATTTGTTTGCTTCAATGAGTGTAACTCGTAATGCAAAAGATTCTTTTATCTTTTCTTTGGTGACATCGTAAACTTTGAACAACTCTTCCTTGACAAGTTTTTTGAACTCTTGTAACATTCCCATTTTAATACTTTAGAAACAAGGGATTTTTTTTTGCATAATGTTCTCTGTTCTAAATACATAAATTAGAACACACAGAAAATAACAACCATTCTTATAATAGATAACCATATGCAACTGTAATGCCTTGGTGAGCTACCGATCTATTCATTTCATGACTCGGTGAACTACCGATCTATTCATGATTACATTAAGTATTGAATACTTTTCCGTATACTACGTATACTTGATTTTCTTACCCTGTTCTAGGTATTTAGTGATCTGTCTAAGGAACCTATCTAACTATCTGTTACCAATATTCATATGCATCACGATCCTTAGACTAGGTAACATAGGATAATGCAATAAGCAGCTTACAATAGTTTGGCCAAAGATTTCTAACATACTGTTCGTATTACTATTCCTTGACGACATACTCGTCAATCTGGAATACGTCCTTTACCCCACTCTATTTTTATCTAGAATGTCATTTACTGACTTCTGTTAGTCCACTTGCCCAAGGTTTAACCCTAGTTCAAGTTAACAATATAAGTAATGATAGAAAGAGGCTCACGAAGACTTAGGGTAAATGGGCATACTGGGTCAACCTAAGTCAAATTTGTGTGCCAAGGTACCCTGAGTATTAGTGGGCTACTCCCTATCCTAAACATGCTACTAACTAGACCTAGAGAGAAACTAAGTTCAAGTCTTGATGTGTGTAGATCTAGATGATCAATGCAGAAGGGTGTTGCCACATGTCAACTACATCATTGTATCCTCAAGAAGATCCTAATCTTCTCAAAGGTACAACATTGCAGTTGGCGTGTGCCAGCATCCTATTGAACAACCTCATCGAGATGTACATAGCCCTAGGAGGTTATTACTATTTAATTAATTTGGGTTATTAAAAATAGATTACAACAACCTTGCCAAACCCTAATCCAACACTCCTTAAGTTATTTTTCTATATCAAATTTGATTAAACAATAAAGAAATTCCTTAACACTTGTTTGCTTTATTTGCTTGTTTAGTTGGCTTAACAAATGGTTATCCCAAAAACATGTCAACAATGTCATAAATTTCATTTCAACGTATCTTAACCAGTCAAGAAGGTGTAGCATCACATAGGTCCATTAAGGTAGACTTCATGCTAAATGAAGTCTAATGATTATTGGTTACCAATCATATCACCGTTCCTTTTAGTTTACATTCTTATGAGAGAGGAGGAGTCTTCCTCTACACACTTACATGTTTTAGGGTTATCATACCCTTTTTATCTTTCTTAATTACCATTTTTTTATTTCTTGTTCATTACACACCAATTGCTATGTTAATTGTTAAGATAAACATTATCATATTCTGCAACTTAACAAGTTGCATCTTATTTAGGGAGATTAATCTAAATCCCTTTATCCAACTTATCAAAGAATATCCAATTAAGCATATAAATAATATGAAGAATATCAACCAGATAGAATTCCATCTCTTTCATAAAAGTACAAGATAATTTACACAACCAATACAAGTAAATTCTCAACTTTAAATTCCTCTTTAAAACTTATACATTTATAAGACTTATGCTTTTAAGGCATACTGCGTAACAATAACCTTCAGTCTAAAAAGAATAAAACTTTTTTTTTTTTTTGCAATACAACTCAAGAATGGATCAAAATTCTTTTTAGAGAATTAGACTTGAGTCAGCCAATGCATCATATAAGTTTTTCCTTCTTTTATCACTTACAATGTCCATCTGCAAAATTGTGAGCATGAGTCAGTTCAATGAACTGAGCATGATAAGCACTAAGCATTAAAACGAGATGCATTGTGTCTATTTCCTGACCAATTTCAATGGAGGTAAGATTCAAGTTTAGAATTCTCACCACTGCCTCAGTCCACAGATGACAGAATAAGGAGTTCATAAATAAAGAGGTGACAACAAAACATGAATACCAATTCATACAAAGTAGGTTAAATGGTCTAACTGAAAGTTTTACTAACTTCAGTCTATTAGAAGATTATAATTCAAAAAGGTCTATAGCCAATATTTTCTAAAATACAAGCTATACTCAAGACCTAAACCTCTTAACCAATCCATAAGAAAATTTCCATCTCCAAAGAAGGTCAATAAATAAAAGTCTGATTCAATAACCTATATAATATTTCATTTCATTTATATTATGAAATGAAATCGATTATCTAATACAACTGGAGAAATTCATCAACTAGTTTCCCAAAAGAGTTCACGAACCAAATGTACTGTCAAGAATACACAGTCAAAGAATGCACACTTCAATTTCTTTTTCAATCAAAAATATCAAGTTGGTTTCATATTTCCATTTACCTAGTTCAAGAACAAATTCAAATCTCAGAAATTCATGCAGTGTACAGTCCCCAAGGTTCATATTCCTTTCTTCTCCTAAAACTTGGAGGTTCGTTCCATAGTCCCTTAAAGGAATAAGAGTTCACGAACAAAGAAGATATATAATAAATGCAAAAGGAAATTGCAGACTCCAGGATTGAATTCTATTACACGGCTTATACAACTCAATAAAAGAAGGTAAGAAATTCAAGTCCCAAACAAAACAGATATACAAAGTAATCTAAACAGAGGTTTTATACCTATATATTCTCAAGTAAGATTTGATATATCAATTTCGAATTCATCTTCCAACAAATTCCAATAAACCAATTAAGAAGATACAAAGAGAGTAATACAACTTCATGTGACATCAAAATACTTGTCCATTACCACAATAAAATACCAATCATACCCATTATAGGGCCTAATTCCTGTGTCGATAAGAAAGTATTGCCATAGTGAAGCTTCCCACACAACATGGTTTCGCTTAGAATAGTGAAGAAGATTTCAAGGAGATCGTCAGATTGGCGTCGACCGAATTTAACACTCAAACTCCTATAGTGCAGACAGTCCAAAAGGAGGAAATGATTTTAAACTAAAACCCAACCAAACACATCTTGCAAAACAAATAACAATTTTGATTCCAACATAAGCCAGAACACGCAATCAAGGAAAACCTTACCTTGTTTATCATGAGCTTCAAATACAAGTTCCGGCCTCACAAGACTCCCACACTGGTTCAGTCAAACTTGACATAATATACAAGCCTAAGAGAAACACGACGCCCAGAATAAGGGTTTAAACCAAGTTGCCAAGGTTTCAAAAGGAGTATCAATATTTTTAAATTCCCTAAATGAGAATAAAACTCCCGTTCAGAACACAAGTAAGTAACAAAGCTCAACCAAACAACAGTAAGTTCAACATTCAAAAGAACTGAACACGAGTATAACTATTGAATACAAGGATTCAGCCCATATTCCGAACTGAACTTAGCTCCAACATAACCAAAACAATACAAGGTCTAAATAACAACCCATGACCGAAGCCAAAGCTTAAATATAAGCTAAGAACAAATACGAAACACAATTTCAAGATCATGAAATACAAGACCAACTAGAGATTGAGAACCAAACAAGCTACAAGCTGATTCACTCAACAGTAGTCTCAAATGTTAGCAGCAAGCTTCGAGTATGAGTCGTAAAGTTTTATACTAACATGCAAAGAAATCACTAACATCCATTGCAGAGAAAGATCCCCAATAACTAACATTAATCATTAAGAGTTTGTATTCCAAAACCCACCTATATTTCATGAACACATGCAAGTAAATAACTAGATACATCATGCAAATATGAATTTCTAGTGAGCAGAGTTGTTTTAGTGAATCACTTACAAGAAAGCAAGAAATCTTAATGGGTAGAGCCTATCATGCCTGATAGTGCCTTTGCTGATTAGATGAAGACTTCCAACTGAGTTTCCAACACCCTTTCTTGTCCAAGCAAGGTCAAACAACCATAATATTTTTCCACAATGCCTCTTATACACCCCTCAAAAAGAAAATAGATCTAAGACTTCAAAAATAGCCATTAAGTGCAGATCAATCTGCTGGTTCAGATAAACAGATAGCTTCATGTAGAGCAAAAATCATGAAAAATGCAAAGTAAAACAACCCCAGAAAAATCTACTTGCATGCCTTCCAAGATGGTTTGCTCACCAGAACTGAGGCGAGTTAATGTCATTTAATTACAGGTTCCTGCCTATCCTTCCTTGCCACCACCATTCAAAGTTGGCGAGACCACATTGAGCTTCCAAATGCATCTCTAAACTTAGAGACACTGCCACGTAGGTTCCTCCAAGTTTTTAAATAGCCCATGCCAAACTGGTAGTACTCTATGCATTTAAAACCTTATCCTCAAGATTAAATTCCATTGGAACCATCACCGTAGAGCCATGCGACCACCAATTTCCCCTTCACACCCATTAGTTTAGGATATATAAAATTACTTAGGTTAGATCTTAGGTTAGCTTATAATATATAACCTTAGGATATAACCCCAACAATAAATTATCACCTTAGGTCTTAACACATAGCCTTAGGTAATTTCCCTTTTAGGTTAGATTTATTTTCAACCTTATAGTTTTAGGAATTAGATTAATTAAAATAGTCTAATCAATCTCTCCATAATCCTTTAGCACAAAGCTTAGGTTAGTTTGCCAACCAAACAAAGTAGAATAGGAAGCTTAGGTTAGAATAAGAATTATATTAAGTAACATAGCTAGGTAGCAAATATTCTTACATAGCTTAGGATTCCGTAGGATAATCCTTTAGTTTTAGGATCCCGAATCTTTCCTATGCCATGAACATGTTGTATTTCGTTTACGTCAGCAATGTCCTGCCATGATCGATCTCCAAAGATCCAAGCACAACATACAACTGAATGGAAACATGTTCACGTAAAATCTAAGAACTTGTAACAACAAAGTTCAGTCTGATATGTCTCTCAATTTTACTGAATGTCAATTTACCCTTCATTCAATTGAGCAGATTTAAAACATTGCTGAGTCAGATTAAGAGATTAGTTTGCAACTCTTAAACCAGATTACAACTCATCTAAAAGAAATGAAAAATGGATTCAAGGAAGCCATTCCATTTCAATCTAATGATATTAGTAGCATAAAATATTTATCCATATCAAGCATGATCTCCATCAATCAAAAGAACACATCTTTAAAAGAAAATCACCTGTCAACACTTGAAATGCAAAGGAGGAATATAACAATTGTTGAGGGTGTTATAGCTCTGCCTTGATATCCTGCACTGTGTTTCTCCCAAAAAATTCTTCCTTAAGGAACTGAAAACAAAGATCTCGAAAGCCATCAGATACCTAGGTTTTAAAGGCTTATCCCTTTTGAAATGAGTTATTTAATTCCACAATCACCTCTTCCAGGACCCTTATCTTCCAATCTACATTATAAATCCATTTCTTGGAAAAATTACTCTTTAGGTCATCAAAGACTCCAGTGGCAATGAGAACTTTCTCATTAGTGGTACTCATCTGCTTCAAGTCTTGTATGCATTTAGTCCACAATCTGAGTTCTTTATCAAGGCTTGAAATGGCTGAGTTGAGCTTTTGCTGGACTGAACATATGTTATCAAAAGCTTTACATGCTTCCTATATGAATTTTAGACCAGATATTAACATATCCTCCACCACAGATTCTATTACTTTTCCATAAGAGGCATGCTTGTGAATGTCCTTGATGCTATGCATCTCTTCATTAGTCAGTATAACAGGAGGTGACATTGCAGTGAGAGATGTTGGATCCAACACTTTTTCACTTGCCAACAAATACTTGATGAAGTCAGAAATAATTTGCACTTGTTCTTCTAATTGCTCATGTGTCTGCTTTCATTTTTCCACTCTTTCAATTACCTTTGATGCAATTTCCTTCAAATTATGAACTTCACTTTAAAGAGCGGACTCACCGAATGGTATCCTTGTTAACTAAAAATCATTCAAAGCCAAATCTTTCTCATTTTTATCAACTTTAGGTTTAGCAACTTCAAAAAATTGTTGGCCCTTAGAATAAGATACCAATCTATAAGTAGTTCTAGCTTTCTTGGTATATGGGGAAAAAGTTGTGCCTAGAAGAGCAGCCACAACATCAAATTTTGGGGTAGCAGTTTGAGACGAGGCCTTCCTTTTCTTACTATCAACAAATGGTTGGACCCAAGTAAAAGTAGTACTAGAACGAGGAGGAACAAGAGGCCCTAATACAAGTGTGCTCATTGTAACCAAGGTATGTGTAGGTGACACTTCCATGACAAATGATCCAATACTAGAAACAGACATTTCCTTGGCAGGAGTTTCTTTTATAAGTGGCTCTAGAATAACCATTGTCTCAGCTTATGATGTGAGATCCTTTTGATTTTCATCCCCTTCTTCTTTTTATGTGATGCTCCCTTCAAGATTTATTTCTTCATGCTCTTTTGTTTCTTCCTCATCATCACCATAAAGATCAAAATCCTTCTCAATCTTTGACACTGCTTCTAATTGCTTTAAAGAGGACACTTGCTTAATTTATTCCTCAATTAATTCTTCTGCATTTTCAACTTTTTTAGCTTTCCCCTTCTTGATATACACCAAAGTTGAAGACTTAAGAGGAGAGGGGGCTGACTATGTATGTTCCTCAGGTACTGCTACAGGAGTCTCTCTATGAGGAGTGAATGCTTCTTGAGAAGAATACCTTGATCTACCTGCTCTATATGTCTTCATTTTCCTATAAAAAAAACTTTGGTTCTGATCAAGACATGGTTTATTCCTTCTTGAACCAATCAATGGTATCAAGAGGAGTATGATTGATGGACCTGTCAAATTCAAGGGAATGAAGATATTTGTCATCATCCTGTAGTTCATCTGGTACCTTATAGACTCCAAAATCCTTGATTTTCTACAGGGATAACCTACCATAGTATCTTCTTCTGGCCTCATAAGTATCTGAACAATCAACGCAATAGTATTCAAGATCGGGAAGATGATAGAGGGTCATTATGAAATTTTTGGCAATGAAGCCTTTGAGGTCAAAAAAAGTTCTCTTCTTGAAATAATGGAAATTGAAAGGAGAAATAGTTCTTTCAACATTCTGAGCATTAAGAGCAGTCTTGCAGGTGTAATTACCCAAAGTGATTGGGAATTGAATGCCTGTTATTTTCTTATCTCTGTAGGTTCTATGCAGCTTATCAAGTTGTCTGTATATTTCAATAAGGGAAATATTATCATTGCAAACATTGGAAGTTTGAGGGGTGATCCTTCAAAACCTGCTAGCCTGATGTAAGAGAACTTTTTGAACTGAATGAAGTAACTGCCATAAATAGAAATAGGCTACTTGGCCTCATCAGAGAACCTCTCAGTTGTGTTGCCTTCCAACAGTTTAACGTTATACATAGTGAAGGCATCATTAACTCTTCTAAAATGATGATTGTTGTTATTCAAAGTCAATAGTGGATACTATTCATATATTGGAGCATCCTTTCTATCTTCATTAGGAGAAATACCAAACCATATTCTTTATGCTGCAATGGTATACATCAAGTAAGAAGTCATGTGAAAATTTTTGGTCCTTCGCACATTAGCTAGTTATTCACTGAGGCTGTCATAAATTATTTCCCCCCAACTTAGTCTCTTCTTTCCTTTACAGATAATATTAAGATATGGGCACATCCTGAAATGGAATTCATTGGTTGAGGGAAGACCCATTATTATGGCAAGAAGAGTAATGATATCTGAAATCTCCTCATTAAAATCAATCACGTACATGGTTTTGGGTAACCTAGAGGCTCCTTTCTTTGGGGTTTTAAACCAATATTTGGCTACCATGTGCTTATATTTTTTGCTTTCTTTATCAAACAAGGATTGGGCATGGGATTTGGTGAGAACATTCAAGTCTTCCACTTCAGGAATCACAAAGGCATTGTTGATGCATTTAACATCCAACTGAGTAATTACTTGACCTTGTGGATCTCTAATTTCCTTTGTACTTAGATCGAAATAGGAGCCACAAGCCAAAACGGTGTCGACACACTGGACAAATACTGAAAAATACCTAGTGTGAGATATTCCACATTATTTGATCAACTAGGAAATGTGAGTAGGATTTTCATAGTTGAGTCGTGGCAAAAAAAAATTGAAATCAAGATGTTGCACAACGTTGTCTTTGATATCAAGTATAGCAATCTCAAGAGAAGAAATATGCTCATGTCCTTGTACGATGGAAAAGTGACATGTGAGCATGGGAATCTACAAGTACCTCTTCCTCGTACCCGACCTCCCGAGGTCATGCTAAGACAACCGATGAATGTTGGATATGAATGGATACAGACAAGCTAATTGGGTAATCTTATATCCTCAATACGTAATAATAGAATCTGTGAATCTAAGGCAAAGAAGGCCCTCCTAACCTGAATTGGTGTAATGGATCATTCAGATATAATAGCTATTCAGAGGCTTCAATCAATATCAAGCTCTACCGAGATCCTGTTTCTTGGTTGTTGGATACGTGGGAAGTGACCTGTGGGAGCTACGTATATATCTCTAGAAAAGGTCATGAATAATGGTGATATGAGGATTAGTGGATTTGTAATGAACTATGGGTGGTTTTCTGGTCTAGCCCAAAAAATATTAGATTGATTAGCTTCTATATTTAATTTGGAGAACTGCGTGATGATATCTGGTGGGAGTGGTGAGGATCTAAATACCAACGTTCGTAAACATGTGTCAATGCTTAACTAATTTGTAGGCCCGTTGGGTTGTGGGACTTGGGGATCACAACCATGAGTTTGTGGTTGTTGTGGACATGTTATGGTCATTTAAAGAATCAATCCCTTCTTCCGACTATCCAGTAATCATACGCCTTTTCAGCCTATATGTTTAGAGCTAGAAGTTATGTAATTTTCTCATAATACCTTAGAAATTAAATTTTGATGATGTATTTCAATGAAATTAAAGAGTAGCTATTCTAGTATATTTAGAAAATGAACAAATAATCTAGTAACAGAATTTAAAACAAACAAAGTAGCATGGTGTGGCTATTTGCCTATGCAGTTGTGATTTTATCCTAAATATCTAAACAACTAATTATTTTAAATCGAAAGACTCCCGATCCTACCTCAGAAGTGAGGAATGAATCATAGTTTCTCAGAAACTATCGATCCCCATAGCTTCCCTGGTGATATCGAGAGTGAATTTTTAACTGAAATAAAATAATTCACTACTCTATTTGATACGTCGTAACTAGAACTTTAATAGCTCAAACCTGGCGTTTACGGAACAATGGTAAATCTAGTTGTGTGTGATTTTTACCCCTAAGTGTGATCTCCTTGTTCCTTCGTGTCCTCGTGAATCCAGAAAAGTGTGTATATGATAATATCAACAGAAGAAGGTATTCAAACAATGACAGCTTTGGATATAGACCAAATACAATGCGAGTAGGAGAGGGATAGCGCAAGTGAATAGAGCTTGACTGTGCAATTCCTAACGGGACTTATTGTGGGAATACAACGCAAATGTACCGAGAGTTTTAGAATCTATCCTTGTGACAAAAAAAAACTTGTAACTTTAATGGATTCTAATCTAGAAATTAAACTATTCTATGCTAAGCTAATTGTATGGAACAACAATGGAATAAGATGAAACAAGAAGATTGAATGACTTCTAAACAACAAAGGAAAGCTAATAATTGATGCAAAATATGAAGCTAGTAGAGCTCTAAGCAAGAAATTCAAATACTGAACAATAGAATTTAGAAAGTGAGGGGCCATTTGTTTGAAAACAAGCTGGCTATTTATAGCAAATGCATTTACCAGAGGGTAACTCCAAATTGAACTCTTTTAATATAAACAAAGGGAAAACACTATTACCAGGGAACCAAAAACATCAATGCAAGCCAAAGTGGTTGAAGAAAGTGGGTGAAATTAAAGATTTACGTTTGACGTGATCGTTGGAAGAATATGGAAAATGTGTATAGAACCGCCGCCCTGTGCAGGGCGGTGGTCACGGGACTGCCACCCAGGCAGGGTGGCGGTCTCGTCACTGAAGACCAAAATGTAAGGAAAAAGGGGGCAGAGGGAAAAAAAAGCATGCAGAGGCATGCGGGATACAAACGTATATTTGGCAAGCTTTTCTAGATTCCTAACACCTTGCGAGGAGACCTGTATCATCATTGGGGTATGTGTAACATCGTTCTGGTGATGTAGTACCCTACAATTTCGGGTATGTATAGTCCCCTTAAATGAAGCTTCATGATAGCAAATGGGATGAAGAACCAACACTTAGGTGGGAAAATAAAGCTCATGAAAACAAACAAGAAATAGGGAAAAAGTGAAATCCACTTTGAATTATCAGAGAAGGCTTCCCAAAAATCTCATTTTTACCCTCAGAGGAACGATGACCTTCTCAGGAGCAAGATGCACTTAGATTTTTTTGAAAATGGTTAAGAAATGCTTTGCTACGGCTCAAAATAGTTGAGGAGATGTGGGAATGGGATACAAAAATCAAACTGTAATCTCTTATGATAAAAATGACAAGCCTACCCTACATATATATAGATATCTCATTTGAAAAGAGTCAGTGGAGTACATTAAATGAAGGAATCAATGTTATGTGGAAAATGAGAATGTTTGTAACACAAAACATTAGCTTTGGCCTTTGGAATGTGGATATGGCGGAATAAAAGAGCACAAAAGGCTCGAGAGACATTGGAAACACCAAGAACCTAAATCTCCGCAACATAAGGAAAACTATCTCAATGTGGAAAAGGCAGCTTTTTGGAGAACCGCGGGTTGAATACACTTGGGACAAGAAAAGCCGGAAAACCCTGCAATACATCATTACCTAGTAATAATCAGGTGAATTGGACAAAAAGACGCACAGAAAGCCCATGAGATAATGGGACACAAGTTCTCCGCTGATCCGAAACATCCGCACAACAAGGACTTAGATTTTTTTTTTTTTGAAAGGTTGCGGGTATTGTGGGGATACGGAGATCCGATGATCCGGGAGCACACGAACGGTGAGTTCACAAAGATGTTGAAACTTCCACAGAACAAAGGAAGACCATTTTATTGTGGAAAAGGCAGAGAATCAGGGCATGGGGGGCTTGGAAGAACATAAGACATGTAGGACATAAAAATATGAAATACCCGCACAACAAAAGAAAAATGACCCAAACTCAAAAACTTGAAAATTGGCTAACTATTGGGGACAATTCCTTTTCCCTTCATACTTCATAAAGGCAAACAAAGACCTTGAAAGAGAGATCTTACCATCAATTTTTGAAAATTTGATGAAAATGCACACATTTTCAAGTAAGTGACAACACTTTTCATGTTCATGTTGATGCTTATGGGATGTAAATTGGTGCAATCTTGGCACAACCAGGAGAAGGAATTGTAGACCACCCTATTTTTTTTTGCAAGCATGAAGTTAACACATGTAGAAAAAAATTATATAACTACTGAGCACAAGGAACTATCCATGATCTAT
Organism: Taxus chinensis; assembly: GCA_019776745.2. Taxonomy (NCBI): domain Eukaryota; kingdom Viridiplantae; phylum Streptophyta; class Pinopsida; order Cupressales; family Taxaceae; genus Taxus; species Taxus chinensis. The sequence continues at coordinate 724,732,432 of CM034148.1, forward strand.
GAACTACACAAATTTAGGCAATAACTATTGGAAACACCATTTATCTTCTTTACAGGTCATATGACATTTAATTATTTGGTTAACAATCATGTTTTACAAGGGTGATTTTGTAGGCAGATACCACTATTTCAGGAGTTTGAGTTTATAGCTATGTAAAACCAGGAAAAAGTAATTCAGGGCATGACCATTTGTCAAGAATCAATTCTATTGAGGATGCATAGTGAATTGAAGACACAATTCTTAATGCACAATTATTCAGATTAAACCGTGCGCCTACAGATTTAGAAGATATTGCAGTATTCTTGCACACTAGACAGGCACATGAGGGAATGAAGACATTAGAAAAGAAGCAACTTGTAATACACACGACACCTTACAAGTTGATAGGTGGAGATTTTTATAAGCTAGGTTGTGATGAAGTTTTGTGCTGGTGTGTTTCGGAGCATGAGCTTGAGGCTATTATGGAAGAAGATCAAGGTGGAATTTCATGAGGTCATTATGCTGGGGATACCACCGCGTGTAATATTTTGATAGCTGACATTTGGTGGGAAACTTTGTACAATGATATTAAAGAATATGTCAAGGTATGTGACCATTTTCAGTGCCTTGGGAAGCTTGGAACCAGATATGAGATACCTTTGAGAACTATTGCAAGTGCTGAACCTTTTGAGAAATGGGCTATTGACATTGTAGGTCCTATTTCCCCACCCGCACGTAGGACTGGAACATGTTATATTATAACTTGTAAAAACTATCTGACAAGGTGGACAGAAGCAACACCTACAAAGGATTGCACAATAGCTACAACAACAAGATTTTTATGGGAAAATATTATTAGTAGGTATGGATTCCCTTTGAGTTTAACCAGTGATAGAGGTAATCATTTCTTAAATGAGACAATCAGAATTCTATTGGTAGAGTTTATGGTGGCACACCATAAAAAAATACCCTATCACCCATAGGAAAAATGGTACTGTTGAATCTTTCAATAAGATTATGGGACAAACATTGACAAAAATTTGTGATGTTGGAAGGAAAGACTGGGATGATAAAGTCTATGTTGTACTCTGGCTTTATAGGAAAACTTATAAAAGGTTGAATAAGGCCACACCTTTTTAGTTGGTGTTTGGTGTAGAGGCTGGTTTACCTGTTGAATTTATGTTTCCATCCCGGCGTATTGTGCGCACAGGAGTAGTAGTTGATGAGAAATATGTTGAGGAGCACATAGACAAACTGATGCAATTATATGAGCGGCGCGCTATTACCTAATGGAGCCAGAAGATAGAAAAGGTGAAACAAAAGGACTGACATGATAGGAATATAAGGAACAAAACATTTTAGGTGGGAAATATGGTTATTATGTATGATTCAAATTTTGTGTGCCACCCAGGGAAATTGAAAGTGCATTGGTTGGGACCTTTTGTAGTAACAAAGATACTTGAATCAAGAAATTCTTAGTTGTAGGCACTAGATGACACTTATTTTCTTGGTTACTTCAATGGGAGTATGTTAAATCCCTACTATAAATAATGCTTCTCTATGTTTGTAATAAGATAGTATTTCCATTTAGATTAGATTTCCCTTATATGTGTTTTCTTTCATCATTGTTATGCTTTGTCAATTTAGTTTAGTGTTTTTCTATAATAAGCGTGCTTGTACGCTAGAAGCTTATTACTATCTATTAGATTCATTCTCAGAATACCGCAAATACTTTAATTGTGGGGTGGATCAGAAATAAGAATTGATTGGTGCTATGATTCATATGCAAATTGGTGTACATGTACTCATATGATCTATGGTTTATTTGGAATTTTTAGTGTGCCCAAGAAAAAGGTTACAGATGTTTAGATTGTAGATGTTTTTAAGGAATTTTTCTTAGATTAAAGACCATGTGTAGAAGGATGACTACGTAATGTAATGCAATGTAGGCAACAACATGGGAAACTACTTGGTATAAGGCATAGTGGATAGGTAATTCAACGTAGGAAATCATGTGAAAGGAGGTTTGTGGCCAAGAAGTAGTGGGCGCACCAGAAGGTTAAGATTAGTGCGTGAAAGAAAGTGATGTAAAGTGTGGAAAAAGTAGAAAATTGCAATTAATGTCAATTACGGTGATAGGTAAGGAGAAATTAATGCGGTTAATTTTTGAAAAATCCTATAAAAGGAGCACAAGTGACCCTATTTCTTACCTTTCATGTTTAAGAGTTTTCACCCTTAGAGTGAATTAGAGAGTGAGCAAGTGCTAAGTATGAAGAATAAAAGATAATCGATCCAGCTTGGTAAAAATTTGGCATGGCCTATGAAGAATATCCTTCATGGGAAGTTGTATAGAAAGAGGAAGGTGAGGGAATAAGAAAATTGTGGCTCAACGGTTCAATTTGAGGAGTTAGGTTTTGAAGGAAATAATTCATAGCTAGGGCACATAAAATTTGAAGAGATAGATATGAATCCAAGGCTGGTGGTTGCCAGGAGTAAGTGGTGGTAAGAAATTTGAATTTAGGGAACTTTATCGGTTAAGAAAAAAGTATCATTTGGAAATGGAACTAAGGAGATCTGTGACCAAGGACAAGGAACCCATCACAGAGGAAGATTTGAAAGATTGGTTTGAGGAGATGTAATTCCTAGAAGAGGGCATTGAAGGGAGACTGTGTAAGTCTCAGCTGACTTGGTGCAAGATCAACGATATCAATCATCATACGGATAATACCCTAAAGGATATTAAATAGGATATCATTCTGAAGACTAACTGAAGGATGGAATATGGGTAGAGGTTCTATGATAATTCTATGTACAAACTCTTAGAATGTGTTAGGGTGCTTCGGCTATATGAGCTACCCTTCTTTGTAAAACCAAAATGTTTGTACCAATGGCTGATGTCACGAGTCCATGAGGACTACTTATACTTTGAAGGTAGAATAATGAGACTTACAGGGCAGTTGATAGGAAAAGCAACTGGGTTATGTAGTTCTGGGATAGACATCAAACTATACTTATTCAATGATGATAGAGTAGAAGCTACAATAGTCAATTTGCACTACTGTAAAGTGGGATGTGTCATGGATGTAACCAATATTGAGGACCATGCTACAAGGGTGGCTATGCACCTCATGAGTGATAAATTAGGTGCATTTTAGTGATGGAAGGAGGTGAACAAGTGCTAGCTACACATCACATATAAGATTGTGAACAACACATATTACAATCTTTTTTCTTTTGGTATTGTGTAGTACATCGTAGAGAACATTGTTGAGGAAGCATGTGTACAAATAGATAAAGGTGATAAGATTACATGGGGTGCACTGTTTCTTCTTCTATTATTTTGTAAGATTGGTGTACCTAATGGGCCAAAGGAGAATATGTGGGTATACCCGATGGAGAAAGAATAAGTCACCAACCAATAAATTCACCAAATTAACTTATCAAGGTAGTATTTTGGGTAGAATGAGGCTTATGAAGAAATGATGAAATCAAATAATATAGATATTACTCCTAAGACTATGGTAGTTGGGATAGATGGAGCCAACGTACGTATTAAGTATGTTGTTGGTGAATATGTGACACTCCCATACCCCTTAAGGGAAATAAAATAGTAGGAACAAAACAACCAATCAATGTTATACCTCTTAATCGAGAAGAAGAAGAAAGGATTGACCTCGAGTTAGAGGAACTAGAGAAAGAAGATAGTGGCACACTGGACCAAGGAAGAAGATAACTATGAAGGTAGTGTAAGCACCTAAATGAGGGCACTGGGACTTCACAGACTATGATAAGGTTTCCAATAACAATTCTTGTGAAACCAACTGCAAGAGAAAATAAGAGGAGGTGCAAGCTCATCACTCCACTTAACAATGATGAAAAAGGTTCATCAGATGGGGATATGCATAAAGAAATTTCTCCACCTATTTTATAGGTTTGAGAAGAGGAAGGGCTCATAGATGAAGAGACTCGGAATGATATGGATGTATCTAGAAAGGTGAGCACTAGGAAGAAAGTCTCATTGGAGGTGACATAGAAAAATAAAACAATGATGAGGAGAAGACGGGTGGACATGAATACTGTTTAGGAGGAATGGGAGAAGGGATGCCCAAAGGCACATGAACACATGTACCTATAAATGGGTGCACTAGTGGATAAAGGGAAGCAGAGTTTGTAAAAATGTAAAAATTTGGGTATATCAATGAACATATAAATATTATTCTTTCTAGGTTCCAGAACACTCTTGCCACAGAACAATTATATGGTTGGGAGTTGATGGATCCTGAGGGGTTAAACCTGCACACAAGAAAACAACTCTCATGGAGTATGCATACTCACATGGACAAAATAGATTTCAATGTGAGTGAGAAGGCATGTGTTAAACATAGAATGAAGAAAACACCGCATTCGACACATATGACAATTAATCCTACAAAGTTTTTAGATGAACACACAAGCATTCCCCTAACCAAGAGCACAACACAGGTCACTCATAGGAATGTGGATAATGGGGATACCCTTAGAACCTTACTGGAGGACACAAAATAATGAGGAAGAGTTCCATCAATTGATAGAGGCAAGAGATAAAGCAGAGCACAAGTCAAAGGTTGTCCTAGAAATGGCCAAGGAGATTAGGGAAGAGATTATGGAGGCATGTCCACAATATGAAGAGAAGGTATATGGAAATTTTCCCTCTGTGCTACATTATTTACAGACTTTGGTCCATTTACTGTTAGTAGAAAAGACTAGCGCACATGCCCCAAGTGAAGAAGATATATTTCTAAATAAACAACAGGATGTCGTAACCGAGAAAGAAAGGACCAAAAATATGATTACCTACTAAATTGTAGAGTATGATGCCATACTTTAGACATTAAAGGATGAGTTAAAAAATATGAATTGAGCATTGAATAACTGTGAGGATCCTAAGTATATCCTCAAGACAAGGACACTGTAGGAAGAGAATGAGGTCCTTACAATAAAAAAAATGAAACATTGGGCATGGAGGAGAGGCTGGTGTTGTTGGCATAGAAGCATGATATGCTCAAAGTAGTCAGGGTTCCTCACAATGAAATAATAAAGGAGCTTGGTAAATTTATCGCATGAAGAATAAACTTAATAGACGGTATGATTTCAGGGTTGTCCAGATAAATAAGGGATTTGAAACACAAGGTTGAAGACAAAAACTTAGAGGAGATGGAACAGGTACTTGGAGATGTTCCTACAAAGGAAAATAAGGGGATAGGTGAGTGGAATGAGGTCAAGGTAGACATAAATAATGAGTACCCTAAACTCCTTCTACCAACTGTGGAGTAAGGCGTGGTGATCATTCCTACATTCTATTTATTCTTTCATTCTTCTATGGATGCTTTTATTCTTTATTTCCTTGGAGAAATAAGTTGAGAAACCCTATTGCCGAGGGAAAAAATATCATTAGTGTGGGGTAATGTTGTGCTGGGTAAATTTCCTAGTTAAGTGGGTGCGTAAATGGGGTGCATGTAAGCACACACAATTGTCAGTTAAAAGGGGCGTACCAAGGAAGACAAGTTTGGGAGTTAGTTTATTTTGCATGACACAAGCCAAAAATATGAAAAATAGGTTAGAGTGTGGATCACACAATGGATTAAGGTAGAAGACCTCACGGCTAGGAAAAAATAATTTTGGGAGAAAATTAGGTGGTCAAATGTCATGCATAGTTTATGCTAATGATAGGAATAAGGTAGAGTCATTTATAGATTCATTTATTATTAGCCTTCTTGTAAAATCATGTAGTTGTTGAAACATGGATATTTTGAGCATGCAGTCTATTTTGAGATGCATGCATAGTGAAGGGAAAGTCCCCACTGCTATATATATTAGTTTATTTACATAGTTTTATACACCGTATGTATTGTAGAGTTATGTTGCCTTGATTTTCTAGTGTGAATGACTATCTAGTTACTATGATTACGTATTCATCTTCTGTTACGTGATGAATTTACAAAATGGATAATTGTGGATGGATTATGGTAATAGATTTCTATGATCATGATACTTTTATGGTGAATCTGATCATAATTTTTTCTTGATATGTTAAGTTGCCTTATTACCTATGTTTCCTTGTGATGTTTAGAATGATCTACATTTGATTATATGATTTTTTAATGGCTTATATGAGCATGCATGCTAACATCTTGAAAAGACAATACATAAGAGGGACTTGGTAGCTTTGCACTCTTTGGGTGAGCATTCAGATCTATCTAAATGAAGTTCCAGCACACCTAGGCATTCAAGTGGAAAAACAATACTACACTATGCCGATGACATCTTGGGTAAATCCAAGTGTCGATAAGACCATTTTTCCATCCTTGAAGTCCTCTTTACACATCTTATCCAATTCTTCCTCTACCTTAATCCCTCCAAGTGTGTGTTTGGTGTCCTAACTGGTAATTATACGTACCCAAAATTATAGGGTACAGCACTGCCGGAACAACGTAACACGTGCCTCAATGATGATACAGGTCTCCTCGTAAGGTGTTTGGGATCCGAAAAAGATCCCCAAGTATGCGTTAACATCCCACATGCCCCGCTTAGCCCCTGCGTGCTTTGTTGTTCTCTTTTCCCCTCTTTTCTTTGTGTTTTGTTCTTCAGTTACGAAACCGCCGCCCTGCCTGGGCAGCGGTCTCGTGACCGCCACCCAGCGGTCAGGGCGGCGGTCCTTCACACATTTTCCAGAATGCTCTTTTAACGTGACTCACGTAAATTTCAATGTTTACCAGCTTTTTTCACCGCCTTTGGCTTGCATTAATGATTCTGGTTCCTTGGAATAGTGTTTTGGCATTGTTTATGGTTTAAGAGATCAATTTGGTTTTTACCTTTGGGTAAATGGAAATGCTATAAATAGCTGGCTTGTGCTCAAGCAAATGGCCCCTCAAATTTTCCTCTGAATTTCTCATTTCAATAGTTTAGCCTTTCAATTTTGCTTAGGATTCATAGTTTCATTTGTTGCATGCCTAGTTAGTATTGTTTTAGCTGTTAGAAAGCCACATATCCTCCTTGTGCAAGTGTTGTTATGTCATTTCATCCAAATCAATTAGAGTAGGATAGTTTAATTTTCAATAGGAAGCCATTAAAGTTGCAGGTTTTGTTCATCAAATAGGATAGTTTCAGGTTCTGGACATTTTATGTTGCATGACTCGCAATAAATCCCGCTAGGAATTACATAAGCCAAGCTCTGTACTCTTGCGCTATCCCTCTCCTACTCACATTGTATTCAGTCTGTATCCTAAGCTGCCATTGTTCCAATATCTACTTCTGTTGATGCTAGCATTACACACTTTTCTGGGTCCACGTGAGCACGAAGGAATGAGGAGATCACACTGAGGGGACAAAGCCACACACCATCGGATTCGCCACTGTTCTGCAAAATCCAGGTTCAAGCTTTCAAAGTTCTAGTTAAAGCATATCAAATAAAGTAGTCAATCATTTCATTTCAGTTCAATTTCACTTTCGATATTGCCAAGGAAGCTGTGGGGATTGATAGTTTCTGAGAAACTATGATTCACTCCTCACTTCTGAGGTAGGATCGAGAGTCTTTCAAATAGAGTAGATCAGTTATCAGGTTATTTAGAATAGATCTACAAACTACACAGACAAGTAGCTATACTCGGTTGCTTTGTTTGTTTTAATTGCGTTATTAGTTTAGTTGTCAATTTTAGATATATTAGATAATTGCTCTTTAAATTTTGTTCAGTAGTTTATCAATAAATATCAGATTTAGGAATATACATAGACATATCTTACGTAGTTAAATTATTCTGTCATTGGTTAGATTTATATCATTTCCTTTTGTATGACAATCACGGGACCTAGGGAGCCCAGAGAATATGTATTCGAGCCAATCATGCCCCAACCCAATCTTGTTACAGCAATAACTGACATAGATCAGAATCTTAGGATCCAAGTCTTCCAAACAATAGCAGACTTGCAACAGATCAGCTCACAGTTGAGAGGGTTAAACATAGAAGACGACCAAGCGCACACGTTTTGGTCAAATCAGCCAAACTACAGATTACCCTAGATAAATATCCGCATGACTGTAGAAGGGCTTGAAAGAGAGCAAACATTCGGTTGTGATCCTTTGGTCCCATAGCCAGACGCAGGAGACACTCTCACAGACATAGATACTAGCTTAAGAATTCAGGTTGCAAGAACACCTGTGAGATACTCTGAGAAGATTACACAACTGTTAATTCTGAATATAGAGGCCAAGAAGGCATACGACTATTGGATACTAGGGATTAGGGACTGATTCCACACATGACCATAGTAGGTCCACAACAACCATGAATCTACGGTTGTGACCCACAAATCCCACAACCCAACGAGCCTACAGGTCAATCTGACATTGACGCTGGCTTACACACATTAATATTTAGATCCACTCCACTTCCACCTATCATCATCACACAGTTATCCTTGTTAGACATAGCAGCTAACAAAGCTAAGGATTTCTGGACTAGACCAGAGAATCACCCATAGAGTCAACATTATATCTATCATCCACCCTATGACCCTATCTGGAGACATACACGAAACTATCCCAGGTCATTTTCCACGTATCCCACAACCCATAGACCGAATTATGCCAGAGATCGATATTGATTGGAGCCTTCGAGCAGTCATCCTTGCTGATCGATCTATCACACCAGTTCAAGTTAGGAGAGCCTTCTTTTCCTTAGATTCACAGATTCCACTAGTGCACGTCGAAGACATAAGATTACCTAACTAGTTTGTCTGCACCCCACGCGTATTCCATCCCCACCGGTTGTCTCGGCATGACCTCGGGAGGTCGGGTGCGAGGAAGAGTTACTTGTAGATTCCCATGCTCGCTTGTCACTTTTCCATCATACAAAATTGGTGAACCCAACGTGAAACAAACATATAACTGTTCTTGCTCTTCCATTAACCTTCACATCAGCTTCACCAACAGAATTGGTGCGACTCTAGTTTAGAGTCATACTTGCTTTCTTCCTTCCACCTTCCCTCCTTCCCATTATTCTACGGGTATTCATATACCCCCCGAATATGTCAGGATTCGATGCATATGGCAGACCTCTCCTAGGTCTTGAGGCATACTACGCTCAACTGAATAGACAGTCATCACCCTCGCTCTCAGTATGGGGTGACAACTATTCAACCAACCAATTATCAACACAAACTCCACCTCCAAGGACTAGATATAGCTCATCTTTCCAAACAGAGGAGTTGGATCAGCTTCACTCAAATGCAACAAACAGAGCCTTCAGGCTCGAACAATATGACGTTCACAGGAGAATCTGGTTCATCTCCTCAGGTACTGCTTAGACCACAAATTAGTAGACAATCAGACCCATACCTGGTTTTAGATGATGAACATTCAGTGCGTTATGCTAGGAATGAACAACGCTCTCGGAGTATGTACCCACCTATAGGAAGTTTACAAACACAACCCGAGGTCTCTTTTCAAGAAAATACCTCCATGCCACTACATATAGGAAATGCCCTCGGGGAAACTTGGCAGGGCAACGATCAGTTCATAGCGGGGTATCACATGCCTATACAACATCAGGATATACAACAAATGCCACTAAGGCAAAATACCATGACTTCACCAAATGAAGTCATTTCGACTTTAGTAGAAAAAGTTAGGGGGTTAGAACTTGCTCAGGAAAATCACCATTCTCAATTCATGCAGGCAGGAAATTCCAATCCTCCACACCATCCTAGCCAAGTAGACCTCCTCACAGGAATAGGCATGTTGGGCATGCCTCCTCAGTATTCACAACAAACGCCAACTAGAACCGCCATTTCTAACACCGTTCCGATACCTCCCGGTCTAGTACAAAATAATCCATTCCTAGACAATACCCCTTCATACTTAAACATGTACTCCAAATCACCACAAGGGGATATGTTCTCCTCTCCTGGCATGTTTTCTCAACCACAGGGGTTTCCTTATGCCCCTACCAATGCATACGCTATGCCATATCAACAACCCATTCCACCGCCGCCCCCTCAGCAGGCACCATCAATGGTCGAAACCTACGCGATAGGGACTTATTCAGAATATTTGAAAGAGCCCTTAGACTTCACCATACGAAGCGTCATGCTTCCAAGACCTCTTCCCGATTTTCCCAAATACAAAGGTGAGGGAGATCCGAATGCACATATCAAGGCCTACGCCACAGCCATTCGAGAACTACTCCCTTGGGATGGGGTTGTTGCTAAAATATTCCCCAAAACCTTGGAAGGCATCGCCCTCGATTGGTATTATAGAATACCTGAGGCTTCCATCCATTCATTTAAACAACTCGTTTCAGAGTTCATTAAGGCATTTGACATGAACAAACTATTGAGAACAGGAATCAGGGAATTCTTGCACATTAAGCAAGAACACAATGAATCTGTCGCTCATTTCATCCAGAGGTGGCGTACAGTTCTTTATTCTTCGGCCAATGCTCCAAACATGGACCAAATGGAACTATGTGATTTATTCCTTCATTCTCTCAGCAGAGAAGTAAAGGAAGAAGTCTAGAAGTTCCCACTAAGGACTTACGATGAAGTACTTGAGAGTGCTCTCTGAATAGATCAAGCGGTAATAGATAGCGGTCGTAAGACGTATGGAGCAAACGGGAGGTTAATCACCTCCAACCAAAATACTACGACTTATCCTACTACCACAAATGTCAATCAAGGACCTAAAATCCTTAATAAAAATCACGGAGTGACAACAGATGGAGTAACTGATCAGGCTAAAAAGGTAAATGTTGTGAATACTCCACCACTAATGAACAACCAACGAAACAACAACTTTACCCCAACAATCAATGCAGTGGATTTTAATCAACAACAAACAACAATGGTGAAACCCTACACAGGGTCCAAGCCAAAACTCAATTGGATATCAAAACTAGAATCAAAACCAAAAACAAAAAATACAAAACTTTAATCCTAATAGGCAACGGTTTGATCAGAGTTTTGGGCCACAATATACACCAAACCAACAAACTAGGAATTACAATCCTAACTCGTATTGTGGTTTCCACAAAATTCGAGGCCATGACACTAGAACGTGCCATGACTACAATAAATTCATGCAACGTTTTCCAGAGGAACAAAGATAACTTTTCATAGATATGTTCTTCGCAGATTCTGCGTCACCGGCACCAAATACTTTTACAGGGGCAATTTCCCCTCAAAATTCTCCCCTCAAGATCTTTAATGATCCACTCCCAAATCACAATAACAATAGGTTAAATCCAAATGGGACAAATAAGGGCATAATGATAGGAAACAATGATCATGAAGCCTCGACTTCACTAAATCCATTAGTTGCGCCACAATTAGGAAGTCAGCCGCGACCCAAGATAGTCGGTTTAGTGGAGTTGGACACCGAACTACCCGTCAAAGCTGTAACAAGGACACGAGAGTATTCCTCTCAGCCAAGTCCAAGTTACCTGCCAGAGACAGATAACATCCAACAAATATTAGTAAAACCCATGGGTGCCTATGATTTAATTAGTGATCTAACAAAAACCTTCTCGCACATTTCATTTTTGGACTTACTGAAGAACTCTCCTGCCCACAGGGCTGCTCTTTTAGAGGCATTAGGTTTAGGTCATTTAATTAACATCACTCCACCTCCCGAAACACAGGTAAACCATATAGACTTTGATATCCACCCTCCGGGGCAGCCGGATAGGGATACCGAGTTTATATTCGAAATAAACAAAATGCCAACAGATGCTGAGATTGCACGCAGAGGTGATCCGGCCTTACATTTGCAAGTATGGGTTTATAACAATTATGTGAAACGCGCGATGGTTGACGATGGGGCAGCAGTTAACATAGTCCCCTTCTCTTTCCTTCAAAAACTAGGGTATGGAGAAATGAATTGTTCCACGACTAGAAATACATTAAGAGGCTATGATAGCCTTAAAGCCACGTCGATTGGAACTATAATACTACTAGTCACCTTAGGACCCAAAACAATCCTGACTGAGTTTTATATTATAGATCAGGAAACCAACTATAATATGATCCTTGGCCGACCATGGATACACCGTATGAAGGCAATCCCTTCTACATTATTTCAAGAAGTAAGATTCTTGCATTTAGGAAAGGTGTTCATAGCCAAAGGTGATCCAAAACCATTCGATATACACCTAGCTGACTTAAAGAAAAGACCAGGCGTTCACTCGGAGTTTGAACTCCCAACAAACCAACTTAATAAACCCACCGACGCAAAACCAGAGGAAAAGTTGGTACCTACAACAGATCTTGAGACTATGAGCCTAATCAAGACTATCCCAGCCCTCAAGGATGAGGCTAACATTGTAGAAACAGTATCGTTAGGAACTACTGCAAAAATTGTCAAATTATTAGAACAGGATCTACCAATGTTCCTACCATTTGATTCTATAGGCATGGGATATACCCTAGGTGTTGGTTCTCTTCCAGCAGAGGATCTCTGCATGGTGGAAGTAAGAAGATGTTAACACAACAAATATCCCAATGTCCATATTCCCAACTAAATATTGGACTCTCCATTTCGATGGAGCTAGATGTCGTTATGGAGCTGGGGCAGGTGTAATCTTTACTTCTCCCGAGGGAAAAATCCTACCATTTTCCTTTAAACTAAATTTTGAATGTACAAACAATGGTACTGAGTACGAAGCCCTCCTCCTTGGCCTCATCTTAGCTAAGAGGATCGGTGTTAATAACATCAGGGTGTTAGGAGACTCACAATTGGTAGCAAACCAAGTCTCTGAGGTGTATGAAACCAGAGCTGAGCACTTACAACTCTACAAAACAACTGTATTGATTTAAGCAAGGAGTTTGACTTCATATCAATTGAAGCAATCCCGCGAGAACAAAATCTTCTCACCGATTCGATAGCAACCTCAGCGTCACGCTTCACTCCAAACAGTGAGTTGGAAGATACCCGTTTCATGGTATCCCTTCATACTGAACCATTGGTAAAAAAAATGTCAAACCCTCTTTTAACAAACAGAGATGAGAACAAATCTACTATCCTAGACCACATTGATAGTGATAGAACCACTCTTGGATTACTTAAATGCCTATGCAACGTTACATCTCACCCATCACGTGATAGATTTGTCCTTAATCCCACATTCATCTTCCTACTTCGGAAATCCCATGATAGAGCTTCCCCCACAAAAGGAACTCAACATATACACAGTAGAAAATGGAGACGATCTGGAATTACCTCCAGCCCCACCTGAGTTTGAAGAAGGTAACACTTCTTTAATCGAAGAAACAATTGATATTAACATCGGAACGGAGGATGAACCAAAGATATTGAAACTAGGATCCTCGTTAACTCCATCAGAAGTAGAAATACACACTCGAATCCTCAAGGAACATCAGAAGGCTTTTGCATTTAATTATAAAGAAATGACAGGGGTTGCACCACACATTGCGGTACATAACCTCGTCACTAAATCAGATGCAAAGCCGATTAAACAAAAATCGAGACCAATGAAACCCAAGGTAGCTCTCATGGTGAAGGAAGAGGTAATGAAACTCCTCCAAGTAGGATTCATCAAACCAGTCGATTACTCTCAGTGGGTATCTAATATCATTCCCATTCTAAAAAAGAATGGGAAGATACGCATCTACATAGACTTCCGAGACATTAACAAGGCATGTCCCAAGGACGACTTCCCGTTACCATCCATAGACGTCATTGTTGATGCAACAGCTGGATTTGAGCTTTTGTCTCTCATGGATGGATTCTCAGGATACAATCAAATCAGAATATCTGAACAAGACCAAGCTAAAACCACGTTTATAACTCCTTGGGGAACCTATTGCTACGCTGTTATGCCATTCGGTCTCAAGAACACTGGTGCTACATACCAGCGGGCTATGACATATATATTTCATGATCTTATTCATAAAATTGTGGAATCCTACGTAGATGACTTGTTGGCCAAGGCCAAGAAGTGTTGTGATCACCTGGAAGTACTTCGCATCATTCTTTCACATCTAATAGAATACGGAGTCACGCTAAATCCAGAAAAAATGCATCTTTGGTGTGACAGGAGGGAAGCTCCTAGGTTACATTATATCATCACGAGGGATCGATGTTGACCCAACCAAAATCTGGGCTGTTCTCGAAATGATCCCACCTTCGGATGAATCTGGAATCAGGTCATTTCTCAGAAAACTTGGTGCAATCCGAAGATTCATCCCAGATTTAAGTTTTTCCATTCATCCAATCAACAATCTACTCAAGAAAGATTATAGTATTGATTGGACTAAAGACTGCAACAAAGCTTTCGACACAGTTAAGCGTTTCTTGTTATCACCACCTATGCTAATGCCACCTAAGCCAGACCACCCGTTAATCTTATATTCACGAGCTACCAATGTCTCGCTAGCCTGTATGCTGGCTCAAGAAGATGATGACAAGAGAGAACGTGTGATCTATTTCATTAGCCGAATGTTTCTCGACTATGAAACACGTTATACACAAGCAGAACGAGAATGCCTTGCCATAATCTTCGCAACCAAACGCTTAAGACATTACATGCTAAATCAAGAAACAAGGGTCATTGTAAAAACAGACCATTTGCGAACTTTCCTCACACAAGGGTCCTTGTCTAAGAAGGCTGGACGCTTTATAACCTTAATGGGGGAATTCGAATTAACATTTGTAAATCAGAAATCCGTTAAAGGACAAATCATTGCGGATTGGTTAGCTGATAACCCACTAGACGGAGGTAATCTAGTAGATCTGGACTTTCCTGATGAATGCATATACTACATCGAAACAAGACCTCCTATCTCTGAGTGTCCTTGGTATACTGATATTATTAATTATATCATGGACCATACGTATCCAGAAGGTGCTACACCGCAACGAAGAAGGTGGTTACGCATTATCGTAGCTAAATACGTCATTATAGAGCAAGTGCTCTATCGTAAAGCATTCGATGGAATGCTTCTAAGATGTGTCGACACAGAAGAATCCAAGAAGATTCTCCATGAATCTCACAGTGGAATATGTGGAGGCCACTTCGGTGGTCATGCCACCGCTCGTAAAATACATCGGATGGGCTATTTCTAGCCCACTCTAGAACATGACGTAGTAGAGTTTGTACGAAGGTGTCATAAGTGCCAAGAATTCTCCCACGAGATTCACATGCCGGCACAAGCTCTACAACCAATCGCTACTCCATGGCCCTTTTCTATGTGGGGCCTAGATTTGATAGGGAAATTCTCTCCCTCATCTACAGATGGCCATAACTTCATAATCACGGCCACCGAGTATTTTACCAAGTGGGTAGAGGCTATGCCTCTTACTACTGTACTAGGTTCCGTAATCGCCAAGTTCATTTTGAACCAAATCATTTGCAGGTACAGTGTCCCGCAAATCATTATCTCAGATAATGGGACTTCTTTTAAGAATGACGAAGTTCATGAATTGTGCAATAAATTTAAAATAAGCCATCATACAGCCTCCCTGTATTACCCTCAAGCCAACAGGCAGGCTGAAGCGACAAACAAAACATTAAAAGCCATTCTTCTTAAAACGGTGAAAGAAAACAAACGAGATTGGCATTTGAAGTTATATCCAGCCTTGTGGGCCCACCGAACCTCAATAAGAACACCAATAGGAGTGACTCCTTTCTCGCTGGTATTCAGGGCAGAAGCAGTTCTCCCGCTTGAGGTTGAAATACCCAGTCTCTGTATCTCATTACAAGGGATTCTGGATGAAGACGCTTATAGAGAAGCACGTCTCTCCCAGCTAGAAAGCCTAGATGAAGCCAGGTTAGATGCTGAACAACGCACATAGAATCTATGCTGACTGGATGTGCCGGCAATATAACAAGAAGGTCTATGAACGAGACATATATGAAGGTGATCTAGTTCTAAGGCTAGACAGCCGGATCGATAAAAAGACCGGTGAAGGAAGGAAGTTCCGGCCCAAATGGTTGGGCCCATACCGAGTCACGAAAGACTATGGAAATGGTGCATATCTCTTATGTACACTAGAAGGTGAGGAATTTGGTGAAACAGTCAATTCCCTACACCTTAAATGATTCTATGCATAAGCGACCAACACTATCTGTATAATTATATCTACATTACATCTTCATATAGTTAGCATTCATTTTGTTCGCTTGTTTCATACAATTTTGTGATCAAGGAACTCATTCTCAAAAGCAATTCATTACAAACTTCTGATGGTATTGGCATAAACACTCTAATCATACTTCTTCATTTTATAATTTCATCACCTATTTCGGAATCATTTCATCAAATAAAGCTAGATATGACAAAGCCTTAACGGTAACCATACCAAGATCTGCATGGGCTTGTTCTCACTTTTGGTTTCTTCCTAGGATAGGTGTCTTGCCTATGGTCTATTCTAGAAGCTTCATCGTGTCACATCTATCCCGTATGTATATCTCTTTGGAAGTAAGAACATACACTGACATTTTGCTCAAACAAACAAGTCAAATATAGATCAAACAGAAAATTTTAATTTTACACATTTCCTTTCCCCACCAACCTTTGGTGATGAGCTTGCGTCTCTTACTAGTGACGTAGGGTTGGGAAAGGATGGAAATTCCCTTACTCACCTATGCCTTGTCCATGGTGATAAGCCCCATGCTTCTTACTAGTAGCATGGGGCAAGGTATAGGGGGTCCTCTTGACAAATAAACGTTGAAGGTAGTCAACAATCAAATTCAAATGAACCTTTGAAATCTTGAGTCAAAAATAAATGAATCAGATGTCCAAAATTCCAAGAGAGTTCAAAACCCTGAAACCCAGATTTTGTCTACCATGTGGCCATCTACGGATCTAAGTCTAGATAAACCGCAAAGCAAGTTGCATCCCAAACTATGGAGTCACTCGAGTAGAGTAGGCTTGTAGCATCCTAATTTGGTTCCACCAAAGCTTTGTCTATCTCTCATCACTATCATTTCAACACATTTCATAACTTGTGCCCTTTCTAGCTCTCAGTGATGAGCCCTCGCATCTTACTAGTTGCGTGGAGTTAGGAGTGGGGCAATTTTATCTGCTCATCATACCGGTTTATCATCACATTTTGTCAAAACAAATATGAAGTACCAAAAATTGCTTATAGAAACTAAAGTTCAAAATCACATTGTGTCTACATTATCATATATCAGCATCATGAAATACAAAAAGAAAGTAAACATTTGTATCATTTGTTCTCCATTGCATATATTCTAAGAAGCATATAAAAATAACATTATAATTTACATGCTGGAAATCAAATCACAAGAACATTAATACCAAGCGTCTGATCCAAGAAAAAAGATATATATATATATATATATATAAATGATCAAGTTTCCAGTACAATGCCATCATGCGCTAAGCATGGTCAAAATGCTCAAAGAGCCCGGGAGATACAAAATATATCATAAAAACAGTCCAAGAGAGCCAAGTGGATTCTCAACCCCTATGAGATCCCTCTGAGGGTGCACGCCCACGTCTAGGACTCCAGCTACGCCGGCACTTTGAGTACATGGAGGGCTCACGATCCCGAAGGGCAGTTGTGGTATTGCCATGAGAGTGATTCCTCATCAGGCACTTTTCTGTCCTGTACCTTGACCAGCTCGATACGAAGGGTAGATACCATCCTTGCCACATGCTAGATAGGGGAAAAAATGTCAGTGTTCCTACCAGCTGTTGAAGGCTCCCTTGCATCCACAGTATAGCTTTACATGGGTCTTCTCCATAAGGATGATCAGGGTATCGGTGCATACCCGGTGAATCAAGTCTCACCACTCATCGGTAGTCTTTGCAAGAAAAGGAGAAAATCGAATTAGAAATAATCAAGATATAAAAACAAATGTAAACAAAGGGAGAGATAGCAACTAAGGCAATCACTAACTCGAAAGCGAACATTAAAAAGGAAGGATGAAAAATCACTCGGATCTCCAGGCCTCCAAGATGGATCCCTAGGGTCAGCATCTGCTACAAATTTTTTCGTTAATTGAGTGTAATCCTCCCAGTGGTCTGGAGAAACATAGCATCCCACTACGGACTCATCCTCTGCACCAAGGCCCTGAGAGAGTGGCTCCTTTGAAGCTAGTGTCACCCTCTCTGTACTCTGCTCCTCCCTCTCTACCTATAAAATATCCTGAGTGTCATGCCACT
Organism: Taxus chinensis; assembly: GCA_019776745.2. NCBI lineage: Eukaryota > Viridiplantae > Streptophyta > Pinopsida > Cupressales > Taxaceae > Taxus > Taxus chinensis. Next base: position 724,750,597 of record CM034148.1, read on the forward strand.
CAGGATCACTATCCTCCTCTCCACTTGAATCACTAGCCTTAGCCTCAGTCTCCTCCTCCATCTCTCCCCCTGTGAACTCCTCAGACTCAGAGTCTATGTCAATAGGGTCATTGTTGCTGTGAGTGGGACTGGAAGCAATCTGAAGTAAGGGTGGCTGAGGACCACCTGCTCTCCCTCGAGCTCGTACTACTCGTTTAGCCGTAATGGGGACTCTAGGAGTAACAACTGTCCAACCCCAACCTCTATGACCTCCCCCTGATCTCTTAAACTAATCTATATACTGACACCACTAGGGGAAGCATACCCATGTAAGCCAGGGCAAACTGCTGAGGCACTCAACCAAAGGTATGTATCTCCACCCTCCCCACCATGTCAATAAGTTGCCCTGTGGTGGAGCAGGAAATCAAAGTAAGAACCTCCTCGCCCCATAACCCTGCCATGGCCTAATACGGTGTGGCCTCCATGTCATCAGTGGTTAGGGAAGCAACTGGCTAGTGAGGTGCTCTGAGCACCGACATGTTTTTCCATCTGGCTGCCCTCACAGCTCTGGGATCTGCCACCTCTACACCTCAACCATAGGGGATGAAACACTCATAGACCCAACTCATAACTAGGGTCGGATGGCTCAATGACTACCCCTGTAAATGGACCACCCTATACAAATTGTGATAGGTAGTCCCAAGTATGTCATCTCCCCAGGCGTAAATTCAGCCATGTCCCTCAATTTGTGTAATGACGGGGGACCAACGATATAATAGAGTGTCTCCTCCCATGTCTCTAATCAATCTCGAGGCAAGGATCCCCATAATCGCCTAACGAATCAAGGGGATAGGTAGGCTAGGAATAGATCGGACCCTCACCCCCTTCTTCGAACCAGTGGAAATAACTGCATCTCCCATGTATGAGGCCCACTGTGCTATCTGAGCCCGTGAACCTACTGTCTCAAGAATAAGTTGTCTCTCGATGATCGGGACCCCCAAGATATGGTAAACATCCTCCAAAGTAATGGTCCACTCACCTCAGACCCCTGGTAATTGGAAAGTGTTCCGATCAACATCCCAGTATGAAAATAAGTCACAAAGTATGTGACTAGACGGTGCAACATGTGGAACCCGTGATATACGCAGTATACCAGCCCTCTAAAGAGTGTCCTGCTCGTCTTGAGAAAGGGCATCTAATACTACTGGGAGCCAATCACACTCTCTCTCTCTTGGCTCCATCGAATATACTCCTCCCTCGCCTGCATACACCCAAAAAAACACACAAAACAGAGCAAGTTAGTATCCAAATGACATTGGAAAAATCATGAAAACACAAAAGAATGCTAAAAATGCAAAATTAACTTCAAAAAGGTGTTGTTTGTGCATTCTGTGAAGGACCGCCGCCCTGAGCAGGGTGGCGGTTCCACAATCGCCGCCTTAAAGGCGGCGGTCTTGTAACCGCCGCCCTAAATAGGGTGGCGGTTGTGTAACCGCTGCCCTGTTCAGGGCAGCGGTCGTGTCCCAAAAACTCACGTGGGTCATGTGCCCTAAAAAGGCCTAAAAACATGAAAAACGACAATTTTTGACCAAAACAAAGCCTACCCAGTAGGTGCCCCCCCTAGATGAACCTATTAAAACTAACATTTTCAAAAATTATCCCCTAATGACAAAGTTTTCAACATTTTAATATTTTGGGGATAAAAACAGTAAATTGAGAAAAACTAACCTGTGATCTCGCAGGTCGGTGTTCCGCTCGTGGAGGCATGATCACGATCTCGTCCTGGACGTTTTGACTATACTCTCATGAGAAACCATCACTGTGGGCCCCAAAGCTCAAAATCAACCAAATCAACACACGCAAATGAATAGGAAATTGGGCCCACTTTTACATATATAGCAACCTGACTTGTTTTGAATACCCCTTTCCGCAGGTTTGGAGCGCCGACAGAGGTAAGTTCTTATACCCTCACAAATGGTACATCCTCATTTCATGATATTTTAGTATTTATTTTTTTGATCTTTTTTGTCTATCTGCACTTGAGTTCTCTCCTCATTTTACAGGTAGCAGAAATTTCGGATGGCGTCATTCTGACATACAGACGTATCAGGTATAATTTCTAACTTCCCATTTCGGGACCGCCATACTCGAACCCACCGTTTTACGCCTCTTCATGGCTAAAACGCTTCTTCGAGGGGGCAATATGTACGTACCCAAAATTATAGGGTACTGCACTGCTGGAATAACGTAACACATGCCCCAATGATGATACAGGTCTCCTTGCAAGGTGTTCGGGATCCGGAAAAGCTCCCCAAGTATGCGTTAACATCCCGCATGCCCCGCTTAGCCCGTGCGTGCTTTGTTGTTCTCTTTTCCTCTCTTTTCTTTGTGTTTTGTTATTTAGTTACGAAACTGCCGCCCTGCCTGGGCAGCAGTCCTGTAACCGCCGCCCTACTCAGGGCGACGATCCTTCACGCATTTGATAGATTGCTCTTTTAACGCGACTCATGTAAATTTCAAATTTTACCACCTTTTTTTCACTGCCTTTGGCTTGCATTAATGATTCTGGTTCCCTGGAATAGTGTTTTGGCATTGTTTACTGTTTAAGAGATCAATTTGGTTTTTACCTTTGGTTAAATGGAAATGCTATCAATAGTTGGCTTGTGCTCAAGCAAATAGCCCCTCAAATTTTCCTCTGAATTTCTCATTTCAATAGTTTAGCCTTTCAATTTTGCTTAGGATTCATAGTTTCATTTGTTGAATGCATGGTTAGTATTGTTTAGTTGTCAGAAAGCCACATACCTTCCTTGTGTAAATGTTGTTATTAGTTCATCCAATCAGTTGGAGTAAGATAGCTTGTTTTTCAATAGGAAGCCATTAAAGTTACAGGTTTTGTTCGTTAAATAGGATAGTTTCAGGTTCTGTATGTTTTATGTTGCATGACTCGCAATAAATCCCGCTAGGAATTGTATAAGCCAAGCTCTGTACTCTTGCGCTATCCCTCTCCTACTCGCATTGTATTCAGTCTGCATCTTAAGCTACCTTTGCTCCAATATCTACTTTTGTTGATGCTAGCATTACACACTTTTCTGGATCCACGTGAGCACGAAAGAACGAGGAGATAACACTGAGGGGACAAGGTCACACACCATTGGATTCGCCACTGTTCTGCAGAATCCAGGTTCTAGCTTTCAAAGTTCTAGTTAAAAGCATATCAAATGGAGTAGATAATCATTTCATTTCAGTTAAATTTTACTTTCGATATTGCCAGGGAAGCTGTGGGGATTGATAGTTTTTGAGAAGCTATGATTCACTCCTCACTTCTGAGGTAGGATCGAGAGTATTTCAAATAGAGTAGATCAGTTATCAGGTTATTTAGAATAGATCTAAAAACTACACAAACAAGTAGCTATACTCGGTTGCTTTGTTTGTTTTAATTGCGTTGTTAGTTTAGTTGTCAATTTTAGATATATTAGATAGCTGCTCTTTAAAATTTGTTCAGTAGTTTAGCAATATGCATCAGACTTAGAAATATACATAAATATATCTTGCATGTTTAGTTTATTCTGTCACTAGTTAGCTTTATATCGTTTTCTTTTGTATGACAATCATGGGACCTAGAGAGCCCAGAGAATACGTATTCGAGCCAATCATGCCTCAACCCAATATCATCATAGCAATAACTGATATAGATCAGAATCTTAGGATCCAAGTCTTTTGAACAACAGCAGACTTGCAACAGATCAGCTCATAGTTAAGCAGGTTAAACATAGAAGACGACCAAACGTACATGTTTTGGTCAAATTAGCCAAACTACAGATTACCCTAGATAAATATCCGCATGATTGTAGAAGGGCTTGAAAGAGAGAAAACGTTCGGTTGTGATCTTTTGGTCCCACAGCCAGATGTAGGAGACACTCTCACAGACATAGATGCTAGCTTAAGGATTCAGGTTGCAAGAACGCCTATAAGATATTCAGAAAAGGTTGCACAAACTTTTAATTCTAAACGTAGAGGCTAAAAAGGCATATGGCTATTGGATACTAGGGATTAGGACTGTTTCTGCACATGACCATAGCAGGTCCACAACAACCACGAATCTACGGTTGTGACCCACAAATCCCACAACCCAACGAGCCTACAGGTCAATCTGACATTGACGCTGGCTTACACACATTAATATTTAGATCCAGTTCACTTCCACCTATCATCATCACACAGTTATCTTGGTTAGACGTAGTAGCTAACAAAGCTAAGGATTTCTAGACTAGACGAGAGAATCGACCATAGAATCCGCTATATATCCATCATATGACACTGTCTGGAGAAATACACAAAACCATCCCAGGTCATTTTCCACGTATCCCACAACCTATAGATCAGATCACACCAGAGCTCGATATTGATTGGAGCCTTTGAGAAGTCATCCTTGCCGACCGATCTATCATGCCAGTTCAAGTTAGGAGGGCCTTCTTTGCCTTAGATTTACAGATTTCATTAGTGCATGTCGAAGATATAAGATTGCCTAACTAGTTTACCCATACCCTACACATAATCCATCCCCGCTGGCTATCTTAGCACGACCTCGAGAGGTCAGGTGCGAGGAAGAGTTACTTGCAGATTCCCACGCTCGCTTGTCACTTTTCCATCGTATAGTAACCTCCTTGGCTTCATTATTTCTATCAAGGGCATTGAAGTTGACCCCGCCAAAATCAAATCCATCCCTCAGATGCCCCTTCCAATCTTAAGCAACTTTGTAGTCTTCAAGGTTGACTTCAATCAGTCTGCTACCTCATCTCATAACTTTCTGATCACTGTTAACCTTTCCACCATCTCCTTTGCAAGGACACCCAATTCAATTAGGATACAAATTTCCAGAAGGCCTTTGACAAACTTAAGCAATATCTCCTATCTCTACCTGTGATCACTCTTCTCCACAGGGGGAGCCATTCTATCTCTATATCTCTACCTTCAATCATGATCTAGGTGTCATGTTGGCCCACCTTGGAGATTAAGGTAGGGAGGAATCCATTTATTACATTACTTGTACTCTCCATGATTAAAAAACCCACTAAACTAAAGCTGAAAAGTTATGTTGCTCTCTCTTCTTTGCAACCTCTAAGCTTTATCATTATCTTCTCAATCACAAAACCTACATCATCATTAGCTTCAATCTTCTTAAAAACATGAATTCTAAGCCATATCATAATGATTGCATCACTCGATGTCTCATGCTCATGACTGAGTTTGACCTAGAGTTCATCTCTCAAAAATATATTAAGGGTTAGGCTATCGCTGATCAACTTGCTGAAGTCCCTCTTCCTGACAGTCATCTTCCTTATGAACAATTCCTTATATATCCATACCATCATTCACGAATTATCCCGCCTCAAAATGACACTTTTCTTTGATGGATCATAGTATCGGCAAGGGGGAGGAACTGACATCGTCATCATTCCTCCCTGGGATACTCCTATCCCTATCACTTATAAAATTAATTTTTAGTGCACCAACAACATGGCCAAGTATGAAGCCCTCATTCTAGGCCTTCAAACCGCTATCATGATTAGCATTCAAATCCTATATATCTACGGTGACTCTCAACTTATCATTAATCAACTCAAAGGAACTTGCCAATGCAAAAATGAAGTCCTTCAAAAATACAAGGATGTCGTCAAATTTATTCTTGAAGCCTTTGATCAATATACCATCCAATACATTCCTTGTTCATATAATCATTTTTTATATACTAATACATCTCTCACATCTCTCATCCCATGGGAAATCAAAGAATCTAAACTCTTTGTTGTTGTCCATCATCTTGATCAGTCACCTCACACCAGCGAGCTCCCTTGCATCAATCATGTTGACACCAACCAATCTGACATCTGGTACTCCCAAATCTTCGAATATCTATCTATGTCCAAAATACCCTCCAACCTGTCCAAAAATGGTAGGAGGTGATTCCTTCAATGTGTTAACTGCTATGTTATCTTTGGTAGCATTCTTTACAAACATGGGTTTGATGGTATTATGCTATGTTGCTTTAAATCCCATGAATCTACCCGTGCTATCTAATAAGTCCACGATGGAAATTTTGGTAGACACTTCAATGGTTTGACTATTTCCAAATGTGTTCTTCACCTAGGCTATTACTGGACTACCCTCAATCAATATTTTTGTGAATACGTTAAAAAGTGTGTCAAATTCCAACGACATTCTAATCTTATCTGCATCCCTAGCTAGGCCTTACAGCTGGCTCAAGGCCTTTGGCCTTTTTTACAATGGGGCCTTGACCTCATTAGCCTTATCAATCCACGTTCTTCTTAGTGCCATCATTCCATCATCACCAATATCGAGTACTTCACCAAATTTGTGGAAGCCATTCCACTTGTGTCCACCAAAGCTAATAAAATTGTTGACTTCTTCTACCAACACATCATATGCTACTTCAGAATTCCTCATAAGCTCATCATGGACAACAAAAATTCCTTCAAAAATAAATATCTTAAGAAGATTTTTGACTCTTTTAACATCATGTTGAGCTTCTCTTCTCCATACTACCCTCAAGCTGAAAATCAAGTCCAAGCCACCAATAAGACTCTTTGTAATATTATCTCTAAAACCATTGATAAATCAAGACGTAATTGTCATCTTCACATCCCTTTTGCTCTTTGGGCTTATTAGACTAGTATCTACACCACTACGAGCGCTACTCCCTTCTCTCTTGTCTACGGCTCCAAAGTCATTCTTCCTCTCAAAGTTAAAATCCCATCCTTGTATGTTTCCCTTCACAAATTCATCTCTGACGAGGAATGTTGTCAAGAGCGTATATCCCAGCTTAAACTGCTAGATGAGGGCCACTTAATTGCTCTTCAACATAATCATGTTTATAAAAAATGCATCAAACATGCCTATAAAAAAATCTAAAAGAGCATGAATTTAACATCGATGATTTTGTCTTGAAATAAAATTATAATGTCACTACTCTAGAAAAGATCCAACATGGAAATTTTTCTCCCAACTGGATTGGACCATATATTATCACACATAAATATGGGTCTAGAACCTTGTTATGTCTTAGAAGTGCACCCTGATTGAGGGATGACAGCGGGGGTTCTAACCTCACTCTTCCCTCACTTTCATGGATACAATGAAAACACCTCAGGGCTATGGGTATCCCTATGTTGAGGTGAGTCTATGGGATTATAAGGTCGATTCCTTATTGATGTATCCTAAACTAATTTTTTTTAGGTTTTAAGGGTAAAAAGAAAGTTGTACCTAAAATTAAAATGGGGTGATACTCCAAAATTATTGAGGGCTTTGACTGAGTACATGCAAAATTTACTAAGAGCAGATTAAAGGAGCATGAACTAATGGGTTTTTCAGCTAAATCCTAAGGCAAAACACTTTTGTGTTGAGGGATAAATCACAACAACACAACAATTAACATGCACACTAAGACTATGTAGAAAACACCAAACTTACATCAAGGTAAGGTAATTAATTGAGGGAATTGACATTCACAAGAGCTAATAGAAAGCTACAAACTGTAAATAATTGTAAAGGCAATAACAGGTTCTCATTCAAGGGAAAAACTGGAAAAAAAATTCTTCAGCACTCCTACATCCAAAAAGTCCTCCTTGTGCTTTGCTAATACACACAATATATAGCAAAAATAATTCACCCAACCCTCCTAAAAATAGGCTACAGTCTGAAATTGGCCATGCATGTTAATTTTAGCTTTTATCATGGATAAATAAAGGAATAAAATAACCATGCTTTTTACAATGAGGCAATAATAGGCTTTAGTTCAAAAAATACACTTAGTCAAAGTGTAGTTGACTGCTCTATTTCTATTACAATAAATCTGGGTGAATATTTTGGCTAATAATAGCCCTTGCTTGATGTGCAAGTCTTCTCCAATGTGTTTGATCTTTTTCGTCTTCTACATGAAGTGACACATGTGTTCTTTATCCAATTGCAATGATAAATTTGTCTTTTTCTCTAATCTGTCCTCTAGCGATCACATGCAAAATTATATTCTTATGTAAAAATAATACCTTTGCCTTTTCAACACTTAACAAAAGATCCATATTCACTCGTGGGGGCCACCTTTATTTTGTATTATTGAACCATCATTGGCCCCTTTTGGCAATTCACATGGAACATACAACTTAGAGTTAGAATAATAATCATTGTTTGAAGGTTTGTTGGCATATTATTTTATTCAAAACATGGAGAACATCTGATCATTGGAAAACTTTTGAAAAAGATAAGGTTTTATGGCCCACCTTTGATTGGCTCGACCCCTTCAATCACCATGCATAGAATATGGTTCTTTACCTTAATCATTGACAACTTTTGATTTAATCATGGCATATGATAAGTTTGTGCCCCTTTTGATTTTCCTATGGCATCAATTATTGTTTTTAGGCCCCTTTGATTATTTGATCACATATGAAACAAACCTTAGATAAGGTCAAGGTAATGAACTTCATTGAATAAGAATTTGGCTTATAAAAGATGTTTGATAGAATATAGTCTAAAATTCAACATAAATAATTGTTGGGGAAGTCCCCCCCTCCTAGACGTTAGACCCTTTAATCACTTTTTCATTGGAAGCAAACTTAACCCTAGTTAGGGTTCCCACAAATAGTGACATGTCTGTACTTTTCTTTGACCATGGTTAGGTTATGGAAAACCTACAATTAATGATGGAGTTTGAATCTTGGCCATTTGATCTATACTTTGCATTTTATGTCATTAATTTCTTTAACTCTGGATGAGTTAGGTTTCATTGTGGTTGAGCCTGGGTGAGTAAAATACTCAAAACCATAATCATTTTATTTGTTCACATTGTGAGCTCTTAGGGTGAAGCCATGGCAAATTTTTCCCAGACCTCCATTTTTGAAATCATTGAATCTTTGAAATCTCTGTAAAAGTAGATCGTATGGAGCTTTTTGAGTATGAATATTCAGTATTTCTACCTTTTTTTGCACTTGTAAGATTTTTCATGGAGGCTGCCATACTTCACTCTTTTCAAGCTCTAAATGAGATTTAGATTGGCAAGAAGGTGAGCTTCACTTAGAATCCTTTTCTAGAACTTGGCAGTCATTACTTTCTATTGTTTTTTTCCTAAAAATGCATTGGAATTGAAATTTTTGCTTTTTGGTATATTCTATTGTACAATCTGGCATTATCAAGTTCTAAGCTCGTTCTAGGTGTTGTTATTTTTCCTGCATTCGATAGATTTTTGGAGGGTTTTGAGGATTTTGATAAAAATGGTGAGTTCCTCATTCCACCCTTGATATTTTCTACAAAAAAATTAGAAAATTTTAAATGGTTGTGAAGAAAGTGAATTCTTCCTTCACTGAAAGGAAATTTGCACCTATTCATGTATAGACTTTATACACTTTGTATTTCTTTGATATGGAGGTTGTCATTGTTAAAATATATGAGCTCTAGTTTGAGCTCACTTTGATGAATTTTTGTAGAAATTTTGAGCATCCTTACATGTGCATTTCCTATTGTAACTTGAAATGCTTTATGGAATTTTTATTTTGCTTATTTTGGCCCAAACCCCATGATCATTACATCTATCACCTTCTTATCTACCTACCAAAACTATGATAGGGTTCCATAGGTTGTCTTGTACATATTAACTTCCCCTCCCCAAGTGGTTTATGTGGCTATCCCCAACTCTATCTAAAAAAAAATCATGGATGCTCATATCATAGCTATCATATCCAAAAAATAGGTTGATCCCTCGAAGGACAATTGTTCATATAAAACAAATAAAATTTATACTGACCCTCGAAGGACAGCTATGGTGCATTCTATAATCAAAGTCAAAAATTAAAATCCAAAATCAATCCTAATTATAAACCACTCCCTTGAAGGATGGCTACTCTCTTATATCGTGCCAGTGAAGGCTTCCCGCATTGATCAACCTTCTAAAAATCTAAAAAGTAAAAACAAAAAAATTCAAAATCAAGCATCCTCAGAAATATTCCTGCATCGATAATATTTATCATTTATAACAAACTTCCCACATTGATTAGTTTGCACCATATTGTTTAGAGTTGGGGCATAGACCTAGGACTACTACCTAAGGAGAACATATTTCCCTCGTACAAGCTCCATCTTAACCCCTTTTTCGTGTCTACAACAGGTCTATAAGCATGCCTTCCACTTTTCCCTCATGATCTTTAGTGTGACTAACTATCATTTGTTATGTTTTAACACTTGTCATTAGTCGCAAGTGTATTTCTCTATATTTTTCCCTCTCGTGCTTTACCTCTAATCCAGTTCGAAAGCATCTTTTCCGTGTACACTCACCTCTATGACGAAGTGTAATTTCTCACACTTGGGTCACCCTATCAAGGTCACACCCTTTCCAACAACACTATCCTAAATTTTACATCTATATCCAAACCTTCATATCACATTTAATTTACTTCCAATCATATCTGACCTATATGTATCATAGTGTTTAATCTAAATCCACCATATATTCCTAGCTATCCAAATTCATAAATCATCATCTTACCTAACATACAAAATAATCACATAAAAATCCATCAAATCAATATTCACATCATCAAATATTAATCCATCACATAAAATCTAATCTAAGATATACATTTTCCATCTAAAACCATCACATCTATTCTAATCCAAGTCATCTCATATCTATCATCTATCACATCATTTCCTAATCAATATCTATCATGTCATCACATCAAATCATTTAATCCATACATCACATCACATATCCATGACAACATTTAATCATTCTAAAATATAAGACCTAATCAAAATACCACACCAAAGCATATAAACCAACACCACATCATCATATAAATCATCACCATGTATCTAATCTACTCATCACAATACATATAAATCACATCAAAATCATAGAACTATAATATATATATAATCAAACTATTTTTATATATCTTTGATAAGCCTCGTTTGGGCTCTAACTAAAAAATCTATACATCAAAATCAATATCAACATCTCCATAAAAAATTCACCCGCTAAGTGGTGAATTGCAGGTCATATGCTCTAAGTGTCAAAACCTGACCTCCTGGAACAAGGTCCTGTCCACCTCCCTGCCCGCCATTTGCTCGCCATCTGGACCCGAAACCTGCCTTGACTACTCTACGCTAGCCATGCTCCTGAATGCTACTTGTCACGTTGATCTTCTCTCTCCTACTAGATATGTCGCATAACGTGACACATTAGGCAATATGTTTATAGCAATGCACTCATAATAGTGTGCTCGGTGAAGCCATCTGACTAGCTCCCTATGAGGCTACATGTGCCTCCCTCCCTATGGCCTCAAATGTAGAACTAATATTTCCATACTTGGCCATGTAGGAATCCCTTTTCCTATAGTATCTATCCCGTTGTTGTATGGTCAAGTCTCTCTCCTAGTATAACCCCACGGCCTCATGTCGTGTTACATCCATCTAATTAACTTAAAAAAGGATCTAATACTATGGAAAGTATAACAATTAGTTAATATAAAATAGGAGGACTAAAAAATTGTATGAATGTACTAAAACAATATGGAATAATTGTAAATAATTATACTAAGTGAAATAAAACCCTAAATATGTAAGGAAGTGAGGAGAAATGACTTAGCTGCTTATAGAAGATTGTCACAGGTTGCCGCAAGTCTGATACTAAAATCTAGAAGTGGGACCGAATGCCCATAAGTCCCAAAAAGGCCACATCTGGAGGATCTTAGTAGACTGAGGCACCTGGGAAGGTATTGGGGCACTCTAGTCTAAAAGATAGGCACCCTGGTTTATGTAAATGCTTAGAATCTGATTTCTGTAATGTCGTAAGATGACTTGAAATATTACCTATCTGTCACACTAGATTCGCTGAGCTGAGTTAAGTGTGTCAAATATGAAAAGATGAAGGAATAACCTGCAAGTAACAAAGAAGTATCAAAAGCCCTAAAAATAAAAGATGCAAATGAATGGGTCAAACTGACCTCAACTACCACAATAGTTGGCTTACTAAACTAAGCGCTAAACTACATTTTGGACCCAAATGTAGTTTTGGTGTGTGTGTGCGTGTGTGTGCATGTCATGCCCTAGGTGCTCTTTTTCCAGTCACACTTTGTGAAGTATAGAGCAATAATAACTATAAAAAATAGAATAGTATGTGTGCATGAAATAGAATATAATCCTCCCCCTATGATGTGTGTGTTGATGCATATTTCTTAGCCTTGATGCATGACACTATGTGGATGCAAGTGATGCAATAGATGCAACTCTAAATGGAGTGATAATAGTATGTGGCATTAGGACCCTTATTATGGTCTCATGACTTTGTATTTATAGAGTTTTCTTTCTCTAATTTCATAATTAACCCCAACATGGCCGACTAGGAAAAAGATAAGGCTGAAAAATGACTAAAAAGACCCCAAAAAGAAGTGGGAAAGTGGAACATGGATCAGGGCACCCTAGTACAGGCCTGGGCACCCCGGTTTAGGCAAAATGATGGGGAAATTGTGAAATAAGTGGATATGTATAGGAAAATATGTGGGAATGACAAAATAAAAGATAAAAATAAGATGGCCAGAAGGTGGGATTTATTAGTAGTTTCTTCCCTTGAGAACCCTCTAAATAGTAGTATGAGACTGGGCTAAATAATGCGTAAAGTGCATGATTTTGTGTCTACATTTTACCCCCACTTTATGTTGGTGAGAGGAATTCTTGGTAACATAAAGTAGATAGATAGATCTCACGCTACCCTGGTTGAAGAAGTATAGGGAGGAAATTCTCTGCATCCTCAAACCTTTAACTGCATTTGTTGAAATGCGTGAAGAGATCTTTGTATTGTCCTAGTTTTTTGGGTGATCTGACATCACTAGATGAAGTAGTGTAGAATAAACACTCACTATAACCTCAAGGCCTGTAACTACTCCGCATAAATGCCAAAGGACACCATAGCCTATAGAGGTTGTTGTGTATGGAGTTCGTAGATTGGTCTGAACTCACTCGTAGTATATGAACCCATAATGCCAAGCAAGGAAAGTGTACTATATTGAACCAGGATATGCATACCTAATACCCATGTAGATTATAGAAGAATATGTACCAATGGACTAGAATCAAGTATGGAATGACAAAAAGAAAAAGTGGAGGAGAGTAGATCCTAAAGATGAAAAATGTGCATAAAAAGTGATGAGAGTGAACCTAGGGTGGAACACGTGTGTAGATGTTGCGGTGCGTAGTGCACCTATATGGTTAGTAAAGGCAAGTTTTGTCACAGTGTGTTATCGTTGTCTTTTTTGTTATTACTATTGTTGTTGTTGCCCCAAATTTGACTATGTATTTCTCATATGGCCGGACCTGAAAGGAGAAAATGATCAAGTAGTCAAATACATATGTATGTAAAAATGTTGTGTAAAATACGCATGTAAATGCCAATATGGAAATGTGTAAAGTACAAAAATGTAAAATACGTGAAAATAAAAGTGTAAATGGAACATGTGCACCTAATCCATGTTAATAAAAAGGGTGTAGAAGGATATCATATACTGTCGCAAGTTTCTTGTGTGATCTCACGCTACCCTGGCTGAAGAAGTATAGGGAGGAAATTCTCTGTGTCCTCAAACCTTTAACTAATTTTTTTGAAATGCGTGAAGAGATCTTTGTATTGTCCTGGTTTTTTGGGTGATCTGACATCACTAGATGAAGTAGTGTAGAAGAAACACTCGCTATAACCTCAAGGCCTGTAACTACTCCGCATAAATGCCAAAGGACACCATATCCTGTAGAGGTCATTGTGTATGGATTTCGTAGAATGGTCTGAACTCACTTGTAGTATGTGAACCCATAATGCCAAGTAAGGAAAGTTTACTATATTGAACCAGTGTAAATACGTTGTGTTAGTATGTAAAAAACCTCAATGATACCCCCATCTTTAGGGGCACATGCGACATTGCTTAAAGGAGAATGCAGCCCCAAAAGAGGACCTACCACACTCTAACCTATAGAAATATTCCCTACAGGGAGAAAGGGAAAGCACTTGGTAGATATCAAGGTGTGCACAAAGGGGATGGCTAGCTAAAATAAGTGTTAGTCTGAAAACACATGCATGTAATAAGACAAGTGTAAATTATGCAGACTAACTACCAAAAAAAGTAGTGTAAACACGTAAGAAAACAAGTACGCCACACAAAGTGGGTTGAAAACATGGGAAATCACTCGCGATGCTACAAGACACGCAAGGCTGTCATGGCACAACAAACGAGTGTGCACACAAGAGAAGGGAAAATCCTACATACAATGGAAAATAAAGCAGACAGGTAAAAATAATATATATGTATATAAAAATGTTGTGTAAAATACACATGTGTATGGAAATGTGTGAAGTATACAAATGTAAAATACGTGAAAAGGAAAGTGTAAATGGAACATGTGCACCTGATCCATCTTGAGAAAAAGGGTGTAAAAGGATATCTTGTACTGTCACGATTTTTTTTGGGTGATCTCATGTCACCTTGACTGAAGAAGTATATGGAGGAAATGCTCTATATCCTCCAAGCTTTAACCGCTTCTTCTGGAATATGTGAAGATGTCTCTGTAATGTCCTAGTTTTTTGGGTGATCCAATGCCAATGGACAAAGTAGTGTAGAGAATCACACCCATTGTAACCTCCAAGCTTGTAACTGCTCCACAGAAATTCCGAAGGACACCATGTCTTGTAGAGGTCGTTGTGTATGGATTTTGTTGACTAGTTTGAACTCACTCGCTGTATGTAAACCCATAATGTTGAGGGTAGAAAGTGCATTGTATTGAAGTGATGTAAATACACAGTGTTAGTATGTAAACCCTAAATGATTCCCCCCCTCTTTGAGGGCATCTGCGACATGTCGATGAAATGAGAATTTGGCGCTAAAAGAGGACCCACCACACTATTACCTATAGAAATCTGCCTTGAAGGGGGAAAGGGAAAGTAATTGGTAGATACCAAGGCATGCAAAAAAGGGGATGGATATCCAAAACAAGTGTTAGTTTGAAAACCAATGCATGTAATAAGACAAGTGTAAAATATGCAGATAATGTAGTAACTAGTAACTACCAATAAAAGTAGTGTAAATACGCAAGAAAGCAAGTAGACCGCACAAAGCGGGGTTGCAAACATGGGACATCACTTATGATGTCACAAGACATGCAAGGCCTTCATGGCTGTAAATAATAGATAAGTGTGCACACAAGAAAAGGGAAAATCCATCATACAATGAAAAAAAATGGAAGACAAGTATAGAAAGGAACAAACAAGTAGTCACAAAAACATGTAATCCTACAAAAAAGTGTTGCAAATGGAACACCCATTAGCATATTAGAGTGATAATCAATATGTCAAAGCATGTATGAGCTAGTAGTATAAGATGCTAAGTACATAATGAAACAATAGCACATGGATAAAATTAATGTGAATGCCCTCCACAAACTAGTGTAGGAAGGGTAGAAGGCGAGTATCCATGCCACATGTAGAGTCCTGTATCTGTAATCACATTAAACGAAGGCATGAAAATACATGTGTATGATAATTACATATAAGAAAGTAGTCTAACATGTGTAGTAAAGTGATAATGAAAAACACTAGTAAGCAAGAGTAAATACCCCCAAGACAATGCAATAAGTTGTGGATGGATGGAATGGAATTTAAGATAGAATGATAGGATCAATGTTTCCCTCGAGTGGATAGAAGTGTATGCATTGAGGTTCATTTTTTTCCCGCCTAAGTAGTCAAGAATGAACTAGAAACGAGAGTGTGTCATCAGTAAAATGGTCAAGTAGTGTTGGTTGTTTCTAATGCATTGTGGTGAGTGTGTACATGTAGTGGTGATGAAATGCAATATGGAGAGAGATTTGCGTAAACCCTATAGCCGAAGCATATATCATGACTTGTTGAATAGATGAGTGATGATTTAACCCTAATAATATATCACTACATCATGAAATGATGAAGATGAGTGATGATTTATACTAAAGATTATGTCACTACAAGGTGAAATGAGGGAGTGGTGATGTAACCTAAGGTATATACCACTATAAAATGATAGAATGGGTGATGATTTAACCTAAGGTGTATGTAACTAATGCTATAAATGTTGCATGGTGAATGTGAGGTCTCTTTGATTAGTAAACCCTCGGTAGTGTAGTATGGACCGAGGAACTAAAGTGCATTATAGGGTGGTGATGACAACGTGTAGAAGCCAACATATTATAAATGACCAAGTGATGAATATGTTATGTAAATGCGCAGTGTGAGAAATGGTGTGGAATATGTGAAATTAAATAATAGGGGTATATCGAAATGCAACATGTAATGATGATAGTTAGAACTAGACCCATATGTAATGCAATCTAGTGTAGTATGTAGAATATGTATGATGTATAAATGCACCATGTGGACAATGAAATTTAGGGTGTATCGGATATGTAAGATGTAATATGTGGTGATAGGTGTAGATAGGATATAGAACATGCAGTGATAAAATTTAAGGCTAGACCCATATATAATGTAACCTAGTGTAAATGTGGAATGTAGGGATGAAATGCAAAACTAGACTCATAGATAAGGATGACTTGTGTAGTATGTAGAACATGTATGATATGAAAATGTGTAGTGTATAATATGAGTAAATGTGTAGATGAATATAAGGTGTAGAAGAGGATTAATATAATGTAGAAATAAGTGTAGGATGAATAGTGTATAACACACAATGTAGGATAAGAAATGGAATAGGTAGTGCTTATGGTGCAGTGTGTGGGGCTAAGTGTAGTGGTAATCCCTCAATAGTCAAGTGTAAACCGAAGGACAAGAGTGTTTCATCAGGTAATTAGGGTGCTATGATGCATGATATGTTATGCGGATAGGAAATTGAAGAATAATTATTAAAGGTGAGACTAGGCAATAAGGTGGAGGGGGAAGGGATGTGAGTGTGAAATGTGATATTTCTCCCCTGACGATAGTGTGATACAGGAAGCTAGGAGATGCCATAAAATAGATCATATTTATTATTATCAAAACCAATTTTAGCCACATTAAAAACTTGGTAAGATATAGAATGGGGAGGATCATATAGGGACCCATTATAATGGAGTGTATAGGAATTCATCACATATTCTTCATTTGTAAAAGCGATTGGTGGAAAACCATGAGCAGTGCCAACATGAAATGTTAGAAACATAGGTGGGGGAGGAATCATTAATAATGGAGATAGTGCTAAAGGGTATGGAGAATGAGAGTGAATAATGAAGAGGGTCAATTGTACCACCAATATAATCGAGCCAAGATTGTCGAAGTGTAAATGGAGAATCACAATGGGTGCACGTAACAAATACTATCAGATGAAAAACCCACAAGCCATAAGTCGCTCTGATGTGGAAGTAGCTATGATAAGATGAGGTGAATGAAGGGGTGGTAGGATGTCATTAAGTGTCATACCCAAACCTAGGAAAGCAATCACATGTAAATATAATATCAGAACTAGCAAGATCGATAGGAATGTGTTCCCAAAATGATCGATTTCATATATAATTTACATGTAAAGGGAAGTCACAGAGTAACCTCCAATGGAGAGGAAGATTAAATTATGTCAAAAATGTTAACAAATACCTTATATAAGACCATATAATTAGTGGATGGAGGGTTTTTCAACCGGTATTCACCTGGGCAGTCAGCTACAAAGGTTTCTTCAAAATAAGAATCATCTATGTCGAGAGGAGAAAAAAAAGTTATCCTAATGAATCATCTATGATTTCTATGATATAAAATTTTTTATTAGACTCAATAGAAGTATCAGTGTGTGCAACATCAGTTTGGGTAGTGCTATCTAGGACATTCGTAGGTGATGTGGAAGTGGGAGGGGTAGTATAGGTAGAGGATGAAAAAGGTGGAGTACTGGAAGGGACAAATATTTTGGATTAAATGATAGCCAAAGTGTGAGTAGATATAGGAGGATGAGGTAATAGCAAGAGTAGTTGAGGAGGATGCACTAGATTGACCAACACAATATTTATTAAGACTAGCGTACAAAATAAATTGTGGAGGTGGAACAAGTAAAGAAGTTGATAGGATCAACACGACAACATTTGAATGTTTCCAGATCAGTAGTGATAGTGTGTTCATAGCCATTGTGGAGGAATTTGAAAAATTGATGTATAGTGGATGGCACAACTTACATGGAGTGAAGCCAAGTCCTACCTAAGATGATATTGAATTGAAAAGAAGCATCGAAAATGTAGACTTCAACGAGAATAGTTTTTGCTCCAACCTGAATATGTAGGGAAATAGTTCCTAAGCATGTGTGAGTGAGAAGATTCATAACCACGAATGAGGGTGGAAGTTTTAAGAGATGAGATTGTCATTTATGCCTAATTGTCATTAGAGAGAGTAGGCACAGAGGTTAACTACAGACCCATTATCAATGAGAACACGCTTGATACATGTATTACTAACAACAATGGTAATGAGAAACGAGGCACAAGGGATATTTTTTACAAAGGGGATATATCCTCATCCATAAAAGAGATAGAACGGGAAAAATATAGAGAGATTGAATGAGATGTGAGAAAGCCTCGGTAGAATTGACCCGCGTTCAATGTGAATAGTGCAAATGGGAAAGCCTCGAGGGTGGTTTGACAATATGGCACATTTCAGATTAAGTTATAAAGTGAAATCTTAACTGGTGTATTTTTTAGTTGGTCAATAATTTCATAGCCTTTAGAAGCGGCTAATGGAGCGGTGGGGTGTGACGGGTGGTGGAAGAGAAATGAGTGGAGTGGTTGGTGGATTAAGGTGAGTGCAATGAGTAGTAACTACATTGATAGATGGATCAGATGAAGGTATAACAAAGTGAGGAGGGTACTAAGTGCGTCCGTGCATAAAATCAGTGGTGGTAGTAACTATATTGGTGACCTTGGTAGGTGTATAGGTAGGATAAGAATATTGGGACATAACTTGATAAGGAGATGACATGGTGTAAAATGGGGTGATAAAACGTGGGGTTCACCAAAATTATTAACTAAAAATGGGATATAATACTATGGAAAGTTATAGCCACTAGTTAATCTAAAATAGGAGGACTAACACATTTGTATGAATGCACTAAAATAGTATGGAATAGTTGTAAATAATTATACTAAATGAAAAAAAACCCTAAATATGCAAGGAAGTAAAGAAGAATGGCTTAGCTGATTAAATAACACTATCGCAGGTTGTCACAGGTTTGACTATAAATTCTATGTGCAAGAATGATCACTAAGAAGTCCCGAAAAGGTCAAATCTGGAGGATCTGAGCAGACCAAGGCACCTAGGAAGGTATTGGGGCACCCTGGGGGTGCCCTAGTTTCCAGATTAGGTACCCTAGTTTCTGTAAAAGCTTTGAATCTGATTTTTATAGGGTCACAAGAATATCTTGAAGTGTTCTTTGTCTATTGCATTAGATTTTTCGAACTACGCCGAATGTGTTGAATAATGGAAGTGATGACCTGTAGGAGAAAGGAAGTATCAAAACCCTAAAAATAAAGATGCAAAATGAATGGGTTAGACTGACCACAACTACCAAACTAGTGGTAATATCATTGAGTGTTGCACTACATTTCAGACCCATATGTAGTTTTGGTGTGTGTGTGTGTGTGCATGTCGTTCCCTAGGTTCTCTTGTGTCAATCGCACTTTGTGAAGTAACGAGCAATAATAACTATAGAAAATGTAATAACATGTGTGCATGGAATAGAATAGAATCCCTCCCCCTATGCAGTGTGTGTTGATGTAGATATCCTAGCCTTGATGCATGGCACTATGTGGATGCAAGTGATGCAATGGATGCAACTCTAGATGGAGTGATAGTAGTATGTGACACCCTAGGACCCTCATTATGGTCTCATAACTTTATATTTATAGGGTTCTCTTGCTCTAATTTTGTAATTAACCCCGACATGGCCAACTAAGAAAAAGATAAGGATGAAAAACAGCTAAAAAGCCCAAAAGGAGGCAGGAAAGTGGAAAACAAAGATCAGGTGGGACACAAGGCCCACGGGGTGCCCTAGTACAGGCCTAGGCACCCCAGTTTAGGCTAAAATGATAGGAAAATGATGAAATAGTTGGGCATGTATATGAAAATATGTGGGAATGATGAAATAAAAGTAAAAATAAGATGGCCAAAAGGTGGGATTAATTAGTACTTTCTTCACTTGAGAACCTTTCTAAATAGTAGTATGAGACCGGGCTAAATAATGCCTAAGTGCATGATTTTGTGGCTACAACTACTTTCATACGCTTCCATTATGCATGATTATACATTTCTCCATGCTTGGTATTTCTTTGCCTTGGTGAATTCATGATTTATCACATCTCTATTATAGGTTTTGAGGCACCACCTTATCATGTCACTGAGTTATCGCTTCATATACGATCCAATCATTTATACATCATAAATCAATCAAAATATTAATAAGATTCAAATTTTAAGAATAGTGAAGTACAATAGCGTCCAACGCTATGGGGAGTATGAACTTATTCTGAATTGCTCAAAAAGGCAGGATGGGAATCACTTTGTATTCAATAAACTTAAATGTCAAGTATGACAAAGTGGTTACATTTTATGTAAAGTATATACCAATATCTTTATTTTACATAATATAAGGATTATGGGCCATTCAAGAAATATGAAATAGGATTTAAAGCATTCTGGGAGTTTAATCTAGATTATAATGGAACTTTAAAATCCAATTAGGTTAGTACTTAGTCATATCGTAGGATTTTGATATTGAATTTAACGTTCTCTAAGCATAACTTTTGCATCTAGTTAGAGTTTTGGGCAAAACCAATGGTTATTTTATAGGACTTTGGGCCTTTTGGAGAAATTGTTGATGTTTATAGTACCTTTAGGAGTTTAAAATTAAACTATTAAAAGGCCACGTCTCTTCAAGTGATTCTAAGCAAAGCTTAATTAGACAAATTTACTTGAAGTACGAGGGGGTTTCACTCATAAAATAATGGAAAATAGTTCACATATCTTTGTAATATTCCTCAAATCAAATTAGAATGTATTTGACCATACCTAATGGGGTTCAATTCTATCATTTCTCTTGTATAGTGATATTCAACCCATCATGCGAAATAAAATCAAATTGTTCTCAGGGTTATATCCCAATTTTCCTCAAGTCGGCCTAATTTGGTAAAATTTTGCAACTAACGATATTGATCACAAAATAATAAGGGGTGATGCCCAATCATTCCTCAAATCTACCTTCATGTATATAATTGCGATATAATCATTTCTTAGTTTCAAGTCATTTGATACCATGAAAAGACAAAAAATGATGCACACACATATTCAAGAGGTCTATCAAATTTTCCTAAATCTATCTAATCGCACATTAAATAAGGCTTAATATAAACAAATTTACTCAAATGATATGCTTAACTAAATAATCACTTTGCCTTGATATTTAATTAGTCACCATTGTTTGAATGAGTATTGTTTCACATTATATGTGGTTTAATATTGGTTTCATTCGTGACATCAATTAATTCAAATCAATGGAGGTTTACAAGCTGTAAAAATTGAGATCAACATTCTTTACTTTCAAAGGAGATATTTATGAACAAACACACGGTGTAGGAATGGGATCTCCATTATCCCATATGATGTCACTAACTCGTTCACGAAACATTTCAAGTCACAAGACACCAAAATCAGAGTGGTGGGATAAGGTTGTTGATGATACTAATGCCATTTGGCCACATGGCGTAGAATGCTTACAAAATTGTTCAAGCATTTAAATGGGAGAAAGCCAGATTCAACTTTACTATGGATAAGGAAGAAATATTGTAACTTACCATCCTCTGGATGTTCTTATCTTCAAAGCGACAAGATACCACTCTATCCCATCAAGTATATAGAATGCCAAACCTATTCCGACCTTTACCTTTAGGAAAAATCTCACCATCACCTTGGTTAAAGCATCCTGTTCTCATCTTTTCTAGCCAGAATGGGCTATCAACATATCAAATAGAGCATTTCCTACGAGTATAGCTTAATTAATTCAGGGTATAATTAAGTGGGAAATTGACAAAGATTATTAGACACATGACATGAAAGCAAGAGAACTTCCCTAAAGTAGACTTGGAAGGGCCTAGGATCACCATTCCTATACTTAAAAGTCTCTCTTTAAAAAATTGGCAAGAATTTTGAGACAATGGCAGCATACAAACAACCTTTTAATCTTACAATACACTTCGCACTTACTTTCTTGATCATACTAAAGATGGCTTCAAGCCTTACAATACACTTTACATCTCTATTAGATTCTATCAAAAGATCCTTTACGAACTCTAAGGACAAAAGGTGTCTACATTGTACCATGTTGACGTGGAAAACCCTCTCTCAGGGTATACATGTAAATCTCTCCAAATAAGACTTAAAGATCACATGAGAGATGTACATGGTTGTCCTCTTAATGCCTCTACATCAGCGGAACACTCACTATGTCTAAGGAAGATGATTCATTGGAGGATGCAAAGTAAAACCATTGAAATAAAAATTTCTAGTCCGTCCCCTTAAATAGGGGCAATAGGCTTTTCCCTTGGCGATTCCTAGAAACATATATAAAAACATATAAACATGCACAACATTATACCTCATAAGAAGTAATTCATCCAATTGATTAAATATTATTATTATGTTGTGTTGAGAAAACATTTTTATCTTCTAAACTTTAACATTTGGAAAATTATTTATGAGATATAAGTTTGTAACAATTCAATCAAAGAAAGTTTCATTTGAAAAATCTCCCTATAGATGGGTACACATAGACACTAAATCACACACTTACTATGTACATCTAGCAGGTTTCATTTATATGCATGACTAATAAAAAGAGAACATTTACTTAATTAAGTTGGGAAAAACCCTCTTTACTTTGCTTTGACATTGCTTTTTATCTTTTCATCTTTATTGCTTACAAGTGATTTTATTGACAACTTAAGTTTTGCATTCCAGTCGACATCCCACTTAGCTCTCATTTCTATGTCTAACCATTTTGAGCAACCTTTAATGGACCGCCTATTAATGACAAGAGCACTAGGGCACGTTACAAATCCCTTATGGGTGCCTATTTCATCTTTATGTTAAATTCCTTTTTTGATCTTTCGAATATTATTTCTTTTTTGTCTTCTTTTATCCCTCTTGGTTGACCTTTCACTTGTTAATGCTTCCAAAAATTGGAACAATGGAATCCATACATACATAGTCATACATACATACATATCTTATTTGACCTCATTAGGGGGCAAGCATTTAAGAGGCACATATTATTACAAGGAGATAATTTATTTTCTATCTAGTACAACCAAGGACTACAATGACACTACATATTAAAGAGCTTTATTTTGAATTCCATACCACACATTTACATTTGAGGACAAAGTAGCTTTAGCCCAAAATCTCTTTGTTTGACTGACACTAGGGCATCCTTTCATTGGACACTATTTCATTTTCACACACACACTATAATTATAGAGTTTGAAATGTAATGCAGTGCTCGGTGAAAATTACATTGGGGTGACTTTGAGCTTAGCTCGACGTCCTAAATTATTGGGAGTTGCAGTTTGTACCTATCATCATCTGAGAATGATATGCTTTTCTCTGAAGTATGTGCAGGACTTCAAGAGGATATTGTAAAATTTTGGAAGAAAATAGATGGCTCAAGAACCTGATTCTCTTCTACAATCACTCATTCATGATAAGGATACAATAATACTAGACCTTACAGAACAAACTTGCTAGCCGCAACATCACCAGTCAGATTAGATGGACTACCATATCCATGCGGCCTAGTCCACTTCCAGTTATTGCTCTTGTACCCATTGATCATTGATACTACCAGTCTTTGAGCCTGAATCTTACTGTTATCTTCTAAACCTCCTGAGGCTTATTACTGCATGCTCTTCCACATATTGTGCCTATTAGAGTACCACATGTTGTGTATCCTCACTTCTCCTTCACATGCATGGTCATTTTTTAAGAAGCACACCACTGCATTCAGTTCTCGCATGCTTGTTCTATGGGTCTCACTAGTGGAGTCATTGGCAGACATTCACCAGGGTATTGTTTCCTCTATTCCACTTATGTTAAGTGGAATTCTCGTCATGACATTGGTTTTCGAGCAGATACTTCATTGGGATCACACATTGACAGAGCTCCTTTTTTTTTCGCTTGACTCTTTCTGAGGATCATGAGAACACATGAGTTCTGCACCTTCACTCAGTCTTGAGAAACCTGATGACTAGTTATTGTCAGACATGATTAACCTGACACACCTTGACTGATGTTCTTTTGCATGCACCCTTGCCTTTTGCACCAAGTCATATCTCATGCATCTTCTTCATCCATAATGTTGATTTGGGGTGGATATCTGATCACTCGTGGAGGTGACATAGGCATTCATTGAGAGGACTCTACAGGTGAATTGCTCCTCCACCATTCGTGGCCTTTGCTCCACTTTCTATACCTTATACATTGTAATGCTTCTTGTTTTGAGCATTTTTCTTTAGCAGGTGTAGTGTATCTCTCTTGTTTGTTGAGAGATTTTGTATCTGTATTTTTGACACTTTTGGCATGTTGATAGTATCTCTTGTGGGGGATCTATTCTGGTGGAAGTCCAGTGTTAGTTTTTCAGTGTTCGAGTAGTTGATTTTGGGCAACTCATACAGATTTGTAGCGTCACTCCACCCATTCAGCAGTATGGGAGGGTGTGGTGTTGATCCTGCTTCTTCGGGTTTCGTGTCCTTGCCTTGTTACCTTGGCTTTTCTTGGATCGTGACACTCTGGATTTTGTGTCCTTGCCTTGTTGCTTTGGTTATTGTTCTTGGATCGTGGCACACCTATTTGCAGCAGTTGATCGAATTATGTTTGGTGTTTTTTTTTGCACTTTCGACATCACTTTGTTGACAGTCTCCTTATATGGAGCTATTCTGGTGGAGCCCAGTGTCAGTTGTTTTTGAGTTTTGTGATCGAGTAGTGGATTCAGACCACAGTGCACACCAAAATTCTTCAGCATTGTACGAGTTTTTTGCGCTGAGCTTCTTGGGATGCCTTGGAGCGGGTTTTTACTCTCTTTACTTTGTTGTTACTAGTTTTGGGTACCTTGCGGTGTCCCTTTTTTCCCAGTTATTGTACATGAGTACCTCATCAGGCCTAGTTGCCGGGACTCATACTGTGGACATGCCACTTCTATTTTGGCCCCTAGCTTCACTTGAGGGGGGGTGTTAGAGTAGGTATTTACCTTAGCTCATGTTCACCTAGGTACTTTATTTACCTTTATTGTATTTATCCTCACCCACTTATGTGTGTGGATATTTCTTTTATCTTATTTAGATATTAGGAGATATTATCTAGTTGTTAGTTTTTTCCTTGTATAGTTCTTTCCTTGATCTATGGTATTGACTAGATCCTTGATGTCTAGTTCTCTCCTAAATCTATGGTCTTGACTAGTTCTTTGATGACTAGTTATTTCCTTGATTTATGGCTTGATCTACGACCTTGACTGGTTCTTAGATTGTTATTCCTTGCCTATTTAAGCAAGGCCCATTCTCAATGTATTGCATTGAGTTCCATAATAATATATGATATTGCTGCTCATTTGTTTGCAAAGGTTTTATGTAAAGTTATTCTGGAGAATTTCTTTTCATCTTATTGATCGTGGTGTTTGATTAACATATGTGTTCTTGGCTATATTTGAACTAGACTGATTCATAAATATCAAATGGAATGTGAAGGAAAATCAGAAAAGTCATCTAGAGGAGTAAATTCATGTAAACTCTTAGTATCAACCATGACAATGAATAACAATTAATCACTCTGAGTTAATAGTTAAGCAAACAGATCATGATATAATTAGAAATCTAAGGTCATTCTATTGGGATAAACAATATTCTAACGAAGATTACTTATCTATAGAAAATAAAAGTGACCTAAAACTGGGAGTTCCTTGCATAAGAATAAACCTTAAATTGTAAGAGGACTATGAATAAGTAACTTCACTATTTATCACAAATATGGAGAAGGAGATACCTGTTGTAATTGTCAAATTTGAGAACATACTAACTTATGTTTACAAAGACTCCATGGAAACATGAGTCTCCTAATGAAGCTTATTCCTGGTTGGATATGAGAAATGAGTTTTAGAAGAAAGAATGAGTGTTATGTGCATAAATATTAAGAGATGTCATATTAGTCATATAAGTACATCCATAATTGATCAAGATCCTTGGCAGAGCCTAAGTAATAGAAGATGTAGGCCAGCTGTAGTGGGGATGATGGAAAGTATCTAGAGGGGAAGAGACAGAGATCTGCTAGGATTTCTTCATGACTATTATAAAGATTAAATTCCTGTCATACATGTTTAAGATAAATCACCAAGGTAGGTATTTAGGTCATTACAGACTTTCAAGTGGTAAACTCATAGAAAGTAATTCAAATGAACCATGATAGATCTTTATATCTAAGAATTTATATGCAAGGATTAGGTTCACCAATCTATGATTTAATAAAATATTAGAACTTTCATGTCAATTAGAGGATTGAGACCTCATATTACTTCGAAACTCATAATAGAGAATTCAATACGTAACCTTCTAACTGATTACAAAAATGAAAGTGATAAACAAGTGTACCTCAGAGAATGAGGAGATAATAGTGACTTAGATTATATCATGGAGATATGAAGTCCTACATTCTAGGCTACAAGAATAAAATGTTGAGAAGGATAGATACTAAACCTATGCAGGATACCCTCTGAGAAACTGGGATTAGGGACTTCTATCAAACAGGAAATCATGTACATAGAAGATACTAAACACATTTGGGTGACTGTTGTGTCCTAGCAGTCAGATTTAAAAGTAAGTGTTATCCATCAAGGAACTAAACTTGGTAACCGTTCCTATAACTTACCGTCTATCAAGAAGGAGATGCTATAACAAAAGTTCATGTATCACACCATTCTCATGGGAAACAACAGTCTTCATAGAGTACCTTTATAAAACATCAAGAGTTTCAGTCAAGATGAGCCATAAATCTATGCATTCCTTCAAAAAGTTAGATGGTGACATAAGTGGTCAACATCAATGTGATTGTCACCGAGTGTTGCACTACATTTCAAAGCATCTATATAGATTTTGTGACAGTGTAAGATCCATTTGACATTGTGACCCTTGAAAATAAGGTTTCAAAATAAGGCCATTCGTACCAAGACTGGCAGGATATAACTACTTTCAAGACATCTTAAAATGAATGTGGTAGATGGAATTCAGAAATAACCCCAACCTTTCTATGAAATAGAATCAATTCATCCCAAATGTAGTCCTTGAAAGTTCCCAAATATTAGATTAATTAGTATTATCTCGCAATTTACCAACCCCTAATAGTAGTTAGTAATTTGTGTATAAATGATGATTCCCTTGTTTTAAACCTTTTGAGATGAACCGATACTGGTTAAATACGACTCTACATAATCGATCAAAAAAAGACTTTAGAAAAGACACTAAATGATGTGGTAATTCATGAAATCAATACAACATTCAGATTCTAGGGACAAAAGTGCCCAAAAGGGACAATAGATCCTTGAGTGCTCCTGTCCCTATGGGTGGTAGTTTTTGGGATGCTTAGTTCCATGTAAGAATCAATACAAATCATGGGTCATGTAGTCATTTGGTATTTTCCAAAAGTAAATTGGTCATTCTCAGAAAATGAAAATAACAAGAGTGTGGGAAAGACCAAATATAGTCAATGAAAGATTAAAGCCCCCCCCCCCCCCAAGTGTTGTTAATGTCTAGTCCCTTATCACTTTAGGAATCCATGCATATCCAATCACATTACCTGTCAGGTGCTCACAAATGTCTTAAACTTAAAACCCAGAAACATGTAGAAATCCATGAACGGGTGTAAAATCCCATTCAGTTGTTAAATCCAAATACACCTTGACTCCAAAAGTATTGAGTATTTCAAGTAAATATCAAAAACACATAGTTTCTATAGAAATAAAGATTCAAACAACAAGATTAATAAGAAAATCCCAAGAGAAGGGAATAAAACTATGAACCCATTCTTGTTTCCAATATAGGTTTGAAACCAGAAATACAAAAAATTGACCCAAACACTCATTCTCGAAACTTTGAGCTTCCATATTAATACCAGAGTTCAAAGAATGAAATTTAATCACTAGAAAATCCTTGAAAACAGTTACTCAAATACTGTTCTATATACAAGATTGAGTTCACACAACTACTGAATCAAAGTTTCATATATACCAAATCCGAAAGGGAAACCAAAACTTATACAAAAAAAATATGTGAAATCAGAATAACATTCGATTACATTTTATCAACAATCACAGACAACCCAGTTCCAAGCTTAAGAACATAGCATATTTCCATAAACTCTTTTCGAAACCCAGGACCCAAATAGGAATAAAAAAATCCCAACATTACTCAAAATCATGACTAAAAAACAAAAGTGTGATTCACTATTCACTATAAAACCTGAAAAAACCCAGTTTGAAAGATATTTTCAAGCAAAGGTTCTTCAATAAAAAACAAAACCCAAAGAATATTGAAGCTAATGAAAAAAAAGTAACCATCACAAAACCAAAAACCCATTCATTTCACAAAGCAATCCTTGAAAACACATCAAGACATTTAGAGAAAAGTAGAAAATTTACTGGATAGAGCCTATCATGCCTGATAGTGCTTCTGATCAATTTGAAGATGATTTCCAGCTGAGCCTCCTAGAACTCCTTCTCTAAATGAATTCAACAAAAAAAAATTCTTCCTCAGTATGCCTCTCTATACTTCCAGTGGAAAATCAAAAATAGTCCAAGGGACCTAAAAAATAGAAACAAATTGAAAAGAAAAACAACTTTGGTTTTAAGAACAAGATAACACCCATTGAAAACAAAAATTGAAAATGCATGAAACCTACTAAACAACCTCAAAGATCCACTCTCATAGTTTCCAAGCTTGGTTTTCTCGAACCCAAAAAATGATCATAAATGCCATTGAATTCCACTTTCCTACCTAAATCTCCATGCCACCGCCATCGAAAACATAGGTACAAACCTAGTAATTTAGAACTAAAAACATGCATATCTAACTCTAGTGATTACATGTAAACTATTGAAATTACCCCCAAAACTTCCATTCCTTTATCCAAAACTAGAAATTACCAACCATTAAATTCAAAAATCAAATCCCATAATTGAATTGAACCTTCACCATGCCTTCCACTTTCCATACGACCCCTTAGAAACCCTTGCATCCTTGCATTATTTTAGGATAGAAAATCATTAGTTTAGAATCTGACCTTAGGTTAGTTAAAATATTATTTCTTAGGTACACTAAACATTGCCTTAGGTAAATTTTCCATCTTTGGATAAGCACATAACCCATACTAATTTAGTATTAGGTAATAGGTTAGAGATAGTCCCTTCATTACTTTAGATTATTTCGAAAACCCGCACTTGTAAAACATACAACTTAGGATAGGATGCAACAGGATTAGTGTAGAAATAGCTATAAGGTAGGTCCAGTTAACCTTAGATTAAAATCCCATTAGAATAGGTCTTAAGGATCTAATACATAAGGTTTTACCTTAATAGTCCTTACGTAATCTGACATCATTTTATGCCATTCAGTGTCTTGAAAAATTAACTCAGAAGATCCGAAATCCTATTTACAAAAGAATGCAAAGCCTTAGGAACTTCCAAGAAAATTGAAAAATTGTAAACATGCACAGGCTCATTCCTGTATTTCCTTCAACCTCCTAATGTCATTTTTCCATACAGATCAGGTAATAAGAATTAAAGCATACCTTGGATCAATGGAATTGATCCAAGGTTTTGTTATTTATAAAGAGATAAATTTGTAAAAAACATTGTCAATTTACATTGTTACCTATCTCAAGAAAAATAAATTCCTTGCAAGAAACAATATTTCAGTAAAATGAATCCAAGAACATAAATAATTTATCCATCACAAGCATGATTTCTATCAATCAAAAGAATACACCTTCTTAGGACAAATCACATGTCAACTCTCACAATGTAAACATGAAACATTAACAGTTTGACTAAGATGTTAAAATTGGGGCATAATGATGAAATGGCATCCTATATAGATCCACCTCATTATCCTCACCTCCTTCTCTATTTATTGATTGAATTTAGAGGATTTGGGGTTACTTGTCTCATTTTCTACACTTACATTTTTGGAATTTTGGCTTGGTATTCCATGCTTGGAGATTTCAGAGTTACATTTTGGGATTTTTATTTGATTGAAGGTTTTTAAAGCTTGTTGTGTAAAGATTATAGAAGCTAAATAGAGAGGTAGGATCTTCACTTACTGTTAATTCTTGTATATAGATATGTAATATTGAAATTTGTGATTATTAACTGTATGTTATTTGTGTTGCGATTGCATTATGTTGGTATGGGTATATTTCCTTTAAAAGTTGTGTGGGAGAAGGAACTGGATTTATTTTTGTGGAGGAAAGGGGGATTTAGTGAGGAAAAAAAGTAGGAGGGAGTGTGGGAGAGGTGTTGCACCTATGTGGAGGTAAAAGGATTTCTATGTTATTTTTGCATTTGCAAAGGGAGAAATAATGTGTTGTGTGTGATGTCTATAGTGCACTTTGGAGGTATTATGTGGACCCTATTCCCACATGGGAGGCATAATGAAGAGACTCCAGGTTACGTATCCATTTGGATTACTATTAAGCATTTGTGAATGTTTTTAAAATATGAATTTTATTTGTGTTGCTTGAAAAAGAATGCAAAACTAATCTTGATGAATTTACTTCAAAAATGTGATTGAGTCTTGAAATATTCTTTGAATGTAGAAAATGTTGTATGAGTGTTATATTGTGGGATCCATTTTTGTAAATTTTTCAAAGTTGAAAATACTCCCTATTATTCTATGGTTGGGGCTCGGGGGGGATAATAAGGAGGATGGCTTCTCCTCTTATATGATTAAAGTTTCGGTGAACAACGTTGCCTACTCCCCTTTCCACGTATTTTGATCCAAATTTGAAGAGATGAAAGAATGTAAATTTGAAGCTATGAAGTTGGAGGAAGACATCGATATGAATAATTTGTATTAATCCTATGGAAGATCCAATTTTGTAAATTTTTCCAAGTTATTTCCACTTAGAGTGGAAGGATTGTAACTCTTGCATTTTAAATGAAGTAGTTTCTTGTAAAATGTAATTATTAAAATTATTATTATAATAGTTGGAAGCAGTTTGAAGTATTATTGTATTTGAATTGGATTTCTTCCAAATCATAACTGTTATTTAAAATTTGTATTATGAATTTCATTTTAAAAGAATAGTGTTATGCTATGCAAAGTATATATACATTTTACTTGTTGTATTATTGGCTACATTGAATTAAAAAGTGGAAAAAAGGAGTTTTATTTAAGCACGTTACACCTTTTAGTCTCTCCAAAACTAATTTGTGAAAAAAGGAATTATTTGAGTTGACTTTATAATCAAATTTTACATTTTTTGCAAATGATATTGGCCCAATTATCTCACATAGTAAAATCATATTGAATGATCTAAATTACATACGTCTTATAGTTTTTTAAATAGATAAAATTGCATTCATAGCTTGTTTAAGATAAAATAAGAATACACACACACACACACACACACACACACACACACACACACACACACACACACACACACACACATACAATTCGAAATACTCATATTTATATAAAGCGCTATATAAATATATATACTTAAATAAATTGTTATATTAAAACAATTAACACATACACTCACACACACACACAAAAACACATATATAATAATACAAAATAATAGAATAGTGATTCAGCTATTAAAAGTTTAGAGTATAAAAGAAATTTAAATTAATTAATGTTGGGGGGAGGGGGGGAGACCCCCACTCTCCCCACCTCGTGCCATATTGTTTTGTTAGTAAAAAATTCCCCCCCGTTAAATAAACTAAATATAAGTTGGGGAGATTTTTAAAAAAATTACATTACTTTAATATAGGATGTCTGTCTTAAAATACAACAGCCATTTCCTTCATATGATAACCATAATACTGGTTGAACCATTCCATTTGCAACATTGATATATATGTATGTATATATTATGTATATATATATATATATATATATATATCCGTATATATATATATATATATATATATATGTATGTATGTATGTATGTATGTATATATATGTATCTATATATATACATATATATATACGTATATACATATATACATACATATATATATATATGGACACACACACACACACATTGAAACTCCAAAATCTGTGTATATATCTTCTCATTTAAAAAATAATAATAAAATAAAATAGTGAAAATAATAACACTAATTGAAATATGGTAGATCTCTCACTTAGCACAAAATATTACAAAAATATAGTTATGCAAACCCTCCCAAGCTTCAATGGATTCCATGCCTTCTACTCCTTTTCTTTCTCCTAAACTGTAAAAATAAAAATGAGATGCATTAGGGGAAAATGTGAATAAAATGTCAACAAAAGGATTTTTAGGGAATTTAAGAAAACCTAAAATCCAAGGTCCCACAATGAATCTATCTAAAGGTCGAGATTACATCCTACATAAATTTAAGTTGATGGTATTTTCATGGGAGTGGGATTTAAATAAACTTCATGGGTAATTGGTTAAATGGGGCCACTCAGTGATTAGGGAGTGTTATGACATTTTTTTACAAGGTAGTAAGTAAATATTGGTATTGGGTTGTAAGAATTAAATTTAGCAATTTGTACATGGTATTTAAATGATGAACTAAAGGAGGTTTTAAATAATTATTAGTAAAGTTATAATTAAATAAATTAATGGAACTCTTGATGCATAATCACAACACCCCTTAATGTCTGCAACTCGATGGATTGAAACTCTTTCTGTGATTTCATAACATGGAGAATTTCCCAAAGTGTGGGAATTTGCGATCAGGAAATCTCTCTGAACAAAGGCCAATTCCTATTCCTCTATTTATGTGCACACATACAATTTGCAGAGGATCTATCCTAAAATAAAACCTAACTTGCCAAGGAGACAGGGTTCTAGAAGATGCATGAAAATAAACCAAAATTAACAAAGGTGATGCACCATTTAGGAATTTTGAACACCTAAGGAATTTTACCTTATTTACCATTAAACACAAACCATAAAAAATTATACCACCACCATACGAAAATAACCAGGGTTGCAGTGAAAGATAATGAGGATATAATGAACATAGAGAGGGTTGAAAATCATCCAGTTGCATGCATTATTTACTTCAAAACATTGATACAATACACTACAATGGCCAAGAGGCAAGATTGTATTACAAATTTAATGGGAGGTTCTAACTCCAAAACTCTACCTATAGAAAAGAAGAGAAGGGAGAGTGCAAAGACAAATTGTCCAACCCTTGAAAAAATGCCCCTCCTTACAATATATAGGAAGAATGAGAGAAGGAGATGAGAAGAAACCCCAAATAAATCTTTAACTGCCCTAAAAATGCATTCAATTATTCTACAACAATGATGGGAACCGTTACAAAACCCATATCTCCATGTACCATGCCTTGTTGGGAAAGTAGCAAGACCATATTTTCATTATGGTGGTAGGTGAGAAACCTTAAGTTACACCATAAAAAAGGTGAACAATATTTTCCATTTTTGAAGAACTTAGTCTCACCCAAATTAAGATATCCAACTTTAGTTGTGTAGCAGATTCCACGAGATTTCAAAAAAAAATTCTCTTGCTCAAATCTGAGCTTCCAGTCAAAATTTATGGCCATCTAAAGGTCAAGGTGCATTCTATAAAATATGGCTTGAGAGTTCCGAAAGTTTGAAACCTGAAAGTCTAAAATTTCAAACATTCGAGTTTCATAGTTTTGGACATTGAGGGGTGATTTTCATGTTTTGGGGTTAGAGACATTAAAAAATCAAAAGTCCGAATCCTCAAAAGTCCAAAGTTTTAAAATCCTAAATTTTGCACTTTAGAATTTCAGAGTTTCTAAAACACCAAAGTCGGAAACCCCGAAAGAATGAAATTTTGGAATTTTAGACTTCAAGATTATAGAATTTTCCACTTCACTTCTTGTATGTTTCCCAAGGTCCTCAAAACCCCAAAACCCTGAAAGTCCAAAATTTAAGTCTTTCATACATGGGATTTCAAAGTCTTCCGCTTCATTTTCTTCACACTTCCAAAAAACTCTGAAACTCTGAATCCCTGGAATTGTTAAATTTCAGACTTTCAAACATGAGTATTTCAGACTTGGCCTCTTCATTTTATACAGGCTTTCAGAAAAATATTAAACCCCGAAAGCAGAAAATTTTCAAACTTTCAGAATTCAAAATTTCAGACTTTGTCGCCATTTTTTCCAACTTTGCACCTAAGAGTTCCAAAATTCTGAAACACGAAAGTTTGAAATTTCAAACTTTCAGTGCTACACCCTTAACCTATTACTTGAATTAGGATATGAGTAGCCAACTTGTGGCTTACCATATCATTTTATTATATCATTTATACTTTCTTATTCTTATTAGGTCAGCCTTGGGTCATGACCATAACTTATGAATAGTATATTTAGGGGATTATAGGTAGTATTTCATCATCATTGGAGTATTTAAGTATTATTGTATGGTTTGGAGGTTGCCCCCTCGAAGTGGCAAAGCTTTTACAATTTCATATTGAGATCATTATTCTAGAAATATTGTGTTATTTGGTGTTATATTGCTGCTCATGATCTGAATTATACAAATAATGTCATTACAAGTGGTGTCAAAGCTGCGATCTTGGCCAAAATTAGGGTAAAAACCCTAATTTTTTGTTTCCGCCATATATTTTGAACCAAATAAAATTGGTCAGGATATAGTTTTACCATACTTTCAAAACATTTCAAGTAAGGTTTTCTAAAAATTTCATACTTGTTTAAATTTATTTTGCAAAATTTATTACATAATTTATGTGTTTTTCATAAAATCGCTCCCTAGGGTGTAAATTGTGGAATTTTTTCAAATTCGTTACATTTTCAGAAAGCTCTAAACAAATATATAATTTGTCATCTTCTCTATTCAAGTTTTTTAATGTTCAGCTGAATTCTTGTCAAAATCTAAAATCCTAAAAATTTTCCATGATCCCTACATCCTACTATTTTGGGGCATCATGGTGGGGCCTTCCACAATATGCAAAAAAGAATCCTGGTCACTCCGAGTAAAACCCTAGAGAAAGGATGAGATAGTTATTTGAGGAGTTGGAGTACAGAAGGGATAAATACTATAGATTCCTCGGGGTTAGGGTTTACTTCGAGTTGACCATAAAGGTAAGCGAACTTGAGTTTAACCTAAGAGACCTGTACAATCTATGAGATGGCCAGTAAAGAAGATGTGGATAGGATTGGATCAATCAGCGATTTGAGGATTTCATGCAAAAATATAGTAGGGTAAACATGATGTCCCAAATCAGCCTTATGTCAATTAAGGATGCATCCTTATGTTCAACATAATAGACAACATGAGCTATGAGTGGATCACTTTGAGTCTAGCACAATCCAGAATACGAGAACTCTATTCAGGCAACCACAGAACTATGTTTCCGAAAAGTGGGTATGCGTAAGTTTAATGGGAAGGATCCACTCAATTGGATCGATAAAAAGGAGAATTTATTTGAGTTACATCAGATTCCATCAAGACAGAATGTGACCATAGCATAGCCATGTATCTTGAACCATGACCAATTCATTTGGTATCGATGGTTATGTGCTCAAAGGCAGAAGAATGGTCTTAGTGTCACTTGGACAGTTTTTACCGACAAGTTGCAATTACATTATAGTTCCAGTGTTTCAAAGAACTACTTTAGTCAATTGGAAAATTTACGACAAATAGGATCAGTCAAAAAATTTGTGCATCAATTCCAGAACTTTTCCTTAAGGGTGGAGAATATTCCAGAAGGGAATCTGAATGACCTATTTCTTGGGGGTCTTAAGGACCACATGAAGCATGAGGTACGTATGTTTAATCCACTCAAGATTTCTAATTCTATTATCATGGCATGTCAAGTAGAGGAAAATTTTCTTTGCAGTAGGAGGAATCCTTTCATTATCACCAGAGACTGTATTATCTCTTCCCCTTCATTTTCTCGGCCAATTAGACTGACTCCTTAACAAATGGAAGAAAAGAGAGCAAAAGGATTATGTTTTAATTGTGACACCAAATATGGACTGGGACACAAATGTGCTTAGGAAGAAGTTGTTCAATATTGAATGAGGAAATGAGGATGATGAGGAAGTTGAAATGATAGGAGAGGATGAGGAACCAGTAGAAGATGAAGTAGAAGATCACCAACCTACAATTTCTTGCCATGCGTTGTCAGGTATTAGTAATCCTCAAACACTTAAGGTTATTGGACAGAAATTTGAAGCCTAGACAAAGTTACCAAAACTTGATGAGGAAGGAAGAATCATTTTGGAGCTAGAGAATATTATGCAAACACGTACTAAGAGGCTGAGAACTAGAGACATTAAGGAATATCTGATCAAGTGGAAGAATCTGAGCATAGAAGATGTGACTTGGGAGGATGAAGGTATTCTACAGCAACATCTGGGATTATTCAACGTTGAGCAGCTAACATTGTTTCGAAGGGGAATGGCATGCTAAGCCCTGGAACCTATTGCTTGTATTAGGATACAAAGTAACCGACTTGTGGCTTACCAGATCAGGATCATTTATACTTTCTTATGCTTAGTGGGAAGTCCATAACTTGGTCATGGCGATCAGACATGATAGACATTGGTCATATATAGTGGGATTACCGATGTACGTAGTTCAGGCATCACCTGATGCCGATTTGAGTCTTATGTGCAATGATGGTCTTGAGGTTGCCCCCTCGGGAAGTGGCGAAGCTATCTATAATTGCTTTATTGTAGATCATTATTCTGATGTATTGTGTTATTTGGCGTTAGATTGCTGCTCATAAGTTTGAATTATACTAGTAATTTCATTACATGAATTTTCTCCAGGTTTTAGAAGTCTATTTTAATTGTTTCAAAGGATGAAGGATAACAAATCCCATATACTTTATTCTCTGAGGTTGTGTAGCTTGACTAGACTACCAAGAAGAAGAGGAAAAAGGAACAGGTTACATGAAGGTGAGAGACTTTATGGAGATCGAGCTGGACCCCCCCCCCTCAAAAGATACTGTATTTCCTATTGTATATTTATAGTCTCATGTAATGGCTTGCATAGTAAGGAAAGAACTTATTTTTTATTTCATTGTAGATAAAAAGCGAATGGCGAGATCTTGTAAAAAAAATCTAAGTTTTTTAGCATGGGGGTAGTCTTTTTTTGTAAATCCAGGAAGATTATATTATATTCTTGATCCATGTAGATTTTGCTATTTTCAGATTTCTTGTTTATAGTTCACAAAACAGTGAGAGCTTGGCTGCATAGTCGTAGCATGCAGGTTAACTTAACCAATGAGAGGTACTGGTTATGTTTGATCTCCACGGTTGTAGAGCACTTAGGAAGATCTGGTTAGACCAATCATGGCGAAGACACAAGAGGTGGTATGGAGGACAAGGGTGAGTGTACTCAGGTAGAACATGTTGGCACTTTTGAAAGCATGATGTTAATCTTGTAGAGCACTAGATGTACGACTTATGCAGATTAGTTCAATTTGTAATCCCTTGTTACCCATATAGGAGAGGTAGATATGGTATCAATTTGGTCCAGGACGTAGCCCAGATTGGTTGAGGCACGGTACATTCTTGTTCTGAGTGTGCAATATTGCTAAGAGCGGAATTAGTCTACTCTATACTTCCACAGCTATAGATTTTGTGGGCAACATGACTTTGAACTACCTCCTGTTAATGAAACTGAATTGTTATTAAATCATAGCACTATTCCGTTGGGATGAGTAATTCGTAATAACTCAAATATCAGAGAAGCAATTGAACTTCCTGACTGAGAAGATAACATGATTCAGATTTAATGTCAAAATGAGAGCTCAGAGGAGAGTGAAGGTTGCTAGATGCAGTGGCAAGAGGTTGGCATCGGTTACGTGGAAGTCGACATCGGCAGGGTAACTATGGTCGGTTATAGGGTAACCTTGGTCAGTTATTGAAGCTAGACCATGGGGGGATAACTTTGCATCCTGGAGAGGTAGACAAAAAATCACTGCATCTAGAAGAAATGGAAAGATGCATAGAATGTATCGGATACTTTTTGAGGTTTCTTCTTTGTTGATTACATGGCACAAACATGTTGGTTAGAAATGCAGATCCACATTATTGAGTTATGGTGTTATCTTGGTAGATTCGCAGTGCTTGAGGATCTTCAAATTGGTTGCACATGAATGTATCCCTGGGACTGCAAACCTTCCAGATCGGTGAGACATCGAAATAGAGAATGCAGTTATTCATATCAACAATGGTTTCAGTCATATTCATCAGGCTACGATAGAGAGGCAGTAGCATTCACAAAAGATGGGGCTTTCATAACAGATTCATGTACTTTAGTTGAAGATGTGCCAAAATGTCCCTCATCATGCTGGTAATATGATGTGTTTGAGCTTCATGTATACTCTTCTTCAGGCCTTGCTTCACATCATGCATTGTACAGAGATTTGGATGCTTCAAGAGCCAATGACTGGCTTTCAACATCTACCTACTCTATTTCTATTTTGAAGTACGCACCTGGTTTGATTGTGATAACCTCCCCTTAGAATTGTGTGGCGTTGTGCAAGTTGCTTATTCCAGCAGAAATCACATCAGTCTAAGAACCAATTTTGAGTCACAGAGGAACTGATAGTGGTCACCTAACCATGGTTGGTTAGGGTTTGACCCTGGTTGTGTACCGTTGTGGCAACTTCTCTCTACAATGGTTTTTGCAACAAAATCAGGACAGGTGGTTCTACTGTCCTGTTTTGGACGATTTGGTTTCTGGGGCAATTTGTACAGGTAGAAACAAGGTTGAATCAATTCGTATGTTTAAATCCAGACTTCAGAGGATGGAATTGTGCTCAGTTTAGTCCATTGAGACCTTTGAGTTAGGTATCAGTGATATGGTTAAAGCTTCTACAGGTATTCATTTTCAGCAACCGGTATTATGTTTGGATTGTGTCTACACCATTGACACCATGGTATCATGATGTTCATTTGAATTCTTATCTTCCCAGTATAGACCAATGTGGAATCAAGAAGATCATGAGGATTTATTTAGTCTTAATTATGAAATCCTC
Source organism: Taxus chinensis (assembly GCA_019776745.2). Taxonomy (NCBI): domain Eukaryota; kingdom Viridiplantae; phylum Streptophyta; class Pinopsida; order Cupressales; family Taxaceae; genus Taxus; species Taxus chinensis. Next base: position 724,789,937 of record CM034148.1, read on the forward strand.
ACTTCAAAGTCCTGGTTCTAGATATCACCTGCAATTAAAAAAATATCTTGAGGGCACAGGGATAGAATCAAGAAGGTGATTCACCTACTTGAAGTGAACTCCACAAACAACCTGTGATGTAGAAACATTCTTTGATAAGTTAGGGAATCAGTTGAGATTTTCTTACATCGATTTTTGTTTGAAAGTTGACACATTATGTTCTTCTGAGCTTGGTGTTAGAGGCACTGTAGTGGGATTTCACCTGTTTAATTTGGGAGCAATCCAGTGGTTGTTGAGATTGCAGGATTCGGATACATGATGCATGGGGAGGTGGTGTAAGAGCAAGCATAACTAGTATTCAGAGTCCCCGTGGCAATAGGTGGTTTTGGAGGTCTTTCACGGATTTGCAGGTATCTTCTAGTTTCTTGCTTTGTGCTGTCTTCTTCCAGGGGAAGAATAGCTAGTGGTGGTGCAACTGGAGATCCCTATGGGATTACAGTATGATAATTAGATTCAGTTGGATGAAGATGATCACTGTAATGTGTTAGATGTTTTAAGATGATGCTCACGAGAAGTAATATCTGATTGTCTTATATCTAGACCTTATTGTCGGTTGAAGAGATTCAAACTTGTGCATCAACAACACCTCTGGTATCTATCCAATATGGTGTATCTCTTTTCTTCCAACTTGGTGAGAAAACCTATAACAACAATGGTGAAAAGTTTGAAAGTAGTTGAAAACAACAATGGCTTTCAAGCATGGTGAAGTTGTCATGCTTTCATCTTGAGTTAGTTTGTGAATTATGTTGATGACATGTATGCTGATATTTGCACTTGGTATTAGTGGCATGATATATCATGGATGTTTGTTATTGACATTCATTAGCACAAGAATCATATTCAGGTGTATGATAGTAAAATCGGTACCCCACAGTGGAGCTGCCAAAAAGCTGGTGATATGGCATGGAAATACATGGTGAGTTTGTACAAGTGGATAAATTCAGGGGCTTTCACCAACGCTCTGAGGATCTAAATGTCCCACTACTTAGGACATGGATGCAACTCTGAGCATGGTTCTGTTACCTCGAGCATGAGTAGGGGATGTAAATATTTACACTACTCTGATTACCATCATTGGTGGCCTTTCGACTGAGATGTTATCATACAGATGAATACTCTTGGAAATGCCCGTTGTGTATGCAAGATTGGATTTGCAGATTGAAAGTGTATGGATTGTATGAGTTAAGCAGGTTTTTGGATTGATCACCCACTGTTGCAGGTAGAACTAATTTGGGCTGTCTTTACCCAATAAATAACAAGCTAATTTGCTTTGACATAAAACTAGTAATGACTTGTCTAAGTCAGTTACATTGGTGAGTTGACATGGATGTCAAGGATATATGGTATGGAGAACACAAGTAAATCCAAGTTTATTTGCATAATGTATGGCTACAAGTAACCATGCTCATGGAGTAGAATTTGAGTATAGAGAGGAAAACACAAGACAAGTGAGATAGAATAATTTTAGTTTGGCTGCTAGTAGTAAGACAATGAGAGCTATCAAGCAGTGGAAAATATAACCCCTTGAGGCTTGGTGTCATGGATCATTACAAGCTTCGTGCAGGTCTTGGTACAATTCGTAGTCTTTATCTACCCCCCATGATGAACCTGGTTCATAGATCCTTCCTGGTTCTGACCTTTGAGAGAATTCCTGATAGAAAATACATAGATAAGCCTTCACGGTGTCTTATTAGGACGATGATGTACAGGCACTTTTACAGATGATTCAACTTAATTTAAATCCAAGATGGGAAAGTCTTAGGTTGTGGAGCTAGATTGCTTCACAATGGTGCATGCAATGGACACTGTGGCTAGAAAATACAACAACTGTAACATCAGTCAGATCGGTCAACAGACATTAACCATAGAGCAAATGGGAACATATTAACTTCCATCAATTGGTCAAATAGGACATCACTATTGGTCAGAAGCAGAGTGGGAATTGGCCATCGGTTCAGGGTAACCGGCACTGGTTACATGTGCGATGAATGCCTATATTTAACTCACGGGAATTAGATCTAACTTTAGCTTATAAAGTTGATCTAAAGGTTGTAAATTCATAGCTAAGTTGCCCTAAGTTTGTATATGCTTATATAAACATGAAATCTAGGGTTTTAGAAGTGTTATGATGAAAAAGGTAGATTGATCAGATTATTGCATCCTGGAATCTCTGAGATTGAGAGGATGAAGATGAAGAAGAAGAAGAGGAAAAAGGAACATGTTACATGAAGATAGAGACTTCCATAGAGAGGAGCTGGACAGAAGGAAATAACAGGTACATCTAAATGGTGAGAAGAGGGTAACATTTTCTACTGTATTTCCTTTGTAGATTTATTGTCTCATTGTAATGGCTTACATAGTATGCAAAGCACATAGAGTTTATTCTTGTATATCCACATGTTGGTGAGATCTTGTATTATAGATCCATGTAGATCTAGTATTATATTGTTATATCCACAGGTTGTTGTGAGATCATATTATATTCATTGATCTGTGTAGATCTAGATATTGAAGAGGAGGTTGTCTTTATGTTTACAGAGGTTGATGCAGTGATGGAGAGACATAATTACTTCTTAGTGCATAGCTTATAGTTACATATATGGTAGACCCATGTGAGAGGTAGCTTGTTGCATATCCATAAAGAGCTTGGTTGAAGTTTGAGATGCACATTTGTAGTGCACTCCTGGTTAGATCTGGTTGAGATATCTGGCAAAGACACAAGAGGTGGTTTGGAGGCACAGTTGTAGTGCACTCATGGCAGATCTGTTTAAAGATTTGAAGGAGAGAGAATATACTCTTGGAGAGATGCATTGTACTCTTGTATTGAATAGTTGATTTGTAATCCCTTATTATATTATATATATGAGATCATCTATCTTTGGTGGACGTAGTCCACATTAGGTGAATCATGATACATGTTGTGTTATGTGTGTGTACTTTGTGAGTTATTTAGATTATTCTAGTTTATACTTCCATTGTTATAGATTTTGTGGGCAAATAATCTTGGATCATATGTGCATGATTTTGTTTGTTATTAAATCATAGCACTATTCCAATGTCCCCAAAGTCCCAAAAACTTTCCATGGGAGACTACATGTTAGAATCACCTATGTTTGTTATTTATATGGGAGGGGCAGATATTGTTTTGGGTGTCCAATGGCTCACAACCTTAGGTACCATACAGATGAATTTCCAAGAATTGTTCATGTGATTTCATTCAGATGGAAGGACAATACAATTGAATGGGATAGCAGCTAAGTCTCCACAAATTATTAGCTCTCATTAGATGCAGAAGGTTCTTAGAAAAGGAGTAGATGGATTTATAGCAAAGTTATTTTCCATAGAAGTACAAAATACAAAGTCTTCAATGCCACCCGATCTTCAGAAGATTGTAGATGCTCACTCATTTGTTTTTGATGCGATTCCAAAGGGACTACCACCAGTTAGGGATCATGATCATGCCATTCAGTTGATTCCAGGGAGCCAAACACCTGACATTAGACCATACAGATACCCATATTCCAAGAAAATTGAGATTGAGAAAATGGTTCAGGAAATGTTGAAGGCAGGTATCATCAGGCCTAGCCAGAGTGCATATTCTTCACCAGTTGTCATGGTATGTAAAAAGGATGAAACATGGAGGATGTGTCCAGATTACCAAGAACTCAAAAAGTACACCATCAAAGATAAGTTTCCTATTCCAGTAATTGATGATTTACTTGATGAATTGCATGGTGCTATTTATTTCAAAAAATTAGATCTTCGTTCGGGGTACCATCAAATTAGAATAAAAGAAGAAGATGTTCATAAAATGACTTTCAAGACTTGTGAGGGCCATTATGAGTTTTTGGTAATGTATTTTGGTCTTACAAATGCGCCTTCAACCTTTCAAAGCTTGATGAACACTATTTTTAGGCTATTTTAAAGGAATTTTTTATTAGTTTTTTTAATGACATATTGATTTACAGTAAGACATGGGAAGAACACTTACAACATGTAAATAAAGTTTTGGAATTTCTGGAAAAACATACTCTCTATGCAAAGCCATCCAAATGTTCTTCTAGTGTATAAGAGGTAGAGTAATTGGGTCACATTGTATCCCATGAAGGCATCAAAGTTGATCCTCAGAAGATCAAAGCTATGGTGGAATGGCCAAGGCCCAAAACTCTCAAAAATCTTCATGGGTTCCTAGGACTAATAGGGTACTATAAAAGATTTGTGTGGGGATATGGTAGAATAACAACCCCACTCACTGCATTGCTAAAGAAGGATGCCTTCCATTGGACAGATGTAGCTACTAAATCATTTGAGTAGCTGAAGGAAGCCTTGTGTAGCACCCCAGTTTTGGCTACTCCCAACTTCTCAAAACCTTCATTGTTGAATGTGACGCTTCAGGATCAGGATTGGGAGTAGTTCTAATGCAAGAAGGAAGACCAATTACATTTGAGAGTAAAAAATTCAAAGGAAAATATTTTCTCAAACCTGTCTATGAGAAAGAAATGATGGCTATTCTTCATGCGGTCAAGTAATGGAGGCCCTATCTCATGGGTAGACACTTCAAGGTAAAAACTGATCATGATAGTCTCAAATAATTTTTCGAGCAAAGGTTATCATCTGAGGAACAACAAAAGTGGTTAACAAAAAATTTGGATTATGATTTTGAAATCATATACAAAAAGGGTAAAGAAAATGTAGTAGCTGATGCGTTGTCCAGAAGGGATACATCCGCAGATGCCTTACTATGTGGAATGTCCATGTTGACTGCCGATTGGGTGGATGAAGCAAGATTGGAATGGGATCAAGACAAGGATACACAATCTCTAATACATAATATCAAACAAGGATCTATGACATCTAACAAATTTGAGTGGAAAGGTAATGCCCTATGGTACAAGGACAGGTTATACTTGAGTAAAGATTATGAGTTGAAGCATAAGATTCTTACAGAGCTACATGCCTCACCTGTTGGAGGACACTCTGGGTTTTTGAAGACATATCATAGAATAAAAAGGGAATTCTTTTGGGAAGGACTCAAGGGGGATGTACAAACGTTTGTATCAGAGTGTTTAGTGTGCCAACATAAAAGAGGGGAAACAATTAAGACACCAGGTTTGTTCCAACCCTTACCAATTACTAGCCAGAGATGGGAGGAGGTCTCCATGGATTTCATCACTAGATTGCCTTGTTCAGAGGGTAAGAATGTTATTTTTGTGATTGTGGATAGGCTCACAAAATATGCCCATTTTTGTGCCCTATCACATCCATTTGCAGCCAATACAATCACATCTATTTTTTTGGAGATAGTTCAAAGGCTACATGGAACCCCAAAGATAATTGTAAGTGATCGTGATCCTATTTTCACAAGTAATTTTTGGACGGAATTATTTTCATGTTTAAGTAATCAGTTGTCTCACAGTTCATCTTATCATCCTCAAATTGATGGGAAAACAGAAGTGGTCAACAAATGCTTAGAGGGGTATCTATGTTGTTTTGTATCAGATAAGCAAGAAAGGTGGATTAAATGGCTACCACTTGCAGAATGGTGGTATAACACATCTTTTCATACCTCTTCTCAAATGACCCCATTTTTAGCATTATATGGTTACCATCCACCTTCTATCACTTCCTCCTTGAGGGTGCAAACTAAGATCAGAGATGTTGAGGAACACATTCAACATGAACAACAAGTTTTGGCTAGTTTGAAGAAGAATTTAGCATTAGCACAAAACATGATGAAATAACAAGCAGATCAACACTGTAGTGAAAGAAATTTTGAAATTGGTGACTAGGTTTTTGTACGTCTCCAGCCTTATAAACAGATGTCCCTAAAGCAACAGAAAAAGGACAACAAACTTGCTCCTAAATATTATTGCCCTTATCAGGTTCTACAAAAAATTGGCAGTGTTGCTTATAAACTAGAGTTGCCTACATCTTCACACATACACCCAGTATTTCATGTTTCATGCCTGAAGAAGGTTATTGGATAGAAATTTGAAGCCCGGACAGAGTTACCAGAACTTGATGTGGAAGAAAGAATCATTTTGGATCCAGAGAAGATTCTGCAAACATGTACTAAGAGGCTAAGAACCAGAGACATTAAGGAATATCTGATCAAGTGGAAGAATTTGAGCATAGAAGATGCAACCTATGAGGATGAACATTTTCTGCAGCAACATCCAGGATTATTCAATGTTGAGGACAACGTTGGTTTGAAGGGGAAGGGCATGCTACGCCCTTAACCTATTTCTTGTATTAGGATATGAGTATCTGACTTGTGGCTTACCATATCATTTATACTTTCTCATGCTTAATAGGTCGGCCTTGGTGATGGCCATAGCATATGAATAGTATATATAGGGGATTGTAGGTAGTAGTTCATTATCATTTGAGCATTTTATTCTTATTATATGGTTTGGAGGTTTCCCCCTTGAAGTGGCGAAGCTATTATAATTGCATATTGAGATCATTATTCTGAAATATTGTGTTATTTGGTGTTCTATTTATGCTCATAATCTAAATTATACTAGTAATTTCATAACATTTAACTCAACCTTACGGTTGTCCCACCATAAAGATGCTTCATGGGAAAGTTGATACGCTCCCCATATTGCCTTTGTTTCCTCTGAGAAGTTCCTTATTGTAAAGTACTTCTCCATTTTGTTGATTCAATTCTCAGCTCCATCTTGATGCAGGAGCATCAAGAACAAGAAATAAGAAACTTAAAACTTTGATCTAGTTTGTCTTTTTAACATCATCATGGCACTATGGGCATTAGTTTTCTCTAATAATTGTAAAGGCTATAAGCCACGAGAGTAGCTAAGTAAGCATTTAGGGGTGAAGGTAATTTATTTGTAAAAGAGCCAAATAAGGCTAGTAAATGAATAAGTGAGATAAAATTGGAGATAGAACTTGAATATATTTTCTCCTCAAGAGAAAAGATCTCCAAGTTGCTCCATAATATGTGGGATAATGTGTAATTAGCTTTGCTAAGTTTGGTATTTGTTATTCCATTTAGGGAGCAAGTGAGAGAAATAAGGAGTTGAGTTGATTGAGTTCTTAATATAGATGTTTTGAGAAAAATAAGTGTCTCTCTCGCATGAGAGAATGTAATAGACTTGGAGAAGAGTAAATGGAATAATATGGAGCTTTGAAACATGTTTTTAGTGTTGAAATTTACATTTTTCTCTAGACTGTAATAAAGCTTACTGCCTCGGCTGAGAGCCATAAGATGGAAAAGGTTAAATTCAAGGTTTTTCATGCCTCCAAAATAGAAAACAGAGCTGGAGAATGATCGTGTGAGTCTGGTGGATTTTTCTTGAGTTTTAAAACATTCATATGTGTCCTGCAGAAGCATTTATTCCCTCTAGGGTTCCTATCTAGGGCTTCTTTCTATTTGAGTTCTAGCCAACCAAACGTGATGAAATTTATAGGAAAGTTCTATTTTTTTGTTGTTTAGAAAAGCGTAAAATACTGGACCTTGAATCACACGTGCAGTGAAGTTATGAAGGAATTTGCAGTTAGCTTGTAATTGTGTGTGCACAGGATAGAAGTAGGAGTATTTTGGTTGCATGCATGAGTAAATGGAGGAGTAAAGACTTGAAAATGAATATGGAGCTTCACATGAGCATATATATGGTAGATCCAATAGGTTTTAGTTAATAAAATAAGCCAAAGTATCTGCTGCTATAAACTACCAAAGAATCTAGCTTAAGAAACCCCCAAATTTTGTGAAGAAAGTACAAATCCGTACAAACTAGTAATACCTAAAAATTGAGTAGGATTCCAAACATCCAAAAGGGTATCCAAAATGCTAAGTAAGTCTGAGAGTTGTTTGGGGAAATATGATGGTATAGACTAAGGGAAGTCTTGAGAGACCTAATGAGGCCTAAAGCATAGAAATAAGGGTCTAAAAGTATAGTACGTTACAAAGAAGCATATGGATATTTTGAGATATGCTTTGTAACTCCATAGTGGATATCCAAATCATTCAGGATAGTAAGTAAATGTTTGGAGGAGTTCAAGATATAACTCACTTTGTGAGGAGGAAGGGCTACAAGCTAGAGGAGACCTAGAGGCTTGGTAAAGTAGATCGCGGGTGAAAGGGAAGCCTTGGGAAATATGAACCTTCATGTTTTATCTAGTGAAATTGAATGCATGCACATGTACCTAGACACTATATTGGTTTAGGACAGCAGAAGGGTGAGTAATATTTCTCACAATACAACAGTTATATTCACCTTCGTATATTATCCCCGGCATTAATTTTGTGGGTGCCATCAAACTTAGGTGGACTTATCATTTTTATATCATTACTAATTTCAACTGCCAGCCCTGCCTTTTTATTTTCTAGTTGATCAGGTAGGTTTAAATTATTGTTATCAACACCAAAATTTCCCAAATTGGCATTGCCCACAGGAGGTGGCTGATTGTTATTACAAGCATCTTCTTCCTCCTCATTACCCATCACTTGATGTTCATGTACAACCAAACAATCTCTTGTTTCCAATAAGGTAGCAAGGATCTCATTGAGTTTTAAGTAGTTTCTACTTCTCCCACTTGGTGGTGGGTTGTTTTGTAACATTTTCTCTTATTCTAACCATTTTTTACTTACAAGAAAATTTAATGTTTTATCAGATTATGGACACAATAGGTCCAAGAGCTGCAACCTCCATCTCTGATACAAAGATGTAACATTCTCATTTTAAGACTTTAGAAACAAGGGATTTTTTTTAATACATAATGTTCTCTTTTCTAAATAATCGTAATTTAGAACTCACATTCCATGCCAATCAATCTCATAACAGATAACCATATGTAGTTGTAAATGATTCAGCGAACTACCAATCTCTCATCTCATGACTCGGTTTCTATCGGATCTTTCATGTTGACTAAAAGTACTGAATACTAAGTATAATTGGTTTTATTACCCTATTTTGGGTATTGAGTGTCCTATATAAGAAACCTATCTGAATATTTGTTACCAATATTCATCTAAAATCCCATTTCTTAAACTAGGTGACATATGACAACGCAACCAATAGATTGTGATACTTTCACCAAAGATTTTCAACATACTGTTTATGTTACTATTCCTAGACGACATACTCATCTAATGGATTACTTCCTTCACCCCACTCCTTTGTTATCTAGAATGGTCTTCACTAACTTTTGTTAGTTCACTTGTTCAAGGTTTGACCCTAACCTAGGTTAGTGGCATAATTTGGTATAGGGAAACACTCACAATGACCTAGGGTTTATAGACATACTCAATTGACCTAAGTCAATTGGATGTGCCTAGTTACCCTAAGTCATTATGAGTCACTTCCTATACTAAATCATATACCTAATCTGACCTAGGGAGAAACTAAGTTCAAGTTTAGATTCAAGTAGATCTAGATGAACCAATGTTGAGGGGTGTTGTAACATTTCAACTACAACACTGTATCGCCATGAAGACCCTAGTCTTCACAAAGGTACATTCCTATAGTTAGCGTGTTCCAGCATCCGAGATAACTACCCATCTTGATGTACACACCTTAAGAAGAGGTCATTTACACTCATTTATTTCTTAATTAATATTCAAATTATAGAAACCTTGCTGAACCCTAATTCCAACAACCCTTAAGTTTGTCATTATCATTTTAGTTGTTAATGTAATATGGAACTTCATAAAATTATGATTACTTTTATGTTCATTAACCTTTTTATTAACATGCAGTTAATCAAAAACATAAACATAATCCATCATAAGATTTACTTAATATAACTCAACCATTCATATCTTGTTTAAGTTTCAAAACAGGTTCCATTATAGTACACTTCATAAAGATGAAGTCTAATTGATTAATGATCTCATATACCAAAAATTTGTTTTGAAACCTATCAAGTTATTTCTCCAGAAGGAGTGAACCTTCCTTTTTCTAGTTAAGAGATAGGGTTTTTTATACCATTTTCCATTACATGAGTCATGGTTGTTAAGTTATACTTCTATTATCATCTTTTTGGGAAAACATGCATGATTAGATAAAGAATTTCTATGCATGCCAAATCAATAAGTTGCATTTAATTAAGGGATATTGTAACTATTTCCCATCCATCCAACTCATTTAATGATAATAGAAAACAAGGATCCATTCAAATAAGAATGAAAACAATGTAAGGTAAGATTACAAATTTCATTCATATAATACACTAGGAAAATGACATATCAAGTATAAGTAACTCTTAATCTTTTTCAATTCATCATGGTAAAATACATATTTTACAGGACCATGGATTTCAGACATATTTCATGTCAAACAAAGTCAAGATCATTAAAGAGTACAACTTTTCTTCTTTCAATACATTTCAATAATGAATCAGATTTCTCTATAAGATATCCATACTTTAAGCAACCAATACATCATATAAGTTATTGCCTTCCTTTATCACTTACAAAGTCCATCTGCAAAAATCACTAGCACGGGTCAGTTCATTGAACTGAGCATGATAAATCACTAATCACTAAAATGATGTGCCTTCAACTAACTGTTTCATAGAACCAACTCTTATTTTATGAAATAGTAAGGCTAAGAAAATAAATAAATCATAAGTAATAACAACCATAAAAGAAGAAAAATTAATCAACCTGGACTAACATTAAGTAAAAATATCATGATATAATATGCACACTACACCATTATATCATATAAGTAATGTTTCAACAAAATTATTTATCTCCTTTTAATAAAGGCACGTACTAATTATTTCTTACATAATTCAATCTGAATTAGAAATACATAAACTAACTCCATTATTTTTCCAAAAATAGAGTTACTCTAAGAAACAAGTACTATCAAAATCAATATTACTAAATTTCATAAAAAGACATCTGCAACCAAGCTAATTCCAACTTCATGAAAGGATTTAGTATGAATCATCTACGACATAAAATAAGACATTTCAATTTTAGATGCTACATCCTAATTTCAAGTCCAAGATATAGCCTAAGTTCTCAAGTTAGGCCACACATTAGAATTAGGAAAGTATTCACTCAATACATAGCATTTCACATTAATCAACTATTAAAAATATTGATTCCTTTAATATAAGTCAAGAGAATAATTAATAAGTACCAACGACTACTCAAATACACTCATGAAAGTGATGCAACTGAACCTATTAAATCTATAAACAATATTTACATAGAATAGGGAAGGATGAACTGAGATAAAACAAATTATAACTTCCCTTCCAATTTAGTTAAACTAAATATCAATTAACAACTCATAAAAGAGAATGCAACACATAATATCTTATAGTTTCCAAAGGAGAAAGCTGTGAAAAATTTACCTCAAAGAAAAGAAGAGAAAGGAGTCAAGCAATCATGTTAGATGATGATTCCAACATTCTATCCCAAGTAAAGAAGGTCATAAAAGGAATGGTACAGACCCAATCACAACATCCTTTAACTCTTTTAAAAATAGAAACCATGCACTAGAAAATACTAAAACGCATATACGACGGTAGTATACAAATCAGTTCTCAAAATAAGGCTCCCCATCATGACACAATTACAATATTAGTAACACATTATCCTTATCAAGAAGGAGATGAAATAACAAGAATTGTTAAACATCTTATAGGAAAATAACAGCCTCCAACAGTCATTCCAAATCAGTAAAGTTTCAGTCAAAGAACCATAGTCTATTCATTCCTTCAAGACGATAGAGCAATAATCGGTAAGAAAGAATCACATTCGTATCCTCACATAGGTGAGAGAAAAAATATTTTGAATGGAAAGAGAGATCCATCCGAATTTGATTTCAAAGAAGATAAACACAAAGAATGACATGACTTAGCTACACGTGCACAAATCCACTACAGAGATGATTATAATTCCTTCCATTATATTTCTATGGATAGGATCAACTACACACATATAATAAGTTGAAAAGACATTCTAACCCTTCAACATACTCAGAGATCATAGAAACTGGAGTATATAGGAAAGCCCTTCATACCGAACTGATTGGTTAGGTCCAGATCATGAAAAATCAACCAAATCATCATATACATTCAATAAATCCTTAGAAAACCACAATATTAAGGTTTCAATAAACTTACACTTAGCAAGTTATCTTAAGAGGTTTACTCAGATCAAGAACAAGTAAGACTAAACAATCGCTATCTAACATGAAAGTGAAAAAGAATAGCGAGATCGACATTTGCAAGCTCAAAAAGAGCTAATGTGAATAGAACTAAATATTATCTCAAACCAGATCAATTCAAAAATTCCTTAAATATAACAAAACCACATCTACCCAACTTTTAGTTCAGTCTTCCAATATTTAAGGAAAAACCCAACAACATTTAAAGTTCAAAAAGAGGAACTTCACACACTGATATATTCAACAAGATAATTCCAAGATCTAAGTATCCAAGAAACTATTACCACATAGATTCCATAAAGGAACAAGATTTGAACAACTAAGTTTTAACTAAAAGGGTAAGATAATAAATAAATCATTCATTCTTTTTTCCACACGAGTTTGAATCCAAAAATACAGAAAATCCAACCACCCATTATCAGTCCAACTTCCATAAAAATACCAGGTTCTTAAAGAATGAAAGTTTATACAGTAAAGTTCAAGAAAAAGTCACTCATTCATTACTATTTTCCATACGAAATCTAGTTTACACAACATTGAATACAAGCATCCATATATATACAGTTCCAATCAAAAGTAACATTACTTCAACCAATCAAAGATACAACAAAGAAGGACATGTTTCTTACCTTCTATCAACCATAACAAACAAACCCAGTTCCAAGTCTTAAAGAAAAAACATATTTCCATAAACCCTTTTTAGCAGATAGGCAGGGTTCAATAGATTGACATAATTCAATTATCAAGGTATGAATCACTATTAACTTAAACAAGAAATGACCCATATTCCATATTATCTAACAAAGACTCATTACCAGAAAAATACAAAGATATTTCAAGAAAAGAAGCAAGGTATTCATCATAAAGTAAAAACCCATTGATCACAAGAGAAAATTTGTTTTAATGAAGAAAATTAGAGAAAAGAATAACAACTTAATGGATAGAACCTATCATGCCTAATAGTGCTTTTGTTGATTCAAAGAAGATTTCCAGCCAAGCCTCCATAATTCTTTCTTCTCCAAATGAAGTCAAATACCCAAAAATTCTTTCTCATATGCCTTTTATATCTCCATTGGATCAAAAATAGTCTAAAGGAGCCAAAAATAGAAACAAATTGAAAACTAAACTACTGGTTCAAAGAACTAGATATCCCCATGCAGAGAAAAAATCAAAATGAATGAAAGACCAAACAACATCCAAGAATTCCACTTGCATGGTTTCCTAGGCGGTTTGATCGCCAAAACCAACAATCATTAATGCCATTGAATTCCACTTTCCCACCTAAATATCCACACCATTTCCATTTAAAATTGGTGAACTCAAACTTAACTAAAGCATGCATCTCTATCTTTAGTGACAATGCCAACTAGGCATTCCATCTAATTTTCATGCCTCTGCCAAAACTAGCAGTACCAAATTTTTAAATTCAAATCAAATCACTTAAATTCCATTAAAACCATTGCCACATCCTCCCATTTTCCATGAAAACCCTTATGTCCCCTTTCACCTTTCATTAGTTTAGGTTAAATAAGCATTAGTTTAGGATCTGACCTTAGCTAGTTATAAGTTATTTACCTTAGGTCATTAAACATTGCCTTAGGTAAGTTTACCATCATAGCCATACCCCATAGTAGTTTAGTATTAGGTAATAGGTTAGAGATAGACCTCTCATTACCTTAGGTTATTTCCAAATCCCACACTTGTAAAACATACAACTTAGATTAGGATGCAACAAGATTAGTGTAGACATAGATCTAAGGTAGGTCTTGTTCACCTTAGGTTAGAATCCAGTTAGAATAGATCCTAACAATCTAGGACTAAGGTTTTACCTTACTACTCCGAAGTAAGTATTTTTCCTTCTTACACCAACTAGTGTCATAAGAAATTAACTAGAGGATCCAATTTCATATTTCACAGAAAATGTAAAACAAGGACCTCCAAAGAAGGGTCCGAAAAATTGTTAACTTATAAAGACTCTTTTCTCTTAATACCTTTCATTCCAGAATGTCGACTCTTAACAAAATGAACAGGTAAGAAACTTGAATAATACCTTTGATCAATGGAATTGATCCAATGTTTTTCTGTTATAAAATAAGTATGCAAACCGAAATTTCAATTCACAACTTTTACAGAGCCCAAGGAAGGATAATTTTACTTCCAAGCAACAACAACATAGAAAAATGAATCCATGAATGGAAATAATTTATCCCTCTGCAAGCATGATTCCCAATAGTCAATAGAATACACCTTCTTAGGACAAATCACATATCAACGCTTACAGTGTAAGGAGTTGCAAGCTTCTCCCAAATTAGAAAGCTAAATTGTAACATCCTCATTTTAGACTTCACTAAACATGGGAATTGTTTTTAAAACATATTGTTCACTGTTATAATTTCACACAATTTATAACAAACATTCCATTGTTAATCCATCACATAATAGTTAGCCATATGCAGCTATAATGACTCAGTATAAAACCAATTTCTCATTTCATGACTCAATGTTAAACCAATATCTCATGTTTCATCATACTTATGTGTATACTAAGTATACTTTTGGTTTTCTTACCCAACAAGGGTCATTCAAGTGTTAATGCCTAAAGAGCCTATTTGAGTATCTATTACTAAAACTCATATGATATCACATTTCTTTAGTCTAGGTGACACAAGACAACACAACCAGTTATTTGCGGTACTTTAGCCAAAGTTAAAAGACATGTATGTTATGATTTTATTCCCATATTACATACTTGTCAAAAGGAATATGTCTTTCACCCCACTCAAAAGTGTCATCTATATTAGACTTTCTTGACTACTGTCAACCACTTCCAAGTCCATGTTTTTTGGACCGTAAATATTTGATAAGTACTAAGAGGCACATGCACAAGATCAAACAAAAATGCATAGGAAGAGGGTTTAAAAAGGGTTTAAGTGAAACTAGGGCACGTGTGGGAGGTATCAAACAAGGGTTTAAAGGACTTAGCCTTATTTGACATCATGGAGTCACTTGAGGAAATATGTGAGGACTCGAATAGGCATGATAAGTGGATAATATTCCATCTTGGAACCTTGGAGGCCAAGAGAAGGATATTCTACATAGGGAAAATTCCCATAGGCATCATTAGAGTTAGTGGAAGGATGTTCAAATAGGATGAGAATTTTCCAATGGAAGACCACATTGACACTTGGAATATTATCTTTTCATAAGAGAAGTCATGGTGGTGGATGTTGATCCTATTTAAATAAGTGCTTAGGATATAAATATAGGTGAGAGAAGGGGATAAGGTAGTGTAAAGGCACTAGAAGGTATGAAAATTCTAAGAGGAGGGTAATGAGGTGCTACAAAAATGTTAGGAAATGTTAAGGGTTTGGAGCTCAAGATGCTAGGGTTTAGAATTCTTTATGCTAGAGGGTTGTAAGAGATATCATTAAGAATATGTATGGGTACTAGGGTCTATCTAAAATTGTTATAATGGGGAAATAATAGTTAGGATCTATGATAATATGAGTTTACAGGGCTTATAAATTTATCATTTGATGTATATGGTCTCAGATGACCCTTTTGAATATATGTTGGTTAGATATTTTGTCAAGCCAAAATATGAGGTTCAACCACAGTACACAGGATCAAATCCCTCCTCAAAGACAGGTGAAGCAACCTATTTATTACTGATCTAATAAACAATAGAAATAATATGTACAATATTCACACTATTCTAACCATTGGGGTTGGGATACAATCCCAAAATCCACATCAACACGAGATGGAGATGTTTCAGTTTCAGAAACAAAATGGATTAGAAAGGAAACTATTATAAATGAAACAAAGTGGGAAGGGAATGAGAGGAACGTATTTTCTTTCAAGCAAACACATATCAAGAAATACTTGTATGAGTTTTAGATAATGGGTGTAATATTTTTGAAATGATTAAAATAATCAAGAACACTAAACAAAGAATAGCTTAAGATCTTGTATGTGAGAACAATCTCTCAAGATAGATGAATCCCACAACACAAAGTTTACAAAATAAAACATGTTTCTATTCCTCAATGATTAAAACAAAATACAAAGTTTTTCTTCTTCTTCACAATAGCTCTTAATATTCTAAAAATCTCTCTTTGGAATGCACAAGAATCCCTTATTTATAATAGAAAGATCAGAGATAAAATAGGATAAATCCTAGAAAATAGTCATTTAACAAGAATCCTATTTTCCTTGACTCTCATGCAGGAGAAAAAGTCAAAAATTGCTTCCTATGTGATGAAACAAAAACGAAAAACACATGTTAATCTCTTGATAGGAATGAGATGAAACATTATGCTTATTCTATTTCGTTGTCCTTGTCTTCCTCCAGCGAAGCCTACTTGTCTCAAAATTCCTAGAACTTCTGGACTATGCCCTGCATCTTAGCTTCATTTGGTGCACTGGAATGGTTGCTCAGAGAACCTTGTAAGTTTCCTGAGTGTCACTTGTGTTACAGGGAAGTTTCTTCAATCTCTTATTGAGTTTCCTTAATGATTCCAAAACGTTCTCAATCCTTACGAACTTATCAATGGTTGTCAGATTGAATTCGGAAGTTGGTTCAAGCTATATTGATTCTTGGATTTATTTATAGAAATCATCAGGTAGGTAGAATATTTGAGCTTTCATCCAAAACCTTGGTGAATATCCTGAACAAATCCTCTTCTATGTCATTTGTGGCATCAACCAACTGATCTCTAGATTCCCTCAACTTGTTACAAGCTTCACTGAGAATATTTATCCTCAATATGATGGCTTTTGTTAGCTGGAAATGCTTATCTCCATGTAGAATGATTCCTTCTTCAATCAATATAATCTCACTCTCTACCATTTTCTTCTCATGACATTACTCTTTGCAAACCAACTTAGATCCTTCTCCCCACTGCATGTAAGTTAGCATAGGCATCTCAATCCATATTTCTTCTTCACTTAAACTGATTTGAGATAATAAATCAAAAGTATATTTACAAGCATCTTCATTAAAATCATCATAAACAATTTTTTTACCTTTCATCTCCCTCGTGTAATTCTTGTGTTCATGGAGTGCTTCTTGCATGCTCGTCATTTCACCTTCATTCTCTTGTCTGCTTGCGTTTGCTTCAATATTCTTCCATTGGATTCTTGGTGATATCATCACCTTCTCAAGTTCACCATCATCACATACACCTTCTAGAGATGTATTTGCATCACTCTTTGTGCTTTTAACCACCCAAACTTGATTTTTCACCTTAAAATCTGATTTCTTGAGCCATTTAGGAAACTTGTATCCATGTTCTTGTGTTAATTTTGAGAGATTAACTTTATCTTTCCTTTCACCATGTTGTACACCTGCATATGCATTAGAAATAGGAGAAAAATAAGATTTAGAAACCAAATTTTCATTCTTGAGAACCAATTGGTTTCATGGATGTTTCTCCGTGACTTGGCTTCTTGAATTTTCCTTCTTCCGTGCATGAATGAAATCAAAATTCATATTTTCCATAGTTTCTTCTTTATGAATCTTCACCCAAGTATTTTCCACCTTGGTCTATTGATCCTCTTAGTCCTCACCTAGTTATTTTACACCCTAGTCTCTTGGTCTATTCCCTTGTATTACCAAAGTATGTTTCATATTGATATTTTGAATCTTCTTCTTGACTTTCAACTTGCTCTCAGGCTTCTTCTTGCCACCTATCTTCCTTTAGCCCTTCTAAGCCTTGATTACCTGTAGTCTCTTCTTCTCAACATGTCAACCATCCATCACTCCCCAACTTGTTAGATACACACATGCATCAAGATCGAGTCATTCAAAAATGAATTATAAAGATTCAATCATTAAATATTAATAGTACTTCTATATGCAAAAACCAAGAAATATTCAATCTTCAAAACTCACAGTAAACAATATTCTTCATCAGGGTCTACCATCTAAAAATTGCATTATATCATTCAATATTAAAAAAATATGAATTTAAAAGAGGTTCTTCATGTTATGATACCAAAATGATGCTAATCTTAGCTCAGCTAACTATGTTCTGGTCATGAAATACTGATCTGATATCCCACAAGTGTCTTAGGTAACAATCCTTAGCTTCAAGCATCATAATATGACCATATAGAGATCAAAATAATGTTCAACATTAAGTTATGTAGATCCATACCTTCATTATTCAATATATGATAAGTTATTGTAACTTACAAATTAGTAATCAATAAAAAATTACCTCTAGTTTGATATTCACAATTTAGTCTAGAAGAGATGAGGCCAAAATCTGCCAATGCGTTTCCTTGAGATCACAAAATTCATTTGAGTTAAGTATTAATTTGTAATAACTTGCCTTATCTTAAAATTTATTGTCACTTAGTCCATTAAGATATATCACAATATATTATTATATCCTTCATAAGACACATCAACCAAATTAGAATACTTCATGCAATCAAAGACATTTAAAATATGTTAGAACATATAGTCTGCAAAAATATTCTGATATGAAAATATTTTGCTGCACAATGCCAATTGTTTCAAATTTTTGATATATTCTATAAATATCTACAAGGATCATATATTCCAAATTTCATCCATTTTCATTAATTAATTTGAAAGTTATGACTATTTGCATGGACATACATTATATTAAATAGTTTGCATGCATTCTCAAACCAGATAAGAAAATGATCCATAACTTCAAAACTACTCAAAATTATTATAAAATATTAAAAAACCATTTGGATAATGACCTATTTCTTATACATACTAAATTCTTATCATTTGGAGTTTGAACTAAAAATTTATCATGACTTGTTCAAACCCCTGTTTTAAGGAAGCAATGAACAAACAACATAGTACAAGCTATTTGGAGGTAGATCATGACAATATAAACATTATTGTTAAAACATAAACTCATAACATTGAAATTTATCCCATATACACCTTAAGAGCTGGATGAAAACCAAAAAATACATTCATCCACAAGCTTTATCTTCTTATTCCTTCAAATCTTGTCATATAATACAGTCCATCTTCTCTATATCTACCCTGACTTATCTTTTTTTCTACAAACACCATCCTCTCTAACATCTTTAAATACACAAAAATCTATCTATCTTAGATGATTTGACCTCTATAGACCATGAGTTCCTCGTTTCAAGCACATGTTTCACTATATTGATCTGATTTCTAACTTAAGGATTTGACTCTATCTCCTTGAGATATATCTCAACTTATTACAAGAATAGGCAAGTCTATTTAAGATAGCTTGCAAAACTAATGACAATTTGTACATAGTTATAAAAACTCCCATATAACCTCCACTATATCTTATGACTCTTAATATCCATTTCTATGTAGACAACTCATGAAATAACTCATATTTACCTTGACACCTAACATTTGAATTTTACCCTCATGTAACTATGAGAGTTTACAGTTTACATTTAATTTAAAACATTCAAATATCAAACTTTTGGAGGGAATTTTTTTTGAAAACCTAACACATGAAATTAATGCCTTGTATGGCTTATTCATGTTTCTTCAAGAATCTAGGAGATTCTCCTGCATCAAAATACCTAGGTAAGAAAAGGATTTGAACTCTAATTCAAATGTATTCAATCTTCAATCTTCATTGTATGCCTGGATCCCATGGTCTTCCTTAAAGCATCAATGATTTGATTTCCTTGATATGGTCTTTTTTACCCATCTTCTTGTTTCTCTCTCTCTTCTTGTATGTATTCCTTCCTATCTCTTTCTCAAGTACAAAAATCCATGTTCATGTTTCATCATTATGCATATCTTTTGTATCTTCTTGATATTCTTGTCATATGAAATCTCTCATGGAGTTAGTACTTCATTCACCCTCATAACTTTCAAACCTACATTCAAAATATAAAAGGAAACATTAGAAGTAAAAACTTGAGGCCATGCAACACCTTGATTATCTCCATGTTGTTAATATCTCTTCATTTTCATTTGATTCTTCAATATAATTGTTCAAATATACCTTTACAATCTCATCTTGTTATTTCCTTGTCTCATTTTCAAGATGATATGTGATGTTCTTAATCTGATCATTGATTTTCTTACTCTAATTTGAACTTGTATGCAGTCCTTTTGAAGGATTCAATATCTCTTCTATATTTTTTTATCTCTTGACTCAATGTTATATCATCTATATCATCATTTTATTCATAAAATTTAGGCTCTAACTCTCTTTTTTATTTTTATAGGATCTGTTTTACATCAGCATATTGTGTCATCACTTCTTCTTGTCTCAAGAAGTTTTCATTTTCTTCATTGCTAAGATCTTCACCCAAGTCTTTTCTACCTTGGTCTATGGATATTCTTAGTCCTCACCTAATTATTTTACACCCTAGTCTCTTGGTTTATTATCTTGTCTCACCCAAGTTTTTTCACCTTGGTCTTTGGACTCTTATTCTTGAGCTTCAACTTGATTTTGGGCTTCTTCTTGCCACCTATCTTCCTTTTTAACCTTTCTAGGCCTTAATTACATGTAGTCTCTTCTTGTCAACCTGTTAACCATCCATTACTCCCTACATGTAATTCAAGGATGATTCATTTAAAAATGAATTATAAATATTTAATCATCAAATCTTAGTAGTAATTCTATATGAAAAATCCAAGAAAGATTCAATCTTCAAAAATCACAGTTAACAATATTCTTCATCAGGGGCCTGTCATCTGAAACTTGGATTATATCAGTCAATATTAGAAAAAATATGGATTTAAAAGAGGTTATTCATGATATAATAACAAAATGATTCTAATTTTAGCTCATCCTACTCTGTTCTGGTCAAGAAATACTGATTTGCTCAGATCCCACTGGTATCTTAGGTAGCAGTCCTTAGCTTCAAGCATCATAATATGACCATATAGAGATCACAACAATGTTCAACATTGAGTTATGTAGATCCATACCTACATTATACATGATAAGCTCTTGTAACTTCCAAATAAGTGCTCAAGAACAAATTACCTCTAGTTTTATATCCACAATTCAGTCTAGAAGAGATGTGGCAAAACTTTGTCAATGTCTTTCCTTGAGATCACAACATTCATTTGATTTAAGTATTAGTTATTAATAACTTATCTTGTATTCAAATTGATTGTCACTTGGAACACTAAGAGATATCACAACTGATTCTTATGTACTTCACAAGCTACATCAACCAACTTAGAATACTTCATGTAATCATAGACATGCATAAGATTTTAGAACATACAATTTTCATAAATATTATGATCTAAATATATTTTTCTGTGTGAGGCTTCACAATTTTGATGGATTCTAGAAATATATACAGTGATCATATTTTCCAAATTTCATCTTTGAATTAAGGAATTTGAAAGTTATAATTATTTTCCTAGACAAACATTATATAAAAAAGTTTACATGCATTCTCAAACTAGATAGGAAACTACTTCATAACTTCAAATATAATCATAATTATTATAAAATTTTGAAAACCCATTTGTATAATGACCTCTTTATTCTATATAAAAAATTTAAGATCATTTAGAGTTGGAAATAAAAATTTATCATGACTAGTTCAAACCCCCTTTTTAAGGAAGCAATAACAAACAACACGGTAGAAGTTGTTTGGAGGCAGATCATGAAAATATGAAAATTATTATTAAAAAATGAACTCATACCATTTAAAATGTTCCCATGTACACCTGAAGAGATGATTAAAACAAAAAAATACATTCATTCACAAGCTTTATCTTCTGATTCCTTCAAATATTGTCATACAACCTAACCCATCTTCTCCATATCTGTCATGTCTTTTATTTTTTTCTACACACACCATCCCCTATAACCTCTTTACATCAAAAAAATAGATCTATGTTAGATTATTTGACCTCTATAGACCGTGAGTTCCTCTTTTCAAGCACATGCATCACTATATTGATCTAATTTCTAACTTAAGACTTTAACTCTATCTTGTTGAGATATATCTCAACTTATTAGAAGAATCATTAAGTTGGTTTAAGATAGTTTTCACATATTATGACAACTTGTACATAGTTATAACAACTCCCACATAACCTCCACTATATATTATGACTCCTAACCTCCTTTCCTACGTAGAAAACTCATGAAACAACTCATATTTACCTTGTCACCTAACATTTGACTTTTAATCTCATGTAACTATGAGAGTTTACATTAAAGTTCAAATATTCAAATATCAAACTTTTGGAGGGAAACTTATTTAAACACCTAGTGCATAGTGTCCATGCCTCGAGAAGGTTTATTCAAACTTGGTTATGCTTCTTCACCAAGCATCATGAAGGATTCTCCCGCACTAGTCCCTGTGAGCCTCATCAGCCCTCCATCTCAAGAATCCCATAGCTAGGTCTATATGGTCCCTAGTCACCCATGGAATTCTTGGCGGCCTCACCAAAACTATATTCTCATAGGCCCAACAATGAAGTAAGAATCCCACATCCAATCCAGACCACCTCTTAATGATGCACATCCATAACTCGTGATATACCCCAGCTAGCAGCGTTGTCCCAAATGAAAACACTATCATGTGCTCCACTATACCTGCTAGCACCCATGATAATGTACATGGAAATATGGATCCTCCCAAATTTGGTAATACATAACATGAAATCGCCATCATAACCAAACAGATCAATCATCCCCCCAGTGTCGTTGGCTCATATTGTGCCTCTATATAAAAATCCCCTAAAACAAATGCAATATGTGGGGTATTGGCTCCAAACAGTCATGTCAATATACCTATCCTCCTCTCTATTATAATGGGATCTATCGGCTCACCATGTATCACTAATATCAAAGTATGGTACACATCCTCCAGTGTGACCATCATCTCCCTAGTCCATAACCAAAATGTGTTAGTCCTCGTATCCCACCTATCAATCAATGTTATCATCAATCATGTATCCCTAGGTACCCTCTAATAGTGGCATAATCCACCTAGTCCCACTGTCGTCAGGTGATCCCACTTAGCGTCAGTGACATCCCCCATAATCCTCTCAAATAAAATTAGGACTCGGTATCTCAAGTACAAAGTGTCTCTGGCATATAAAATTAATCAAATAAGCACCCATCAGAATCCCATCATCAACAAACCATTATTATTCATCTATCCAAATAAATAAAAAA
This sequence comes from Taxus chinensis, assembly GCA_019776745.2. Lineage (NCBI taxonomy): Eukaryota > Viridiplantae > Streptophyta > Pinopsida > Cupressales > Taxaceae > Taxus > Taxus chinensis. Next base: position 724,813,281 of record CM034148.1, read on the forward strand.
CACTACCCATCCAGTTGATGCCAACCTAGCTCGAGTAGACATTTCATATACCCCAATCAATGCCAAATTTACACAGATCGACATTATTTTACTCCGATCAATGGTGATCGTCTCCATTTGCTACCGACCGCCCCTTAGTGCCCATCCAAAATCCAAAAAAATACAAAAATAATAATAATAAAACTAAAAATTTAAAAACAAAGCTAGGGTTAAGACTCTTTCCTTCCTCTAAGTCATCTAGCGCTTTCTCACTCCCCCATTGGCCTCCATCTCTCTCACAACTCAAATTTATCTCTCACTCATAGTAATCAATAGTCACAATTCACATCATCCAAATGAGCCTTATCAACCACCATCAGTGCTTATATAGTTTTTATGCCCCAGCCGTCGCCAACTTACCGTGGTCATCGTCGATGTAATCCAAGTCATCGTCAACTTGCCTAGTCACTGTCAACCCTACCCTATTTTTCTCCTTTTATCTGGTCTCATCATATCACCTCATCAAACTACCTTCTCTTCTACCTCAAGCTTGTGTGCCACCCATAACATACTTTATCCCATACTGTGTAGTTCATTTTCCCATCTTTGGGCATAACATTATATCTTTTCTCATCTTTTATCACATCTTACTGGCTGCTCCACGGCCATCTTTGTGTTCCTTCTTGGGGCACCATTGCTTACCTTAAAGCCCACCATTGTGGTCATATTTCATCTCTTTCTGGCCAAGACACATCTTTTCGCTTCCTCACATTTGAAGGATAGCACATGATCTTTTTCCCCGCTTTATTTCTCAATCATCTGTCATACCTTTATTTGACCATCCTCACATTTACTTGTGCATATTTTGATGTCTTCCTTTGACCCATTGGTCCCAAAGCTTACACATCCATTCAAATGGAATCCTATTAGATTCCCTCCATCTCACAGTGATCTTTTCTAACTCACATGGTCTCTAGGCCTTTAGTGTCACCTCCATTGTAGGTTGCGTTGTGTCCCTACCAATGTGTTTCTAAATCCATCGCCATATTTTTATTTTTTATCCCATCAATGGTCATTCCCCTTTGGCTTGGGGAATATTTCTTTCTCTTTTCTCACCCATTCCATTCTTTCTCTCATTCCTCCACCTACCTCTTTCAAACTCTTCATAAATTCCCCTTCGTGTCATCGATCCCTAGTTTAAGGGGGAGCACCTCAACCATTGTCTCTCATCACTTCTAGTTTTTTTCTCGCAGTTCTCTTAACACAAACCAATTGACAAAAATGGGAAAATGTAGACACCGATTTTCGGTACATTGTCTCCCATCCCACATTCTCTCCCCTTTATCATCATCTCACACATTCATCCTCCCCTTCCTATTCAAATTTCTATTTTTCATCTCAAACCCCATCACCCCTTTTAATTCTTGTTATTATACCTTAACCATTATTTAAACCCCCTTTTATCAATCCTAATCCCATCTAATTATCATAATAACCCCATCCTCACCTTATTATTATTATAATAATTTATCCCCCCATCCCTAAGACTCCTTACCTACCCTTATTCATCACCCCTTTTAATTCCCCCTAATTTTTCTGCATACAACCATGCAGCCATAAAATATCTTGCCACCTCTTTTCCCGTTATTTTAACACCTCCCTTCTTAAAATCAAATCCAGCCTCCACCTACCAAATGTACAGTCTACTCCAGTCACTAGAAACTCATGTGGGTCGTCATCGGCCTTATTTATACACCTCCATCTCTCCTTTCAAGGCACAAGAAAATTTTGTATTTTGAGGTTTTTCACGAACTTGTGCTTTTTTGTTCTCGTGAACCACAGTCTGTAACTTGGTGTCCTCTTTATAGCATTGCATATGATCCATGGAAGCTTGGAGACCTTGATTTTACTTGGAATCCTTCCTTGGCTTTTTTATTTCTTTCTTACATGTCTGCAGGTGGTCTTGAAGCTTTGTTATCACATCAGTCGTCTCTAATCCTCCATAATAGTCCCTTCCCATTCCATCTATCTTTCCAAAAGCTTAAATCCTACACCAGTCATTGTTGACTCAATCTAGTCATCATCGATCCATTTTTTGCTGACCTTATTTTCCCTCTGCATTATTATATGTTTCTGATTCACAACTTCCCTATCATCCAAAGAACTCTATCTCAGCTACCCATATGTTTTCCAACTAAAATATGGTTTTCTCGGTCCCGGTCACCATCGACCCGGCCTATTCATCGTTGATCTTACCAGTCCACTCATTAGATATGCCTTCTATTGCATCATCTATATTCATTACCATCCCTACAACAAATACATCATCCTAAGCATCTCTTATATCGGATTCCTATCATTTTTTTATCAGTTTTGCAATGGTCACCTTCGACCGTACCAATCAATCTCGAGTCGTCGTTGACCCCAACAGGTTGGTTTTATTTATCAATATTTGTCTTTATCTGATCCATATCTCAGCATTGTTAAAATATCTGATCTACATCTTATATCTTTTTTATCTGTATTATCAAATTTGGTTGGTATCCATCCAAGGAAGCTATCACTTTATCGAGAATGACTTGGTCAGGAAACCTAACATCTTAATTACTAATATTTCTTATGTTAGTTTATCTTTGTTTTTCATATCACCAAGCTTGCAGTGGATAGGATCATTTACGCATGTATCTTTATCATAGCCATCGTCATCCACATTAGGAGGTAGCCTTAAATCCTCCCATATTTTTGAGTTTCTTGATTTCTTGTGCCCCTTGCATTAACTTGTAACAAGAGTAGGAAATATTGTCAAACAAGATGATGAGGTAGAAGCTAGAATATATTGGATTTGAATTTTCTCAGGCATGGGAAGTAAGCCTTTGGAAGTGGATGACATACTAGATTTGGAAATTCCACCTTTAATAAATTTTACCAACTTATCAAACTGTTCGAGATGAGTTTGTAGGTATTTTGATTTGGAAATCTGAACTTTGGTATTTTTCACATGGTTACTAATATCAAAGCTAGAAGAATAGGGGAAACCATGGACAGATTGATTTGATCTAGAGGAAGTAGTGGAATATATTTCATTACTTTTTTGATGTGCAGAAGTGGAAGCATCATTCTTGGAAGAGGTGGAAGTACTTGACTTACCTTGATTAGAAGATTTATTTGCACTAAAAACTTGCTTTAGAATTATTTTTGGTTGATTCCAAGAATGGAAGAAGTAGATAACCTCTCTTAGTCACTATTTTTCAGGTAGTAGAGTCGTCGGTTGAGTGTCCTCTTTCTCCTTCCATTCATGCTTGGATGATATTTACTTTTCTAGATTTTTTGATCGTGTAAAAACAACACAAGAATGCTTTTTCATATCAGCTATAGATTCCTCATACTCATCTTTAGAAGAAGATGCATGCTTGAAGAAACCAACCTCTACCAATCTAATTTATTTTTACCTTCTTCTCTTTCATCATCCGAAGTAGCCTCTTCTTAATTTTTATCCTCTGACCTAGTTCTACAAGCAACATTCACAGGAAAAGCCTCAAGAGCAAGTCTATGAGGTGCAACAACAATTCTCTGATTATTAGGGAAGTTGTTCCTTGGAATTTCCTTGTACATGGTAGTCTGAGAAAATTTCTTCTTTAGGGAAAGCACATCGTTAGCAAGTTTTTGTACCAATGAATTTGTAGCTTCGTAACTTGAGCTTTAGGCCTTGTCCTTGCCAACTCTTAGGCTTCATCTAAAGTAACAGCTCAACTTCTTATCAACATGAAATTGACCTTCAGCAATTGGGAATTGGTGAAGAACCTTAAACTGTTTTCCTTCATAGGTCTTGAAACCTATGGAATCTTGTAGAGTGAATTATTGAACTTAGACAAAGTCTCTCATTAGTTCATGAGGATATTTTCAGTTGTTACCATTATGTAAGGAGGGCATGGGCATCTTCAGCATGCTTGAATCTAGCCTCAAAATTGGATTTCATGTCTACCCAATTTGTGATTGACCTTTGTGGTAAGTGATAAAACCAATCAACAACTTCTTGTAATGATTCCATAAAGAGATAGATTGAAACATCTTCGTATGAAACTCCCAATACACCACAAGATGTTATGAATGCAACAATATGATCATAGGAATTTTGTTTCCCATCTCCTTTAAACTTGGGAAATTTCTTCCTTGTCCTTTAGGAAATTCATGCCATGGAGGAGTCAAGGCTAACGAGCCGGTATTCTGTCCCCATGGAAAAGGTGCATGCATTCTTTCTTCTTCTTCCTCGGATTCTTCTTCTTCTTATTCTTCAGGAGGGATGATATCCAATGGTTATATAATTAGTACTTCAATAGGGCCTTCAAGGGAAAAGTTAGGATCAAATTTAGGAAAGTATTATTGACCAAGTTACCTCATTGTTTAGAAAATGGGAAGCCTGAAATTTGCTTATTGATACTATTCAAATGTTGGGTCAACTATGCCATTTTCTTGGTTATACCTTGTATATCTTATTTCAATCAATTTGTAGGATTTAAGATACAAATGTGACCAAAAAAAGTGTAGATTTTTCAATGGGATTCAATGGGGATTAAACACATTCAAATGGTATTATTGGAATTTTCAATTTTCTAATTTTTATGGGTTTTAGAATATATATATATATATATATATATATATATATATATATATAATTAATTAATTAATTAATTTTAAGAGATTTTTTAAGGGTGTAAAAAGGGCAGATCTTTCCCAAACAAAGTCACCAAAAATTGTTGGTAAAATAATTTGTTGTAGTGCAGATTATGGGTTCTCACTAATGGTCACGGGGCTAAGCCCCTCTTTTTTGGGTATAGGAAGTCTCCCATTATTGAACATAAACAAACTAAAGACTTTGGGGTGGCCATTAGGCTGGGAGTCACATAGGAATACTCCACTAAACATGTGGCAAAGTGTTTGTACAACTTACGACAATGGAATTTTCTTCGAGGAGAGGAAAAGGAGAATAGAAGAAATAGGTAGAAATGGTTAATATTGTGAGTAGACTTGAAAAGTTCACATACATTAGCTAGAGTAGGTATACATTCAATTAGAAGAACACAACAATGCAATCAATAGCAAGATCAATAAATTAGAGACACAAAGTCCTATAAATTCATTGATGAAAGACACACAATTCTTCCTTGGTTGTACAATATCACCATGTTCGCAAAGTTGGGGAGTAGAGAGGGTAAAGGAACATAGAAAATAAAATGGATGAAATACATCTTTTATTGCTTGATGTAGTAGTGAAATCCAAAAACTTAGAACAACCAAAAATTTCCAACCCCAGGGAATGGAGAAGGCATTACAATTTATAAATTTACTACATGACTCTTTCACCTTCCCTTCACATGACCTTTCACATTCTTGTCACGTGTGACCTTTCATATCCTAAAATTAAGTTGATACATTCAATTTGAACATAAGTACAATATTCCATCAGAAACTTGGGCTTGGGACCCTTCATATTACTCTTCTTTGCAAAAATATGAGAAATTATGGGAAAATTTTCACTGCAATTAGTCCAAGCGGAAAATGGAGAACTTGAGGAACATTGGAATGTTCCTTGTGGGCCTTCGAAAGTAGACTTTCCTTTTTCCTTTTTTTTACATCTATGGAAAAAAATGGGGGAATAGAGGGAACAGTTCCCTCCTGAGCCAACATAACCGATTCAAGCACCTTTTCTCTTGTGTGGAGTTGCAGATAAGGCGGGGTACCAATGGAACAATGGAACTACTCACACATTTCCACCAAATGCCAACATGTCTGATTGTCAAGGAATGCGAGTATTTGGGGAACGAGTGGAATGGTGGAACTATTCCACTTGTTCCTCACATGACCGACTTTTCCAACACTTCCCTTTATCCTCTTCCTTTACACCACTTATGAGGTTTCAGAGAACATCAGGAATTGTTCTAACAGCTCCTCATGTTCCTCCAAAGGCTAATTTGCTCGATTTTTCCCTGTTTGAACCTAATTTTTTGTAAAAAAATGAATAACTCATTTTCCAAAGGGAATCAACAAGAGGGGAAGAGTGACCAAAACATAGAGGATTCTTCTCATGGCTTGTGAAATGTTTACAAACCACTGATCATTGAAATTTTCTCCATGAGTAGTTTTGATCACTACAACACCAAGGTGACCTTAATCTGACATGTTTCATTCCTAAGATCACTTTCTTCCACAGAATTTCCCTAAAATTCCTTGGATCACATCATTATCTTGCACCACTGCTAGATGTTTAAGTCTTCCTTGTCAGCTTCTAGAGTGTACCCATATGTTGCAAAATGGCAAAAAATGGTCCTTTCTAGGCCTTCGAAGAAAGTTGTGCCTCCTTGAAACTCAGTGTAGACACCCTAAAAATACATTCATAGTTTTTAGTATGCTTATATCCAATTAGAATTAATTAAATTAATTTTATCCTACTATAATACCCCCTTTTAGAATTAATTAAATTAATTATATTACCTAAGTCACATTCCTACCCTTTGGAATTAAATAATTTAATTCTATTATGCTCTTGGAATTAATTAAATTAATTCCTACACTCTCTTAGCTAATATAATTAAACATTTATTTATTTAAATGGTTAATTATTTCCTCACAATTAATAACTAATTAAATCGGTTATTTAATTAATCTTATTCCCTAGCCAACTCCACTTGAACTTCACTTATATATTCATAGAAAGGAGGGGGCAATAGAGTTGTGTGTGTAATCACCTTTCCAGATGTAATTTCTTCTATTCAAAATGTCTACTACCCCTATAAATCTGCTACTATTATTGCCAAGTCTACTTGCTAACCCGAGTAATTATAATCATTAACCTGGAGCTTAGTTAAACTTTCATCCACCTTTCATGGCCTTACCCTCAGCTATAAAATCAAGCCATTTCCTTTGAAAACTCATCCCTGGAAGTTTTGAGCAAATTGCATCTAACTTCTTCCAATTTGACTTTTGCATCCTTGTGCATCCAATCTCGGAGCATTTGCAAATCCTCTTTGGAGAGTAACATCAATAGCATTCACAATCCAAATATCTAAAGATTTCACAAGCCTAAGTGATTCACAAATCTTCTTGAGGTTTGCAAGGAAGTTACATAAAAGGTATATATGTGTTTTATTTCTTTATCTTGCATTTGTCTGTTAACTTTCATTGCTCACATTCTGGAACGTCCGGTGGGACTTGTTTCCCTTTTCTATCATTTTTGTTTTTATTTAATTAAACTAATTTTACTTGTATTTTCACTGTGTTATTATAGACTTATTGTCCAAATTTGAGCTTATTTTGTAGATAAAATAAGAAGAAATAACTAAAAAACAGTCAATTTTATGTGAAAATCATCAAAACTTGACCACCTACAGGAAGCTTGCGCTAGCGTATCACTGCACACACTAGCATGTCATTACACACGCTAGTATATCACACTACATGCACTAGCATATCATTACATGCACTAGTGTATCACACTGCACAAACTAGTGTATCATTATATGTGCTAGTGTATAACACTTCATGCACTAGCATTTCATTACACAAACTAGTGTATCATTGCACACACTAGCATATCACATAGTACACACTAACGTATCACTGCACACACTAGCGTATCACTATGTGCACTAGCGTAACCCATCTTTCGAAGGCCATAACTTTTTATCCCGAACTCGAAACAACTATTTTTTTACGGAAAGGTGTCAACACGAACTATGCAATGGAAAAATAAGTTTCTAATTTAACCTTATGGAAAATTTATGGTTTAATTTCTTTTAATAATTTTCTTTTTTTTGCATGTTAGATTCATTTTTTTCTCCAAACTACTAAATATTTTGTGTAGGTTTCCATATTTGTTTTCTAAATGCAAATTGATCAAAATAGTGCTTAAATTTTAAATCTTTTATAGAATTTTATTTGTTTTTTTTAAAACATAACAACCTCATGGGTATGCTCTTTCCTCACACTTCATAAGTGATCTTGGAAATGAGAAATGTAATCATTTTCGGGTGTTATTTCAGAATTAACCTTTTCTTTACTAATCAAAATAAGCTCATGCATATGCTCTTTCCTTGCACTTTTAAGTGATATTGGAAATCAGAAATGTGGGCTTGCTTCTTTCATCTTGTCCTCTCCACCTACATCAAAAAACATACTAATCCTTGTTTACGTGATAGGCTCTAAAGGAGGTTGTTCTCAAAACACTCAAACTACTGACTGCAGGTTGCCTTAGTCAAAGAACATCATCTAAAATGGATTACTAATTGTAGGTTTTCCTCGGTCAATGAATGGTGGTTAAAACAAACACATTTTAAATCAATATAAGAATGAACAAATCACATTGTATTTGCAGGTTCTAATGAAAGGTTAAAATCCATCTGCTTAACCCTAGGAATTTCTTTGGCTTAAGCCATAAAATTCATTGTGAGGAGTACCACAGGAACCCCAAACTAATCAACACATTAAGGGAACTGGCTGACAAAACGGGTACCCCCAACCCACTTGACTAGTATGCCTTTATCAGATTAGAGTCACAAATATCCAATATTGATGACCCTAGTGCGATTCATTTGAGTAAGATCTTTTCTCATTGTTTCAAAGGGGGTAAAGTAAAGCTGACAACTAGCAATAGTACCATGCTCGCTCAAATATACTGCCGACACCTAGATGAGAGAATTGATTAGGAAGCCATGCCTTGTCCAAGCCAATCTAAGGTAGATGTCAACTTAAACAAAACATCTTTCTCATTTGTTCTAAGTTTCACAAAATTGTGTATTCTACTTTCTTGTTATTCACACTCTTCATCTATTCTACGTCACAAATTTTATTTTCCATCGTTCCTATCTTTCATACTCTTTGTATCTATCTTACAAAGTTTGTGTTCACATCCTTTTCTTTGTGATATTCTATCTTATCTCCTTTTTCTCTCTCATCCATCATTGTCACTTTGTAAACAAGTATGAGTCTTGAGCTATGGACATATGTATCCACACTTAAGCACTTTCATCCTTCTTCATGTAAGTCTTGACATCGTGATACTTGTTTTATCACGATCAAGCACCATCACGAGTACCTTGATCTTTCATCTTCATAATTCTTAAGTTTAAACATTACATTGTTAAACTTTAAACATTTCACCCTCTTATGTCGTCACCTTTAACATTCACTTTGTTGAATTGTTGACATCTTCAACATTTCTTCACTCCTCTCTTTTAAAGCATTCACTTTTCTATAATTTGAGACCCTCAACCAATCTTTTTCCCTTCGTTTCTTATCTTCACTTTGGTAAGATTTAGACCTTTTCATCATCATCTCTTCACTTCTTGTTTCAACATTCACATTTTTGTTATTTGAGTACTCCCCTTCCTTTGTTTGGTCTCCTCTTTTAACCCTCATTTTGTTAGAGTTGAGCATCCTTTTCATCTTTTCAAGTCTCTTCTTTCTTAACACTCATCTTGTTAAGAGTCAAGCACGTTCATCATCGTTTCTACACATCCTCTTTTAACACTCATTTTGTTAAGAGTCGAGCATGTTTTTCATGTTTCCCATCCTCTTTCCTCTTAATTCTCATTTTGTTAAGAGTCGAGCTAGCCAACATGTTTCACCTCTTCCATATTTACATTCTCTTTTGTGAAGGGTCGAGAAACCTTTCAAACCTTTTCATCTCTCTTAGAACTCATTTTGTTAAGAGTATTCTAACCTAACATTTCAATCCCTCTTCTACCTTAACATTACTCATTTTGTTAAGTGTTGCAAAGTCATACCCTTTTCGTTCCTCTTAACACTCATCTTGTTAAGATTTAACCTTTAATACCCTTTTCATTCATCTTAACACTCACGATGTTAAGAGTTAACCTTTCACACCCTTTTCATCACTCTTATCACTCATTTTGTTAAGAATTTATTTCATTCACCTTGTCAAGTCTCTTCTCTTTTAACATTCGTATTTGTTAAGTTTACCACATCTAACCTTTTTAGTCCCCTATTATCTCTCATTTTGTTAAGATTTGGGAAATCAATTAGACCTTTTAGCCTCCTCCCTTTTAGTACTTATTTTTATAGGGTCGAGCATTCTAATATTTTCCCCTCTTCCATCTTATCATTCACTTTACTAAGGGTTCAAATTTTTATCACATATTTCCTCTCTCTCCCCCATATTTCATTAAAATGATGGATTCACACAAGGAATCAAAGGACGAGATACTCAAAGCACTTACTAAGATGACCAAACAACTCTCTCATGTGGTTTCCCAATTCAGTGAACAATCAACCAAAAATCCAATCATATAACCTAGTGAAGATACCACTTCGTGCAAAGTCAAACGTTAGTTTATACCCCTCAGAGAGATCTCTCTAGTGTCTTTCATCAACTAGTAAAGGCCAAAATGATATGATATCCAATTACCCAAACCTTTGTCGAAGGGGAACCTAAGCCATATATATTGATACAAACCCAATAATTACTATGATGTTTATCGCAAGGCCACTCTACAGATAGATGTGTGTGATTTAAGCATTACATCCAAGATTTAATTGATGACGAGGTCATTTTTTATAGAGACTGACAATGAAGCTCTCACAACCAAAGACACGTCAACTACCATTAATTCTAATGAAGAGTTGAATTTTATCCAAACTCATGTGCATATTAACACTCTGCTAGATCATGATGACAAGGGGCAAGTATCTCTAACTCAAAACCAATCAATCTCTTCCACATTTTTTCTTCCATTTTTCCAATTAGACTTTGAACCTGTTTTGGAAAACAACCTTCCAACATCAAACGAGAGCTTGATCTTACTTCAAGACTCCCTTTCAACCCTTTATATACATGAATACTTCACATAAGAGGGTCCATCATCAAACACCTTTGATTTTTATTATATTCTTTCAACGCTCATGTTTATGCCTAACATCTCTAGTCTTGTTGTAAAAACACAACCACAAAAAGTTTGGACACTTGAAAAAATGCATCCTTTCGTGTTCATAATACTTCAAATGATTAATCTTGTAGGTGTTTCATCAATGATGATTCCTACATGTCAATACATATACACGGGTTTATTCTATGAGGTACATATACCCAAGAATATCCTTACACAACCTTTTTAAGCTTTAATTTTCAATTTATCATCATGCAAATTAATACATTTCCTCAAAGGAGCAATATTGAATATTTTCTCTCTATGGCCTATAAGGAGCCTTGGATATACATCTAGAGATCAATCCTTCTTTCCTCACATTCTTCCACTCATTCATGAATATTAATTTCAACATATTCTTCACCTCAAAAATCATCCTCTAACATCACATAGGTATTTCGATCCCATCTAAGACTTATTCAATCATACATCCGTTAACTTAGACCTCGTCCACCCAAGTCTCGTAATTATAGACTCATTGAATCTTTGGATTCCCTCATTTGATTTTGACCTTGTCTGCCCAAGTCTTGTATTTCAAGATCTATTGAATATTTTGATTCACTCCGTTGACTTGGACCTAGTTCGCTTAAGTCTCGTAATTCTCTACTTGTTGAATATTTAGATTCCCTCCTTTGAATTGGACCTTGTTTGCCCAAGTCTCATATTTCCGGATCTATTGAATATTTTGATTCATTTTGTTGACATGGACCTTGTCCACCCAAGTCTCGTAAATATGGACTCATTAAATCCTCGAATTCTCTCCTTTGACTTGGACCTCGTCTGCCCAAGTCTCATAAATTAGTACTACTTCAATCATGGATACATTGAAAATCCTTCTAGCTATTCCTTTGACTTATATCTCTTCCTCTCGAGTCTTGTATCTCAAGACTCGTTGAATCATTTGATTCACTTCATTTAATTAGATCTTGTCAGCCTAAGTCTCGTAAGTCAGGACTATTTAATTTTCATAAACATGGACCTCTTTCCTAATGAGTTCATTACAAATCCTCATCCGTAAAAACTCAGAACAAATTAAAAGCATAAAAATTGAATAAATATCCATATTAAACCGCTCCATAAAGCACTATTTGAACATCAAAAATGTAGAAGCAAAAACATCTTCTTCCACGGGTTCTCTTCTTACTATAGAAGGCCACTTACACGATTAACTCATTTAACAAATAATTTAAATTGTTTCATCCATTGAAAGATATCTTAATCATAACATTATCATATCTTCACATTCTTCACCTTCTATGACACAGGTTAATCTCGTTCTTATTGGGCATTATGTGTCCCATCCATGTTATGGTTTCTACCATTTCATATCTTTTTACCTATGGTTTTGTCTCGAAGCTTATTGATGACAACTCCTCCTTTCAAACAAGTTCTCTCTTTAACATAAAGCTCTAACTTATTTATCCGTAACTTTCAACCATCCATCTCATTCTACGGTTTTGAAACCTTATGTCCTACTAGTCGCATGAGGTTGAGACTTGGGGGCAAAATGTTCTTTCCCAGTAAGCACATTATCAACAATACAAGGTGAAATAAATCTAAAATACAAAAAAAAAGTATAAATCAATTATTACACCTTTCGTCCTTCACAATATTTTGTGATGAGCCCATTCTTCTCACTAGTAGTATGAGATTGGGAATGGAGGTAGGTGTCCTTACTTGCCTACATTTTATATTCAGTGTTGAGTCCTTGTCTCTTACTGGTGGCATGGGGAAAGATCTAGGGGGTCCCTTTCAAATTGAAAAAAAATAAAATACATCCTTTAGCAAATCTAAATCAAAAGTGCTTAATAAAAAACATCCCAAGAAGTTTCCTATGTTATAGTGTAGACACAAAATCACGCACTTGGGTACATTTCTAGGTCCTAAGCACATACTTGCATTCATGCCTAAGCAAGAAAACTATTAATTGATTGTTGTCTTTGGCCTCATTTTTGTCTTTCTTGCTTTCTCTCTAGTTTCACACACCCTACAGCCCAGTCGATACTTCATTGCTTTATATTTTATGACACCAGACACCAATGCCCAGGCGCCCTCATCCCCTCTGGGTGCCCCTAACCTATTTGTATCTTACTCACCTCTTTTGAGGCTCTTTTATATTTTGGGCATATTGTTTTCTTGTGGGTCGGTCCTTCAGTTGTCAATTATGAAATTAAACCAAGGGAATCATATAAATACAAAGCTATGTGAGTAAAATAAAGGACCAAGCTATGAGCATCTATTATCATCACCTAAGGGTTGCATCCAAAGGCATCTAAGAACATCAAAGGCATCCATCTAGCACTCGTACAAGGGACAAGGGACAGTATTTTCTGCATACACGCATAGGAGGGGAAGTTCATTTTTTCATCCACACATCTCTTTACATTGGTTCATCTAGTTATTGCCCACTATCATGTGCACTTGCACAAGGGCCTCCTAGGGCATGATTCTATCACACACTTCACAAGAATACATGGAGTCTGAGATGTAGTGTAGCATTCGGTCATAAGTTCACTTAGTAGAGAGACCGTTGGGGTCAATCCCACTCCCCATATTACATCTTTTCTTTTCGGGATTTGATGTAGTTTGAGGGTTTTACAGGTCATCTTCTCCTTGTAGATTACAGGAAAATTCAGCGATCATTCAGTGACACACAGGTAACCAATAGCGAAGGTTAGCGACCATCTTGCAATACCAAAAAATCCATATTTTGAGTCCCTACACAATCATAGGTTCCTAGCAGAGATCTCCGGTACCTAGATGCCCTATCCCCACTCCAGGCACCTTGGTCCAAGCTTGTTTGAAAGTTACATAATTTCCTAAAACAAGTTGCAACATTCTCCCCTTTTGTTTCATCATTTCCAGTCTATCATACTTTGGAATCAAGTGTGAAATCAGCTAAGTATTTTATTCCCTCTCTTACACTTAGGGTTTTAATTTATTTAGCTTATTACTTGTGTCGAATATGTAATTTAACATTTATCTATTATGCGTGACTCTGCAATATATTAGGGTTTTACAAATTATATATTTTTTAAATCATTTGGTGAACTCTTATTGGAAACACATTCCATTTGATCCTACTTGCTTAGATATTGTTTGCATGCATGATGCCTTGGCTTGGCAAGGATTCACACTAGATAATATCCTCCCTCCACCTCATTCTCCTCATCTTTATTGTGGATATGTTTATACCATTGTTGTTTATAGCCTTCGCATTTTCCACCTATCGGTATTTCTTGTACATACTTCTCACGCTTCTCCACTCACACTTGGGAAGTCTTGGCTTGATTACATTGGGGGCACTTTGGATCCTGATCATATTGATATCACATTTCCCATGCCTTTTAGCCATATTTCTATTTGCAATGACTTGTTTCTTGGCTATTCATAAAATCTTACTCGTTGGTATGCACATGGTTTTCCACTACCACCTTTCACTGATGAATAATATGTGATGGGCATGTACAATTTACGCCACAATGGATATTTCTATAATCAACCTCATACTATTGTTTATCAAGTCTCTAATGCTTCTCCATTTGGCTTTGACCATGGCAATGATGATCTCCTGGATGATGTTACTTGATTCGTCTTTACATCATGCACTTGGGGGGACATCACACTTGTTCTCCCCCCTCCTAGCATTATAAGGTGTCTAACATTTATACTATCACATTATGTGCTTACTATTTCATATTTCTAAGCATCAAGCATAACTTGATACACAAATTGTATCGGCATTACCTTATGATGCACTCTAGTTCCATGATTCATACTTGATTGTTGAGGGTATAAATTTGAATTGAATCTCACCCTATTCTACATTTCACGTTATGCACTTCATGATCACATATTTCTAGCATACACATCTTTCAAACCATTTCTCTATGACGTGCTCCTGTTCTATGGTTCATTCTTGACTTTCGAGGGGTATTTTATAAATGAACCTCATCTCATACACACACACCCACTCAGGGGGCATGATTCCCCTATCACATTCACATTGCATACCTTTCCATCTCACTCATTCGCATCATATTACATATCTTTGTTGTATTTAATCTTGCTTGGTTATACTTACATGTACACTTTGCTTATTATGTTAGTCACATATCCAGTATATCATTATATTTTCTATATACACATGTGCATTCACATGGTCTTTAGTTGTGAATGTAGACTTATTATAAATATTTACATGTAGCAATGATGTTTGGCATTGTACCTCTTACCAGTCCCACCAAGGATCATGGGGGCATCTACTTTCTCATATACCACAGGTGTTAATATTTCATTATATGCTAATTTTTACTTTCATTAGCCCATTACTTCTCTCTTGGATCTACACACGCTTTGACATACTCTTTATCTTTATAACATACTAACGGGTGCTTCATGTGCAACATTTTCTTTACAGGAACTATTTTCCACCATGGTTGTCTGATACTTTGTTTGTTATTGCTTTCTCTTGTTTGTCATTATATGCTATTTTTTGTGGGTTTTCCCCTATATCTTGTATGATCTTGTATGATTTTGGCCACTTCGACCCTAATCGTCTTGTGACATTGTGAGCAATGTCCCATGTTTGAAACTCACTTTTCACGGTCTACTTTTTATGCACTATTATTTGTTTCCATTGTCTTCTATAACATGCTTGTCACTTTTTCTACTAACACATATTTCTAGTAATTTTGTTTGCAAGTGCCTTGGTTTCTACCATACACATCCCCTCCCCCTGCAGGGATCCTTTTTGGAATCAGATCAAATCATATTCAAGTACTCTCTTTGGATTGCATCCTCCTAGCGACGTTGCATGCACCCCAAACGAGGGGGCATACATTGGGTGAATCAATCGCCCCATATAGCAATACAGAGCTACAAGTCATACCTACATAGTATAGGAACAGAGAAGTATACAGTTACATAAACAGACTAGATTCTAACTAGGGTCCTTAGTTCAGCACAGACACTAGTGCCTAGATATAGACACTAGCGCCTGGGCACTCTTGAACTTTCATGTGTGCCTATGACCAGTGGAAATTACAGTTACTTTCTCATATCAACATAGTTCATAGCAGTTCACATATCAGTTTTCATAGTACATGCACAGTCTTCTAGCAATCGGAATGCATTGTATCTCCTTTTTCTCCTTGGATCAAACTTGGAAAAACAAGGAACAAAGAAAGATCACACCATCTGCATTGGTGTATAAATTCGAGAAGTAGACATGGAACGAGAGTAAGACTAGGCCTCTCTCCCCAACACTCTTCTGTCGTGGTGTGAGATCACTCCAAAAAATCTCACTTGGCGTAAGATCACCCAAAAAACTCACACTTGGCGTGAGATCGCCTAAAAAACTCGCTCTTCTATAATAGCTCAAGACATTTTCTATCCCTTTTTACTCGACACGGATCAGGCGCACACTTTCCTTTTACTACTTTTTCACATTTACATTCTTTTACATGCTTTTACACAGTTTTCATAAAATGTGACTTTAACTACTCTTTCACTCTTCTTTTACAGGTTTGTCCTTAATATGCAATAAGAACCAGCCCAACATAAAGCTACAAAAACAACAAGTACAACTCGACACGACTCATACGCTTCACCTCTAGGGTCACTTCCTATTTCTTAGCTTCCACGCTTCATTTTTATCACCCTACGCTTTCACTTGTCTCTTTGACTGCTTTTGCCATCACACTCTACATGGTTATCAAGTACACATCTCTTATCTACTTTATGTTATCGAGTATTCACTCAACATAAAGAGAAACAACAATTCCTTCAACTAGATCTTTTCAATCAGTGGGACATCTATGGATCTAAGTTTGGTCAAAACCTATAAAATGAAATCATCTTGGAATCAGTCAGATAATCTTGACTGGAGATGCGTTACATTTTTCTTACATGAATCATTGTTACACCTTGTGTATAAGAATCCATCATATTCATTTTCATATCACTATTTACCTAGTTCTCAAGTCCTTTTTGGCTCTCAGTGATGAGCCCTCGCATCTTCCTAGTTGTGTGGAGTCACAAGTGGAGTGAGACATCCTATCATTGCATCATCTACATTTCTGCCAATGAAATGAAATGCTTACAATTGTTTAACCATGAATTCAGACCATGCACCCTTATACTGAGTTAAAATAAAAAAACATTCAAATATGTTTCACAAAATTCAAAGCCATTCAAATATGTTTCCAAAAAAATAAAATAAAAGTATTAAATTGTTCCAAAATTTTAAAAAACAGTATAAAATTGTTCCAAAATCAAAAAATAATATAAAACTATCCAAAATAATAATAATAATAATAATAAGCAATATCAAACTAACACAAATCAAAACACTCAGAAAATGTTTGACCAAATCTTAGCAATTGTGTAACACAATTCAACAATTTTGCCACTTAACGACGCTCCTCATGATCGTTCCAAATCATCTTTCCCCGTGGTGTATATCTATGTTTGAGGCAAAACAATCATTTACCCTTTCACAATATAAATTTGTTTGGGGCACACTTAGATTTCATATTTTAATCCAATACAGATCACACTTTAATGGGATATAACGAGTAATTTTTGGAGTATCTAAGCATCACTACGCTCTTTGGCCCGATCCAATCCTCTCGCGTACTAAGCTATCACTCGGGGACATTCATATATGTCTAAATTCTTCAATGTGGAACACATTAGGAGTGTCATTAGACATCGTTATTGTAAATTGTATTGTACTGTTGTGGTTTGTCAACATTGTGAAAATGTTTTTGCTTCTTTTAGTTTGTTACTTTGTTGTACTTTGTTTCCCTTTGTTATAGACCAATTGCAGGAAAAATCATGGCATCTTAGTTCACATATAACTTTGGTGTCATTCATTCATGTTCATATTAGGTTTGTTTGCATGTTTTTTTATGTCGTGTTGTCTTTTTCTTGGTTTATTAAATAAGTTAGGGTGTGTTTTCCTTTTTGTTGTGTATTCAAGTTTGTTTTCATTTCTTTGTACTTGTGCTAATTACAAGTGCAACACTCCTCTTCTTTGCATAAAATTTTCTAAGAATTTGTCAAACCATTAAAAAAGTTATATATACGCAAAAATTCAAAAAAATCATATAATCAAAAATTTATAAAAAAACAATATCCGCAAAAATCCTCAAAATTACAAGTTTTCAAAAACAAAATTTTCAACAACTTGACGCAATTTTGATAAAATTAATTTTTTATCTATTACCCTAATGATCGTTCAGATCTTACAATTATCCTACTTTATTGTTTCCTTCACGATCTATAACTTCGTTGGGGAAAAATCCTCATCAGATCGCTTTTTCTCGCGTGTCCAATAAGAGTGTCACAAGGAGTTTTTAAGTGTACTCCGTTCTTCAATATGATCCTATTCCCATGCCTTTCATAAGTTTAGTGTTTGGGACCATTTACATCTTTTTACTTTTCATTGTGGCACGTGTTAGGGGCATAGATAATTGTCTTCTTTTACAACGTTGTGTTGTATCGTTGTTGTTTTCTTTTGGACCAATTACCAATAGCGTGATAACATCTTAGTTCCTTTATAACTTTGTTATCTGCACTTACTGTGTATATTGGGTTTGTTTTTCCTTTTTCTATTTTTTTTGCTCTGTGTGTATTTGTTTTACGTGCATCTGGGTTAACCATCTTGATTCTTTGATAATCATGGCGAAAACTCTATTGTGTAAAAGAAAAATAAAGGTTTCTCTTATATTCACACTCTCTAAATGACGCTCTTGCTACGAGCCCAATTCCTCCTCCTTGTTCAAATTTTGTGTTTTCTTTCTATCAAGCGGTTGTCCACCGCTTTGTTGCGTCACCCACTCGCTTGAGGGGGCATTCAAATGCTTCTTCGCTTCTCACTCACTAATCTGCATGCGTCTACTATCTTTAAAATGTTATTACTTTGCAATAACACTTTAAAGAGGAGCAAATGTAGACACCCTAAATATGCATTCATATTTTCTAGTATGTTTCTATCCAATTAGAATTAATTAAATTAATTTTATCCTGCGCAATACACCCCCTTGGAATTAATTAAATTAATTCCATCATTTAAATACCCCCTTTTAGAATTAATTAAATTAATTCTATTGCTTAAATCATAGTCCTGCCCTTTAGAATTAATTAATTTAATTCTATTATGGTCTTGGAATTAATTAAATTAATTCCTAACTCCCTTTAGCTAATATAATTAAATATTTATTTATTTAAATGGTTAATTATTTCCTCACAATTAATAACTAATTAAATTAATTATTTAATTATTTGTATTCCCTAGTCAACTCTAGTTGAACTCCACTTCTATATTCCTAGAAAGGAGGGACAATAGAATTGTACGTGCAATCACCTTTCCAGATGTAACTTCTGCTATTATAAATGTCTACTACCCCTGTAAATTTGCTACTGCTATTGCTAAGTCTACTTGCTAACCTGGGTAATCATTAACCTGGAGCTTAGTCAAACTTTCATCCACCTTTCATGGCCTTACCCTTAGCTATAAAAGCATACCATTTCCTTTGTAAACTCATCCCTAAAAGGTTGAGCAAATTGCATCTGACTTTTACCAATTTGACATCCACATCCTTGTGCATCCAAAGCTCGTAGCATTTACAAATCCTCTTTGGAGAGTAATATCAATAGCATCCACACTTCAAATATCAACAAGATCATACATGTCTAAGAGCTTTCACGATCTTACTTGAGGTTTACAAGACAGTTATAGAGATTGTATATTTGTGTTTTATTTCGTTTATCCTCTGTTAGTTTGTTGATTTTCCTTGTTCACACTCAGTAACTTCTTCAATCACCTTAAGCATTCATCTTGCACACGAAACACACTTGAAAATATTGTTAGCATGTTCCTACTAGCCAAAATGAGGATGAAACTGTGTCGAAACTGGCTAGATGAAGGGTTCACAATGACTGGGAAAAACATTTTCAAAGGGTGGGCTTAGTTGTCATGCCAAAAAAAATTAATTTTGCATGTTAGGCATTTAGCATGACAACAATGCCATACATGTTAGTTTTCTCAACTATAAGTTAATTTTCTCAACTATGGGGCCTCATTGTTTGCATACTTCATGCTCTTCACATTGATTAGCTTTGTGTTGGTCTGGGTCATTTCATGGGGACAAGTTCAACTATAATAGGTTTATATAGTTGATCGTGAATTTGTTTGGATGGTGTTCTATATTTGTGGGAAGTGTGTGTAGAATAACCACCTATGATGATTTGGTCACTTCCAAATTTTGTAGAATGTTGAACATAATTAATTTAGATTATACTAAAGTTTGTTCCCTTAATTATTGTTGAGCAGGAGATTATCTTTGTTATGTTTGGTTGGATCTTCAATTGATGAACATTTATGGGCCTCAATGAGGTCGTTCCATGCTTAGAGAATTTAACACGAAGAGCATCGTCTAAGATAAGAGTGTCAATGTCAATCCACTCTTATCCCATTTATAGCTTGGTAGATCTTGGAAAGTAGACATTGCATTTTCAGTTTGGTGGATCTTGGCGTGATTGATGATTCTAGGATTATTTGCTTTATGAAAATTCCTACATACCATAACTTTTTGGTGACTCGTGGTAGATCATGTACGGTGGTCATTTACATGTTAATTTTTTTTTGGTTGGCGCGTGACTATGGCGTAAGGCATCAATACTAACATCGATGGAAAGAAAACCGTATAAAATCATCCTCATGAAGATCTTAGCACCTCATGAGTGAAAAAAACATTGGGTTGAATGCACCTTACTTGTGGAGTGTTTGGTTTGGTTTCCACAAGTGCACAATATCATCTTGTTGACTGAATGTCTAACACCCTGTCTAGTCAAGAGGAAAATTTTCCAAATTCCCCCACTTTTTGTGCTCCAAGATAATGTCTTTAAGTGGGGAAGAAAAAGAAGAAGAACAAGATATTTTAACGTCCATGAGGCTATCAAAGACAGCCTATGGGACATGTTTTCAAGACCAAACTCTAACAAACCCCATGTTTTGCATTACTTATTAATATCCTAGTCTTTCATTTAGTTTCAGTTTTCAATGTTCTTCACAACTCATGGTATCCTTATCATTATTACTTCGGGACCTCATATGCTTCCCACTTGAGTTGTAGGTGGGATCTTGCTCTTGAATAGTAAATTCCCACATTGAGCTTTTGTCGATGTTAGAATGTCATTAGGCCATTAACAATTGTTGCCTATATTAATTTATGGGGTTTCTACCCGACTTCATGTCATGTGTAATCATTTAGATTCTTGAAGATTATTGCAAAAAATGATTTAGCAACCTATTAAAACCCAATGATTATTTGTGCCTGATATTTCTTCTTTATGCAATTGAAAAACAATAAATGTTACAAATCATGGGACTTATTATTGAATCCCAACTCAATTCCTTTATTATGTCCTTTATTTTTTAAGAAAAGTTACTGTGAATGGACGTAGAGGTTCTATTTACCCATTCATACAGGCAATTTGCAATTATTGAATTATATAAGTAGGTTGACAATATGTTGCTTACCATGTTAAGCTAGGGGAGAGAAACCTATTACTGGTTTAGGCTACGTTCAGCGTTGCATATGCCAAGTAGACATTAAAAAATACGCAGCATCATTTAGTTTGGTTTCTTTTCTCATATACAAAGGGCATAGTAGGCATCAAAATATTTATATTTCCCAATGTATTTATACGATTTAATTTACATGTTTGAGAATCTGTCATAGTATGTCTGGTTGGGACTCCAAAATTCCTATATTTAAATCATAAAAATGTTTCTAATGGTTCAGGTATGGATCTAGAATCACTGCATTGTCCAAGCTTTAGGTGATGGAATCCTTCCATTCTTGAAAATTTCTATGAACATTAAATTCCATATGTCGTGTGATCCTTAATGATTTCTGGCACCTTTGTGTTTTCTTGAATTTGTCCACTGCCAAAATCCGTTGGTCTAAGGTTATTGTAAAACCACTTACGTATCAGCCCAACATTTAAACCACCAATTGAGCTGTTTCTTGATATACCATTATTACTGTCAAAGGTCTTCTAACAGTTCTTTTTTACATGTGCTTTGCTTTTGTTTATGCTTGCAAACGCTCTGGAAGTGGGACCCGATTAAAGATGTGAAGGTTCTAGGTATTCGTTGTGTTGCATATTAATCAAATAAATGCATTCCATATTATTGCTTTGGATATCAAAATATGGAGTTTGCATTGTTGGAGTATCTACAACTGGAGTTGAATATACGTATTGATCATCGTTGATAGGCAATCCTAAAGATCATGAGATTGTACCAAAACAATTCTTCCTGGAGTCCTGATTAAGTGTCATGAGAGAGATAGCAGAATTGTTCTAATGATGAGAATCAAAATTGAAGTATGATGTATAATCAGAAGCTAAAAGGAATCAATCCTGAGATATTTGGGTTCGTTGAGATATCTCATACTAAACCATGCCCTTTGACAGGATCATATCTCTATCTTGAGGATAACAAGTTCCATAACGCCTGGGAACAAAATGATAAAATACAGGACGAGCTTGTGGCAGGACATATCTCAGGATTTTTTGTTCCTCAAACACTCACACCTTCAGTGTTCCTCAACACTGTATATTCCTATGGAAATTTATTTGCATCCATTTCCATTGATTTCAATGCACCGGATGTGAGTTGTTGAACTAGATTTTTGGGTCTTACTCTCCATTCATTGCATAGATAGAGTTTGAAAAGGAATCACTATTAAATATATAACACAAATTGTAGTGCCCACATTTTACACACACAAATACAACAGTAAAATACCAGGATAATTTTTTTTTTTACTTACAATGCACTTACTACACATAACACAGCATGGGCTTCAAGTACAGAACTCGCCACACATGCGACAATCACATAAGTCATCGACTCACATAGACACACGAAAATGACATAGGCATGTTGACGCTACACTTTTCCCAATGGAATGGTTACTAGTAAAGACCCAACCACAAGAACATGGCTTCAGGAACGGCGAACCCACAACACATCATTTCCTTAAATGTATTTTTGGTTAAAGTTAACATTCCAAGGACATTACGAGCAAGGATAAATTTTCTCGTTTGTCCACCCAAATTTTCTTAAGTTTATTCCGCGGTTCAAAAATACAATTCGACCTTCTCAAGTTGGCTTCTTATACTTTATATAAATTTCCATAACTAACATACATATTTGGCATAAATCAAATTGCATACAAAGTACTTAATTATCCTATTATTATGTAAAAATATTCTTCTCCAACATTTATTTGATGTCTACAGTTTTACCCTTACAACTCAAGCGAAAGTGACTTGATGTCCAAAACACAATGAAAGGATTGAAGGAGATAATAGATACAGGGCAGCTTTGCACCAAAATGTTTCTCGATTCACACTGAATTTATTTCTCTACCATTGTTATTATAATTTGAAAACTTATTGAATTCCTATAAGATTTATATATATCTATATATACATATCTTTTGTTTTCTCAAAGTTTGGTCGCACCAAGGTAACTTATATTCTTTACAACACATGATTATGTTTAATTAAGTTTTAAGGACTTCATGAGTGACCTCAATCCTAATCTCCAATCTCGTTCTCATCTTAGGATATGCTTATACATCACACTATGGTCTCATTCATAGCATTGTTGTGTAATCAGGAGTTACAGAAGTATTTGACTACCATCTTGAAGGGGTATATGGTCGGAAGAATTGTAAACCATACACGAACCACAAGTGATAGCTCCTAGTCAGTTGAGGTTTGGTTTCCATCTATTATGCACTCAATGATCTACGCCTCAACTATATATAGATTTTAAGTCATAGATGGACAAAATTATACTAAACCACATTCAAGGACATACCAAGGTGTTATTTTGATAGAATCCAGGGTTACACCGCTTAGTCGTTCCTTCGAACAAGGAATCATAAGGTGACTTCTAAGGTGGCCTTCAACACTCAGCCTGGTGTTGGATTGAAGAGAGGACATTCTTCTCGTGAATGCCAAATCTAGAAGGAAAACGCATACTCCAAATAGGTTGGACCATGACATTCCTAAATATGGATTCGCGACAATGTCGCTAGACATAACTACTATGACGGTAAACTCCAACGAGGGGTTTTATTTACCTAACCTATGAAGTCTCATCAGATGCAAAGCTTAAGGTCGTTCTTCAGGTTTTAAATTTCTTATATGGTAGGAAGGGATCACACATACAGGCAAGTTATGCACAAATATTTTATTAGGGTTGAGTGTTCCCATTAAAACTCATTATTGTGTTTGCAAGGTAAGAAGGTAACCCTATAATTAATTTAATCATTTATTAAATACTGAGAAGGTACTACAATGTATTAACTTCGATTTCAATTTACTAAGTATAAACCAAACAATTTTTTTTTGCCATATACAACTAAAAATCAAATTGAACTAGTGATTAGAAGTACATTCCATAAGTATCCCTAAAACTAGCATATCATGCATGTTAACAAATCTCATTTGTAATTTTTCGGTAACAAGAGACTACATTACACAGTTATTCATTTTACAATGACCTATAAGAGTTACAAAAATAATAATTAAATTTCACATCGCCTTCTTCGTCGTCATTCATCCATCCTGCAAAACCCATGTGAGCATGATATCAACGATAATTCGCTGGCATGGCATCCCACCCTAATCAATCATAATTGTCATTTTTCAGTTTCCCATTTACATCAGACAACAATTACAATTTTCCAATCGAAATAAAAAGTCTAGAAACATGTATTCATTGCATTTCATTTTTCTACATTTTATAAACCCAGGAGAGAGAAAGAGAAAGGAAGAGAGAGAAAACATCATTTTGTCAAAAGTTCTAATGCACACAACAAGTTTCATTATAGTGTTTTAAACAGTTATTTATGTGTGTTAAAAGTTTCCAGGGTGATTTGGCAACCCTACGAGGGTCCTACAACTTTCTACTTTTACATTTTCTCACTAGCTACAAAACGTACAAAACGGGCTCGGAGGCTAAGAAACTACTTCCAAAGGTTATCTTTCGATGAGCACGCACATCACAATTAACTTTCTACGTGTCCCCAGATATACCAAGAATTCATTGCAACTGACGGAATTGAAAAGGAGCGCACGGTTTGCGTTTGGCGGCTAGTTTTCTGGGGCCACTGGTCGTAGTTCACCCAGTTGTAAATTGACAAAAGTTAGCTCGAGGGCCCAGAAAAACCATGTCCATAACTGACGTTCGATGGAGAAGCACGCAACAAGACATCTCCTACTAGTTTCCCTATGTAACGAGAATTCATCAGAGTCAACGGGACAGAGAACTAGAAAACCATGTTCAAACGGCGACAAGTTTTCTGGAGACAACAAAAATTGGACCAGTTTGACCTCGTCAAACTATGACCGGAGGCCTACAAAATGGCTTCACCAAACTATCCCGAAAAGATTGCTCTTTCCTATGCTGAATGTTCCATGCCAATTTTCTAGTATAAACGCTAGGGGTTTGCGAAGACGGGAATGTGATTTCTCTTTCCGGGTTTCAAATGGTAGTCCAAAACGAAAGCCAACTTTCTAGTTTTAACAACTCCCTACTGTTGTAAACCAGTGTAACAGGGCTCCTATAAGAGCGTCAAAAGGATGTCAAATGATCGTTTCGGGTCAAACCAAAAATTAAGGTGACTCCTTGTATACCAAGGTACACGAATGAAACTTCACATCTCGTTTCCAGAGTTGCGAAGGGTACTTAGTGAGTCTCCGAAAAATGCAAAATTTAACTATTTTAAGCAGGAAGAAGGTCAACTTAATCAATGGAGAGTCAAATTTGTCTGGTCGATAAAACGATATTGGAGCGATCAAAAGGGTAAGATTTTTTTCTAGATCATCTTGAAGTGAGGGTGATAGTTCATGGTTTAAAGTAGGTGAGTTATAATGGCTTGAGAGTTGCGACACGACACTTTATTGTTTTGCAATGAGTTGAAGAGACATTTAACTGTATTAAAAATCCTAATAATTTAAAATTCTATTTGGTTGCAAAAGAGAACTAAAATATGAGAATTAAGAGAGGTAAGGGAAGAAGGACCATGCCTGGAAAAACGAAATGGTACAAGCCGTTTACACTCGAAACGAGACCACCAGGCTTGCCAGGTAGTTCAGTCTCGTGCTTGGGCACTTCGTCAACCAAGAGATCATTTTCTATGAGCATCAACAGCTCCAATTTAAAACACTTATTTTAGCGCAGCTGAGAGGGTGTTTAAAAAAAATTGTTAGTGTTGCTTTACCACTACCTAAATCCATTTCCTTCAAGGTTTCAAAGGTTGCTCATTACGAATACCCAAAACCATTGCATTGTTGAAATATCTGAGGCATTTTGTCGAACAGTTCACATGATTGTGTATGCCTTCCATGCATACACGTCTGAAACACTTCCACATTTTCACAAAACAACTAAAACACTCACAAAAGCAAAAAAGATTCTTTTTGTTCATCAAGCTCCAAGCTGCCATTTTTGCACATGCGGGGAGGAAGCTGACAAAGGTTGCTGAGTTTGGCTTTACACTCTGCCAATTGCATTTGCTTGAAAATCTCCATGGCCCTTTCAGAGAAGCCCATTTTGTGAGCATCCTGCAATGAATGCATTCCATGAGACCACGTTCCTCTCAGGCATTGTATTAGGAAAGGCTGAAAGCCTCATCAAGAAGGCCATTTTGTGCATATCCTGCAATCATTGCAGTCCACGAGAATGCATCTTGTTGTATCATTTTGTCAAACAGTTCATGTGCCTTGTGTATGCTTCCACATTTTGCCTATGTGCCAAAAATGGCACTAAAACATTTGATTGGAAGTTTCAAGGGCCTTTTCACCAAACACCTTTGTGCATATCCTGCCCTCGTGGCATTCCAAGAGCCACATCTATTTGGGGCATTCTGCCAACCATTCAAACGCCTCTTCTACACCTTTGTTATGCGCATACCTGTCTACTAGGGCAGTGGCAACTAAAACGTCTGACAAAACGCCTCTCCAGTTCCTGATCAGCTGTCCACACGGGTCCCAAAGCTTGTTTTTTTTTTCGCAGACTGAGAGGATGTTGGCACAGTCGCATAAGGAAACATGGAAAATCCGTGGGATGGCATTTGGCAAGGCGCCTCCTTGAAAGAAAACCAAAAAAATGCCCTAAGAGCATTGGTTTGAGTGAAAAGGGCTGCAAACCACCTTTCTTTCAGGCATTTTCTCAAAACAGGATTGGAGTTTCCCCCCCATGGTGGCGGCAGATGCACTCTCCCTCTCTACACAGCCAAAATGATGGAAGGAGACTTTCTGCCCTAATTCGCCCTAAGAGGAAAACATGGCTTTTGATTTTATTTTTAATTTCTTTTAAATTTATTTATCTATATTTATACTTTTATTTATTTATTTTTGTTTGTTTGTTTTAACTAAATAAGAATAAAAACCATGAACGAGGTAAAAAGAATGATGAGCACAATTAATGATGATCGCCCTATTCACAATAACAACAAAAATTTATTAATAATAATAATAATCGCACCTCGACCTTATAAATTATAATATTATTATAAACATTATTTTTATGATTTTATGGCTAAACAATGATAATAATTATTGATCCTATTAATGTCGATGACCCGACAAACTCGAAGAGCCGAGAACCAAATTTTCCTTGGACTGGATAGGCGTCCATGACGCTACGAGGTCCACAGTTGGGGTGTCGGCAATGACCCAAAAGGCAAGAAAAAGAGGAAAGGTGCAAAACCTTCACTGCGGCCTAGACACGGTCAACAACGGTCAACAAAGGCACACGCACACCAGTCTCCCAGGCTTAGCAACAAGGTCGTCATGTCAGGGACTGGGGAACGACAAACGGGGCATTACAACAGTCAACAATAAATTGAAACTGAAAAAGAGGAAACATGGAAAAATAAGATATACATACATACATACATATATATATATATATATATATATATAGTGTATATATTTCTAATTACAAACATAAGTAAAAAACTACATACGAAGACCATTCAATACATAAGTTGAATGGTTTATGGAACAAAAAACTACTATCATCATATTTGGTTGGAACAAAAAACTACATTGTATTGTCCTTTGATACTGTTGATTTTTAATTTGGTTTCCCTGTTGATGTTGGATTTTCTTTCCCTGCTGACATTGAATTTTCTTTCCCTACTGACAAAGGATTTAACTGCCCTACTAAAAAGGAATTTAGTCCCCATGTTGTTAAAGGATTTAGTTTCCCTGTTGATGCTTGCATCCATGGTGGCATTGGAAAGGAATTACTAGGACTATCTGAGCTTGTGTGAAGTAAATGAGGTGATACATACCAAGAGGGAATTGCACATGAGTTATTAGGAAAAGATGGAGGCATTCCAATTCGAGCATAACCAGGGACTTGAATATTTATCAGATCTTGAAAAATCATTCAATTCTCAAGCTCCATTGGAGATCTTAGGTGCATCCTCTTTTCATATTCCCTTAATTGGTGTTGAAGATCTCTCTCTCTCTCTCTCTCTCTCTCTCTCTCTCTCTCTCTCTCTCTCTCTTTCCTTTGTTGCTTCAGTGCCTTGTCAATCTCTTTTTTTTTTCTCCCTAGCCCTCTTCTCCCTTTCTCTTTCAATCTTCTCTTGTAATCTTTTTTCTTTTTCTGCAAGTCTAGCAACCTTTTTTCTTGTGCCATTTCTTTTTTTTAACTTCAATTTTACTTGTTCCTCTTTCTTTCTTTCAGTATCAACCAATAGCTCCATGTATTCGGATGTAGTCAAAATTTGTGAATGCCTACTTAGCCTAATAGAACTTTCTGAATCATCTACTCCCTTTTTGTTTATGATCTCCATTGGAAGCCTCGGAAATTGAGAAAGCAACTTACCATGTCCATGTCGATTTTGAGTTTCTTCAGGCGCTTGAGGATGTTGATGTAGAAGTTCTAAGTTTACTTCAGCAGCTTGGGAATCCTCTTCAAATTCAACTCCATTATGATCATCCTCTTCTCCAACATTAGCATAGTAATGAATTATTCCTTGTTGTTCCATTCCTGAAGGAAAGGAAGGCATATTCAAGCTCTGATCTTCTGTGCTAGAAGGTAATTTGTAACCCAAATTTTTCATGGCATCCTCTAACCATTGAGGGGATTTAACTTGACTTGGCAAGGATAAGTCATTACTACTTAGATAATCTGCAGAACATTCATTGATGCTAGTTATGTTATTTGCATTTCCAAAATCACCATTTATCTCCACTCTATGTGTTGTAGTTGCCTCTGCATCCTCTTTTGATTCAACACGTTGCATGATTTGGGTTTCAAGTCTACTTCATTATCTGTTAATTGTTGATTCATTCCTTAATAGAGGCTCAAGATGTTTGTGACAACATCAACATCTTCTTCACCTTGTATGTCAAATGCTTGGTTACATGCCATGTCATTTATAAGAGCATCATAATTCAATGGCCAAATACCAGTCCTTTTGAAGCCTGCAATTATGTTATTAGATGGTGTTAGAGCCTCTCATAAGGCTCTACTTGCAAGCTCAACCATCTCAAACCTTTTGACATCTACCTTTCTATTCTCTGTCAACCATTTGGTTCTCTCAACTCTAAAATATGTTTTGAAAACGTTGAACACGCTTAGATCAAGATGTTGCAACTTATGACTAGTATGTGTTGGTAGTATTATCAAATCAATGCCCAATTTATTGGCCTCCTCCAGAGTCTACAATGCCACATGGCTGCCATGGCCATCAAATATTAATAAATGCCTATTATTTGGAGAAACACCACCTAGTATAGATTGTACAAAATGACAAAGCCAATTCAAAAACAACTCCTTTGTCATCCATGCATTTGGATGTGCAACCATGTATGCTCTTGGTTCACAATTTTTAATATAGTTCTTAAACATCCTCTTTCCCTTGAATAAATAAAACCCTGGTATTGAAAAACCTGCTGCATTGACACAACATAATATAGTGATCCACTCCCTACTCTTAGGTATTACCTTTGGGACATTTCGGCTTCCCCTCTTGGTAATAACACACATTCCACAATTTATCCTAGCCTGCAAACCAGTTTCATCACAATTCCAAATTTTATGAACACCATATGTGTAGGTTTCATAACATTTGGACAAATTGTCAAAAAATCTTGTTACTATTGCAGGGCTCAAGTTTAAAACTCTATCCCTATCAAGTCCCTCGGCTGTTCGAATCGCAAGGTCAAGATGGCATTTTTTGAATCTAGCCCACCGTGACTTACCAGGAAACCCATCTTTGAAAGGGTTTTGTCTTGTTTCACAAATATGAGGAACAATCACCTTTAACTGCATTAAATCCAAACCAGACCCATCTCATTCATTTCTTTACAACATTCAACAATTTCCTCTTCTTCTTCAGTTAGAATTGTTGGAGGACCCCTTCTTTGTGTGGGTAAAACCATTTAACCAATAGTGTAATGATGTGTGTGGAATTGAATACTTCTTCGTTGCTTCTCTCACTGAGAACCTATTAAACTTGACGTCATCTATTGTTTTTTCCATATTTTATTTTGTCCGACCTCTTATGATACTGAGCTTCTTTGTTGCGGATGTCCTTTGAACTGAGACAGGTGGTGAATTTCTGAATTTTGGGTCATTATCAACGTGTGTAGGAATATCCTCTTCATCAATTGCATTATGTGATAACTGTGCACCTCTCACTTTGGGCCTCCTTGACCTTCTAGCAACACCAACCCTAATCATGACTAAAAGGAAAGCCCTGTTTTACAACAAGACATGACAAATATGAGATAAGTACATGGCAACCAACCCAATTCTCAATTTTTCATATACGTGTTATGCCAAGAAAATCTCTAATGTATAATATGTCTAAATTTTGGTCACTTAAAGTGTGGAGAGGGATACAAAAAGAAAAAAATATTAAATGAAAGAGGGTTTTTATTTGCAAAAAGTTAACAATTTTTAAAAATAACTATGATTTGTTCAAGAGGAGCTGTAAAAAATACAAAAAAATGTTGATGGTTTACGTCTCCTTTGAGACTCATCATTAAGATGAGAATGACTTAATAAGGTGAGTCAAAGGAGATATAACACAACAATGATTTATTTTATTTTTTACCAAGATTCTTTCACACATATTAACAATGACTTAATAATGTGAATGATTATCATGCATAAATTTTTAAATGGTTACAACATCATTGATCATTTTAAGTAGATAGAAATGTTTTGATTATGGATTGAATGATCAAATTTTGGGCTATATTGTATTGAAATTTTAACTTGAATCCATGTAATTTTGCATCATTGACATTACATTTTTATCAAACAAGACCAAGAGTTCATTGTAAATTTTCTCTATTCAAGTTGTTTGGCAAACAAAAAGGGCTAGTTTATCTTACCTTTTAGTTATGTAAACCTTGATCTCTTTTAGCTCCAATCACCAATGTTTGCGTTCGAGTAAATTCTGAAATACAATATGCAGCACTTAATTTTTTACAACTTAAATCAATTAAAATAAAGTCTTTTAAAGCAATTTCAAATCTATTAAAATGAATACAACATTAAAAAAAATCCTGTCAATTGCTAACATAAAACCAGGAAACTTGTGACGGAGTTGAACATAACCTCCCTACTTGAGTTGCACACAAATTGTACTCTGAAGATGCAAGGTAAATCTACCGGAACCATTAGAGTTGTAATAGGTCACTGACCTTTTTATGATATGATCTTCAATTCTAATTGGTTAATTTTGGTTGACATGGATCCAAACAGGGAGTTAAATTAAATGGATCCAAATGATTTGAAATTTAATCCAATGATTTTTTTTGTTTTGTTTATTTAAATAATCTTTTTGAGGAAATCAGTACTTCAGTTGGATTGATTGTATACTTTATTTCTCCCATGGTACTGAGTTTTTAAATGCTAAGTAAGTTGAGTCTGACCATTATGTGATTGATATTTATGCAGGTAGTTATTTGGGATTGAACACTCGTATATCAATGAAGGAGCATGTTATTATTACAATTTGGTGCACAAAGCTTTATGAAGTGACTTGCTACAGTGGATTTTTTAAATATGTTGTACATATAAACTTGTTATACTCTTAAATGAATTATTGTAAATATCAAAAAGTATTGATGAATAAGATGAGATTGGCTAGTTTAAAAAGAGACCATGTTTGAATAATAATAATAATATCTATTAAAATTGAATATTTTAAGTTTCACTCTCGGCACCCAGCAAATCTTTTAAAGGAGATTTATTATGACCAATACTATCTCCTTTGTTTTCTTATAGATGCCTCCAAAAGTTGCACAAATGCTGGTGTGACATGTGGCTCGTTATGCAATATTAACGAGGGCAAACATCATTGATGATTTGGGTTTAACCAGCATTTTGGTTTAATTTTAATGCATGTTCCAGAGTCTGTTGAATAAATTCTTAACCTCTAGTGCGTGATAGCTTGTAGATCACTCCAGATTAATCACAATACATAAGTATCTTGTGCCAAATTACTGAACTCCATATAACTGATGATACCAGCTATAAAATTGTAAAATAGAAAAAGGTAACCATACTACACAGAACTAAATTAAAATCTATAGCCACAATTTTCTCCATGCAGAACAAGAATAATCTATCAGAGATGATTTTCTCAAAGACTTGCATTCGAGCAATTCAAGTGCAAGAAGGGAATTTCCAAATTTAGCATAAAAACAAAAGTGGGCTTTATACAACTTTGTATTCTGATGTTAACTGCACTCAAGAAGCTTTATACAACTTTCCATCCGATGGTAACTACACTCGAGAAAGAGCACCGGGAAGCAATATTTTCATTACACCAATCCATTTACATGAAATGGAATTAGTAACTCCGGTGAATCTAGAGAGAACTGCAGTAACAATTGCAAGAAGGTGATTCGGTCACAAACTTCTGAATCTTCAATAATAATTCGACTCCATCTATGAACTTCTGAATCTTCATTGGCAATTTGGCTTGCATGAAAAGCAAGCAATTCAATGCCACGGCTTAAAAAAGAATTCTCCAAATTATTCCCTGAAGTTTTAAAAATCATAGTCTATATTTGACTCGTTAAAAGCTTTTGCAGGTCGAACTAGTCTCCCATAGTCATCATATAGAGCCAAATTTTCACATGGCCTTGGAAAGATGTTTCCTATTGCTTTTCCCTGAATGTATGTACACTGAAAAATATTTTTCTTCTTGTATGTTACTCCCACATTCATGTCCCGAAATTCTACATTTTTTACAGGTATTTCCTCCCTACCATAGATTCTGACAGGAACACGTACCTCCCTCCCATACACACCATGAAAATATAAGTTCTCAACCTCTGGAAGGGCTTTTGGGTCAAATTTGTCATCTGGGTGTTCACCATAATCGGTCTTAATTACAATTCCCACCCGAAGAGTGTCAAATGTTATATTTCTGTAATATATTTGACGCACATACCCACCTCTTCCAGGGCTAGTTTTAATCCTCACGCCACGTCTTGATTGCCACACAAGAATATTTTCAACTGTGACATTGGAGACACCTCCAGACATTTCGCTCCCAATTGATACTGCCGCACTGTAATGAAATGAAAAATAAATAAAACAAACAGAAGAAATAAGAGGTTCATGATACTAAGCACTGCATATAACTACGAAATCAGTGATTATGCAAAAGAAAGAGAAAAATTAAGAGGAAACTTCATCACAGAAATGCAAGGCAAAAAAGGGCATTGCTTCTTTGCAACCCATTCTACCTCACCTTACTCTGGATCGGAGTATAAGATTCCGGATAACAATATTTGCAGAAGGTCGACCATATGCTATTCCATACTGATCCCATCCACTCTTAATTGCTATGCAATCATCACCAACGCTTATGTAACTGTTTTCAATGATACAATTCTGACAAGAGTCTAAAAGAAAAAGTCTTTAGTACCGTTTACATCAAAAGAATTAAATGAAAAATGCAGTGGAAATAGTTAGTAGCCAATATCCATATATCAATTGCAGTTTTCTATGTAAAATATAAGGCATCAAAAACGGGAATAAGGAGAATGCAGAAAGTAAAACAGTTCACAATTGTTGGCACATATTGAGATGTACTTTCCAATTTTGAAATGCTTCCCACAAATTGTTGATATATTTCTTTTCTCCACTGAACACCTTACTAATTTTTAGCAAGTTACCAATAAAAATAATTAGGTGACGAAACATTTTCAGAAAAATCCAGCTCCTTCCCTCCGCCTAATTTTCTTATTTTATCATTCAAATATATTACAAAACTAACATTTTCATAAATTTGTTCTATACACCTGCTATTTAAGTATATCAGTAATGTTTAATGAACTATTAGTTATCAACTAACCAATGTTTGGTTATGAAGTTCCCCAGCTACATTGTAACCTCTTTCAGCATAATATACACAAGCACCACACACATGATAGAGTGTGCAGTGTGCCTTCTACTTTCTCTCTACTTCTAACATTGGTATCAGAGCCATTGGTGCTCTAGGAGTTGGGAGTTTGGAGTTCGAGGAAGCCTGAAAGAAGGTACAGACTGGGGAAAGAAGACAGAAGTTTGAAGTCCAGGGAAAGCCATTGGAGGTACGGATGACGAGGAGGAGATGTCGAAGAAGCAAGAGGTTGCAGTTTAGAGCACTCACTGCTAGGGCACGTAGTGAGGTTTAAAAATACAACTGAAATGCAGTCGAGGGTTTTCTGATGTTGAAGACAGTCATTTTCAAGGCAGAATACACATGAACTTACAGGGATGGTTTTAAGGAGCAAAAGCGAGGGAGAAGAACTGATAAGGCAGAATCCTGTCCAAATACAAGCACCGATTTGACATTTTGAAGTTTTTTTTCTGATATTCAAGTGTAAGACGCCATTGATTCCATTTAATTTCGAGGGTAAAGAAGATGCACCTGAAAAACGCATTTTCAGACATCTTCTAGGGCATGGAACACTGTAAATCGAGTTTTTCGGTCATTTTCAATCGTGATTTGCTATTTTGTTGAGTTACAGTAAAACGTGAGGGTACAGTCACCACACGAGGGCACGGTCAGGACAAGCAGTGTATTTTCGAGGGAAGGACTCAAATTTCAGTCCAGGGATTCCAATTTTTGAAGGTAGAACGTGATCTGCTGTCTAGGGCACGTTTTTCCCTTCTCTGACTTCCAGCAGTGATTTCCTGCTAGGGCACAATTGCTTCTCTAACTTCCAGCGGCAATTTCCTGCTTGGGTATGACTGGTGAAAGAGCAATACAGTCACAGACCAGAACTTCGAAAGCTTTAGCTTGAAATTTGTGCTCTAATAATTTTTTTTCCCTTGCATTGATTTGTGGGTCAGAAGTCAGATGTTGGAATATAGACTGAACTTCCATTTATTGCACTGATTTGCAGATCAAAATTCAAGTATTCAGATCATAGATTGTACTTTCTTCTGTTATATTGCTTTCCACAATGGAAAATCCAGTATTGTATGGAAAATGGCTAATATTCAGAATCTTGATCTGCTGGAAGCGCAGAAATTGACTGACCAGGATTATAATTTCTGGAGTCACAAGAATTTGCCAATTGCAGAATATCGGAACTGCGATAAAATCATTCTTGGTGATGAAAGAAGGCCTGGTGCTGATTTTGCGAGTTTCGAAGCGGCATAAGGAAGCCTTGTTGTTGAAGTCATCAGTGTCGGATGATTTGATACCTGAGGTCTAGAACGTCACTAAGGCTAGTGTGTCATGGACAAGTCTAAAGAACAACCATTATACCTGAAAAGATTGTTTATTTCAGTAAGGGTGGAGGAGGATGAGTCCTTATCAGCAAACCTTCAGATGATAGATCTTCAAGACCAATTCAGTTCCATCAATAAAGAGGTGGATGATGATGAATTGTTGGTGTTTGTTCCGAATAATTTGCCAACCTCCTATGAAACATTTGTGGAGGCTTTACATTTGATGGTAGAAAGCTAGACTCTGACATTTGATCAGGTCAATTTGTATTTGCTGCGAAAGGGACACAAGCAATTGAGTTCAGTTCTGGACAATCAGAGAGTGCAGTGACTGCACAATCAAAGTGAAAGTGGAGACGTCATTCCACTTTAGGAGAAGACAATATGATCTTTCCCAAGACATCAAAAAGCCATAGAAGACAAATGTGGTAATAGTTGTAGATGAACTGGATTTTGAGGAAGAGAATGCTCTTTATGCCTGTGCTACCAGTTGTTGGTTCATTGATACTGGGGCATCCAGACATTTTTCATGTCATATGGACTGGTATGTAATATTTACTGCAATTTTTCATTCAGTTTTATTAGCAAATGGAGAGTCACAATAGAGGGGTTAGAAGATGTACATATTGTGCTGAATAATGCTCAAAAACTATTAGTAAGGAATGTTAGGTATGTCCCTACCATGCATAAAAATTTCTTGTTTATCTGTCAATTAACAGAACACCCCAATATTACTATAAATTTATCTTGGCAGAACTGTGTTGTGTCAGATGTAAAATAAGAACGAGTACTTGCCCTAGGCATTGGACAACGAGGCAACAAAGGCTTATTGACTCTGCTACAATCAACTTAAAAGCACACATGGAGAGAGACCGCCATTCAAGATGTGTTGGAGGATGAAATTCCTAGGCTTGCTGACCTACTTCAATCAACTTACATGCACTCATCATGAAGGGAATATCCACTATACAGAATGTGCAGAAGGATACAATGTCTCAAAAGGATGGAATTCTTCACTCGATACAAAATGTGCAGAAGGCTGAAATGCCTTGGGAGGATGGACTTCCTCATTCAAATGCACAGTTAATTGTGGAGGGACACTTCACTATCCAGGATGTGCTAGAGGCACATGGTTAGATGGTAGAATGACACTCAATCACAAGAACTGGCTCAAAGGATGGTAGAGCATGTACACTCTGTTCAACTTGTTGCAAAAGGATTTTCACAAGAGGGGGAAGTGATGAGCAACAGGAGGAGATGGTTATTTCTCCTACTACTGCAGAGATGGTTATTTCCGCTACTGCAGAGTTCCTTTTTACTCCTATGGATACTACAAAAATGGTCACATTTCAATTGCTTTTCTCTCGAAATTTGGACAACATGGTCCAAGTGGTGCTACCTGAATATTTTCGTTACTTGAACATGCTCATTTGAGTTGCAGATTGATTGAATCATACAGACTTGAGCAAGCTCCACACACCTGGTACATTTTTATATCAACATCTCCAAGATTATGGAAGTCAAGCTGAAATTATCAACCATTAATTATTTCATCCCCGATCAATGAATCATTTAATGATCAATTGGTGAAGCATCTATCATATCTTATGTACAACTACACGTGACCAGATCATGGCTTTGCAGCTACTACTTTTCAATTGCAGTTTATGCCGAAGCTCATACAAATGGATGTAGCAAAACATCACATGACTGTTGCAGATTTCAGAGTAATATCTAAGGAACAATCTACAGTTTTGACGACCAGACTCCTTGGTTTTATTGTACTTGTAAAATTTCAGGACAAACATGTTTTCTCCAATTTAGTCATTAAAGAGGGGTAATTAAAGTATATTGGTTAATGTTTAATGAACTATTAGTTATCAACTAACTAATGTTCACTTATGAACTTCCCCAACTATATTGTAACCTCTTTCAGCTTAATAAATACAAGCACCACACACATCATAGAGTGTGCCATGTGCCTTCTACTTTTTCTTTGTTCTTTCTCTCTCATCCTCTTACGCTTGCCAAAATTAATCTGACATAATACTGAATTCATCTTTATTTTTTGGTCTAGCATTTCTTATTAGTCATTAAAAAAAATTCTATTTAATTTTTCTACATTAAATCTAGATACATATAACAGATGCATCTCGATTTTAGGTTTCATGAAGCTAGTGAAACGCCTTCCTGGTCAATCTTAGAAACAAACATAAATGCTTAAGTAACCTTTTGCAATTACAGTCAAAATGTTCAAGAGCCATCTTAGAATAAAAAATTAGGTAGATGGCAACAACAATGGAGAAGAGAACGGATAAAGAAGTTACTGGCCTTCAACATGATCCCTACCTCGACTCTTATTAATAGACAATGACATACATGTGTAATACAGAAACTCCAGGCTAAGCAATCAATTAGACGAAGGAAGATGATGGTAATTAGTCTAATAGCCAGACATTTCTCTCTCAATGGTGTGGTCTGTTAAGGTTAAATTCGAAAATATAAATATTCAACATAAAGAGTGTACATCCATTTATGAAAACCTTATGTGCAATTAATGCAAGTTACACTTGGGATAAACAACAAAACAGCCGATCATATATACTTTTCAAAGATGTTGCATTCTAAGTAAAAAAATTAAATTAGCAGAAAATATGTCTTAAAGGTTGTGCAACTGCATACAATATAGATCTGCAAAAACGATTTTCTACCTGGATCAATGCCATCCGTGTTTGGAGCATCAAGAGGGGCCAGAATAGTCAACCCACTAAGTAAAACATTTTGACAGTCATATGGGTGGAGTGTCCAAAATGGAGAATTGCGTAGTGTGATATTTGTAATCTCAATGTCACTGCTCCACATAAACTGCACAAGACGTCCTCTAGTATGGTTCATCTGCTTTTGACGATACTTAGCCCACCAACTATGCCCTTGGCCATCAATGGTACCATTGTAACCTGCAATAATTTAAGGCATTTATAATATTCTCTGATCAAGCTTTAGAGCATTTAGGGCCACAATTCATAAACTAAATATAAGAGAAAAACATAGCATACATTGTACAAAAACCACAATGGTAAAATATGATGCCTTTCTGCTGAAATAAGTTGTGCCCATGGCTAAGCTACTAACGTAAACTGAATCGATTGTGAAGGAAAAATAATTATAATCTAGAATACCTAATGAGAAATTGAACATAATTGAGAGAAGTTCAAAATGCTGAGCACTATTAGATATATCCTATATTTAATGGAAATAAATGCACTGTTGCATGAACTAGTTAGACACTTAAACATATAACTGTTTAAAATTCTTTGGCAGATAGTAACTGATATTACTGGTCGCTTTCAGTTAATTAATGCATTAATGAAGATGCAAAATGAAATGTTGTTCTTTAATTTCCTACCTTCTAAGTTGCTAATAAACCTTAAGAATGATTTGCAATTCATCATGTTATACATTGATCAAGATCATCCACTGCCCTGCCTCTCCCACTTCCTATCTAGTTTGCATTTCCGCATCGTTTCACGAATGCAAGCATCTGGTGTTGGTGATATCCAAGTGGTTATCATTTCAGAGGTTATAAACACTTGGAAGTTCGAATCAAGTGTTCAACGTACAAAATAGACCCAGGCAACATATAAGTACCTATACCCATCATATTATGATACATAAGTTGTATATTACTTATTAATGGTTATGGAGCAGGTGGCATGTCACATACATTTCACCATGTTAGTTTGGGACAGATGAGATACATATGTAACAAAGAGTTTAATATGCCCTAGCTTTATTAAAATAATGCTACTTATATAGGTTTCAAGTCATATCATTATCACGGCACGTCTTGGGGGCGGAGGGTGGGGTAGGTGAAAAGGCAGATGTCGGCCATCCCCAAATGTATGAGGGGGCCCCTATATATATAGATATATTACAGATCTGGGGCCCGATATGGGTGGGAGGGGATCATGGGCTTGGAGTGTGAGATGCACCATCTTGACTTGTATTTTATTCTCCATACCTCTGACTATTCATCACCCTTGGATGTTAGGAGTGTTGCTGCAGTATATTAGGTACCTAATATATTAAGTTTACTTAGTATATTACAATATAGTTCTGTAGTTAGGCTTCAAATAAGAAAAAAAGAGTGCAATTGATACAAACACCATTTAATATGCCACCAATAATAAATGCTACCTCTACTTCGACCAATCACATGTTCCTATTTTGTGGCCAATATGAAAAGGGGAGCACTTGACTTTGCTATATATACCCTTTCGCCTCCTTTGTACAAAGCACATATTTTGCAACCATTTATCAAGCAATAATATTATGTGCTCTATTTTTGTTGTCATTGCAAAGTGTTTTATGTTTATTGAAGTAAGTCGATTCTGAGGATTAAACTACACATTCTCCCTTTTTACTCGGCATTTAGCAGCATCAGCTTACTACCATTAGGTGTCACAATCAAAGTGCCACCCACATTTCTAAAAATCACAGGAAGCGTCAGCATACCAAACATATTGAGTTTCACAAGCACTGCATTCGGCAGTTGATTCATGAGCAATCTATTCATCTTTGCTGTTGTCCTACCAAGTTGCATGTGACCGACATCATCTCTAAACCTCTCATTGAATTCAAGTTTGTTCAACTCTGTTAGGGGCAAAGGAAGTTAGTCTTCCTTTCTCTTCATACAAGTTTTGCATTGTTAATAAGTACCTCATCAAGCCTAGTTGTCAAGAATCATTTCAAAGGAGTTTAAGCCTCTTTTCTTTTGCTATAGACCTCCCTAATTTGCACTTAAGGTGGGCTGTTGGTGCAATATATTATGCACCTAATATATTAAAATTACTCAGTATCAATGTTGCACAAAGACTCGTCTACTACCACAGCAATGCCTCTAGGAGACTGTACTCGCCTCTAAGACTGTACTCGTCTTGGAGACTTGCATTTTAGTGTTTTTTTTAATTCTGTTCTCTTGACCCTAGATATCATGAGATATTAAAGATAAATATCATTATAATTACTCTTATCTTTTGTCAACATCTATTATATTTACATTAAAAAGTTAATGCTTTTCTTGGACTATATTAGGTTGCATAATATTGTTTTCTCAAGAACTTACATACATACACACATACCAATGTTTTAAAAACCATTCCGATTCCGCTTCGGTTCAACTGGTTTGACCAGTTCATTAAAAAAAATTGCAAACCGTTAGAAAAACCGAACCAATAACCAGTTTTGTACGGAACCGGCCGATTCAGCACCGGTTCAGTATTGAACCTTCCGGTTCCGTATTGAGCCGGTCAAACCAACCGGTTCTGTACTAGACCAATCTGAACTAGTTGAGGGGCAAGTTAAAAAAAAAATTCCAAGTTTATCTTTTAAGTTACTTTTTCCCAACCCTAACCCTAAAATGATGTAATATAGACCCACTTTGGAACAACAATAATTAAATGATCTCGTCTTCATGCAATGCAACCCCGGGCTAAAGCGCAACCAATTACTGAATAGGATACCTAATACAGCTCCCATTGTCTTGGATGATATTGATCCAACCTTAGAATGAGTAGAGGAGAGTCACCTGGCAGAGTTTGATCCCAATGACTTGGGGTGGATGGCTTTGGATGATGAACCACCAGTAGCACCAGACATGGCAAACACTAGCCGTGCTACTACAACTACTGTAGATGTCCGTGAGAGTCCAATGTGTCTGAGCCAAAGGAGCATGATCACATTGATGAGGATGAAGATCCCATTCTTAACAATGGTGTTGAGTTTAAAGATTGATATCAAACATGTCGTAGCTTATAGCATATTGTTTTTTGGACTCTATAGGCCATTTAGAGCCTCATTGTGTATGTATTTTGTTTCGGATATGTAGTGCACTCAGTGTCGTTTTGATATAATTACCCTTACATGGTATATACATGAGCAAACTTTGCATATTTTGTCTCTAATTGTTTGTAATCGTGGTTTGGAATCTTCAAAATTTCTTGTTTTCATTAAATTGTAATATTTTATGTATTTTTTAGTAAACCAGTTCATAAGTTTTAAACTGGGCCGATTCCGGTTCGGTTCTGATCCGACCCTCAGCCGGTTCCGAGTCCAGCTCCAATTTTTAAAACATTGATTCATACATGTTGTCTTCTATTTTTCTAGAAAATGGTGTACCTGTCTCCATCTCCTCACACCAATACTACCTGTACCCGTCTCCTATGTTTCTAGGAATGGCGTACATGTCCCCATCTCCTTGTATTGATATTTGTTCCCATCTCCTTTTACTGGTACATGTTCCCATCTCCTGGTGATTATGCTTAGTATATAGTTCTATAATTGGGCTTCGAATAAGACAAAGTGTACATTTAATGCAACCAACAGTTA
Source organism: Taxus chinensis (assembly GCA_019776745.2). NCBI lineage: Eukaryota > Viridiplantae > Streptophyta > Pinopsida > Cupressales > Taxaceae > Taxus > Taxus chinensis. Next base: position 724,855,389 of record CM034148.1, read on the forward strand.
ATATGTACCAATAATAAATGCCACCTCTACATAGGCCAATCACATGTGCCTATTTTGTGGCCAATAGGAAAAGACTTTGCTATATATACCCTTCACCTCCTTTGTACAAAGCATATATTTTGCAATACAGTTATCAAGAAATATATATTGTGTTCTATTTTCATTGTTTTAAAAAAAAAACTAGAATTATATTATAAGAATTAAAAAGTTCAAATGACAATGCCAAGCCATGATACTCATACTCCAAGATATATCCTTGGAATTCCAACAACAAATTAAAGAAGAGAGAGAGCATATCTGCAATTTATCCATCCAGTGATTGCAAATGAAGGATCTTTTCAATCTGTTTCCGCTTCTCTGGAGGCCATATCAAAGGTAAAGGACCAAAGTTGATCAGATTATTATGATCCAAAGCCTGGTTAGCTAAAGCATCTGCCACCTTGTTCTAATCTCTAGACACATGTTGATATATGATGGTCTGAAATTGTCTGGCTATAACCTTAATATTATTCTAAATCTTGGCAATTAGCCAATTATTGGATCTATGTTGCTCTTGCAGCTGACAAAAGGTTAACAATAACCTTAGAACCAAATTCAACTATAATTCTAAGACATCCCAGTTTAGTTGCCTCCAGAAGAGCATCGCTGAATTGCCAAGATTTCGGCCACATTATTAGTTACAATGCCCCAATTGATGAGAAAAAAAGAAACGGGGAGTTCCCAAAGAATCATGAGCTATCCCTCCCATACTAGTTGGACCCAGATTGCCTCTTGTTGTTCCATCAGTATTTAGTTTAACAAAGTCAAACCGAGGCGGTTTCCATTTTCTGCAAAACAGAGGGCATCGGATAGTTTAGAACATGATTTTGTCTGTAATTTGCTTTCCCCCAAGTTGAGTTTTTGTAGTAAACCTTTCCATTTTCCCAGGTATTGTGGAGGGAATTTTCAAATTATGCACAATAGTTTCCACTATATTACTTCTGAGTTAGTTCCTTGACATACCAAATGTCTCTACTTTCGGATTTGAAGATACATCTATTTATCTCTTTCCATACATTCCACAACATAAGAGAAATAACAATCCTAGATTCCTTTGATAAGGTCCTGAGTATCAGAGACTGAGCATTTCCAAACTCTAACTGTATACACTAGATTCGTAGAGAAGTTCCAAGTAACAAATAGCCAATCAACCAAGATATTCCATAGAGACGTAGCAAAAGGGTATTGAAGAAAAAGGTGGATCAAAGTTTCATCTGTTTCTTTACATGAAGGAAACCAAAAAGGTCCAACCATCCCTCTTTTCATCAAATTGTCTCCAGTAAGAATCCTCCTGTATAATAAAAGCCAAATAAAGAATCTAACTTTTTGGCCACAAAGTAGGTTGCCAGAGATCAACGAAAATGTTCTTCTAAGGGTGTGGCTAAGTACCTCTCAAAGTGTTATATCCTTCAACTACAGAGTAATTTCCTTCCGAAGATTTTCCCCAAACAAGGGTATCAGATGTCAAAAGAAATAGGAAGGATCCTGTTTTGCAGGAGAGTTTGAAAAAACTAAATTTGGACAATAGACAAGTTGGTCTGCCACAAAGATGGAGAGATCCATTCAATCCCTTGCGACGATTGATTGTATATAATGGACTCACCTTTTCCTTTGCTATACTGTGAAGAATATTCATAATATTTCTAAAATCCAGAATACTGTTCAATCAAAGGTGGGGGTGCCCATCCCACGAATTAGTCCAGAATTTAGCCTGATCACCTTTCACAATTTTCCAAAAAAATTGTTTTTTAATAATTCCTTCACCAATTTTGAGGACCGATAGAAGCAAAGATCCCCAAGAAAGTAAAGAACGTCGAATTAATTCTTGAGGCATCATTCCTTTTGCATATTTTTCTCTGATATTGATGGCCCATAGCTGATATGGATTTTTTAGCAATCTCCAATATAACTTTGTAGCTAAAGCTTTATTATTTTGCGCACTGGATCAAAAACCCAATCCCCCCTCTTTCTTTGGCAAACATAAAGTTTTCCATTTCACAAGATGCCATATCCGAACCTGTTGAGTTCATGTCCATAAGAATTTCTAGCTAATGGAATCTAGCTGATGTAAAACTTTCACAGGAATATTCAAAAGAGAAGAAAAATATATAGGAATAACTTGTAAAACAACTTTAATCAGAGTTATACATCCCCCAGAAGTTAACCATCTATGAGTCCATTTACTAAACTTTTGAAGAATCTTTACGGGTAGCCAACTCCAGTCCGTTAATCTTTTAGAATCTAACAGTATACCCAAGTATTTTAGAGGTAATGTGCCCTTCTAAAATCCTAATTTTGCCAAAATATCCTGCCCCAGCCTAGGTGAGCAATGGAAGAAAATGAATTTTGACTTTTGTCCTGTTTTATATCTTGACCAGTGGCCTTTGAAAAGAGGTCCAAGTTGTTGTGGATTTGATTAGCTTCTTTTAAAGATGCTTCTCCCATAATGGAAGAATCATCTACAAACTGCAAATGAGATAGAGGATCCACCTGTGTAGCCAATATGATGCCCCTCAACTTCTTTTGGGCTCTCGTCCCGGAAAACAATCTACCAAACGATTCAGCAACTATTATGAAAAGAAATGGAGAAAAAGGATCTCCCTGCCTTATACAATCTTGTATCCATTGAACCCAACGGGGGAAAAGCCAAACCTCAAGAGGATTTCAGTGAGGAGGGACCAATTCACCCTATCATATGCTTTAGACAAATCCAATCTCAGAAACATAACTGATTTTTTTTTTAATTTCCATGGAATGGAGGGCTTCCTGGGCCAGAACAATATCATCGTAGATCTATCTATGAGGCACGAATCCCCCTTGTTCCAGAGATATTACTCTATAAATGATAGTCTTCAGCCTTTCAGCTATGACTTTGGTAATTATTTTATAGAGCACGTTGCATAGAGTAATGGGATGATATTCTGCAAGGGTAGAGGCTTCTTCTTTCTTGGGAACCAAAGCAATATAGGTTTGATTGATGACTTTCAAAACAGTCTTCGCTTGTCTACATTCTTCCACCACTTCCAAAAGATCATTTTTGATAATGTCCCAAAAATTCTGATAGAATTCTATCAGAAAGCCATCCGGTCTCGGTGTTTTCCCTTTTTTCATAGCCCATACAACTGTTTGGAGTTCCTTCTCTGAAACCGATTGCTAAAGAAAAGTATTGTCCTCCTCACTAACCAAGGTTGGAATGATATTAAGCAGTTGTTGAAGAGCATTTCCATCTAGATTAGTAGTAGCAAAGATCCCAAAAAAGTATTGTATTGCTAATTGTTGAATATCTTCATGTGAATTAGCCTGAGTTAAATCCCCTTTTCCAGGAAGCAATGTGATTATAAGAATGGTGAGATTTATGGAAATAGGAAGTGTTTTTATCTCCCTCTTTCAGCCATTTCATTTTGGAATTTTGTTTCCAGAAAATTCCTTCTCTTAATTCCCATTCCGCCAGCTCCTGCTTAAGAAAGATTTCCTTTGTTTGCAATTCTTTTGAGTACCCTTGCATTCTTACTTGATGAGACAACTCCTATAAAGTTTCCAAGATTTCACGTTTTTCCCATGGACATTCCCAAAAACATATTTATTCCACTGCTTCAATTGGATAGTAATATATTGCAAACTTCTAGAGAAACAAAACATTTTGGTGCCGTGTTTGGGTTGGCCCTCCTTCCACCACTTGTTAATTAACGAAGGAAGATGTTCATCTTTTAACCACATCAATTGGAATTTGAAAGGAGCTCTGAACGGTTTTGATTTGCCCATTTCCAACAAAACCAGCCAATGGTCAAATCCAAAATATTTTCTGTTAGGAAAATATTATTTGTTAGTGCAAACATTATATTGTTATATCATTGGGTGTGTATGTGAGGTTGTTTGTAACAACTCACGTACATGAGTTTGTTGGAGAGATTTGAGGGATTTCATAGTTTTCTATTGTTATGGCTTGACTCTTAAATTATAGGAGATCATTGCCTATATATTAGTATTATATTATTGTATCTGATGAATGAAGAAATCAATAAAGAAGAATCATTGTTGTGTTTACTATGTAAAATATGAGGGGTGCTCTTTATTTGGCATCAGAGCGTTATTATTCTTGTGCCTGTATAATATGAGAGTCCGATATGTATTGATTTAAGAGGAGAGACATGGCTCCGGCTTCCATTTCAAAGCAGACTTGATGTTAGACAAACTGCAAGCAAGACGTTGGTGTCTATTTCCTCCTTGCCATACCTAAGATAAATTACTGATCCACTTGGCATTTTTATCTAGTTTTACAGCTATGTGAGAAACGCAATATTGTCAGAGTCCTTGACACATCTGTCAATGCAATATTCAGAAAAGGATTCAATTAGTTGTTTGCATCCAGGTTTTAGTTGGCGTTTCAACCTGCACCATTCTGCCCACTTACGCCATTGTTGTAGTGCAATCTTTTTTGATTGTGTTTGCACTGATGATTTTTGCATTACTTTGGTATCCATCAGTTTTTGTTGTCCATTTGCACCTCGCCATTGTGTAGATATCCTTACGTGTGGAGGTTACTATCACTGTTCGTATTCTATTGCTTGTGGTTGTGATCACACCGTGCATTATAGTTAGATCAATGTTTTTATTTACGTTATTCAAAATTGCTTTATGAAAATAGTCTCGGGCCTTTGCGGACTCCTGCGAACATGGCGAGCTCTCATGGCCTGTGATCCACTTTTCTCAAGTCAAGTGTGCATTTGAGGACCTTAAGTTCTGATTTCCATCAAGCACCGCTCAACAGTTTCGACAATGGTCCAACAAATCACCTGGGTTCCAATACAAGAGCAAACAGTAAGCATTTAGTGAGTCTTCTTTCTTGTGCAATTTTTGATATTTTCTATCCTCTCTGATAATGGAAACATCTGTAGCACCACTTGATAAGTTCAATGGTGTCAATTTTCACACATGGAAAGTGAAAATTCAGATGCAACTTATGAACAAGAATTTGTGGAGGAATGTAAATGGGCAAGAAAAAAAACCGTCGGATCCAACTAAAGAAGCAGAATGGGAAACAAGGGATGATAAAGCCAAAACCATTATTGGCTTAGCTCTTTCAAATACTGAATTGCATTATGTTGATCTTGAGAAATCATCAAAGGAAATGTGGGACAATCTAAGTAAATTGTTTGGTGCAAAAGCTGTAAATGCAAAGTTTTCTTTAAAACTTCAGTTGTTTAGATTCAAAATGGATGATGGAGTCACTATGTCTAGTCATATTAATGATTTCAGATCTATCACTAGACAATTAGCAGAAGTTTGTGCTCCTATTGATGATGAAGATGCAAAAGCCATATTACTAAATAGTTTGCCTTCCAAGTACAGTAATGTAGTTTTTACACTTGGTCAAATGCCTTCTAAAACTCTAGAGGACATGATTTCAGCTCTCCTAGTTGAAAAAAAGAGAACCAAAGAAGACACGGATGAAGAAAAAGCTCTATACAGTAGAAAGAAGCATAAGAACTTTTCCAAAAATGAAAGAGAAGTTGAATGTTACTACTGCAAGAAGAAGGGGCATACTTCTTCGTTCTGCAAAGCTTGTGCTCGAGATATGCTAAGTGGAAAAATTGGCAATAAAGCCAATATAACAGCAAATGAAGAATCATGAGGAGAAGAGAAACCTGAACCAAAGGAATGAAAGATTCCCGCTTGGGACTCTTTGAATTCTGAGTGGATTAAAGCAATCCCAACACTAAAAAAAAAAAAAGTCAATAGCAAATAATCCAGGGACTGTGTCTGCAGATCTGAATTAAGACAAAGTGACTAGGTTTATAGAGAAACCCATGCTAAAATTCATGGCAACAATGATATACCCAACTCCAAAGTGATGTACAGATTTTTGGAAGTCAAATCAGCTCTAACAAGTGATAATGAATCCATATAAATTCAGTTAAACCTGCTGTAATAAATTTACAGGAATGGTGACTATGATATGGGTATGAAACTCATACAAAAGAGGCTCAAACAGATATTATTCTTAACGAATCTGATCTCTGTATTTTATAATACCCAAACATAGAGAAATCTGAATTTGTAGAGGCTAAACTGAACTGAAATAATTATCAGAAAGTCTGCCTTCTTAGAGAGCTGAAACTAACACTGTAATGCTTTACAAAATTCTGAAATTCATTTAGTTTAAGACACAAATTCCTGAAAAATAATTGCCATACAGATCAGACCTGGAAATGTTATTTATTCCACGAGAAAACACTCACAACATGGATCGCTCCAGCTGGTGCAAGAGAGATACCACTGCTGCAAATCAAGTCTTCAACTTTTATTGCAAAAACACTTCAACTACTGCTGGAAGATACTGAAATTCTGTGTAAGCTCTGTGGAAAATCCAGTATAGAAATTCCTCCTAATCTCCAAGAGGGTTTTCGTCCTCTAGAGGCAATATACTAAGGGTTTTCGTCCTCTAGAGGCAATATACTAAGGGTTTTCGTCCTTAGAATATTTTAATACAAAAGCACCAGGCTTAAGGTCAAATTCAGAATTGATAAAAATGATTTATGGTGTCCTACCCAAGCCGCCCCCTCTCCTTTTATAGGAAAAATATTACAAAATAACCTTTTCATCTTCCAATAAGAAAAGAGGGCCAAAATACCCTAAAAACATGCCCAAACCAGGTCGCACTTTTCTAGGGATGACTTCTAATGTTTATTTTGGCTTCTCATGCCAAGTCGCACTTTCCTTGGGAGGTGTAATAACTTTTATCCTTTCTAAACTCTATTTCCCTCTTTTGTCCAAGGCGCATTCTTACCTAGGGATGACACAAAAATGGCATGGGTCTTTTTTCTATTTTTCCTAGAAAGGATACAACATAATATTAGACCCAATGCACCCCTTTAGAGATTACAAATTTATTATTAAGTCAAATAAATTAATACAAGTGCTTTATTAATATTTTTGTGCACTTTGTAATAACTCATTGTGACTTAAGTCACCCTTATATTTTTTCCTTTGGCCGTCGGGTCGACAAAATGGGCCAAAGGTCTTCAATTTGGAAAAGGGGACATTACAAAAGCACCAGGCTTAAGATCAAATTCAGAATTGATAAAAATGATTTATGGTCTGAATCATTTCCTGATGGGAATCGATCATTCCGCTGAAAAGAACATCCGAGTCAGGTCGCTCGCGTCGTGGAGGAGTGTGTGCTCCTTCTCCTCTATCCATGATTCCGGGACTACCTTCAGTATTCAGATTTGTTCGATTACGTGCCTGACTCCTTGCATACTTCTTCGTTTTGCAAAGCTCGTGCTCGAGATGTGCTAAGTGGAAAAATTGGCAATAAAGCCAATATAACAGCAAATGAAGAATCATCAGGAGAAGAGGAACCTGAACCAAAGGAATGTGGATACACGTCTGAAGACTTCTTGTACCAAGCAGTCTTTTATTGGAGGCTAGAGGATACACATAGGATGGAGGACAATTGGCGTCCTCTCGTCAGTCACCACTGACGAGGTCGTGCATTTTGATTTGGTGACATGTGTGAGTGTGTGTTTATTTCATTTCAGTGTGGTATTTTCACAATAATGTGTTATGGAAACTTCACGTTGTGGGGGGGAAATGACACGATGTTTCAGTTTGTATGTGTGGAATGATATGTTTGCACTATGATGGATTCTGATATGTAATCCCTTGAAGAGCAACTATGATGAGAGCCAAAGGATGCACTAGCACATCAAGATATGGTTGTAGGTAAACCATTTGAAAACCTTCACCCCTTTATGGTTTGTGGTCAACCACTGGAAAGCCACCTCACTCTCAATTTTTGGTTAATCGATGGAAAACCAACTTTTGGTTTGTGATCATCAAAAGGAAAATCACATGATCGCGAAATTAGGTGCAGTGTAACATGGACGTTTTCCCCGTGTTCGCACTAAGGAGGGGAATGTTAGGAAAATATTCTTTGTTAGAGCAAACATTATATTGTTATATCGTTGGGTGTGTATGTGAGGTTGTTTGCAACAACTCACGTAAAGGAGTTTGTTGGAGAGATTCAAGGGATTTGATAGTTGTCTATTTTATGGCTTGACTCTTAAATTATAAGAGATCTTTGCCTATATATTATTATTATATTATTATATGTGATGAATGAAGAAATCAAAAGAAGAATGATTGTTTTGTTTACTATGTAAAAATCTGACGGGTGCTCTTTATTTTCTAGAACATTAGCAATCGGAATAATGCTGCTCTCTAACCATTCTTCTGAAATTAAAAATCTATCCAACCTTTCCAGGATGCAATTCTCGCCCACTCTTTTGTTGGACCATGTCATTAGTCCATTTTGGGTTTGAATATCAACCAAATTCATCTTTTGAATAAAATCCAACATGTTAGCAACAGAGGCATCAAGGGCAGAATTCCCTCCCTGTTTCTCATGAGAAAATAAGACTGTATTGAAATCTCCCCCTATAATGACGGGTATTCCAGAGTGGGCTGCAACAATATCATAAATAATCTTCCATTGGGCTTTTTTTGCTTCCACCTGAACCAGAGCATAGATGTTCAATAATAAAGTAATCTGGTTATCAGGAACATATCTAACCACAATATAGAGAACTCTATGATGTCCTCCACTATCTATACAATGAATCTGTTGCAGATCCCATATGCATGCCATGCCTCCAGAAGCTTCATGTGAACTTAATGAGACAACTTGAAGTTTTTTCTGAATGTTAGGAGTCACTACTGCCATAAAATCTATAGATGCTTTAGTCTCCTAGAGAAATATCATGTGAGGGTGATAGTGGTTCAACATACATTTTATTTCATTAACTTTAGAAGGGCTACCTTTTAGCCCTCAAACATTCCAAGTGATCAACTTCATTGTGGGATTTATTCAAAAATTGTAGCCAAATCCCCTACTTTACCAGTACCAGTTAATTGTTGCCTTGTTTTCTGGATCTGGAGTTGGTTAGATTTTCTTCCCGCTTTCAAAGTAGAATCCATACGCAACTTTTTCTGTTTTTCTTGCTGAATTCATGTGGGATCACTCTCCAGGAGATGGTTCTCAACCAGAGGAATCTCTGCAGAAGAAGGCAACAAAGGTAAAACATGACCCTGACCATTTCCCAATTCCACACCCACTTCTTCCTTCCTATGTTCCTCTATGAGCTTGTGTTTCCTTTGATAACTTTTCAAGTCTCCCTAATGTGCAAGATGCACCACCAAAGCTTTAAATACAGATTGAGGATGAGGATTTTCCGGACCATGCTATGGTGGTACATGAATTTGAGTTTCAGGGACTTGGGGTTCCTACAATTCTTCCATGTCTTCCTCTGTTTCTTTTGATTGTAGAGCTGCAAATCTGTTTGTACTATTCTGCTGAAATTTCCTGTGTTTTTTCTTTAACTATCTTTCTTTTCAGTGGGACCATAAAATCCTCAGAACTATGTGGTTCCTGCTTTTCTTCCTTCATCCGCTAGGGACAATCTTTGACAAGGTGACCATATTCATGACATAATTAACATCTAAAAGGAATGTTCTCATAATCAATCTGTTGTTCCCATTTATCTTCCCCAACTTCCAACAGAATTTTAGCAGGCAAAGGTTGATTCATGCCCATGTAAACACACATCCGAAGACCATTTGCTCCATTCTAATTGAAGAATCAGCTGCTCTAACAAATTTGCTTATAGAATTTCCAATATCCTAGAAAACCATTGGATTCCAAAATTCAGGGGGCAATCCAAAAAGATGAATCTAGATAGGAACAACAGATAGGAGTTCCTCTTCAACTTTGAAAAGGGGTTGTCATGGTTTCATAAACAGACCCGCTCTCCCAAAAAATCATGGCCCCCCTTGGAAGATATATTCCTTCTCAGCATGATTAGCAAAAACAACCACGAAATAACTATTAGGATAGACAGAAACAGTATACTCAGCTAGGATATTCCACATTTTCCAGGCCCAATCCTTAAAGGCATACAAAGAGGGTTTAAACCCCAAAAAACGAACTATAAGGGCTCTGTCTTCTAGCTCTCGAATATTGGCTTGAACATTTGATGCCGCAATTTTTATAAGCAGAGTACCATCCGCAACTTTCATACAACCTGCTGGAGTTTTCCTAGGATCTTTTACTAAGCGGAATGGACGATTCGCACCAGGAGGGGAGGAAAGAGAATGGTCGTGGGGGCCACAAATAGCATCATGAAATGACATGCGGGAGGGTTCACCTTTCTCAAAAGACCGAACTTTAGAAGGATCCATCCGGAGGTATCACGATCCTTCTGCCATGAAGGCAAAAACAAAGAAATCCGAGCCACAGAATAAACTCGCCAAAACAGGAAAGAAAGCAAACAGGAAGCAAAACAACAAACAGAAAAAGGATTGGACGTGAGTCCCGATGGGGCAAAAACACCAACGATAAAGCTAACAAAACCCAATCCCGACCCCGAAGGATCAAGATGTGGGAGGGGAGACGATGGAAAGGACTTTAAATACAAAAACGATAACCATAAACCAGAAACGAGAATTCGTGAATGGATTCAGCGTCAAAATCCCTCGATCGAACCATGCAGTCTGTGAAAATTTGATTTAGTGAAGTCAGATTTACACTAAAGGGATGTCTACCCTCTCTATGTTGTGTCAATTCAAATGCAATATTGCAATCATTCTATTTTCATTGTCATTGCGAAGTGTTTTATGTTTATTGTAGTAAGTCCATTCTGAGAAGTTAATTGGGCATTCCCCATTTATACAAGGGAAGGTTCTAGGGGAAGTACCTAGCTCCCTCCTAAGATTGTGCAGCCCGCACACTCAAAAGATTTATTCGCCCTATTGCAGTGGTGCATGATGATGATGTCAGTTCTAACTTCTTTCGCTTTGAGAGTTGACATAGATGTGTGACAGCACTGATCTCTAGCCTCGGTCTCAAGCTATGGCTATGTATTTATACTTGAAAAACATGGTTATCATTTACCCACTTCAGGTTTACCTCTTCTAGTTATGTTTACATTGATTTAACAGTTACTTTTCCAGCTTGGGGTTCCTTTTATTCTAGTACTGTTCCATTGTAATTGGATGTACTTTTCAAGTCTCATTGACTGGTTAGGCTAATTGTGGACAATAATATAATTTCTTTCTATAGTGTATTCTCAAGGATAATAGTAAAGATAGTTATATTAGATAAAAGTATAGTTACATCAAAACCAGAGCTTATCCTGATAGACTGATTATCTGGTTCATGGTACAAAGAGCAAAACAAGAACAAAGGCTGAGCTAACTGTATTTAAAACACACCCATGTATCACAGTGCATTTTTTACATCAAAGGAGGACTAAGATATCTACAAACTATGCTATTACAAATTACAATATGCTTTGCCATCAATATTAGCTGTTATCAATGGCTTTGACATAACAAAAAGCCTCAAAACTCTTGTTCTCTGGATAATGGCTAAATGCTGCAGGGTAATCCGGGGAACTTCTTGGAACATGTTGGTGGTCCTTTTTTGGCCAAAAAATGTTGCAGCAATCTTGTTTGCCAGCTTTTAGATTGCTCCCAGAGGCACTGAAATAAAGTTTGGGTAGAAGTGCCTGCCAAGTTGGGTATTTTCCCTCAATGGCAAGCTTGATGGTGCCTGTTGCTGAGGTTTGGATGAAATAGAGGACCTATCTTCATGTTCATATGAATGGATGCAATGCCCAAACTGTCTGCTGGGGTGGCTAGGCCCTGGTTGGGGCATTTAAACAGTCTTATGTAAACAGCCAGCACATTCTGTGTTAATGTACCAGCTGTTCCAGAAGAAATGGTTCTGTGATTCGAACCATCGACGTCCTATTTGCTAGTCGACTTCTTTTCCAATTCATAACTTGACTCTTTTATTTCAACTAAAGTTGAAAACAAAATGTACCGGCCATTTATGTTCTTCCCATTTAAACAGCCCAAGAGGTGGGTTTTGAGGTATTGCATTAGCAGGGCATTTGGGACATGGCCCCTTAAAAGAAAATGCTTTCAATGATGCCAACCCTGTGCTTCTGCTGATGCTTCTGCTGATGCTTCTGCTGATGTAACATGTTGTCAAGCGAGGTATGATGAAATGCATGCTCACCAAGTTTTCTAAAAAAGTGATTTAACACGTGTCTTTTGACTGAAGGGTGATGGCTGTTGTAACATGTCCCATTTGCTGGTTCAAAAATTTGTCATGAGATGTTGGCAGAGGTGTTTTGCAAACCATGCATGTGTCCGCTAGGAAGAGTGGGTGTATGGAGGCCAAGGATCAAGGGGATTGGAAAAGTCTCCAAGGCCAAAACCTCTGGGTCAACCTGTGAGACAGATGAGCTTCTTAAAAGGGTAGTTTGGAACCTAGAGGGATCTGACCCATATTGGAAAATGGAGAAGAACAATTCGGTTGTGAAATTCCCCAATAATGTGGATGTAAGAAAAGGCCTTGGTGAAAGAGGATGAATGGGGGGTATGAGCAGGGTTATCTTCTTCGGATTTGACTGTGAGGAGACTTTGTATTTATCACCCACAGTGGAACCATGCTGTGGAGCTGAGGATTCGTGGGATACGGCTGCATCTTGGCTCTCGTTCTTCTGTGCAGGGTTTAATTGCTGAAAAATTCCAATGACATTTATAAGAACCCCTGTTTTGATTTACGATGAGAGAACCTAGCCCCAGATTTCATCTCAAACAAGCCACCAGGATGATTAAAATAAAAATCACACCTGAGCTGATTGTTGCAGAGCAGAGGTCTTGTTGGGGTGACCCCAAAAAATCATAGTTTGAACTGGATTTGAGTGTGGAAGATCCCAAACTCCTTTCGACCACACATGTACCCTTACATTCTTTATTACTTTCCTGTAAGGTCTATGGGAATCCTGTATGCTAGCGGTTGAATCAGCTTGGGTTGGTTGATATTTGGTGTAGACTTGAATGCTCGGTATTGTGAGTCTCTATACAACAGGATGGAAACTTTTAAACAGCTTCTAACAATGGCAAGCTTGGTGATGTTGCAGAATGCATCAGAAAAATCAAACACTGCCTCCACTATTATGAGCATCGTGAATGCTAGATCAGAATAGCAAAGCCATCGCATAATATTGGTCATATTCATGATGATGACAAAGAGAGAAAGGAATGTGATGCGGCAAGATACTTGTGAGAGGGATATGTAAAGAGAAGGGAGGTAGTAGTAAGAGGGATATGCTAAGAGCAGGCCGGTAGTCGTAAGAGAGATGGGAAGTAAAGGTTAGGGGTGAGAAACGTAGGGATGTTTGGAAATAAGGAAATTGAAAGAGTAAAATGTCGGGACAGGGGAACAGCATGGGGCAGAAGGGAACAGGTGGTGTATGAAGGGGGGAATAAGGTAGTAAGGTAAAGATATTAAATTAAAAAGCTTATAATGATAGAAGGAAATATGGTGGGAGGAGGGTGGGGTGAAGGTGTGAAAGGCGTTATCCCTGGTGAAGATAATCGTAAGGATAAAAAATCTGATATATTAGTGGGTTGTGTTAGAATGGATAGGTATCGAGGGATATACAACCTTTGGAAGTTGACCTTCAATAACTCCCCTTTTTGGGTAGGAGCCACACCCTGTATTGCCACATCATTTTCTCACTGCCAAGGTGCCAAATTGAGGACAAAACTTTGTGATTTGAAGGAGAGTTTGATGTAACTTTCAGAAAGTGATCACAATAAGTCTGAAGCAGTTAAAGGGATTACGACCTCAACAACTTGACCTTTCCTAATTGCTGGTTTCTCTACAAGGTAGTGGCGTGATGCATGGGAAGCACATTTTATTTCTCAAGTATCTGTTTTATTGGTGCAAAAAAGGTTTTAAGCAAAAACATTGGATCCTTCTCTTCTCAGCTTTCGCATATAATACATATATATACATATATATATATATATATATATATAACTTTGGATCCAAAACTCACTATGATAGCTCTTTGGATATTAGCCACAAAATGCTAAAAATTTCAATCTACAAGTCATACTACTCATGAAATCACCTCTTATTACTACTAGTACGGTTCCAAATGAGAGATAATACTTTCAAACTAGGCAATCTCATCACAAAAACAAGGATCAACCCATAAAACTCAAAAAGCCTCTCCCATTAATAAGAATTTTCAGGTTAAGCAAATAGGGAATGACAATGAGACGAAGAACTCGAACCGTCCTTCAAATTTCTCGAGTAGGATGAAAAGTATTATGGCTCTTTTTCCTGTATAAGTTCAGCAAAGAGTCCAAAAGCACCTCTGACTCAGAAGAGCTTCTCCAAAGAAGTGCTTAGTATGTGGTCCATGGGAGCTAGTGAATTCTGTAGGTTTTGGAGTTTAAATCCAGTAATTGTCACCCTGCTTACAGCTAATGATGCCTTGAATTTAATAGATAACTGGGATATTCCTCCGCTTATTATATCAAAAGATTAACATGCAAGTTACTCTCCCTGAAAAATAGCTCGCTTCTCCTTCAAGAAGGTATTTTTTAAAAGCAATTTTAGTAATGAGTTGATGCATAAAAGAAACCATCAACCGAAGCATGTCACAAAATCAATATGAGCAAACCACGATTTCTCAGAAGATATGAGTGGCACCACAGTGACTCTTCAGACAATTATCTAGAAGAGAACATTGGATCATCACATAATCAATTTAAACTTGGTACAACGAGGCACAGCTTTGCCAGAGAAACAAATGATCAATAGGATAAAGAATCTAACCGGTAATCACCACATCCTGAAGATGTTGACCATGAATTAAACTGCCATAACGTGGCCCACGATGCTCCCTGCCAAATCCATATGAAGGCAATGCGGGCATCAATGGCCAATATTTTTCATCCTACAAAAACAGATAAATATTGCAATTCAGAACCACTTATCAAGATGCCAAAGTTACACAATACAAATATGCCAATAAGTCTGCTTCTTTTTTCTCTTTCTCCACAGATACAAGCATTTCCCTAAGTCCATTCATTTTTACTAGCATACCTGAAAAACAAAAGTGCAAATTTATTTCAAGTCAACCACATAACATTCTCTTATCATAGAAAGGATATAGAAGAAACTCCATTCAGGCTCCTAAAGTCTACCTACTGAGATAGTCTAATTTGAAACAAAATGCATGAGAAGAAGGTAGAAACTATGTTATTGGATCCTTATAAATGGATAGCAGACCTGGACACAATCCTTTTAGGATCAATGGCAATTCAAATCCATATGGATTCCTTTTACAAGATCTGTTTGCTTATCGGAACTATGAGAGACAAACTCAAGGTGGATCCTGGGGTGGATTCTAAATTTGTGTACAAATTACAATTTGCTAATACTACAAACACAAAAATACAATAACATTAATAATCTAGAATAAGCTGTAAATCTGAGGTCAGTAATAAGATTCTTCTAGAATGGTATTGTAACATATTTTTTCTCTAAATTTAAAATGTTACTTTTTTCCTCGTTTGGTCAATGGCTCTTATTATCTGAGTGATTTCTTTCTAGTTTCGTCAACTTAGAAGGCTACAACAGGGATACTATATTTTCCATCGAATTGCCTAGGACTTGCACTACCTTCAATCACTTTGGTATCGCAGCATGCTCATTAAGGGGAGAACCTGACTGTTTACATAGCCTGCACTCCAGCTTATCATTATACCAAATTCCAGCAGATGTTTAATTTTTTTTATTATATTGACATAATATATAAATGATTTGACTTATGTGTTTTGTATATATTTGATGCTCCAAAACCATAATTTCAACAAATCCACAAGCCCTAAAATTATAGACATTTGCAGTTCCCACATCCATGCTTCTGGTAATATTGGCTAGAAATTAACGATGAAAAAATATCCATTTGCCTACCCGATAATGAGTGGTGCGAATAGGCTGGAAAAGCCTAAAGATGTGTGGAAGAAACCCCTTAGAGATTACATTAAGCTAGATTTTGATGGAGTCCCAAAAGGACATTCAGGATTAGTAGGAGAAAAACCTTTGATAATGTTCGCAGTCCACTTGTGACTGAATTCAAATGATGCAGCAGAAGCAAACACTCACTTAAAAAGAATAGGATTTCTAAGGAAAACGGATGGCAAAAACTTCAGGAGGAAGGGGACGCAATGCTGATAGTATTTATTAAAGCAATCAAAAAGGGGCAGTGCAATGACTGGCGAGTAACAAGATGCAAGGTGATAATTTGACTATCTCATACCAGCATATCAGGACAGGAAATATGGTGGAAGATCTAGCAGCCAATTGGGGGTGCAAACATTGGGAAAGATGGTTTATACTCGTCCTTTTCCCTACATGGCATTAATGCTAATATCAGAAAACTGTGCAACAGATAAAGAGCTTGTTCTTCATTCAAAATTATATAATTTGGAATCGAAAAGAGTAAAGGCTTCTGTGCATAAAAAGTTGTATTTATGTACACTAGGTAGTGCCTTCTCATGTTTGAAAGAATAGAGAATGATAAAAGAGAAAAGAGTGTGATGGATATATGATGAAAGACACTAGCTTTTATTTTTGCTAACTGTATCGCAGTTGGAATATATGCTTGGATCTGAAGAAGATGGGAAGAAAGGCATACGCTTAAATTTTCTTTTTTGAAATCCATGTCATTTTTATTTTCCCCGTTTGATTGGTTGACACCAATTGGGATTTGCCATCTCAGCCAACAATTTGTCCAGGTCTAGGGTCCCTTAACCCTAGGTACCTTTAGAAAAAACCAAAGAACCATCTGACAAATAGCTTAAGAACATAGAACTTTAAAATGAGAACCACCATTTGAAATGAATCCAACTAATAAAATGCAAGAAGAGACAACTTTACTATCCCGGTATGGCTTGCTAAGAGCTCAGTTGTTTTTTTCTTAATTAATTCTTTTGACGGGAGCTTTGAAGCCCTGGTACAATCTTCCCCAAGGGATATTCACTTGACAGCCCTGAAATTATTTGAACTGTTACTCTCTTTTTGGTCACTAAGCCCATTCAGCAGTACATCAATGTCCTTGTGTTTGCACGGCAAAGCCAAGTTGGAAATTCACCAGGGAAAGCACCAATAAGTCAATGTGTGGCAACACTTTACTAATAAGAGAAACTTTGGACTCATTTTACTCCCTTTATGTGCTCCTTAATAATCTTCTCCTACAGCCACCGCCCTAAGCATACATTCATGGAAAATAACTTCCAACCGTTTGTATAACCAGAAATTATTCTTTTCCTCACTTTACTTTAACAAAAGAATTTTTTATTTAAGGTTCTGGTAAGGCTATTCTAATGTACATTCTACTCGTAAGGAATGTGTTTCCCTGTTAGGCTTCATCAGCAGACGATGGGTGGCAACAACAAGAACAAGCACTCCCCATGGTTCTTTCTTCCTCCTATAATGACAAGACTGCTCAGAGTGGCAGTTTACTTTCGACACAATCCATATATAATATCCTAACAATCTGCTACTTGAAGTCAAAGTTAGAGTTATTCAAGCTTTGCAGAAAACAACAACCAATATATTTAGAGTCAAAAATTTAAAAATATGCAGATTACATACTTGAAGATGAGCATCTAGAGATTCTAGAACTGACTGAATCCAAGTGTGTATGCAGTGCCATCAGAGAGACCTCATTTGTGTTGACATGGGATTTTGTGCATATGACAGATAACCCATATTCTCGAGGGAAATTTATACCCATAAACTATAATTTTTGCTCATATTGACCATCACTTCATGATAAACGATCATCAGTCTCTCTAGAGAATAATCTAGAAAGAAAAGATAAGTGTAAAGATAACGTAAGCTGAAAATAAGAGACAAACCTTACAGAATAGCACATAGAAAGTCTACAAGTAACTTTTAGACATTAATAAATGGAATACAAGTTAAATATTACAGATTATGAGACTCATGCAAAAATGCCCTTCTTAAATGATAAAAAGAGATGCCTAATCACTGTAACAATAAGTTAACCTTAGTAACATAAAAAATATCCAAGCCATTCTACTTTAGAGGACTTCTGTGGTCCAAAATGTTTTGAAACTAGGATTACTTATTGGCAATTGTGAATTTTTAGCACTTCTATGCCAAAAGTGGCCACACTGAACAATGCTTCCTAGTACAAGAACACTTGAAATAAGATTTACCGAGGTCTGTGATAGTTTCCACGATATTATCCAGCACAACAATATCTATGTTATAGAACTATTAGATATAACAAAATGGACATCAAAATAAAAGAAACAAATGAGTAATACATCTACAAGCAATTAAGGCCCACTTGAAGTGATCTGGAAAACTGTAGCTACGTACTAGCACAAGATGTTTTTATTGAGCTTAAAATGTTCGAAAAGGAATCATATGATAAGTGAAATGTTCATCAAATTAAGGCCCAAAAAAGTGATGGTATCGTCTGTAAATGGGTCCCAATACAAAAAAGCATTATTACCTAAAATTCCAGGACAAGTGGACATAGGGATGGCCGAAACAGAAAAATGGGGGACGGCTATTATAATATTCAATAATATATAAAGATAATTATAATATATAAAAAAATAATCACACAGCTAGGCATAACCTACAATGGCAGCCAATGGGGATGGAAGGAGCAAGTGTAATAGTGTGAGATGTCAATAAAAATGGTCAACCTTATATTTGATGTCCATTTGACTTGCTTGGAGAAGGCGATCGAAAAATCATATCTTTTGGGCATATGGTGGAGTTTGGAGCCCGGTTGTTACCACTCCAAATATTTTTTTCAGCTCAACACAGTGGGGCGGCTGTATTGAGGTCGTCCATCACCAGATATTGAGAAATTTGCAAAAAAGGTAATGGAGATGTTACTCAATGTGGGACCCTTCAATGAGCACAACTATGTGACAAACCCAAGATAAGTGCCTTGAGATTGATACATATTGGTGTTTTTCAAACAGGTATATTTCAGATATACGTACTAGTATTTAAATTTTAAAAAAAATTAAAAATTGAAGATAATGTTTTCCAAAAAGAAAAAATTGGATTTCTTTTTTTTTTTGGGTGGGGGGTGGTGGTGTGACATTTTGGGGACATCCCAATTTTTTTCCGCCTTGTCTAGGGTGCGAGGGGATGTTTCGTCCCGGCCCTGCCCCAAGTCCCCGAGACGTCCCAGACATTGGGAAAGATGGGAAATGGGGGAACACGTACCCGCATAACACTGCAAAAAAATAAGAATGACTTGCACGATAGACAAGACCCCATAAGGGAAAGAGAACTCGAATGACTCCATTTGTAAATGTAAATCCAGAACAAACCACCAGACCAGGGCCTGGAACGTATGGTGAGACTGTAATGGGTTTATCATGCACAATTTTTTCGGGAATAGGAAAGGGTCAGATGGGAACTGTGAGATATACTCAAACCAGTACCTACTAAGTAAGAAAGTTACTGGTTCCAGCTAGCTGAACAAGAGAATTTCATTACATCGGGAACAACTGATACGAATAACTTATTTCCAGTACATTCACAACATGGCAGTAGATTCACAAATCAAAGGTTAGATTTTACATAACAACCAAAACGGACACCTGAAAACATCAACTAAAATGCTAAAGAAAATATTGGTAATGATTATTTGCTTTAAGCTGAGCACATAATAAAAATTAGATTATTAGATGGGGCGAAGAGAAAGTAATTTATTAATTACACTATTGTCTAGCAAATAAAACTTAATAAGGGAATTTGTCATAAGCATCAATTGGACTACTGCTACACTGTAAGAATATTGCAATTACAGCTAGGAAGATTCAAAAAAAGGTTTCATCTTCACAATACATCTATAAAATGCTTAAAAATAGGTCGCTAGGCTAGGAAGTGGCCCCACAATGGAATTACTGGGAGCCTCTGAAAATCTTGTGAACAAATGGACTCAAGATAGAATCATAAAATGAAAGTCACCAAAAAAAAGGAATAAATTATAAGTGTTTCATCAATATATAATACACCCATGTGGGCCAAACTACGAAAAAAAAACGATGAATATGAGAAGATACCTGAAAACCCTAGATCAGAGCTGGATTAAAGAAAGCAAGAAGACGAACTTCATAAAGAGAAAGAAGGCAGACACAGTCAAGGTTAATTGGCCACCCAAGAACTTAAATACTGACTTAAGGATGCTATTTGGGAAAAAAATCCAAGAAAGGACTGTTATTCCCTCTTCAACAAACTATGAAAATCCAAAAACAAAATTCTTTCAAAATAGAAGTCAGCAATACATCATGATTTCATAAACCATTTTCGAAATTCCCTATTCAAGCACATAAGTTTTATACATACATCATAAACCATATATACTAGTTTTTGTTATTCTGTCATGTGTATATGCAGGTGTAAGGAAGGAAGTACGTAATACATACTAATGCTTTTTAAAAATCAAGGGTAAAGTCTAAAGTTCTCAAGGCACTGTGTTCAAGTTTCTCTACATTTAGTCCGCAATACATCATAAAATTCACATAGATTCAAAATGATGTTCTTGGTGAGACATAAATGATGGAAAACAAATCTCCACAATTTGTGACCTGGACCAAAAAACAAGAGGACTTATTTAAAGAACATGGCAACATCTTTAGGAAAAAAAATACATATAGGAAGCAGGGAACATGCATACAAAGAGAAATCTAAATGCTATGTTTCAACATAATATAGGGCAGTTTGCTATTGTCCCTTGATAATATCTATTACTGGCAACAGGGGTCACATCTTGCATCCATATGTGCAAATGAGATATGTTTTGTCTAGAGTGCAATGCAAATGCAGCAGTCAGCACGGTGTATACAGTTTGAATAAACAGACACTACCGGTGTGAGTAGATATGGTTTCAAAATCCTAGGTCTCTGCTACCATGGAGAGCTAAGCTTAGAATGGCCATCTAGGCTATTGTGGTGTGTTACTAATGGCTGTCGAGTCATAAATGCCCAGGTAGACCATACAATTAATCTGTTAATATCATAGATTAGAGGTAATTCAAGGGATAAAATTAATAACTGAATTATTTCACATAAACCTGTTTGGTCATAATCTGAGTATATCAATGCCCTAACAGAAACATAAGAGCATGAAATCAAAGCTCCCGTATTACATGATCATGAAAATATATATGGGTCGTCTGTAACCACTCCTCTCCGCCAATATTTTGTTTTTTTGTCAAGAACTAAATTAAACAATTGATAAGATTTCTCATTAACATTAACCAATTTTTATCAAAAACTACGAATTTTTTCTATATTAGCAAAAAATTATGGGTAGAAAATTCTATCTCAAGAGGAAACATAAGATACTACAATTTTTCTTTTATGAAAGATCTTTGAAAAAAAAAAGTGTCTGACCTCAACTGCAAGGATAACAGCATCTTCTGCAAGGAACAAAGTCATATGACTCGTTAGATTAATGGGTGCAGTCAGCCACATTCCAGCTAGTACATTAAGTTGTCCTCCTCCTTCATTCCCCAACGCTGCAATGGTTGCCACCGCATCCTCAAATGCCTTTGTATTGATTGTCACACCATCCCCCACAGCCCCCAAAATCAGTGAGATTAAACACATGAGGCCTTAATCTCGGAATGGGCCTAGGCGGCGGCTTCTTAAAGAAACTAATACTCTCCCACTATATTCCTTTGCCAGAGAAACACTGAAACAAATCCCACAATCCATACTAAAAAGAACCAATTTTTGTAGCACGACCGACCCCCATGGCCCCCAGACACCCACCTCCTCAAGGTTGACTTTTGGTGCTGTAATCTATTATTCATCCCCAAGTTCTCAACCATTTCTACACCGGATCTAGTACCTACAGATGCTCTAGGAGAACACGTATGCATTGAAACTAAGCAAAATGTACGCTCTGAATCTGGTTTGGTACCTACAAAGCTCTCAAATACTTATCCAAACTTTAATTTTGTACACCAGACACAGGAACTCAGCAATGCTAGCAAGCAAGTTTCAGCGATGGGCAATTGGCCTGCTTTTAGCTGGGTCACAAGTGATTCCCCAATAAAGCTGGCACCCAAATTTATCAATCAACCAAAAACAAGTTTTGGGGTTTACAAAAATAACCCTGTAATACTTATGTTCTTCAAATAACATCCAACGCTCTCAGCAAAACACTGGTTTATGCTCAAAATCTGATTTAGGACACCACTGAGCTCACAAACACTTATCTCAGATCTGATTTTTCGGACCCAAAATTCAGATATGCTGGTAAAGCAAGTTTTGGGTTTTACAAAAATATAGTTAATACGGTTCACATAACATTCGATACAAAAAACAGGACTAGAAAAAAGACCAATGTTTATAAAATTCAGAATATGGGCTGGTTCTATGAAGAAAACAAAATGCATTGATTTACTCAGATCAAACACTTCCATGGGTGCCCTTAGAGATCAAAATATAAACCAAAAATGACAACATATTGAGGGTTGGTTGGGTGGGTGGGTGGGTACCAACTGGAAGTTTGTTTGATCACTTCTCCACCAAATCTTTGCCAAACATTGATAATAATCTTCAGCCTACAAAAACTTGTATAGATTTTCTCAAATCACAGTCAAACCATTGTGATTTCTCCATCAATCCTCTTCCCCTCGATTCTGGCTATTATTTTTGATAGCACAAAAAGTGTGTGCGGGCTAGCTGCCTTTGGACAATCAACTACCGCCCCCAAAACATAGCCCAAAATTGTGCTCCTTCCATCCCGCAAGTTTTCGTATTATAATGGAGCTCTAAACTAACAGGTGTTCCAAAAGGAGCAAGTCTATGCCCGAAGGGTTATTGAGGAGGCGAGGGCTTTCTCCCCACAAAATGTGCGACATACATAAATCTAACCATGCAGTGCATCATCGTGACCATCATGGCATTCGTTGTTACATGGCGTGAGGATCGACAGATAGTTTTTTTGTTGTGATTTTGATTTTAATTTTTTCAACAATGTGCACAACCCAACAAGACTCGAACCCGCGACTTGCTCTTTATAGACGTAGGTTCCTACCAACCCATTTATTGACTGTCACATGCCATCATCGGCTTTCAATTGGATAAATTCAAAAAACAAGAAACTTATGATGTGACTAGTGACGCGCGAGTCCCACCCATGCATGGGCATGCATGTCTCTATGGTATTTTGTATGGGTAGTTTTATGTATGATGGTGCATTTTGTGGGGAGAATAGCCTCCTCCTATTGAGGGAGGGGGCGGTGGAGGAAGAGGATCCATGTACTTGTTATCCCAAATCCACCCGCTAGGTTAATTTGGATAACTCATTATAAATGGACTTAGCCATTCAAATTTTGGGGCGTGCAGGAGGTCGTCAAATTCAGTCCAAGGTGTTAAAAGAGAAAGACAGCTCAGGATGGCTCGCAGGTCAGAATTGAGATAATACAAGTTATCTAGCAAGTTCGGCGAAGGTTCGAAGCCATCTCCTTGTTGCGCATCAACCACTCATCAACTATCCTCATTGTCGCGCGTCAACCCCTCTTTATCGCGCGTTAACCACACGTCAACACCGCCTTCCTATCGTGCGACAACCGCCTTCCTGTCGCGCATCTGCCACCTTACTCTCGCCTTGTTGTTATGTGTCAACCACCATCTTGTTGTCGCGCGTCCACCACATCTTGTCGTCGTGCGACAACGTTTCCTCGCTATTATGCGACAACTCCTTCCCTTATTGGTGGCAATCCTTTTGTTCTTGTCAGGCATCAGCAAGGAATATCAGATACGGGTCGGACATTAATGGCATCATACAAGGTAGCTCAACAACCGATTTAATGAGGTATGGCACCCATGTTCGTCGGGCAGGAAAAGTACCATTGGAAAGAGAACCGGTATGGTTGCCCATACCTCCGTACAAACAATTAATGAGGGTTGTCGATAGGCAAGACAAATTTTCTATATAATGTAATCGACCCCCTCATTTTTAGGGAGAGACATTCTGGGAGTTGGGGAAACTCTTGCAAAATTTTCCCTTGACTCCATTTGAGTTACGAGCCTTCTCTTGGGCCTAGCAATGTAATTATGCCTTTGTGCATCAAGTGTAATGGTCTGTGCATACTTTGAAGCAATAAAAATTGTGTTTTGTGGTGTTTCTTCAACCCTAGCTCATTTTTATTGTATTTTATTGCCTTTCCATTATTATTGTTGTATTTTGTGCATATTTTCTCACTTACAGGTTTATGATGTTGTGTTCCATGGTGTTTTGCTGGCGGATTAGGATATGAGTTTGTGTCACATTTGTATAACCTCCCTTAGCCCCTTTTTCCATGTTTCATCCTCCCTCAACAGAGTTTCTCGCCTCTTTTCTTGGTGTTATCGCCCCCTTTAGTTTAGGAATTTCATTTTATGCACCTCTTTCTTCCCTGGTCCCTTGGAAAATCTAGGTTAGTGTTATGATAGTTGCATTTTCCTTTCTAGGAGTAGTTTAGCATCAGGATTAGGTAGAGGAAGCCAACCTTCTTCGAAGGACCATCTTAAGTTTGCAAGTCCCACAGCTTGGGAGATGGTCCCATGTTAGCAAATTACATCGAATGCCTCGTTCCCAACTCGCTCATTCAGGGGGTTCTGTAATTTTGACATAACAGTTTTGGCATGCCCAGTGGGACTGGTTTGAAGCACCTTACCACTTCATTTCATAAATTTGATATGTTCTTGGTGAGATTTAACCTTTTGAGGCACATGCAAAGCAAATCTGGTGACTCCATCTGGTCAACAATTCATTCTCTAAGTTGCAAACTTTCCTACCATCCATTTCCACCCATTCTTCTTTCCGCATCTTTCATTTTCTATCATTCATGAAGTTGTGCAGTCATGGCTTCATTCCCATCTTGGAATTCACACTTACAACAACAATGCAGTCCACCTCCAATGCATTTCTCAACTCTTCCAAATTAGTTTTATGAGAAAATCTAAAATCACTATGCCTACCCTTATGAGAAGTACCAGGATCAATTTGACTATGGAACCTGTCAAGAGAACGGATATGCATGTAGTGACATAAATTATATGGAGAATGATGATTTGCAGGAGAAGATTCAAAAAATGAAGGCAGGCATGGTGCAGTCAAGGGCCACAACTCATATGAAAGCATTAAGAATTGGCTATAGGGCACCTTGTCCATGGGTCGGCCCTATACCAAGACATTTCAGCCCACAGTAGAAGATTGATTTCATGGTTAAGATGTTGCCCCTGCTTGTACAGTGGACCGAGGAGATAGAGGCCTACGAACTTGATTTCAAGGAGCCTTGTCAAAGGGTAAGTCCCACATCATCATATATCAATTTTCTCTTTATTCCCTACTAGGAAATAAGGGATAAAATATGCGGAATAATCCCTCACAGAATCACAATAGTAGAAACTAATATGTAGAAAATGTTACATATCTCAAATAAAAGTGCAGAATAATAATAACACAACACAAAGAGACAATATTTAACTTGGTTCACCCAATTTGGGCTACGTCCACCAAGAATCACTTGCTCAGATTTTATTACAAGCTACCGCTCTCTCAATACAATACCCAGATCTGTTTAGAGTTATGCTCAACAAACTCTACAGAATTCACACCCGAATTTAGACACATCTGCAATGTTACATCATTCCTACCATATGCACAAAACCATAGAAGTAGACAACTGCTAAAGCAGTTTTACAAAACCATGGATATCAAAATCATGGGCCAAAACCATCCCATAAACCTATGAGTCAAAAATCCCCGAACCCCAGTGAGACAACTGTGGAAAGTGTATAGTCTTCAACACTTTCACACATGAATACAAGCTCCACAACCTAACATTCCCCAAGCAGCATCATCTTAGCTCGAGCCTCAATTTCTGAGCTTCTTGCCTGCCACCCCTAGTGTGGAATCCCCTTCTCCATCCCCTAGTCTTTCATCCCATCTCAGTTTTTTTGTCGTTTTCCCTTCCAAATCCAAGTCCCCTCCACAAGAGCAAAGTATAAAACCCCTTCCATCACCTCCACCACTAAAAATGCAAAAATTGGTAAAACCCCAACCCACCCTTCCTCTTACATTCCCTAACTCATGTCAAGGAGAGACTCAACAAACCAGTCAGGAGGAATAACAAGCAAAACATCCCAATAAAGAAGAAATGATAAGTTTTGTAAGGAATTGGGCTTTAAAGTACGGAATAGACAAAATTCCCTTGCTCGTTAAGCCTTTATAGGAGGCCAAGGTTGGAAAAGAACAGGTTGAAGAAGATCAACAATCGGTGTGTTCAGAGTGTAGTGTCCACGAGGGCACTCTATTTTCAGAGATCGTTGATCAACCATCAGCTACATAATCAACAAAGGAAGAGGGAAGAGCAACTCCAAATCTAAAAGAAGAGCAACACATTCCGGCTATAAAGGAGAGCCATGAAGTTTCAGGGGCACCGAGCATAGAACAGGCCATACAAAAACCTTCAGTTCTTCCTTCCACATCGTCCCCCTCAAGCTCTAATGTTGAAAAGGAGTTTGAGCTATCAAACTTCATGTTTGAGGACGAGGGGAACCATGGTGAGTAAGTTGCAGATCAAGAGAACCCCGTGGAGGAGGTTGAACCAGTACAACAAGACAACGAGGAGGCAGATTGTCTATTTGACTTGGAAGATTGCTTCAAAGGAGAGAAGCCCATAGAGATCACATCATTTTCTCCTCCATCATCTACTTTCCAAGCACATGAACCTGTTGTCACGAAGGAGAGCATTCAAGTGCAACAACCTGCATTTCACAATGGCCCTATGGAGCCAAGATTAGAGGAATTGAGTCTTCTAATCCACTCACTAGACGAGAAGGAAAATGAGGATGATAACCATAACCATTGCATACCAATCATCGGGATAGAACTTTAGTTATCTATAGATGGGCAACGAAGGGAAAATCAACCCACGAACAACCACTTCTTCCAAAAAGGTTGACAGGATGACTTCACTTGTGAAGTCAAAATTCAGAGTGTTGGGCACATCTAAAGGATTAGACCATGCCCTATTAGGTACTTGGCCTCATTGGAGCCAAGGGAGAAGCCAAAATTAGTCATGTCCATTTTAGGGCATGAGGGTGAACATAAAAGTACCTAGGGTCAGCTGCAACACCTCCAAGAGCTCCATGCAAATCATTCGAAGGAAGAATCCTCATTACTTATGGCTGATATGTTGATGATTTGGGTGGAGGATCGGCCTATTATTGGTTTTTCACTCATTCAAGAAGCCATTCTCAATGTCAAATCAAATGCGTGTTTGCAAATTATGAGAAGGGGCAGCTAATTCTCATCACCAGTGGTAGGTTTTGGTTGAAGTTGCCCATTCCTTTGGTTAGTATAGGGTAGGAGTGGGTTTTCTGTCAACAAAAGAAGTGCTTATGCACACTCTGCATACCCCACTTGGGGTATGTATGATTTTCTCCTTTGTACATAGTTTTTGCGTGGTGGTTGCTTTTGCACAGTTCATCATGTTGTCAGGAGGTAATGCCACAGTAAGGGGTTCAAAGTCGCAGGAAATAGTTGCAGTCTTTAAGGAAGTCTAAATACAAAGCAATTAAATCATATTGAGAGACAATTTCTCATGTTTTCATCTCTCATGTCTCTCTAGATCATCCACCATTGAGTTCCCATGCCTTTTCTTGCATCAAAAAATCAATTGCAGGGGCATCTCTACCTTCGGCATTTCAGTCATGGCATGTGCATGAGGGAAATCAGATTTTGAGGCAGCTTCCAAAAGTGTATCTATCGGCCCCAATAAATCAATTGTAGGTCCATAGTTCTCTATGCCTTTGCCTAGGTCAAATATTAAATTTTGGGGACAGTTTACAGGGTTTATCCAGAATCCCAAAATCAACTTTAAGAGCAGGCCAAGGAGTTTTCAGCTCAATGTTAAGTTTGCATAAGTTTAGGGGACAAGTTTTCAAGAAGAAATATCAGTTTCTTCAAGGTTAGGCTTAACTCCATGCCCAATGGATGCTTCAAGGTAACTGGTCACACACCTAGTAGACAAATATCCCCGAGAGGTCGCCAATTGTTATCCCAAATTCACCCCCCAAGTTAATTTGGATAACTCATTATAAATGGACTTAGCCATTCAAATTATGGTACATGCGGGAGGTCATTCTTGGGTACCAAAACCTAATCCCTGTACATTCTCTTTTCATTCCAATCAATGTTATGACTCCTAACAATCTTAACATCCTCTAAATCCCAAAAACAGAATCTGAAATCACCAGAGCCATAACCAATAAAAGTGCATCTTCTTGGATTTAACATCCAATTTCTTCCTATTTTCTTTATCAACATACACAAAAGCTTCTGAACCAAATACTCTAAGAAAAGAAAGATCTACCTCTTTTCCATTCCATGCTTCTTCTGGTATTCCACCATCCGGTGCACTTGAAGGGCCACGGTTAATCAAATATACCGCTATATCCACTGCCTCTGCTCAAAACTGCAAGGGTAATCCAACATGTATCCTCATGCTTCTTGCACATTCCATGAAAGTTCTATTCATTCTCTCAGCCACTCCATTCTCCTGTGGAGTTCTAGGAACCATTTTTTCTCTACGTATTTCATTCACTGAACAGTAATCATTGAAAACCTTGTTGCAGTACTCACCACCATTGTCAGATCTAAGGCACTTCAACTTTAAATTAGTTTCATTTTCCACAAGGGCTTTCCATCTTTTAAAAGTATCAAAAACATCAAATTTATGTTTAATATAATAAACCCATACCTTTTTTGTGGCATCATCAATGAAAATCACATATTATTGGGATCTTACATGAGAAGCTACTTGGCTTGGTCCCCACATATTTGAGTGCACAAGCTCCAATTTTTGCCCCTTCTTTGTTGCCCCAACTTTAAGAAACCTCACTTTCTTTTGCTTTCCAAATATATAATGCTCACAGAAATCAAGATCTACATCTTTCAAATCTGATAACTTACCCTTGCCTTTAAGATTTGCATGCCCTTTTTACTCATATGGCCTAGCCAATTATGTCACATGCTTGCATCTGAATATGAAGTAAATAGCAGAGAAAAGGAATCAGTAATACATGTAGATAAATACAATGTTCCTACCTTCTTGCCTCTTGCCACAACAAGAGATCCCTTCGAAACTTTCCAAGCATCAGTTGTGAATGTAACCATGCAACCAGATTCACCCAATTGTCCTGCATAGAAATTAAATTTCTCCTAAGGCTTGGTACATGCCTCACATCTTTCAATATCCATGTATTTCCATTTTGTAATTTTAGATGAACATCACCTTTACCAGTAATCATGCATGGTTCATCATCTCCTAAATAGACATGCCCAAAATTACCATGGACACAATTTCTGAAATAACCCTTATTAGGGGTAACATGGAAAGAAGCTCATGAATCTAAAACCCATGATTCAAGTTTATTGTCTAAGGAGAGAATAAGGGCATCTTTCATTACCTCTATTGCTACATTTTCCTCTTTACCTTTGTCTCATAAATTTTCTTTGTTTTCCTTGAACCAATAATCCTTCTTTGCATGTTCTTTATTTCCACAATTCCAACAGGTTATTCCTCTACCTCTAAATTTAGATATGTTATTATTTGACTTTGATCTCCCATTATTCTTGCTATTGGATTTCTCCTTTTCCCCCCTACTTTCTACATTCAAAGCATTTCTAGATGATGTTTCCCCTAAACTTTTCTTGTGTATTTCTTCATTTAGAATTATACCAATCACATCATCAAACTGCAAAATATTAATAGCAGATGTTGTATTACTAACAACCATTACCAAATTATCCCAACTATCTGGCAAAGAACACAAGAATATCAATGCTTTCACTTCATCCTCAAAAAGGATATTAATCGATTTTAATTGATTTACAATAGAACGGAAATAATTCAAATGATTAGACAACAGATCCACCTTCTAGCATTTTATAATTAAATAATTTCTTCATCAAATAAAATTTATTTGATGCACATGGTTTTTCATATCAATTAGCTAGAGCTTTCATTAAATATATCGTGGTTGTTGCTTCTATTATATTTGAAGCTACAAATGCTGTCAGACTCAATCTTATAGATCCTAGAGCCTTTCTATCAAGAATCTTCCATTCTTCATTAGTCATCTTTGTAGGCCTTGTCTTCTCATCCAACGGTAAGTATAAATGTCTCTAATATAAATAATCATTCACTTGCATCTTCCATAATTGATAATTCTGACCATCAAACTTCTCCACTTTATATTTACTATCTTCTGCAATTGTTGTGCTCCCACTCAAATAGAAAAATCCTATGTGAGTAATTTGTCAACACATAAAACCTCCAAACAAAGCTTTGATACCAGTTATTGGGGCTAGACCAAACCGGTTGTACAAATATAAATAAGATCTAAACATACATGCAATTAACATGGAAATAAAACTATAAGAAATAATACACAAGATATAACGTGGTTCACCCAGTGTGGGCTACGTCCACCAAGAAACAACCAATCTATTATTCTTGATCCATAGAAAAATACAATTGAAGATTTACAATCTTCCACACCTCACGAAAGTACAATATTTTATTCTCCTAAGCTTCTTTAGCTCTCACAATTACAATTATACTTAATTCTCACCTTCTAGCCCTAATTTCCATACTTATATGCATATACAATCATTAGGTCACCTTAGCTATGCATTTACATTCATTCGATCATGTTTACAATCAACGGTCATATTAAAACCCACGTTTAATTAAAATAATTAATGCCACAGGTAACCGATATCGGTTCCCCAAAGGTGAATGGCGCCGGTTTACAAACTGATGCTGGTTACTGTGTAAAACAGTAAACCTCACATGCATGCCTTCGTGAAGCAATTCAGCTCCACGATCTCAACATGAGGGGTTGAAATTAAATTTTTTTATGTGCAACAACGATTAACGTGAAATAGTCACCAATTGTGTGTTTTATAACCAATTGTGTTTACCTCTACTCCATTCGTTCTCTATGTATTAAGCTCCATACCCATGTAAGGGATAAGCATGGTCCTATGGAAGAGCTTCAATTCCTATTTTCTTATAGCAGAAGGTCTCATATTTCTTTTTAAAACTAGCTACGGGAAATAATAGAATCTAGGCCTAAAAATAGGAGCTCCATTTTTTTTGCCCCCTAAACTTAAGAGGTGGCTTGAGAGGGGGGGGTGACAATTTCCCCTAAATTTTAGCCTCATTTTTTTCATGTGGAATATGACATGCATTCCCGCCATTAATTGTTGGTGATTTTAGAGGGAAATATGATTTTTATTTACCTGCAAATTGTTGGGTTTATAATATTAAGCGAGAAACTACTTATTTAGAAACCCACCAAAGATTATATGGTTTTGGCTTATAGCTTATATTTAAAATATAAGCATGTTAGACCACAAAGTAGGTTGGCTTTAAGAGTGCATCATGACCACCCACCTTGTATATAACAAGGTGATATCATTAAAGATTTGGTTATACAGTTGATGGCAACATTTATGTGAGCTATATGAGCAAGTTGATAGAGAAATAACACGAGTGCTGAGTGAAAGTTTATTCTCAATAAATATAAGTGATTTTCAGTGGGATTTTTACCTTCCAAGGTTTTCCCACTTATACCTTTTGTCATTGTGTTCATTTACTTTCAGTTTTATGTTATTACATACTATAATATGCGATATAGACATCTTAATCTATGTTTTAATTATTGCACTTCATAAACTAGAATCTTCGGTAATTTATGTTATGGATATATAATTTGTAACATTATTTATCCCTTAAATTTTCTAACATTGTATCATATCCTACATGTATGCTTGTGCATGATGGATCTGGTTGTTTGTGAATTGCATGTGCAAAAAAACTTGAAGATTTTTCAAATCTACGAAACCCTAACTTGTTTCACGACTTTCTTCAAGTTCATTAGGTGCATAGATCCTAATTTGTATGTTTTAATATAAATGTGACGTGTTTGGATTCTCTAGATCAGTGTGATTGATCATAATCTAAGTTGCCACTGATTTTGCATACTTAGGTCTTTGTTTTTATGATCCGTAGTGGTTTTTACTTGAATTAGGTTTTCGTGACTTATTTGAATGTTTCGCGCCCTTTATAGTCATTGTGTGAATTATTTGAATAGTTTATGCCTTTTTAGTCATCGAACTTCCTTCCTTAGTCTTTTTTAGGATTACACGGTTTTTTAGGCTTGCACAGGTATTTTTAGTGTTCCGCAACATTTTTGTCTTACGCAGCATTATTTTTTTGTTCTCATGGTTTTCACATGCTTGTTATGCAAATGCTTTGTCTTGTGGTTTCATTTTGTTTTCCACGCAGACCCATGTGTTCCGCGACTTTCTTTTGTGTTATGCGGACTTGTAGTATTTCACTGCTCTCTTTTGTATTGCACATATTCTTTGTTCTAAGGCCACAAATATTCTTTGTGCATTTTCTCCTTGTGCATTGCACTAGAGACCTTCGTGGCATGTTTTTCATGCTTCATAGATTCATTTGAAGGTTTGCCTTTGTTTTGAATCTTTGCCTTATTCTGTAGACTTTGTGTCTTATGCACTTTCCTTTGTTCTGCAAATTTTGGCTATATTTTTGGCGGAACACTAGAACTCGTGGAATGTTGTTTGAGTGTACCATGACCTATAAAATTTTTCAAACGACCATATATTTTTCCTTAGTACTTTGCGACCTCTTGCAATTGTTTCTATGTTTTACAACCCTCCATCTTTGTATTAGAACCATGTTTGGGTGTTTTCATCAAGTTATAAGTTATTTTATTTTGAGTTTTAATCCATAATGTAAACTATTCCTTTGTAGCACGGTTCTCTGTAACTTCTGAAAACCGCCTAACACTTTGTTTTTGAAATTTTGCTAAGTTTTCTTTTAAATGGCTAGTTTTTCTAATTTTTCCATGGGTAAATCTCAACTTTTAAATGGAACTAATTACAATATTTGGAGAATTAGGATTAAGGTTATCCTTATAACTATAAAGTTATGGGATTTAGTTAGTGGTGGTGAGAAGAAATCCACTCAGAGACAAACTACTCCTGAGAGCTCAAGTGTTTTCTCTCAAAAATCCCAAGAGGTTAAGTACATATTATTGCAAAGTATCAAAGATGAGTTCTTGTTGCATATTAGACATATGGAATCTTCAACTGATGCATGCGATCAATTGACAAACTATGCATGAGGGTAAACACCTCTCTAGGATGATTAAGTTAATCATGGAATTGTTTACAGTCCCTATGAAAGTTGATGAAAAGGTTATTAATTACCTAGCTAAAATTAATGATATTAAATTTCAATTAGATGGATGTAATTGTGAATTACTTCATGATAAGTTGTTTTAATTTATTATTCAAGTTAACAGGGTCATAAAAAGTGCACCCTCAAAACTTCATCTGGGAAAAATATTATGAATTATAAATATCAAAATGAAAATGATTTACTTGATTTAAACACAATGTTTTCTCTCCTTATTCAAGAAGATAGTGTCACGAAGAACTTTGACTCAAAAGAGAATGTCTCTCACACATTGTTCTCTCAAAATCATGAAGGCTTGTAAAAATTAGAATAATAGTAATAAAAATGAGAAATCAAACTTTAGATCCAGGTCTAAACCTAAGCACAATAGGAATAATCACAATTTTAAAGTAAATTTTGATGACACTTATAACAATTGTGGTAAATTTGCTATAAAGTAGTTGATTGTTATGCTAATAATAATCCTAAAAATAAAAACAACAAAAATAAAAAGAAGAAGAACAATAAAAACCAGATTCATAAATAACCAAGCCAATAATGGTAAACAATCTATTGCTCTTTATATTGCCCTTTCAGCCTCCAATGACAATGAATGGATCCTTCACTCTCAAAGTTGTGCTCCTTTTATCCCACAAGTTGTTGTATTAGAATGAAGCTGTAAAGTTGTTGGTTCATTTGAATCTAACACTGCGAAGACCAATTTCTATTTTTAGTATACCTCTATAGGAGCACCTACTAAAAATAGTGAGTCCGAGAAAAAACTTGCCTTCACACTCCCCATTTCATTCCCTCGTGACCGAGACACTAAAAATTGGCTAGATTGATAAAAATGGGAAAAAATTGGCTAAATAGGACCATAATGGTGAATATTATAAAAATAGTAGATGGGTATAATGAGTTAAAATTGGTAACATTTTGGTCCTTCCCCCATCCTACAATGGTTTCGGCATTCATAGGAGATCCTCTCCTTGTTTTAAGTCAATTACCACATTCCTCGATGCGGTGAGCAAAGAATGTGAAAACGAAAAAATCACCAATTTTGTACCAAAGGAAATTTTAGTTCATTTCACATTGGGTGCATGATCAAAAGGTGGAAGGAATTGGTTTTGATTTCATTCTCATTTCCTTACTCCATGATCAGAAGGGTTTTTGTCTCATGCTTCACTCTTCATCAAAGTTCCTGCAGTGGCAGACTTAAGATCATGATAGGGTGAACAAAGTACATCCAATCTCTCCCATAAGAATGGTTGATCATAAAAATGTGACAGCGTCTCAAGGATCATAAGAATTTTTTTAATAAGGGGATTCATCTTCCAATGTTCTTAGTGGTCTACTTCTCAGGTGTTCATCACTCCTCTTCTCAATGTGTTCGAGCAGTGTGGCGGAAGTTCATCATTTCAAGAGTTTTCAAAAGGGGGCAAGGTGTTCAAAGTAGTCTTCACTAGATATTTTCATTAGTGCATCAATGTGGAGGTTCATCAGGGGTCATATTTTCATATCCAACTTCCTCGGAGATGATCTTCATCGAAATCCATGCTTTGGAGCATCCCTTCTCTTCTCTCCTCAATTCTCTACCTCCCTTCTAATTCTTCATCGAGCGTAATCATTGTAATTTTTCCTATTCACTTAAGTGACATATTTTTAAATTTTTAAATTATTTTCTCAAAATTATAAGATAAATACTTAATGTGTCTCTTTTAGGGGTAATTGAAGGGTCACAAGTGGAATATGAACATGAAGATATGTGTGGAGGGAGATGAGAGGTCAATTCACATTGCTATAAATTGGGATGGATTCTCCATTTCAAGGGATCCTGAAAATGCTAGATTTTGATAACATCTATGTTGTAGCATTTATGGATTTTGATTTGGGTGTTGATATTTGTATCACCAAAATATGAAATAAAGTTACATTTCTTTTGTTCCCATTTTCCTATGTATTCCTCTATTTTCTCTCTTATATACACTTTGTAAATATAGTGATAAAAAAGATCTTTGTACCTTCGATGAATGGGCATCCCAAAACTGTTTGTCTATGTGGGTTTTGTTTGTCTCACTAATAGTTTCATTATTGATTTCCTCTATATTGAATTTCAAACTACTCTGGTTATTAGGTGTGAACTCTTTGTAGGGATTATTAGCTATACACGCACTCTAAATTAGAAAAAATTTATATAAATATGAATCGTAGCATTCGGAATCTAGTTTCTAAAATACTAATTTTTTTAAAAAATGGACAAGTTTAGCTATATTAAACACTTAAAATTATATGACTTAGTTTTTTTTTTTGAAAAAACTTATAAGATTGTAGTCCGTTTGCCCGCATTTTGGATGACCAAATCTTGTTATTTTTTTTTTCCTTTGGTGAAACGTTAGATGTAGTTGTCTATCTTGGGATGGATTTTATTTTGTATTTTTTTTAGCAATATTTTTTTTTATGATTTTTTCCGTGAAAGTGGTCTGAAAATATTTAGAAAACGGAGCGCTTTCCATTTGCCCGCCATAACTATATCAAAAAATATCGAAATCAAATATTTTTTTTAACGTGTATAGAATTTGTCCACGCTTGGGATGGTATAAGTTTTATCATATTTTGATAAGCGAAACAAAAGTTACAGTCTTAAACGTAGACATGAACATTCACGGGAAAAAATGTCTTAAAGACCTATTGTTAGTAAAAAATTATAAAATGATATTTATCTTATTCTATTCACTTTAAAAACAATATTTCTACGAAGCTAAGAGTCTCCCCTACGCGATGGCACCATTTTTGTGAAATGTTTTCAGTTTTTTAGCATGGTTCAAGTCTTTGGAAGAGTAGATTTGAGGTTTTTTGACCTTTTACACTTCATAATGACCTTCCATAGCTTTGGTTGGGGAAAAACAAAGATTTTCCGAGGCTTAGGTTCGGCAGATAGATCCGCGATCATGGTTTATAAAGTGCGATCGCGGTTTTTTAACATAAACCGTGAGCGCGCTTTATAAACCGATCGCGGTTTATAAAGCACGCTCGCGGTTCATAAATCATATTTACACACATCCCAATGTCTGAATTACCATGTGATTTTTACTCTCTGACCTTACCGTACGAATTACTGTGAAATTCTGTCTTTTTCTGCACGTTTTTCTTATCACCGGAAGCAAAACATCATGGGAGACAAAAAATGAAGTCAAAAAAGGAAGTCATTAAGTAAAAAAACACCAAATGAATTAGAGGCCAACAAAATTCAAAATGTTGAGCGAATGCGGAAACTTCGTGAATCTAGAAGAGGTTCATCTTCAATCCCAACTATTGTAAGCAATGAAGAACTAGGTAATGTTTCTACTGTCAATGTTGAAGTTGAATTAAATACTCGTGATGAAGAAGTTTTTACTGTCAATGTTGAAGAAGAATTAAATACTCATGATGTAGCAAATGTTGAAATTGAAGGAGACAATGAAAATGTGAATAAGGAAATTCATGTTGAAACTGTAGACAAGCAAAATTTGACAAAAACACCTCCTAGGATTTTACGTAAGAAACCTAATTTTTTTATTGAAATTGATGAAAACATTTTGAAACCAATGTCTGACAAACTTTCTGAACGACAAATCAGAAGAAAAGCCACTGAAATTTGGGATAATCATTTTGAAATTTTAAATGATTCCCAAAGATGTCAGTTGTTGGTTAGTTTGATGAAATTGATTAAAATGAGACCTACATTAAACACCTTAGGATTGACAACATCTAATATACGTGGTCAAACCTCTACAATTGTTGAAAACCTTCATGATGCATATCACACTGTTGGTGTCAAGAGACGCACTAGGGATAGTAATATTGTGCGTCGTGTACTTGCTACTAGTGTTGTAAGTGAATCAATAAAAAAACAACGTTTGATTACGCAAACAAGTCGAATGTTGCAAGTTAATCGAAAAACTCTAATGAAAGCAATTGAAAGACGTAATATCCTTCAATCACTCAATAATGCCGATTTTTGGGCATTTTCTGCTAGAGCACCGCGTAAGGACAAAAATAATTCTGATGCTATAAGAGAAGTTGTTATTAAATTTTGGCATGATAACACTAGAGTTTCACCTAATACAAGAGATGTTATAAAACAGAGAGTTGGTTCTACTAATCGTGAACCACATCCAAAGCATTTCTTAGATATGACTCAAACTCAATTTTTTCGTAAGTTTGAACAAGAGAATCTGGAAATTAAAATTAGTCAACATTTTTTTGAAATGTTGAAACCATTCTATGTGAAAATCAACCATGCTCGCACCACTTGTTGTTGTAGGCAACATGTTGAATTTGCGATGCATTATGCTAAATTTTTACGTATTCGTTCTAATTTTCATTCTGAAACTATGTTATCTGAATGTGGTGTTCAAGTTCCACCAATATCTTCCAGGGATTTCATTCCTACTATATTTTGTGAAAAAGAAGTTGGACAATTTTTTTATAGTCAGGATTGTTTAGATGGAAGTTGTAGTACATGCGGCGGATTACCTAAATTGGAAAGTTGCATCCATGAGCAAATTGAAGGTACAATAGGACATAATTTAGTTGAGTTTGATAAATATAAATCAGTTGCATACCAGTTGAAAGATGGAAAAGAGTCGAAACGGTGTGAGCTAGTTACAGAACAAATGCCCATTTTCCAATTTATGAGAAAATTTAAGGATGAAATTGTTTATGAGTATGCGAGGCATACACATAGAGCTCGATGGTTGGATGAACAATTCAAGCTATGCAAAGACACATTTCCTATTGGTACTATTGTTTCAGTGGTCGATTTTACAGAGAATTACACATTGCAACCACAAATGGAGGTTCAATCGCAATATTACAACTCAGTACAAGTTGCCATTTTTGTGCATATAGCATTTCTACATTCTCCTGACAGTACAGAGAATGATCAATTTTTTTTAAGAGAGTACCACTTTTATATCAGTGATGATCGTACTCATTCTACTGAATTTGTGTAAGGGTGTTTCCAGTTATTTTATGGAAACTTGTCTGATAGGGACATCCACTTCAAACAACATTATATATGGTCAGATAATTACACGTCTCAGTTTAAGAATGCACGAATGTTTTAT
The DNA here is from genome assembly GCA_019776745.2 of Taxus chinensis. NCBI lineage: Eukaryota > Viridiplantae > Streptophyta > Pinopsida > Cupressales > Taxaceae > Taxus > Taxus chinensis. Next base: position 724,893,754 of record CM034148.1, read on the forward strand.
TGGATGAGCAGAATGCACGTCAAGATGGGTGTGCAACATATTTGGAGTTTCACTGAGGCTGGACATGGAAAAGGAGAGCATGACGGTGCAGGGGCATGTGTGAAAAGAGCTCTTGCAAGAGAAGAGTTGAAGTACAAAGATGGTGCTAAATTAAAAGATGCAAAGAGCATAGTGGAATGGTGTACTGACAACATGGCCCGAGGTTCTCAAGAAAATTCCACAGTTCGCAGATATTTTTGGTTGATAGAGGAACAACATATTGCTAACTACGAGGATTGTATGACACTCACTGGGTCCAGTGATATGCACTCATTTTGTAGCTCAGATGCTACTTCGTGGGCTATATGGACAAGAAAGTTGACATGTTTTTGTGCATCTTGTATCGAATTTGTCACTGCTGAGTGTGATTCACAAGAATGGGTGGAAGGATGGATTTGTAGGCCTCTAACTCCGCTTCCTAGTTATCAACCTCCACAAGCATTACGACTTGTTTCTGCAGATGAAGTTACAACATCCAAGGACTTTGACGAAATTTCGATTTTGGTGTGACAAGGTATTTATGGTTATTTATTTAATTTTTGTATTGAGTTATGTCCATTGAAATTTTAATATGTAATTTAAATTTGAGTTGTTCAACCTTGGTTATTTTTTTGTAGGACATGTGTTTGCAGTAATTGCGACAGAAGACAATGAAGAAGGAACAAACTATTTCTTATGTCGTTGCATCGAGGAAAGAAAGAAGTTGACTTCTCCTATTATAGATGGTGAAGATATTGAGTATCCTACAGGGTCAGTGGTAGTTACTGGAACTTGGCTTCGACGGTATCCATTAAAAAACTCCTCTGTTTGGGTGTTTGAAGACTTTGAGACACACAGGAAAATACTCTTATATTCACATCTAGTTCTAGTGACAAATATTCAGCTGTATAGATATCGAGGAAGGCCTAATAACAAGATTCTTTGGAAGGTTCGAGAGTCAGATCATGAAGCAATCTTGTCTGCTATTCAGAGTAGATCCGATCCTGATGGTTCATTGGAATGAATTTACAATGCTCATGTCTGGTATATATAATTTCTTTTCAATATATATATAAATTTTTTAGTTTAAAGATCTAGATTTAAGTTTGAATATATTTTATTTTAAATTTGTGTATTTTGTACATATATAGATAGTATATGGTTTTGATTTGAAACTTAAATTTCTTTGACTAACACTTTTATGTTTAGGTTAGTGGTGCCAGAAAAGCTTCCACCTTCACGTGGTTGGCACTGTTAGTAGAGAATTTTAAATTCTCGAAGCTAAGAGAAGCTTTCATTGTTTGAAAAAGTTGTAAATTTTGAAAATGTTGTAAATTTTGAAAATGACTCCTGTAAGTGTTTACAAGACCATACCTATGTGTGCACCGAAATGAGAAGGAAAAAATGTTGTAAATTTTGAAAATGTCCCTACGCCGAGGTTTGAAAAGGTTCTAGGTTTTGAGTAGTCAAAGTTGAACGATATTTTGGTCTCAGGGCTCTTAAGGGACTTGCCCGAACGAAGTAGCCCGGAAGCAACGACCCTTTTTGCACCGAAACACCACCTCCTCTAGTGTTCACCTGGCCACCCGGAAGTCGGTTTGGTGCCATGACCCACAAAATATAGCATACTGGCTCCAACTGCTATTTCATGTGCACCAAAATGAGAAGGAAAAAATGAGAGAGGATATTGTAGAGGGTCTCTACGCCGAGGTGCTGGATTAGACGAGGCCTCTCTAGGTGCCACAGAGTCTGAGTAGTCACCCGTCGAAGTTGAACGATATTTTGGTCTCAGGGCTCTTAAGGGACTACGCCCGAACGAAGTAGCCCGGAAGCAACGACCCTTCGCACACCAAAACACACCTCCTCTAGTGTTCACCTAGCCACCAAGATGTGCTGCGTAGTCGGTTCGGTGCCATGACCCACCGTTTGCAAAATATAGCCAACCTTACACTGGCTCCACTGCACTATTTAAGCAAACTATAGGACAACGAGAGCACCACTAGAGGGTCCCTACGCTGAGGTTTTGGATCAGACGAGGCCTCTCTAGGTGCCACAGAGTCTGAGTAGTCACCCGTCGAAGTTGAACGATATTTTGGTCTCAGGGCTCTTAAGGGACTACGCCCGAACCCGGAAGCAACGACCCTTTTGCAAACCACCTCCTCTAGCATTTGCCACAATGTGCCAGTGTAGTCGGTTCGGTGCCACGACCCACAAAATATAGCGTTTGACAACCTTACACTGGCTCCAACTGCACTATTTCACGCGTTTGCAAACAATAGGACAACGAGAGCACCAAAATGAGAAGGAAAAAACCAAGAGAGGCTATTGTAGAGGGTCCCTATGCGAGGTGTTAGATCAGATGAGGCCTCTCTAGGTGCCACGGAGTCCGAGTAGTCACCCGTCGAAGTTGAACGATATTTTGGTCTCAGGGCTCTTAAGGGACTACGCCCGAACGAAGTAGCCCGGAAGCAACGACCCTTTCGCGCACCAAAACACCACCTCCTCTAGCATTCACCTAGCCACCCGACAGTCGGTTTGGTGCCATGACCCACCGTTTGCAAAATATAGCGTTTGACAACCTTACACTGGCTCCAACTGCACTATTTCGCGCGTTTGCAAACAATAGGACAGCGAGAGCACCGAAATGAGAAGGAAAAAACTGAGAGAGGCTATTGTAGAGGGTCCCTATGCTGAGGTTTCAGATTAACGAGGCCTCTCTAGGTGCCACGGAGTCTGAGTAGTCACCCGTCGAAGTTGAACGATATTTTGGTCTCAGGGCTCTTAAGGGACTACGCCCGAACGAAGTAGCCCGGAAGCAACGACCCTTTCGGCACCAAAACACCACCTCCTCTAGTGTTCACCTGGCCACCCAGACATGCCAGCATAGTCAGTTTGGTGCCATGACCCACCGTTTGTAAAATATAGCGTTTGACAACCTTACACTGGCTCCAACTGCACTATTTCACGCGTTTGCAAACAATAGGACAGCGAGAGCACCGAAATGAGAAGGAAAAAACTGAGAGAGGCTATTGTAGAGGGTCCCTATGCCAAGGTTTCAGATTAGACGAGGCCTCTCTAGGTGCCACGAGTCTGAGTAGTCACCCGTCGAAGTTGAACGATATTTTGGTCTCAGGGCTCTTAAGGGACTACGCCCGAACGAAGTAGCCCTGGAAGCAACGTGCACCAAAACACCACCTCCTCTAGGTTCAAGCAATGTGCCGGCGTACCTTTTGACCCACCGTTTGCAAAATATAGCGTTTGACAACCTTACACTGGCTCCAACTGCACTATTTCACGCGTTTGCAAACAATAGGACAGCGAGAGCACCGAAATGAGAAGGAAAAAACCAAGAGAGGCTATTCCAGATAGCCATGCCATAGAGTCTAAGTAGTCACCCGTCGAAGTTGAACAATATTTTGGTCTCAGGGCTCCTACGCCCGAACGAAGTAGCCCGGAAAATATAGCATTAGACATGTGGACACAGTCGGTTTAGTGCCATGACCCACCATTTGCAAAATATAGTGTTTGACAACCTTACACTGGCTCCAACTGCACTATTTTGCGCGTTTACAAACAATAGGACAGCGAGAGCACCGAAATGAGAAGGAAAAAACTGAGAGAGGCTATTGTAGAGGGTCCCTATGCCAAGGTGTCAGATCAGATGAGGCCTCTCTAGGTGCCATAGAGTTTGAGTAGTCACCCGTCGCAGTTGAATGATATTTTGGTCTCAGGGCTCTTAAGGGACTACGCCCGAACGAAGTAGCCCGGAAGCAACGACCCTTTTGTGCACCGAAACACCGCCTCCTCTAGCATTCAACTGGTGTTCTCTAGATAGTGGGCTTGAGAACTTGAGTCTCATCTACATTCACCGACTTGGCCAAGAGAATGGGTTTCCTCAAGTGGTTATGGATTCCACCAATGTACTTGGAGATATTTTCCCATTTAGACAGCTTTCTTCCAAAACTCATCGGTGTACTCTTGCACATCTTGGCCTTGTTTTTGCCTGAGATATTTTCAATACATGGACCTCTCTTCATCGTAACAAATATGATAGAATTTCTTTTTGATTGGCCTCTTAAATTCATCCCACTTAGAAATAGGTGGAAGATTCTTAACAACCAAGGAATGAACATAGCTTTCAAACCAGGTTAAAGCATGAATGGTTAATTTTAACCTTGAAAATGAAATTTATTGACTCTCATTGATTTGATGCAAATTGAAATATACCTCAATTTGAGTTAGCCAATGGTCTAACTTATCGGCATTCATGTCCCCATCATAAGGCTAAATTTATATCTTCACCTTCTCTTTGAATGGAGGAGGAGTAAGTTTGGTATGGGGTTGTTCTTCCCATGATGGACTAAATATTTCCCATAGACAAGGAAATATTTCCCACATATTTGGATAGACTTGCCACATCTGCCTCCATCTTGTAGAAACGTTCTTCTTCAGTCTCATGTGCATCTCACTACGAGCCATGTTTCGTATTCCTTGCTTCCACTTCTTGGTGGAAATATCTTCTTCAAAAGGAATGAGGATACCTTCATCACTTTCACTACCCTTCTAGGTGAGGGGTATCTAACTAAAAATGTCAACACAAGTTAAACCACACAAAAACACTTGATCTTAAAATCTCTGATCCATAAACTGCATCTTTTAAACAATAAATGGATCTTATCTTAGTGATGATAAATGAACAATTACCAAAGTTATTATTATCCAGTATGTTATGAAATAATCATTCATACAATACTGAAATTTAGATATGCAAGACAAGGAGACAAGAATTTTATCCTAGAGAAACCCAATGTGGGAAAAACTCTAGCTAGGTAAGAAATTTATTCACTTCACTATATAAATCTCCAATACAATACAATACAAGATCACTACCAAAAGATGTCCTTTAACAAGGATTTAAGATCTCTCTACTTGCATCACTTGTTTATAACCCTCAACGAGAAAGAACTTAGTTGTCTATGAACAAAACCAGAACAATTTGAAAACTTTCCCCCTTTTCTCACACTTGAATTCACTCCAAATGACTTACTTAGATGATTAAATGTGCTTGCATTTATAGTTGTTATATCCAAGGATGAAAGGAGATGAGAAATGAACTGGTTTGGGAAGTCCAAACATTTTCAACTATTTAGATTCCCATTTTGGCATCGTCAAGGACAAAATCACTACTTTCTACAGGAGGTGTTTGCATAATCACCGCGGAAATTATGTAACTGTTGGTGCCTACAGATAGCAGTCCCACAACTGCTACTCTGTGAAGAGAAGTGGTTCCGCAACTACTGCCACACAGTCAATACACAAAATATAATAAGAATCATCGTCAACCTGACTTCGCCATTTTCCATAACGATGAACATGTTGAGGGTATATTTTCCAAGTTTCAAAAAGTTTAAATACATATAATTTGGTACTTCTAGATCTATTTTTTGGATCATACTCACGCTTTAATAATTTAATACTTTGTCAATATCAATGTTGTGTCCAAGCCTATTTGCAATGAAGAGATGATTTGGAACATATTAAGAATGTAAACTTAATCAAACTGGAAATAACACAACTTCCATGATTAAAGGATCTATTCTGAATTTATTTAAGATAGTAAGAACTGGGGACAATACTTCTAATTCTATGATCATGAAAACATAAACATACATGAATGAAAATATTGTCTAGATAATTCAAGCACATTAATACTAGAAGTAAAAAACATTAGAATAATTGAACAAGAAATAAATAAAACTTCCATTCACATCGGAGAGGAGTGGCCCTTGCTCCTTCCCTCTGATCTGGTTACTAATGTGTACTCAAAAACACAATTTATTCTAGAATCATGTTCTTTATTTATCAATTGTTCAGTTTACAGTACTCTTATTATCTTTCTTCAATGTCCAACCATTTATTCTATAATGATATAAATAGAAGGATATCATACATGCAATGAAATCAAATCAAACATATATAGTTCAGATTTATCGTTATGAAAACCAACACACATGGATATATATAAGAATCAAACAAAGTGTGCTCCAGACGCACGTCTCTGAAAATATATATGTATAAGTTCATAATGTATGTGTACATCTCAAACTAAGTGTGTCATAATGTACATATGGGACCACATGCGGTCGCAAAAGGCTATATATATACAATGGACTATGAATCTACTCATGACCACATATGTACATCCAGGTGGACTATAAATCTACTCATGAAACATCTTCCCTCTCTTCGCCCTGCTAGAAGTAGCACGTCCACGACCTGGGGATGTAGTGGAGGGAGATGCCACTACGGATTTCATCCGTGTGGTCCTAGGTGTCTCTAAGCATGCCTGCAACCTAACCTGCACATTCATAAACAACAAGTTTTTAACACCCAAAATTTTAAAATACATTCAAAATTTAGAAACTTGTACAATTTAGTTAAAATGCATGTGAAATCTTACCGCAATGTCATGATCCCTATCAATTTGTTGTTGACGCGTCGCAGGGACAACAATAGACTCACGAGGGGTAAGCTACATACAAATAATTAATTTTCAAATTAAATATTTCACATATACATACAAAATTTGATATTGTAGATTTAAGTTTAATAAGAAATAATGAACCTCCAAAATTTAACAAATTTAAAAAATTGTACCTCAGTTAGTGGATCTGCAGATGCTATGGCAGTATCTACAGCAGCCTCCACAGTCTGCATATATGGAGGAGTCTCTCTAGCAGTCATAAGCTATACAAAAAACATGTACAAATCAATATTAAAATCTACATGACAGAGGTCCAAAGCATGTAATCCACGTGAACTTCCAGTAATTAGAAACAAAGTGTAAAGAGATTTACTAACCTGCGTAAAACTCATGTGAGGTGTGCCAGTAGCCTCAGTTCCCTGAGCAGATGATGACCCGCCAGGCTCCTGTGTATAAAAGAGAAAAATATTAATACATGTACAACATACACGTGAAACATTATAATAATAATCTAGTGCAATCAAATGAAATTAAAAATGTAAGTTTGTACAACTTGAAACTTATGTTTGAAACACGCCCAGCCGTAGTAGCTAGCATGTCAATGCCAGATGTTTCCTTCACCGGCTCTTGCTATTTAAAATAAAATAAAAAATTAGTTTTTTACATGTATGTACATGACGTACAATCAAATATATATATATATATATATCTCAAACATGTGAATTAAACTATTGTATATATATATATATATATTATTTAAATTTATTTGAAATTTACCTGTGAAAGACCAATATCAGTGGCACCAGTTCCAAAAACATTCCCCAACATCTCATCTATAGAAAAGAAATCCTGTGAACCAACAAATGATGTCTCACCTGCAGTGCATACGGCACCACATGATCCACAGTGGTGTGGTGCACTAGAACTGGTGCCTCCACCAACATCACCAGATGCAATCTGGTCACTATGCTGGGTGAGAGTGTCAGTGAGCTCCCTCAATGCATGCAATGTATCAATCTCCACAACCTCCTTCACTGTAGGAGGGATAACTGAAGGCAGTGGGGGTTTTGGGGCATGGGGGATCCTAGGCTGACCTACGCATGCACTAGGTCTGCTCTGTGCAGAGCCACCTCCTCGACCAAAAAAGTTAGAAAAGTCAAAATAATTCGGGACCTCATTGAGCACGAACTCGCAATATAATTTCTTCAAAAAATAAAGAGGAACCTCATTGTTGTTGCATGGTGGATAATAAAAAACCATCCACCATCGGTCCCAAAAATTGTTTTTGATTCTGTCATCATGGCACCAATGGATTGGGAACCGTTTGCAAGTAACTGCAGGGGGGCATTGGTTCTAGGGTCGGTAAATAATGCACAAATGAGGTCTTTTCCAATTTTTTTGTCTTTGACGGCCACATGGGATAGTTTATCTGCATACCACTGCCTACAGTCACTTCTAAAGGTGTTCCATCTATGTATTTGGTTGGTTGCAGACTCGACTTCGCCAATCAATGTTTGCAATGTATTGGCTAAAGTCATGCGGGATGGATTTGTAGCATGATTTTGTCTTATAGTTTGAATTAGGTTCTCAATGACAATTTTATTTTCTCGGATTCTTCCAATGATATTATCTTGCATTCCTGCTGGCTCAGTGGGGACAGAAGGAGCCACAGGAGGCGGATCTATGTTTGGAGGAGGGTTTTGAGGAATGTTCGGAGGGTTTTGAGGAATGTTCGGTGGGTTTTGAGGAATGTTTTGATGGTTTGCATGATTTCGAGCTTGCTGACCAACTGATAAAACAAGAAAATTGTATACATAAACAAACATTTCAAAAAACCCATGAAAATGCAAAAAAAAAACTTAAAATGCAAAAAAAAACCTAAAATGCAAAAAAATGATTACAATCGGGGACTTACCTCCTCGTCTTGTGGCATGGTTGAATCTATCACTATCCAGAAGTCCGATGAGAAATTTTGAGGTGGTATTGAAAGCGTGAGTGAAAAACGTTTAGGAAAAATCACGGTTTGAAATGAAAAATGAGGAAAATAAGGAGTCGCGGGACTGCTAAATTTTGTCTCAGAGTTCCGCGATCGGTTTATAACCGCGCTCGGTTCTAAACCTGCGATCGTGGTTTTAGGTTCGGTAATTACTGAACCTAGAATTCAGGAACCACGATAGCAGTTTAAACCGCGATCGCGGTTCCTTTATTTCGGGTTTTTATGTCCACGGAATTGTCCACCAACTTCGTGCACATCAGTATGTAAACAAGTTGAAGGAAATTATAGAAGATGTCACCATCACCATTAAATTTTGGTATTTTTCGGTAGACTTCATGATTATAAAGAAAAGAACAGAAAGATTGGATACCCTTTATTCCTAGGATGCCCTTGGTTTGCCAAAGCTGCTTGATTGCAAAAAAGAGAATATGGTGATTAAAAATTGACAAAATTAAAAATAATTATCAATCTAACCTGGCACAAAAATATTTTTCTACAAGCAATAAAAAATGGTGTAAGGAAAATTTAAATGATTCAGATGACATCATCTCTTCTCTGTTAATGGTCATAATTAAAGAGAACTCATACCAAATACGAGATGATGACCATGAGTCTTGTGCCCAAATATTTGGGTGGGGTTGTTTCTAGCCATGTGACATAACTAAAACAACATATGAATTTATGAATGTAAACAACCATCCTATCATAAACCCTTTTTCAAAGCATCAATTATGTTAATAGATTAATGCCATAAAGGTGTTTGTTGAATGCATTGAAACTCTTCATTCAGATACTAAACAACTACCTATTTTCCCAGGGAAAACATTATTAGTCAATAGTTTGTTAACTAATTAGGAGGAGAATACCTTATTTATCTCATCCTCACGATTTTTCTTGGGAGAATAGAGACATGAAGGGTATTAATCATAGTATTTGTATGCACAATATCAACACTACTAATTCCAAATCAGTCAGACAACCTCAAAAAAGGATAAAATCTTCCTGAAGAGACATTGTAAAAAATGAAATTGAAAAAATTATTAGGGTGGGATTTAGTTCTCCAATATTAGATAGCCAATGAGTTTCTCCTTTAGTTATAGTTCCTACAAAGATTGGGAAATGGAGAATTTGTGTGGATTATAGAGAGTTAAACAAGGAAAATCAATGGGTTTGTTTTTCATTACCTTTTATTGATAAAGTCTTAGACAATATATGTGGGAAAACGTACTTTTCATTTCTTGATGGATTCAATGGGTGAAATCAAATAATAGTATCACATGAGGATGAAGAAAAAACAAATTTGACCTACCCATGAAGGAAATTTTCTTACAGGGTGTTACCTTTTGGTTTATGTAACGCTCATGCTGCCTCTTTTTAAAGTGCCGTGTTAGTAATCTTTTATGATCTAACCCATGAGTGTGCAGATATTTTCATGGATGATTTCATAGTTTATGGAGAAACATTCCAAGAGGTAATTGACAAGAAATACAAACTCGTTGCTCAGTGTGAAAAATGTCAATTATCCTTAAACAATGAAATATGTTTATTTATGAAGGAACAAGGGATAGTTTTAGGCCATCATGTTTAGTTGAGGGAATCAAAGTGGACCCAGAAAATGTCAATATCATTGTAAAACTTGTTGGAAATTTTTCATTGTCATATATGTTGTAATTGATGTCAAGCTGCAATTATGGAAAAAGCATTTAATGTTGAGTGACATGGATGGAAAAGGGCTAATTGGTAAAGTGAGAAAAAATGAAATATGAAGGTTGAATTGTAGTGTCAGCTCATAGAGGCTCCATTATGATAAAAGATAAGTTTTAAGGGATTTAATAAACTTTTGAGAATTCCAAGGACATAAGGACATAGCCGTTGAATTCTGTAGGGATCCATGGAACTCTAGAAGAAGTAGAAAAACCTTATCGAAGGCCACAGATAAAGGAATAAAGTCACCAAAGCACCCTAGAATGACAAATATGATAAACTAGAGTGTGAGTATTAATGATGCTCATCACATTTTTCCACCATTGTTAGGGGACTCAAGGTGTTATCAAAGTTTATTGTGCTAGCTAGAGGTTCTGCCTAGTTTTTTGGTAAGTTTCCATTGAGAAATTTCATTTCCATAAATCTTTCTATTGAAGTTAAAATACCTTGTAGTGACAAAAAGAACCCTCTATGCTTTAGAGTATGTGGAAAACAAAAAATCAAGTTAAGAAATAATAATTAAAGAATTTCCTCCACATGAAAGGATTTTATGTTTAGACCTAGACACCATATAGGTAGATTCATTAGAGTACATTTACCAAACCCCCCATAAAACCAGCCTATGGAAAAACTTGCTGACCAAAGTTGGATGGATGATGAAGTAGATAACCCCAACGGTGTAGAAAATGGAAACCCTCCAATTGGAAGAAAGTTTACCTATCCCATACAAATGGATCCTATAAAAATTGATCCACCTCAATTTTACAAACCTTTCGGGGATTGGTCTCCAAAGATCCTGACTAGATCCTTTTATAATTCAAGGTCTTATGCCAAACTTATGATTACACTTTTGAGTCCTAGAAGCTCAAGTTATTTCCCTCCACTTTAAAAGACACAACTATGAGATGTTTTATGGGCTTAACCCCTAACTCCATCCATAGTTCGCAAGAGATGGAAACAATTTTCTTTGATGAATATCAAGACTACTACACAGTATTTAGGATAAGAAGGAAGAAAATTTTAAAATTCAACAAAAGGAAGATGAAAGTGTGGAGTATTATCTTGATCGGTTCCTCTTCCTTCACAGGAGGTGTGGTATTGGTCTTGATATTAATCTTCTTGAAACTTTATTCATCAAAGGATTGGATGAAGAAACACATGAAGCCTTCAATCTTATGGAAAAAGGAGACATGAGAAAACTAGAATTTAGAGAAATCATTGACCTCTGCAAGAATTATTCCCAAACTCACTCCAAATTTCATAATTTTTTGTACTTGTGTGAATCTTTACAGCATAAGACTTCAATTTGCATTGTTCTCAAATTCGGTTGCTTCAATATTTTAATTGCAAACTCATAACTTAAATTATGAACTATGAACATTGCACACCATAATGAAAACACATTCATTTTTTCCCCTTTTCTCTACATGTTGGGAAAATGTTTTTCTATGGAAAATGCATCTGAATTTCAGTGTTCTTGGTACATTTTGAAGTATTTGGTATGCAATTCTTTTCTTCACACTTGCAAATAAATATTTCTTCCCTTGTGTAGTGCCCACATTTTGATAGCCTCAATTATCTATTGACTTCTATATTTATCGACATGATTGGACAGGGATTTGATATATTTTGGACATTATGTTATGATATTTGACCTTCTTAGACATGTATGATGATATAGGTGCGTAGCGCCAATTTGACTTGGTTAGTATGTTGGCACATTTCATTACATGTTGTGGATACTAACTTACTGTTGATGTTATTTGGACCTAATAGATGTATGTTGGATACTTAGTTTAGTCGCACACCTGGATGATGTAGATTATTTAATTATTGATGAGAACACATTATATGTCATTGATATATTTATTCTCTATGACTAACTCTTGTTGATTTTTGTTTGTAATTATGCATGTTTTCGTCATTTACGATTCCATGTTGATGATATGATATCATAGATTGCATGTATAGACTTGCTCGTTTACTAAGTAGTTAATTTACACTTGTATCGAACAGGTGCATTTAATGTGGGCAATAAGTGTGTAGGTCATAGAACACAGGAGAACATGGGTTTCAAGACGCAGCTACACAAATTGTATACAAGCGATCCAATGGGGCTAAGTCATAACCATGTTAAGCTGTATGGGGTCCTTAGTATTAGATTACATGTATTATTTGGGCACCATGAGTGACCCCTCAGTTGTAACGTTTTATGTCATGTAAAATTAATTTGTGTTTAGGTTGTTTGATATTTTGCTTAAGTAAACTTGGTTCTGGGGACTTAATGGTTCCCCAATTTCATTAAGTTGGGTATTTGGGTAAGTTTGTGATTAATTAGATAGGATTAGAGTGATAGGACCAACCTTTGGGTGGGCACCACATTCTCTACACTTGTGCTCAATTGTGTCAAACCCGAAATTGGGCTATTTATAGACATTTTAAGTAACCCCTTTTAGTTTTGAGAGTTCACTTAGAAAGAAAATAAGCCCTTGGAACCTACCTATTAGGTATGGAGGTTTAATTTCAAGGCATAAAGGGAGTTCCCCTCCCATTTATTCCTCTCTTTTTTCACCATCCATGTAAGATGGATTGGAATGTGTGTGTTGTAAGAAACTTACACAATCTTGTTTTATTTTCATTTTGGGTAATTTGGGAGAAGGGTGTTTAAAAGTGAATTTTATCTTTTCTTCTTTTAATTTTGGGAATCTTAGACTTGGAGGGAAGAGAGGGGTGACACATGTCACCCCCTCATTGGTGAAGATATTTGATTTGGCTTCTCTTCAAATTACTCCCACATGTGGGAGAAAGAGAAATTCTTTTTTTTTGGAGATTTTGCTTGGTACTTGGAGACTTTTGGAGGAGCTAGAGTTTTTCTTAGATAAGGAAGTGGGAAAATCTTAGAGTTGTTGGAGAGATTTTAGAGGTAGGATCCTTGAGCTCACTCTATGTTATCTATGTTACGCTAGATCTTAGCTTTGATTATGGTTGAAATTTTTGTTTTGTTTCATTTGTGTTGTTTGTTGCTTGGGTATGTTTTTATGTTATTATTTTTCTCCATCCATTATATGGCTTGATGGATTTTGGAGCTTTATGGGGGAAGAGGGAGGGATTTCCCCCCTCAAACCTCAAGGATTGATGAGAAATCCATATAGGTACTTTTCACTCCCCTCATATGGTTTGAGGTTGGGGAAGGTGGCTCATATGGTTTGAACCCCTCCTTCCCCGTTCTTGGAGAGGAAACCCAATGTGTTTGAAAATCCTCACAAGAATGATTTTAGGCGAATGAGTGGAGAAATATGGAGGGTTTTATTGTATTAGAGGAATAAGGATGTTTTGTGAAGATTCTTGTTTGTGTTCATCTTATGGTTGGACCACACTATTATGGCACCTTGGATATCTCATCTTCTCTTCCCCATTGTTGGAGGAAAATAATGGCTTTCTCCTCCTTTTCTTGTTTGTAAAATTTGGTGTTTTTTCTTAGTGTTTAGATTGTTTTGGATGTAAAAATGTAATCTTTGTTATGTATCCCTATAATCTTGTGCACAAATTTTAGATGCTAGATCTCTCTTCCATGGGCTCGGGGGAGGATAACATGTCTTCCAACCCTTGGAAAGGCATGTAATGATGCTTATAGGTTTGGTGGTAAAACAATATTTGTTCTCTTTGTGTTGGAGACTAGGTGGATGACAGGCTAGAGCCTAAAGCTTGATGATTGTTGGAGCATCCTTGGATGCATTGTCTTCTTATGAATTTATTCACTTTTGTAAAATGTTTTTCTTCTTGATGAGCACATGATCATTGAAAACATATTGATGTGATATCCTTTGTAAGATTTCCATTTTGGATGTATGTATAGTATCATGGAAGCATGTGTGTAGTTTCAAAGTTTTATTTATCCCTCTCTTGAATATAGTTGAAGTTTGTATGGAATGTGTAAATCTTACTACTCTCCATGAGAGGGAAAATATTGTTGTATTAGGAAATTGTACTCTTAATTGTTTATTTTAAAAATATATATTAGATTTTAGCTTAAATTTTGGAATGGAGCAATTAGTATTATTTTTTTGAAATGGAAGCATTCTTTCATGAAATAGTTCTTTCCTTGCAAAAGAGCTTATTTGTAATTTTAGGGATCTCTCCTTGAATAGAAAGTTATATACTTTGTGAGATTGATTTCTCCTATAGAAGTGTAAAATGAAATGTTGATATTCTTAGATAAAAGTGCATCTCTATCTTGTTAATATTGGAATAGAATAAACTTACCTATTATGTTTGAAAATAAATTTTGTTTGCAATAAAAAGTTTGTTGTCGAAGAAGGATATTACTATTTCTCACTAATTGTTAGTAATGCAAATTTTTATGAGATGAAAGTTATAAGGAAACCCAAGTTTAAAATATGTTCTTATTTTCATACAAGTTGTAAAAATTTGAGTATTACTTCCCTATGGAATAGTTCATATGCTAAGAATCCATTTTGAATATTATATAGTTAAAATTTGTTGTGATTAAAATCTATTCCTCATAAATGTTTTTAGATTTTAAAAAAGATCATTTTGTGATGTTGATTTATAATTAATTAAACCCGGTATATATGTCTAATTACACAATTATAAAAAATCTATCATTTTACAACTTGTAATTATTTTAATGTAATATATAATATCCATATATTAAAATAAAATCAATATAATTATATATTATATAATAGTAATATATATGCATATATATATAAATTTAAACTAACAAATTTTACAGTAAACAAAAATAATTTCGGGATTGTAGGAGTTTGGTTTATTTTAAATAAAAGAAATATAACATTGTTTGGAGGGTCCGAGCCCCCCAAACCCTACACAAATCCAAACTACTCTACCATGCATCCTCTCAAACTCCTTACCCACACCCTCCA
This sequence comes from Taxus chinensis, assembly GCA_019776745.2. Classification (NCBI taxonomy): domain Eukaryota; kingdom Viridiplantae; phylum Streptophyta; class Pinopsida; order Cupressales; family Taxaceae; genus Taxus; species Taxus chinensis. The sequence continues at coordinate 724,908,863 of CM034148.1, forward strand.
TATATATATATATATATATATATATATATATATATATATATATATATATATATATATATATATAAAGTAAACTAACAAATTTTACAAAACAAAAATATTTTGGCTGTGGAGTTTAAATTTTTAAATAAAAGAAAAAAATTGTTTGGAGGACCGAGCCCCTCCAAACGCTGAACGCAAACTCCAAACTACTCCACCATGCATCCTCTCAAAATCCTTACCCATGCACCGTATCCCCACTGATCTAACACCCACACCACTGCTGTCGCAAACTACACTCCCCATCTGCGGCCAACCCCTAGTCCCAGTCCGCCCATACCCTAACCTCTAACACTGCCGCAACGGTTTCTTACATAGGTCACCCGTATGACAGCTAAGCTCCCATCGAGTTAAATATGAAATCTATGTTATTTATTAATCTATAAATGTGTTGTGTGTGTGTTTGTTTACGCATATTTGCCTCCATTCCAAAAAAATAAGAAAGGGTATATAAAAGATACCTAACAACCAAAGATTAAAACTAGTAACATGAAGATACTATATATGTGTGTGTGTGTGTGTGTGTGTGTGTGTGTGTGTGTGTGTGTGTGTGTGTGCGCGCGTGCGTGCGTGCGTGTGTGTATAACAATGAAAATATCTTGATGCAACCCCAAGAATCCATAAAAGCTTCCATGGCTCCTCCTTAACTTGCACAAGAAAGAAAGGAAAGGAAAAGAAACAAAATGAATCAAATGAGAAGAGAAAAGAAAAGTTAAAAGGAATCATAAAGTCATTTTAGGGTATTTTTAGGGCAACATTAGATCTAAGAGCTAAGAGTAGTTTGCATCGAAGGGTTGACATTTTATCCCTACACTACTTTTAATTCATGGGTTTTTTTGGGATTAGGAAATAGAGATTAAAAGAAGGGTGTGTGGGGGCTAATTAAATTAAAAGGGGGGGGACTAATTAAATTAATAAGGGGTGTGTAGACTTTCTATTTGTGACCCTAACAAGCATTATAGGAGAAATAAATAATCAAAGTTGGAATTAGACTAGTGAGTTGATTAACAAAGTAAATCAAATTAGTATAGAATAATTAATAATAGGGAATCGGGTAAGTAGAGTAATTGCGTATACTTACTTAAAAAAAATTTGCCCAAATTTTTAACTACTTTTAGTTGTGTTTTGACTATGGCCGGAGGTGGGTCATTACACAATATCTTTTGACATAGTTTAGGGGGGCACAATCGGCTTTTCATTATTTTTCAGCCTCTTTACATAATCTTTTTACTTGACATATACATGAAAAAATGTATACTGACTAACAAAATGTTACAAAAGTCTATCCCAAACTAGATGTTCTTGTGTAGGTTTCTACCATATGGGTTTTAAGAAGTAGTCAACATCAGTGCTTAACAACATGGGGGGCATCAATAACAACTAACAACAACATTGGCATTGACAAAAATAGGCAGTATCTCTTGACATTTATAACACGATCTTTAACCCACTTACGCTTAACCATTTGTCATCTAATCACGTAATTTGCACTAACCTCATCCTAAAAGCATCCACACTTCATAGTTGTATTATAACATCTTCCAATTTTGAGTGTAACTGTCTTAAATCCCTCGTACATGTTAAAGTTTCTTGGTTTTCAGGAAATATACATGGTTATCAGAGTACCCCCTTTTGGCATCTCATATCCATTCACTTACCCAATATATTTACCATTAGCATATTCCACTCACTCATATGGGCATAAAGTGGTGGGGCAAATGTAGACAACTAAATCATTTTAACTTTGTTAGTAATTATCTAGTTCTGGACCTACATTAGTCTATAATGGCATGGATTCACGGGAAGTAAGCTTTTTAAGTACTAATGTAACCCATGTCTGTCGACCACCTCTCTTTTCACTTTTGTTACCAGGCTTTTTGGGGTGACTAAACATGCCTATGAAATTTCTCACTCTGCCTTTTAGACTATTCTCGAGATGATTTTTCAGTCCTGCGACACCAATTCTTTTAGCCAAGATGTTAAGTACCAAGCGGCACCTCATCTCCTCTATGGGTGCCGACATGTCCCCTTGAATGAAATTAGGGAATTACAACAACCACTTTTTGGGTCATTTCTAGTTGTTTGATCCATCTTATCTTTTTAGGGTTAATTACAAAATTCAAGCAAGGGAATCCTTTGATAAATATAAAGTTATGTGTATTCATATATGAAAGGATCTCTTTTAATAGTTACTAAGCATTTAGCTGTCACAACCTACAGGTATGCATCCATCAAAGTTGAGTCTAAGATCCCAATTTTGTACATCGACGTTGATTCTAGCACCGATTACAAGGGATCATAGATGGATCATTTTTATTCTACAAGTGAAATCAAAAACTTCATATGAAATGGAATTTCTTATTCACATTCCATGCACACATTTCCTATTAACATTTCAATTTATCATCTATCTTACTTAATAGTGGGGGCCAACTTTAAACACCTACACTCAGTATACGGCAACTTTGGATCTTGACACCTAAAACATGACTTGTGCACACATTCCAATCCTATGTTATGTCAAACATTTTCTCTTTACAATGGGCTTAATTTTCATAATAAAACAACTCCCAACTCAAGTTTCCAAGAAAACTAGTCTCAACATTCCATGGTTGACTAAATCTACTCTAGGTGGCAAACTTTATTTTTATTAGCAGTTGTACGAGAACCTATGGATTGCTTAGTAAGTTTACATGCTTATTCATAGGAAGAAACAATCCAATGATTTGGTTTGAGGATGCATCTTCTACTATGCCTAAATTAGAGGAATTGCCAAATTTCTAAACCTACTATGCATATAAGAGACTAAAATTCATATCCCATAGGTTGCCCTAAAATAGGTAAAATTTGACATATGAAAACTAATAAATACTAATTTTTGGACTCACCCATTTTTTTCACGTAGGACTTTCAAAGGTACTCCGATAAATAAATTCCAAACAGTCAGGGCAAGCTCTGACGAGTGCATTCGTAAAGATTAACAACCTAAGTGGTTTAAGCCACATACAGGACTCAAATGGACTCTCAACCAGGATAAAGAGTTAAACTCCCTAATCTGAACACCTTCAATTTTTTGATAAAAGTAAGCATGGCAATCACTTTCTTTCTCATTATCAAGTGATCAAGTTTGCAAAGTCCATATAAATATACTAAGTGGAGAACTATGTTTTGTTTTATACGTTGTCAAAGTATTGCTAAGGTATGTGGTATACTTATTACATTTCAACCCAACTATTAATCTTTTTACAGGGTCTCCTACCTATGGTTATGGTTTGCACCAACATTTCCATTTAAAAGATTCACTTGTTGGGTTGAAAAACTCATTGCTCTCCCTAAGAGGGTTGAATTCATTCAGCTCGATTTGATTTAATATCTCCTCAAGGGTCCTAAGCTCTAGATGACCAGAGGAGATGACCCTATTAGCCGTTGAAGCGCATAGGAGAAGTGGATAAGCATTGCATGATTTATTTGGTGGAAGATTTTCAAACAATATATTTAAAATTGGATGCTAATTTTCTTATTCAAAATGGAGTGTCATGGAAAACTTCTTGATAAGAAATGTGAATCAAGGTTGATTGGTTTGGGTTGAACAATTATACAAGTTTGTGGTGTTATGGTGGTAAATAAAAAATTGGAGAATCTCTAAAATAAAGAGCATATCTTCACTTCATAATTATACAAATAAATACAAGATAACTATAAGAAAATAAAAATTATTGTAACAATTATAAAAAAAACATTAAAATTTTAAATAAGATTTTTTTATAATAAATATTCTCTTTATAAATATTTTTTGGTAAATACAAAACTTATTAAATATTCTTAATGTTAATTTCAATATTTATTTGAATTAAATAACATAATAAAAAATCAATTAAAAAAAACGTTTAATAATAACATAACATTAAATCACATAATATAAATGTTTAATATTTTTTTTGAGCTTGAAAAAACAAGTTTCCTCTTCCCCACCCTCCCTCAAAAAGTTTCTTCTCCTGCCACTAACATTCCTGCTTTACCTTGGCACCTTCAAATACCGTAGCCTCCATAGCTACCGTATGATTGTCCATAAACCTACAACCTTGTCTAAATACACTTGAAAATACCCATTCCCTTTTCTTTTATAAGTGGAACTTAGACACCGGAAAACTTTATCTAAACTATGCGCGATACGCAACGAATAATAATAAGCTCTCTCAACTGCAGGCTGGAGTCGGGCAAATTTTCAATTCGGTTAGGTTAGAGAAAACATGCAGCTCTAAAACTTGTAAGATCGGAAATGTGCGGGGTTTTAAACAATCGGTGAAGAAAAACTTACATTTGCATCAGCCCATAATTTTTTCAACTTCCTTGCATTCCGGATTTCTAGAATTCTTAATTTTTGGAGTGAAAGCCGTGAGGGAAGTTTCTTAATTTCAAAATCAAGCCAACAAAGCCAGACAAGTTCTTCTACGGGTGTGGTAGCTGTTTTGATAAATTCATATTTTCCATGAATAAGAAATGTTGGTTCTAACCAGGAAGGTAATCAAGGGTGCCCAAAACATCTGATTCCCAGAAACTACATCATCATTTGCATAAACATCACCGTCATCATTTGCATAATAGGCATTCTTTTCTGAACGGAATAGGATGAAAAAAAATAGAAATTACAAAGCAAGTAGAAACAGAAAGAGACGAAGTGAACCTCCCGTTAATTAATTAAGGACAGGAGGAAAAATAAATTTAAAAAATTAAATAGAGCTCACCCCGGATTGTTTCTGATGCCATAAACGAGACGGTGAGTGAGTATGAGCTAGATCCCTTCCCAAATCCCTTAGATGGTCATGCATTGTTATGCAATTATTCTGGTCTAGATCAACAAGACCCTTGTTCACAAGTGTTTCCCAACTATCCTGACCATTCAAGTCGAAGCCATCCCATATAGCAATGGCGAAGCTGATGCTTTCTCCAATGAGGAAACACACTATATCTATGAACACCTCTTGTTCATCTTTGTCTAAAGCATCATAGCTCACCTTGAGCCTCTGTCTAATATCTTTCGTTAGTATTGTGGAGATCTTATGTAGTTGAGACTCTCAGTAGCCCTTGGACTTGTCATAAACATGTCCTCCAAAAACCTTGAGTGATAAAGGTAATCCGCTACAAACATTCAAAAAAATTTCAACCAAATCTTCAAATCCGTGCAGAGGATGGGATTGCAAGAAAGCGTTCCAGCAGAAAAGTTGCTTGGAATAAAAAGGATTCAGAGCTTTCATTCTATAAATGGAGGAGATACCCCACTTTGTAAGGACTCCCAATTCACGGGATGTAATGATGATGAAAATGTCAGATCCAAGGCGGTTTCTTGTTGGCAACAGAGCATCCAGTTGGTCCTCATGATCTACATCATCCAACACTATGAGCGCAGAAATAGATCTCAACCGACTTGCTAGAATACATTTTCCTTCCTCTATATTGTCGAAACATAAGTCCTTGTCTTCGACACCAAGGTCCTTCAAAATATTTTTTTGCTTCTCGTGCAACAAATTTCTGCTACCAACATCTCGCACTACGAATATAAAATTGGAGTTAAGAAAAGCAGAGCATTTTTTGCTGTACAAATCTTTTGCCAGGGTGGTTTTACCAGCTCTACCCATCCCCGTGATCCTCACAATCTGTACATTGTCAGCAAATTCAAGCGTGCTTCTTTCAAAGTCTTGAACCACATCATCCATTCCAATGGAATGGTTGACTACCTGGAATGACACCTTCTCCATCGTCTCGAATACCATATTTACAATATTCTTTAACACCCTCCCCTCCTCACTAAACATGTAGAGCACAATAAGAAAATCAATATAACAAACATCCCTCTACCAAATATAAGACTTTTACTAGACCAAAACAACACGATATTCCAATTTTGGATTGTCAGATTCATAATCTGAAATGATTTGTTATAAAAATGTCATAGTTCAATACATCTTAGCTATTTAAGGTCTCGAAATTTCAAGATGAAAACCGTCTGGATCAATTTTTAGAAAGGGAGATTAATTGAGCATTGCCAATGAGTTCCCAAGTCTTTGCCTCTGGGTTTGTTTGGGTATGATAATGTAGAAACAAAGCAGCTCTCCCAATTGCAAAATGACCCACAACACACATTTCAGAGGACCCCCAACAACCTGTCTTCACTTCAGTGCATGACAAATGTCATGTGAAAGTGGAGGGAATGGAGACAAAGAACCCTATAAAATGCGTGTATAGGTTTGGATTATGGTCTTGAATTAAAGGTGTATTTAAAGAAACCGTATGAGAGCTATGGGAGAATCAAAGCCAGTCCTCCATCCAACGTTTTTATCAGTTCCAATGAGCGACTGAACATATAATTCTAGAATGTAGAATTAGTGAGCAGAGAGACTGTTAGATACATATTGATTATTGCTATAATGCAGCGAGAATGAAAAGAAACAGTCTTGAGCGCCATCTTCCGCTCCTGAAGCTTCTTGGAGGTGTATCTGCCTTGCTTTTCATGTTGGATGAATGCATCGGCATAGATCTCCTTTCCTTGATCAATCCATTGAAGATCACTTGGGTCAATGTGAAAGAAGAGAAGAATGATCTTGGTGCCAGTTTTGAGCATAAACGACAGCTCTGCCAAACACCAAGGAGACCGTGCATAGTTTGTTGAAAATATGGCAACGTGAAGAGAAGTGTTGGACAATTACATCTTGAATTTTGGTCGGGATATCATCACCGCCTTCGAGCGCTTCTCTGTCCAGAAAAACACGTAGTCCCGCACGAGTAAGTGTATTATGGATGGTGGTGGCGATGGTGTATTTGACATCAATTCCACAGTGGGTAATAAACACATCCCACCTAGGTGTGGGCTGTGAAAATTCTATTGCAGTCACTGATTATTAATCTCCTATCTTAAAAGATTATTTAACTGCCGAAAACTAATTCACAGCTAATATCGAAAAATAACACAACTGCAACTTCACTAATAAGAATACGGAAAGAAATGCGTAACACAATGAACACAATATTTTCGGAAAAATTGTCCCTGGAAAAGCCCCTAAGGGAAAACCAGTTCTACAGATGAGAAATTATATTAACTTCAGCAAATTAAGAGATACAAAGATTTCTTGCCTCTTACTGGTAGAACTTTGACAATCTCCCAACTTCTCCTCCTGATATTCCCCCACTGCTATCCCCAATGCTATCACTGCGCCCTTGCTAACACTGCAAGACTGTTTGCTATCACTGCAAACTTACAAACTCATTTGCTAGCACAACAAATGCTTCTCCAAAACTTGTACTTTCCAAATGCCCAATGACCTCCTTTTATACTTCTCTCATTGGAACACCAACGACCAAAATTGATTCTTAATCGAGGGCTGAGATACAAAACAACTTAACGACCATAACAAATTTGGTTACAAGGTGTTACTAAAGGAAATCAATAATTAGAAAATAATTAATACATTCTCAACAATAAGATAACTATTATCTAATCTTAGCAAATGGATGAACAACTGTTCTAAGCTAACAAACTAACAATCTATCTTAGCGAGGAAGTTGTTCTACATGACACCCATCTTATCTCTGAAGAAGATAAATTTTACCTTCCCCAATGCCTTAGTCAGAATGTTTGCTACCTGCTCCTCTATAGGTATGTATTATAGCTGAACAATACCTCGCTGTACACAATCTCCTCATGAAGTGATACCTGATATCTATATGTTTATACCTATCATGAAACACTGGATTCTCAGACAGCTTGATGCAACTCTGATTGTCGTAGTGTATCGCAGTAGTCTCAACCTTTTGACCAAACAAGGCCACTAGCAACTTCTGAAGCCATATAGCTTCACATGTTGCCATGTTAGCTGCAACATATTCTACTTCTGATGAACTCAAAGCCACAAAATTTTGCTTCCTACTAAACCAAGAAACAACTCTTGACCCTAAACTGAAACAACACCTTGAAGTGCTCCTTTTATCTGTCGTACTGCCTACCCAATCTACGTCAGTATAGCCTATGAACTTTATTCCTTCACCTCGAAGATATCTGATCCCATACTCAACTGAACTACGTAAATAATGCAATGCAAATGCTTAGCCATTGTCCAATGCACTCTCTTTGTCTCAACCATGAACTGATTAAGAGAGTTTACTGCAAATGCTATATCCGGCCTGGTGTTGACCAAATACATGAGCGAACCAATTAACTGCTTGTATAAGGTGGGATCTACAGATATTTGTCCTTAGATGTATCTACCTTCCTCCAATTAGTGATCATAGGTCTAGACATGGCTTTGCAATCCTCCATCTTGAATCTCTTCAAGATTTCAATGCAATATTTCCCTTGACCAAGGAAAATCTCTCCATCTGTCTACCACACCTCCATGCATAGAAAATAGTGCATGAGTCCCAAGTATCCTTCATCTCAAACTCTTCTACAAGGTCCCTCTTGCAATCCTCTATGAGCCCTAGTGCACCTGTAAGAAACAAGTCATCTACATATAGAACAAGAATGACAGCCTCACCCCCAAACACCAAGTAGTAGAGGTTAACATTTGTCTCACTCCTCACAAAGCCCATTTCCTACAAGTATGAATCAATGTGCTCATACCACACTCTAGGAGGCTGCTTGAGTTTGTATAAGGATTTCTTCAATCTACACACGTGGGTCTCTTTACCGTGTGCTACAAAGCCTTCTGGTTATTCTATGTATACCTCCTCCTTCAATTCACCATTAAGGAATGTTGTCTTGACATCCATTTGATGGATCTGCCATCCCATCTGCGTTGTAAATGAGATTACAGCTCATATAGAATTATACCTAGCCACTGGAGCAAATGTCTCCTCATAGTCTATTCCCTCCTTCTGAGAGAACCCCTTTGCCACAAACCTCACCTTGTATTTCTTGATGCTACCATCTGCACCATGCTTTATCTTGAAGATACAACGTGATCCAACTATTGCCCTATCTGTTGCTCTAGGCACTACCTCCCACACATCATTTTGCATTATTGAAGTATATTCCTCAACCATAACATCTCGCCATACCTGATGTTGTGCAACCACTTGATAGCTGGAAGGTTCACTATCTACCAACTGGCTGACTAATGCCACATAGTCATTAAACTTGGTTGGTTCTCTCCTCTGTCTCGTACTCTTCCTAGGAGCTCCCACAAACTCCTGAGTATCCCTTTGTGTGTCTTGAACCTCACGGTTCCTGTTGCCAATGGTAGAGGATGAAATATCAACCTCTATATCTTCTAGATGCATATCTTGTTGCACCAGTTGCTCCATACTCTGTGAATCTTCACTACCTGAGTCTATGCTTGTACTAGTAACTGTACTTGAGCTTTGTTGCCCTTGACTTGGACTTGGAGCTTTTGTTGGTTGCTCACTTTGATCATCTGCTAGCCAATCTCTGGACCTTCTAAATGCTTTGTCCTCCATGAACTTGACATCACGTCTGACAATAATTCTTCTAGTCCTTGGAATAAAAATCCTATACGCCTTTGAAGTTTCACTGTACCCAACAAGGTACCCCTTCTCTGTAGTCTGATCTAACTTGGTACGTGTATCTTCTGGAATATGACAATATGCCAAACTCCCAAATATCTTGAAGTGACTTACATCTGGCTTCTTTCCTGTGAAAGCTTCCTCTGGTGTCATCTTCCCTATTACCTTGTGTGGAACCCTATTTTGAATGTAAACTGATGTACTACATGCCTTTGCCCATAGGTAGCGAGGCATGTCCTGATCATGTAGCATAGCCCTTGCTGCCCCCGATATAGAATGGTTCTTCCTCTCAGCAACTCCATTCTGCAATGGATTGTAAGGAACAATCCACTCTCTTTTGATTCCTTCTCTGGTACATAAATCCTGGAATTTATTCCCTATGTACTCACCTCCATTGTCTGACCGAAGAACCTTTATCTTCCTTCCTGTCTAGTTCTCCACAAGATCCTTGAACTCTTGGAAGTGACTATGTAATGAAATTACTTGATTAATTATGATTATCACCAACAATAGAACACCAAATAACACAATATTATAGATAAGTTCTCTCAATATAAAATTAGAATAGCGTGGCCGCTTCAAGGGGAAAACCTCCAAAACATATAATAAGACTCAAATACTCAACATAATAATCATCCACTACCTTTAACCCCTATTTATACTATTTCTATGATATGGCCATCAACAAGGCCGACCAACTAATGATAATAGATGATATATGAAAGAGATACATCATGATAAGAAGTTATGATAGCCACAAGTCGGCTATATCCATCCCATGTAAGATGTATAATTAAGGGTGTAACATGCCCTTTCCTTTTAAAGAAACATTGTCCCCAATGTTGGGAAGCCCTATATGTTTCTGTATGAATGCTTCATCTTCCCATGATGCATCCTCAATATTCATATTCTTCCACTTGATCAGGTACTCGGTAATGACTCTATTCCTCAGTCTTTTGGTGCGTGTTTGAAGAATGCCTTCAGGTTTCAATATGATCCTTCCTTCCTCGTCCAATTCCAGAAGCACTGATTGGGTGGAAATGTGCTACCCAATAACTTTCTTTAAGCAAGAAACATGGAAGACTTGATGTATTATACTTCCTGGAGGGAGCTCTAGCTTATATGCCACACTACCAATTTTCTACAAAACTTGGTAAGGACCATAGTATTTAGGAGAAAGCTTATTATCCTTTTGTTGTTGTTTTAAGGATAACTGCTTATATGGCTGTAACCTTACAAAAACAAAGTCTCCCTCTTCAAAGTGTTGCTCACTTCTATGTTGATCAGCCTGTTTCTTCATATGGTTTTGTGCTCGCGCAAAATTTTATCTAAGACTAGAGAGTACATCATGCTCATGCTGAATGTGATCTTCGACTACTCTCACCTTTTGTTTGACCTTCAAGCTAGATATGAGTGATGGAGGATGGTACCCATAAATTGCTAGAAATGGAGACATTTTAGAGGAGGTATGAAATGAATTATTGTACCACCATTTTGCCAGTGGCAACCATTAGCACCCAATGTTATTGTTTATCTGAAGTAAAACATCAAAGATATCCCTCTAAACATTTATTTACCACCTCAATTTTCCCATCTGTTTGAGGATGATAAGAGGAAATCTAGGTCTAGTTGGGTACCTAGACAAGAGAACAAATTAGTCCAAAGGTTACTTGTAAATATCAGATCACAATCACTTACTATAATTTGTGGCGTGCCATGGAGCTTTTGAACTGTATCCATAAAAGAGATGGCAACTGTACTAGCTATGAAAGAATGAGCACATGGCACAAAAATTAGCATATTTGGTAAGTCTATCTACCATAACCATGATGAAACTTTTCCCTTCTGATTTAGGTAATCCTGTGATGAAATCCATTGATACCTCTTCCCATCTCTCACTAGGAATAGACAGAGGTTAGAGAACACCAGGTGTCTTAATGGTCTCACCCTTATTTTTTTGGCAAACCAAACATTCTGCCACAATTTTTTTGAACATCTCCTTTCAACCCCTCCCAAAAGAAATCCTTCTTAACTCTATGATATGTTTTCAAGACCCCAGTATGGTCACCTATTGGAGAAGAATGTAGCTCTTAAAGAACATGGTGTTTGCGTGTATAGTTCTTACATAGATATAACCAATCTTTGTACCACAATATATCCCCTTTCCATATAAATTGAGATGATATGGATGGATCTACCTGGATATTTTGAATGAGAGTATGTGTGGTTGAATATTTCTTCCATTCTTCATGTGCTTGATCTACCCAATCTACATTTCGTATAGATATGGCACATAAGAATGCTTCGGCAGAATCATCCCTCCTAGACAAAGCATCAACGACCAAATTTTCCTTTCCTTTCTTATAAACAATCTCAAAGTCATATCCCAACATCTTAGTGACCCATTTTTGTTGTTCTTCTAAAGATAGATGTTTCTCTAAGAAATATTTCTAACTATCATGATTAGTTTTTACCTTAAAACGTATACCCATCAAGTATGGTCTCCATTGTTTGACTGTATGTAGTATTGCCATGATTTCCTTTTCATAGGTGGGATTTAATAAATTATTGTCCTTTTAGCTGTCAGCTCTCAAAAGCAATGGGGTGTCCTTCTTGCATTAGTACTACTCCGATTCCATTTCCTGAAGCATCGTACTCAACTATGAAAGTTTTGGAGAAATCTAGGGATGCCAATACTGGATTGGTGCACATAGCTACCTTCAATTTTTCAAAATGACCCAGATGCTTCCTCATTCCACTAAAAGGATTCCTTCAATAATTTTTTAAGTGGTGCTGCTATACTGCCATAGTTTTTGATAAATCTGTGATAATTCCCTATGAGACCTAAGAAACCTCGCAATTGTTTGAGGGTTCTTGGGGTTTCCCATTCCACCATGGCTTGGATCTTGTGAGGGTCCACCTTAACACCTTCATGAGAAAGAATATGGCCCAATTATTCCACTTCTTGTACCCCAAAAGAACACTTCGAAGGCTTGGCGTAAATTTGATGTTGCTCTAAGACTTCTAAGATAGTATTGACGTGATGTAAGTGTTTCTCCCATGATTTGCTGTAGATGAGTATATCATCAAAAAATACTAAGACAAAATTTCTTAGGAATGGTCTAAATACTGAATTCATCAAGCTTTGGAATGTGGAGGGAGCATTGGTAAGACCAAATGGCATCACTAGGAATTCATAATGGCCTTGATGAGTTCTGAAGGCTGTCTTATGAATATCTTCTTGCTTGACTCTAATTTTGTGATACCCAGAACACAGATCTAGTTTTGTTAAAATAAATGGCACCATGCAACTCATCTAATAAATCATCAATGACGGGAATAGGAAACTTATCTTTGATAGTGAACTTGTTAAGCTCTCTATAATCTAGACACATGTGCCATCTTCCATCCTTGCGATGCACCATCACCACGGGAGTAGAATAGGCACTCTGACTATGACGAATAATACCCATTTCCAACATTTCCTCCACCATCTTCTCTGATCTCACTCTTTTGCACATATGGATATCTGTAAGGCCTGATGTTGGGGGGTTGGCTTCCTGGAATCAACTGAATAGCATGATCATGCTCTCTTTCAGGTGGCAATCCTCTTGGTTCCTTGAAGACAACTACATGTTGATTAATAACCTTTTGAAGATCAGGATGCAATACCTTCATTTGCGGTTGGACTTCTATAGAGAATAATCGAGCTACAAAACCTTCAGACCCATTTTTAAGAATCTTCTGCATTTGGTGAGAACTTACCACTAGAGGATCTTTAGCTTGTAGACCTCGAAGTTCAAAATTTTTACCCTCAGAATGAAAGTGCATGAACAATTCCTGGAAATTTATCTCTATGGTGCCCAAAGTAGTGAGCCACTGAACACCTAAGACAATATCAGCTCCTCCCATGGAATAGAAAACATCGTAGATTCCAATGTATAATCACCCATCATGATTTTGAATTTATGGAATTTACCTGAACATTGGACTGTGCCACCATCTGTAATCATTACTTGAAATTCAGGTGCTGGGTAGATGAAACAATTTAGTCTTGCTGCCAACTTATGATTGATGAAATTATGTGTGCTCCCTGAATCAATCAAGACTGTTACCTTCTGCTTCTTAATATAACCCACAACTTGAAGGGTTTTTGGAGTACTAATACCTGATAGAGCATGACATGAAATAGTGGGCTGAGGATCTCCAGATTCTTCCTCTAATTTTTCCACTTCCTCTATTGATGTTGCCTCATATTCTTCCTCATCACCAGATCCTTCAATGTAGAACAATTTTTTCTTAGAACATTTATGATTTGGCCCATATTTGCTATCACAGTTAAAGCATAACCCTTTGGCTCTTTTTTCTTCAATTTTTTGAGGTGTCAATGGAATTGGCCAAGGGTAAGAAGGAGACAAGGTGTTATGATATTTTATGCTAGAAAAGGATTACCTTCTACTGGAAAGAAATTTTTCCTCTACTCAACATGCCATGATAATAGAATCAGATAACCTTGAGTGGATTAAACATGTGTACCTCATGCTCAATGTGGTCCTTAAGACCCCCCAAAAATAGGTCATTCAAATACTCTTATGTAATATCCTCCACACGTAAGGACAAATGTTTGGAATTGATGGACATACTCCTTAACTAAACCAGTTTGGCATAACTTTGCTAATTAGCTGAAGTAATTCTCAAAAACACTAGAACTATAGTGTAATTGAAGCTCTTCAGTGAAAACTGTCTAGGTGACATTTAGGCTATTCTTCTACCTTTGAGCACATAACCAACAATACCAAACAAATTGATCAGGTTCTAGGTACAAGGATGCCATAGTTACCTTTTTTCCTTATGGGATCTGATGGAGATAAAAGAAATTTTCCATTTGGGTAATCTAATTGAGTGGATCCTTTCCATAAAATTTATGCATTTCAAATTTTGGAATCATGCCCCTCCATTGGTGAGAAGATCCACTTGAATGATTAAATAATCCTCCCTGATTGGAGTGATTTGTATCTATGTGACCATTTCTAGTGGAACCCATATGACTAGCATTAGAAGTTGTATTTGAAATAATATGTAACAAATCCTGCTGCCTTGCATGAAAATCCTTTTGAATCTCACTCCTAAGGGTATCTTTCAGTTGATGAAGCTCAACAGTAAGGTCATCCTTACTCACCATATTGTTAACCCTTTCCTAAAGTTGGATGACCACCTCAGATACTCTCAAACTAGTAGACTCTGAAGCAATACCTTCCTTATTTGGGGTCATTCATGGAGTTGCTTGTCCTTTTCCTTGGCCTCAGGTAGATCTACCAGCCATGACGAAGGGTTTGGGCTTAGGGGTAGACTTAATAGGGCATAATTTTAGGGTTTAGGGTTTCGTAATTTTTTTGGCCGAATATAGGAATTTATAAAAAAGAAACCCTAGCTATTTTTCTGAGGGGTTTCCAAAAATATAATAAATTTGAAAAGTTTCCAAAAATTACGCCATAGGGAGCCAAATTATGAATAAATATAGAACCATAATAACTTTTGCAAAACAAGTTAAAATTGATTGAAATTTGGAGAGAAGCTTACTTGATTTATTTCGCCACACCAAATAAAAAATTGCAGAAAAATTCGCTACCAATATTGAGATATAGCCGACCTTTAGCATTAGGGTTTGACGTTGTCCTGGCCGAGATCAAGCTTTGATACCACTTGGATTATAAGGAACAATCCACTCTCTTTTGATTCCTTCTCTGGTACAGAAATTCTAGAATTTATTACCTATGTACTCACCTCCATTGTCTGACCGAAGAACCTTTATCTTCCTTCTTGTCGAGTTCTTCACAAGAGCCTTGAACTCTTGGAAGCAACTGAAAACCTCATCCTTGGTCTTCAAGAAGTATATCCAGGTCTTCCTCGAGAAATCATCAATGAAAATAGCATAGTATTTGTAACCTTGGAGAGACTTCATCGACATTGGCCCATAGATATCTGAGTGTACTAGATCAAGAACACCCTCAGATATGGTGTCACTCCTTGGAAAAGATGCTTTCACAAACTTCCCCAACACACATCCCTTACATACATCATCATGCTCTGTGCTCACCTCTAGAACACCTGTCACTGTCTCACGAAGCAATTTAAGTGCTCCATGATGAATATGGCCCATCCTCCTATGTCGTAGCCCTCCAAGATCTCTAGGATTATTGCTGCTCATTAGTGTCTTAGGAGTATCAAACTATAACCTATAAAGGCGACCACTCTTAACTCCAATAGTTATGGGTGATTTCCAATCCTTGTGCTTAATCAACACATGTGTCCCTCAAAAAAGTACATTATACCCTTTATCCTGAAGAACAAATACAAAAATCAGATTCATACCTAAGCCTGGCACATGCAAGACATCATGAAGTGGAACTATCTTTCCATTCTCCCTCTGAAACTGAACAATCCCTTTCCCAACTGGGTTGAGCTTAGACAAGTTCCCCATAGAAATCTGGATATTGGTGTCCTCCTCTTGGTAACTGGAGAAGTACTCTTTGACTCTTGTTAGATGAAATGACGCCCCACTATCTATATACCAAACACACTGTGAGGTTGAGCTGACCATACAAGCTATGAGTGCAAACTCATCCTCCAATCTCTTAGAGAGTTCCTCTGCACTTGCTGAAGCCGCCACCTGGTTCTTGCCCTTCTTATCATTCTTCTTCCTTTGCGGGCAGTTACTAACATAGTGGTCAAACTCGTGACAGCCATAGCACTTGACCATAGACATGTCCTTCTTCTTCTCACTTTGAGAATTTGATCCTTTGCTAAATCCCTTCCTTGCTTTCCCTTTTCCTGCTAGGGCAACGTTTTCTTGTTCTCCCTCACTTTTCTAACTCTTGTTGGCCCCATTGACAAGACTTAGTCTAAACTCCTCCTGAGTGAAATCAGTCCATAGTCGATCCCAACTTGGTAAGGTGTCTCGTCCACTAACAACTTAAACAAAGACATCCCACTATTTAGTAAACCCATTTAGGGCTATTCTTACTAGCTCATCATCATCTGGCTTATCTCCAACAACTGCTAACTCATCCTTGACGAGTCTAAGCCTGGTGAGGTAACTTGTAACGTCTTCTCCCTTGTTCATCCGGGTATTCTTCAACTTTTCTCTGAGAATCAACTTCTGATTAGTGGTAGCATTCTGGTACAGATTCAGAATGACATCCCACATCTTCTTCGCTGTATCTAACTCGAAGATGTGTGGAACAATATGATCCTTAACACCATCAAGGACAATCCTCCTCGCCTTGGCATCCTCTTTCTTGTATGCTGCAAGCTATGTTGCGTCTGTAGGTACAGTTACAACAGTGGTAACATAATCATTTATACCATTCTCTTCCAGCAATAAAGAAAGTCTGGCCTTCCAGACACCAAAATTTGAGGCCCCATCTAATCTGTCATGATCTCTCAAACCAGTTGAAGCCATCTCAAAGAATAAAAGTAAAAAGAATTTAAAGAGATCAAACTAGGTTATATAAACCCTCAATTTCTTTCATAGGGAAAATCTTTTATACACTTAACATAGCTCTGATACCATGTGAAAATTCTATTGTAGTCACTGATTATTAATCTCCTATCTTAAAAGATTATTTAACTGCCGAAAACTAATTCACAGCTAATATCGAAAAATAACACAACTGCAACTTCACTAATAAAAATACGGAAAGAAATGCGTAACACAAAGAACACAATATTTTTGGACAAATTGTCCCTAGAAAAACCCCTAAGGGAAAACCAGTTCTACAGATGAGGAATTATATTAACTTCAGCAAATTAAGAGATACAAAGATTCCTTGCCTCTTATTGGCAGAACTTCGCAATCTCCCAACTTCTCCCGCTGATATTCCCCCACTGCTATCTCCAACGCTATCACTACGCCCTTGCTAACACTGCAAGACTGTTTGCTATCACTGCAGACTTACAAACTCATTTGCTAGCACTGCAAATGCTTCTCCAAAACTTGTTTTCTCCAAATGCCCAATGACCTCCTTTTATACTACTCTCATTGGAAAACCAACAGCCGGATCGATCCTCAATCGACGACTGAGATACATAACAAATTTGGTTGCAAGATGTCACTAAAGGAAATCAATAATTAGAAAATAATTAATACATTCTCAACAATAAGATAACTATTAGCTAATCTTGGCAAATGGATGAACAGCTGTCCAAGCTAACAAACTAACACGGGCGAGTGCACCTTGGTAAGGCCGATGGAGGATGATGCATTGGCTGGTAGAATTTCTTGAAAAGCATCTACAAGCTGGTTGAGTTGTTGGAAAGAAGAGGAAGTGGATGCCATTGAATTGAAGCCAAATGTACAGGCGAAAGAAAGTACTGGAAGCGAGCTTGGATTTTGGGGGCAGATAGGCACTTCCTTAGTAAAAGCTGAAAGGGAAGACTAGTCACAGTGGGGAGAATTGAGAAAGTTGGCAAATGAATGGACTAGTTGAGGGAAATGCGTGTTCGCAAGTGCAACAGTGTTTTCCTTTCGGTGTAAGTTGTAACATACGTAGTCGACTTTAATGTTTACACTAATCGCCTCTGATAGGAGTCAGATTTAAAAAGGGCGAAGATTGAAAACTGGCGTATCTGCAGCGTCCACCTGGTTTGAATCGAGTTGTCTGTGATGTTTCTACCTGTTGATTCGATGAAATCGCGTCAATATCGCGACTACGAGTAAGTACTGACTGCCAATGCAGCTTTTATGTTTTTTAATACCTTTCAGAGCAATGAACATCTTCCTTGCCCGTTCTGACCATTCTTCAAAGCATCCATCTACTACGATTTTGATAGGTGACAAAGGTCATTGATGCATTCACATCCTCATGTACTGATATGAGTCATTCACGTGTTGTGATTAAACTTTGACAGGAGGAGAAGGGATTCACTACTCCCAATCTTGGTGTCAAACATATTTTTCTTTTCCCTGGTCACTTCTGCAACATGTGATTCTATATGTTTCCAGAAGTTCAAGCTGTAATTCTTTTTGCTACATGGGAGTCTTCCAATCTAGTGCTTATCTATCACCGTCTCAATCGCTCAACTCTAGCCTCCTGTTTCTGATATATAATTGGATGAGCTTTTTTTAGTTAAATTATTTATTATTCCTTTTCATTGTTATTTTTGTCTCAAATAGTCTAAATTCCATTTTAGAAGTTCATAAGAAATTGTACGAATCTTAGTGACTAGAGAAGTCGTTAGTGACAATTTGAAAGTTATCCAATCAAATTCTTGATAGAAATTTACTAAGTTAATTTTCTTGATAGACATTTACTAAGTTAATTTTCTTGATAATGTTCTTCTTAATCATTTTTATCCTCTAGGAAAAGAGTGTGTTATACATAAAATGAAAAACTTTTGAAGTGTTCCATGATTATATTTACTAGCGGCTACCCTTCACTTATTCTGCACCTATGTATGGTGCCCTGCCTCTCATGGTCTCCATGGCCCATGGCCCATGCTTGTAGCCGGATTCATGACGTAAGGCCGGAAACCGGTTACCGAGACCACATCCCTTGACACCCCGATTGATTTGTATGGGGGAGCACACCTTGATGTGCACTGATTGACGTGGATGCCAGGTGGAATCAATTTGAATTATTAATTTTCGTGCCCAAAGACCCTCCACGCGATGAATCATACCCAGCTAGTACCTCTGAATCATCTCCAATCCCATTTGCCATGGGAAATCACGAGAAAACGACGCCCGATAACCATGTTATAAGTCATTTAATTGGAACTAATTAAATTCAAAATATACTTTTCATTGTAATCAAACAATTTCAAAATAATAAATTAATGACACAATACTCGTATTATTTGATTTTTTAGTACAACATATAAGTATTATTTTAAAAAATTAAGAATCCAATGTGTTTTTCAACACATTAAACCCGCAATGTGTTTTGTAACAGTGTTACAAAATAGTGAAATTTTCCACACAATATACACAATTTATTTCTAATTAGTGTGTTTATTTATAATTTTATACACAATATAAATTTGCAATTAACATGTTGATTACACAGACAATTTCCCTTTCATGGGAATTTAAAAGAGTAAATTAAACTTGAAAGATTTCTTTCTCTTACAAAATTAATTAAGTGCAATCTAATTAAAGTTATGAAATTACCTATGTGGGCGTGGAGAAACTGTGAAGGATATTTTGCTAACTGGTAAACTCGCTTGGCTATATTAATTACCTCCGTCTGCTAACTGGTAAACTCGCTTGGATTAATATTGCCTTCGGATTAACACTTTAGTTTATTGCCTCCGCATAAAACCCTGAGCATCATCGATAATGCAGAGAAGGCGGGCTAGGCGGCGGTGTTCACGATTTACTTTACTCGGTTCTATGCATTCTAGAACGAAGCAAACAGGATATAAGCCGTTGGTGGTTGGATGGGAAACCAAATGAACTGGTTTAGGCGGATAAACTCACCTCCCTAAATGTATTTAATGCGAGTAGCCACTGACGATGATATAGAGGATTTGGATGATTTTGCGGGAGCTCTGGCACTGACACAAGAATTTTCGGCACTGACACGTCCCGTCAATTCCCAGCCACTTCATCCTAAATGATGATCATGATGCATGTTTTTATGGGGGGTGCACCATACATAGGTGCAAAATGAGTGAAGGGTAGCTTCTTCCATCGACATATTTTGTTATGATGGATGATTTGTGTATTGTGGAGGAGTTGCAGAGGGAAGTGCTGCCAAATAATCCTCCCCAAATGGTATACACAATTGAAGGATCTAATCACTCTATTTTTAAATCCTATGTCAATCGACTTTCCTAGAGTCTCTTACAAATCCGTTCACATATATAGAATTATACCATGTTTTTTTGCATTGTGCCACCGATCCTATGTGCAATACAATGATTAACTCTACTACAATGATTTACATTTTTAATATTAATATCTTACTCCTAATTTAGATTATTTTTGAAAAACATGGTTGAAGCTTAAATTTGATTAAATTATTTTATGCAATTTTTAAATCCATATAAATAATGTATAAAACAAATCTTGTATATGAATTAATTTATTTACTTTATGTGTTAAGTTGTTACTCTTATCTTAATATTTATTTATTTACATCTTATAAATATTCTAATGTTAATTTTATAATTGCATATTACAAATATATAAGGTTTTCCTATTAATACTTCCATTTTATTTTTTTTCTTTATTTCATTCTAATTCAACACATTCATTCACGGATTAAATTTGATGTCCACCTATGCTTGTCAAACAATTTTTGGGTGATGGTAATTATTCAATATTGTATTTCAAAAATACAAAACAATGTTATTTATGCCAATCATTTCATATTTATTTAATTATTTTTAATTTATATTATGTAATTTATATACAAAATTAATGGTCGAATATTAAATAGGCATGTCGTGTGTGACATTTATTACAAATATTTGCAAGTATTTTACGGAGAAAATCAACAAAAACGTCTAAACAGGCGTCAAATTTAATCCTTGCATTCATTGTATTTACTTAATTGCAACTATGTGAAAAATTTCCTTCCAATATATATCCTTCAATATACCGATCAGCGTCTCACAAGTACCTATGGATGCTTTTGCTAGTTCTACTTACCATCTACTTGATGAGTGGATGAGATCGCGTCACTATCGCGACTACGAACACTAACCGCCAATGCAACTTTTATGTTTTTTAATACCTTGCAACTTTTATGTTTTTTAATACCTTTCAGAGCAGTGAACATCTTGTTAGCTCAAGTATGGTCCATCTTTTCTTTAAAGTCCACCTTACTTAATAATTTGTCATTTGTCAACTTTTTAGATCTGTGGAAGTTGGAGTTTAGTTTGGAAATTTGAATTGCGGTTTGAAAACTGGCTTAAAAATGATTGAGGAATTTTCCACTAGTTTTGGTTTTGAAAACGCAATAGCAATGGTAATGGTAATAACAATTAGTGATTAAATCCAAAGGGTGGGTCTAAATTTTAATCACTAAAGGATATATATTGGGCCGACCCTTCCATATTGAAAAGTGGTATAAATATTTACACTTCATATGAGAAAAGTAAATCCATTATATATGTGGTAAAAATTAAAATTTTAAAAAAATATAAATAATTATTTGAAAATATAGAATATGTTCAAACCCTTATTAAATATGTCAAATATAAATTTATTCAATCAAATAAATATTAAATTAAAAAATTAACAAAGCATTGCACGGAAAATATTCGTAAATAAATGAAAGATTTTAATCATTTTATAATTCGTTAAAATCAACCAAAAAATAATTTAAACAATTAATGACATCTTATTTAGATAATCATGTTAAATAAAATAGAGGGTTATAGATAAATCCCAAGTATTCATAAACATACAATAATAAATGAAAATACACTACACACTCCATTAATAATTCCATTAAGTTGGCTAAGTTTTTAACATTTATGGTTATTTCTCCATTAAAAACTAGAGCCCATGGAATGGCATATCAAGGACGAGGCATAGTAGGTTTTTTTAAAAATAGTCTCCATTGTTATTGTGTAACTAGAATACAAAATTTAGAGAAATATTACTTTAAATATAAATATAGAGTAAAGTAACTTATTTTTATAAAGAGAAAATATAATTTTCTATTTAAAGACCATTGATCTAAACAACATTCCCTGTAGGGATGAGATTTGACGGCCGACTCCACCCATCAAACCAAAAATTTATGACGTTAAGAAGTTTTAAACGACCCGTCCATCTCTCTTAAATACCTTTTTCTTTATTTAATAATTTTAAAAATATATTATTTTTTAGTTGTATTTATAAATGTTGGGTAAGTTTCGCCAATTATGTGCTTGATATATATAAACACATTTTGAGCAAAATATATTATTTAAATATCTATGTAATGTTGCACTTATATTTATATTGAATGTGTTCATAGTAATAATGACCGTTTTTTCAAGTTCTTTCACATTAAATAGGGATGCAATGACAAAATGTGAAATACACTTTAAATAAGCAAAAATGTTCGAGACACGTAAAATCTTAGCTTTGATTCCATGATCCACACAACATTCCATTACAGAAGGAAACTAGATATACATTGAGAGACAAACAAGATTCCATTGATGAGAAGGAAACCAAATATGTATTGCCATACAAACAATCGGGGAGATGGAATCATTCAAGGGCTGAAGAGATACCTTTTCCCTCAAAGGATTTAACGCAGAGATCTATCTAGAAATGATCACTTTCTATAAACCTCGATGCACTTAAATTGTGTCGTGAGAATAAGGAAGCGCATTAATCGAATAAAAATAGAGGCCAACTTGTGGAAATGAAGACCGAACCAATATCCATAGAGGTAATGAAGATGGCTGCGAGCATCAATGGTGGAGAGCACAAAGGGAAAGTTGAAATGTGATTACGAGGAAGCGTCGAAGAAACTAATGGAACAAACTCACAAATCTGAGATCATGGAGATTTCTTTCTACCCACAGTATATCTATAAATATCAAGGAACCATACCTGTGTTGATGTCAAGCAAGTGCGAGATGAATTGTAGTAGAATAACGCATCACCTGAGTGAAGAGACAGTGTTGCTCAATTTCGGAGAGTGGTAAATGTTGAAGATGAATACATCAAAGGCAAACCATGTGACAATGAAGAGTTGGGCTGCTCAACATGGAAGATCTAAAGCTAATTGTTAATTAGTTCCAAGTAAATGTGGGAGACGAAGTTTGAGGACAGTTCTGAGGTGCCAACATATGCATGAAAATAAATCTTAGATCAAATGTGATTATTACACGAAATGGAAACCCGATGGAAGTCCTTGCATGTGGGGTTTACGACTTCAAAAGTGCAGACCTGGATTTTGTGTTGGGGGGGATTAGCACAGTTTACAAGATTGAAGAACTCAAAATTTGTGTCCTTCCTACCATGATACTTGTATGGTTTTTTTAGAAATCTGTTATTTATAATGTATCTTGTGGGGATCCATCTTTTGTTACATGTTTCGTTATGGCTTATGTATAGAGCAGTGTAAGCTTTGGTCTAGTTGTGGTTGGCTGTGTGCAGGGTTTTCGAAAGAGGGTTTGTGAATTATTTTGTAACTCACAGACCATGTAACCAAATACTTAATGGGCTAATATAAGTAAGGTTGAAGCCAATTTGTCTTGATTTTATTTAAAATAAGGAGTAGTGAAAAAGTTGTGAAAGTATGAAAAATAATGGCCTTTTAGAGTTTCATTAAGCCCAAATAGAAGTATATCTCTTATACTTCTACTCAAGTCGATCCCAATTTGTGATATCATGTTCTAAAGTAAATGGTTTTGAAATATATTGAAAGAGGGTATATAAGTAGAGTCTTTGATTCAAGTTAGAAAAAGTAAAAAATAATTCAGGAAACGAAACTGAAAAATTCCTTTGGGGTCTATTTTCATCCTTGTCATAAGAGAGCATTATTGAGCCCCAATAGTTGGTTGTGTGACCCTGCTCGTCTTGGAGACTTGTTTGGTAGACACCTATGTTTATTTGGAACTGTATATTTGTACAATATTTCATTTAATGAGTAGGGCAGGTCTTCCAATCTCATAGAATTAAAAAATACAATTTTTATTGCTTAAAACTTATTTTGTGCATTTAAAATTATTTAAGTATTTATATGCAAATTTGAAAGGAAAATAACAATAATTCAAGAATACATAGGGAGAATGGATATAACAGTGTCATAAAAAAGAATACGAAGTTTCCAACAAGTTAAAAAACACCATAAGAACTACCAAATAACAACCTAGTTTCAAATAATGTACCTTAAAAAATTTAGTTTTAGTGGATAGAAGTCAGAAACAACTTTTCTAATACAAATTATTCGTCATTATTTTTCAATTTATCAAATTTTTTATTGGATGCCTAAGAAGGCCACATGGTATGATACATGATTAAATAGCTTATATTCCATTTTTCACTTTTTGTTTAACACAATACTCTAGCTTATAAATAGTAAAAAATCTAGAACTAATAAATTTAATTAAACAACTTCTCGACTCCAAATAATGTTTAAAAAAAGACTAGTCAGTCATGTTTTTTTATGTGAAATGGAATAGGTGATAGTGAGATGAATGCTTAGATGAAATTGCAGGAAATCAAATAACCAATATGCAAAGGAATAACTATTGTAAATAATCTCTCTTCTAAATAACTCTTAATCTGACGATCTATTGGTTTTGAGGAAAATCTAGATGACATATTCCACATTATTTGTATCTTGACAACCTGGATATAAGCATGATATCTTTTCCAAAAATGGTATAAGCATGGCTATGATTTTCTTATACTGTTTCATAGTTATTTGCTTGCTTGCTTTCAATAGTTGTGTCTACTTATTTTAAAAAAATTGTGCTTTGAATTTTGAGAATGTTTGAAAGAGTTACTTAACTAGATTTATTGTTATGATAAATTTGTGCATTCAAATATTGTGACACATTATGTTTAACTTAAGAAATCACAGGTTGGGCTAAGTGTGATATTTTTGTTCATTAATTGTTACATTATTATGTCTTATATTATTTGAAAGCAATTTGATGTGATATGTCTTATGTTGAGTCAACCATGGGTTTTTTTGTTCAAAATTTTATATATTATATATTATGCTCATGCATTATGTCAGAATAGTTGGAAATGGTGCTAACCCCTGCTTCCTTGTGTTGGATACATAGAAATAATATAACTGATGTTTTAATGTCATGTCCATTGGTTTCTTGATTTCATTGATTTATTTATCATGCTCTTGTTTTTGTTCTTTGAGAACAGTTTGAAGTGTTGTATTCTTCTCCTTTCTGATTGCTTGGTTGTTGTAATCTTATGCAAATTTCATGTAGATGTTGAATATCAGATTTACAGATTTTTTTATTTTTAGGTATGCTTCGTGTGCATGAGCATCTCCTCTTACCATTTATCACCATGCATTGGTTGTTTTCAAATTAAAGCATTCAATGTATTTGAACTATAAGCAAGGATCCTGAACTTCTTTTTTGAAGGGATATTGAGAAATTAATAAACTACATTGTGCATCAAATTCTCAAACAAGGCTTGATAAGTATTACATTTGTAGGGGGCACTGTATGCAAAAATATTTGAATAATAAGAGGGATTAGAACCAATAACAAACTCCTTTGCTTTTGCCCACCTCCTCTGACTCCATCCTTTTTAGTTATGTTTGCTTACATGCTTGCAGCATAGTTGACATAAATATTCAATATCTTTGGTGTTAATACTTGAATCCTAGATTATAGCTGATTAGGTTTTAATACAAGCAGGTTAAAAAAGGATATGGCAATTGACTAATAGCTTGAAAATTTACAAATAAAGATGATTGTCTGCTAGCAAAAAAAATGTATATTTAGAAGGGATTTGAGCCAAAAAAGTATATTGAACACCTAAATAATTTTTAAGTTTAACCAATCAATAAGGGTTCATATTGAATATGAAAGTTAAGAATTGTAAATAAAATTATGTTTGCTTGATATATAAAATCATGGTACAAGAATTTATTTTGATCGAAATAAAATAATTCATGTTATCCTTTGCACGTGCTTGTCTTTATATAGTGTTTGCAAGTGCTTGTGCTTGTGCTTTGTTTTTCTAAAGTGAGCTGCAAGTGTGTGTATTTATTTTTAATTTTAATTCATGACTTGTGGCCCTTGATGATACATATGCAATGCCTTAGCAGAGCTTCATTAATGTTGGAGTAGAATTGAACCTATGCACTGAACTAAATACACTACAGTTAAAATGCCACTTTTTCTGTATCTCTATGCTGTCAGGTATAATGGATGAGTCTCTACAATGTTTATCAAAACAAATTTCATAGAAACAAAAATTTTGGTTTTAATCTTGGTACAGATGTGAGATTTATTATTAAATTCAGCGTTGATGATAGTCCTTCACAATGAGGATGGATGATAATAGTTTGATTTGTTTTTTAGCATGCTATGATTTTCTTAAATTGTTTCATAGTTATTTGCTTGCTTGCTTTCAATAGTTGTAGAACTTTGCTTGTTTTTAAAATATTATGGCATTGAATTTTGAGAATGTATTAGAAAGAGTTACTTAACTAGATTTGTTGTTACAATAAACTTGTGCATTCAGAATATTGTGACACTTTATGTATATTGTACTTGAGAAATCACATTAAGTTTGTTATTGATGTGTTGGCCAAGTCCAAAATAATAACCATCCATTGAGATAATCATTCTCATGTGTTGAATGTTGTCTTCCAAATATTTTATTCACTTTTAGCATGGTTAGTGACCAGCACAAAAGTTACTTGTACTTAATGTTGTTTGTAAAATATTTGTGAATAATGTAAATAAGACAAATTATAGCCTCTGCATATTCGCAACTAACCTTGTTTTTATTACACCAATATTTTCCATGATAAATATTAGAACAGTTAGAATGTTTGATGTGTTCTTGTATAAATTTGTGGAATTCATTTTATTCTTTATTAGTACAGATTCTTGGTTGTTGCATTTTTAATAATGACATTTCATGAAGTTTCTATTTTTTCTATTTGTTACAACATCCTTTGATTTCCCTTGTTCTTACAAGGCCAAGTAGGGACATGTGCCTTCATCATTGACATGATTTGTTGTGTGCTAAAGGATGTATATCCTTGTGAGGCCTCATTGGAGCGTCCCAAGTTAGATGTGAGACTGGTCACTGGAAAGGCTTTTAAAGTTGTCCTGCCCCTATAAGAGCTATTATTTTGCCAACTCTCTTAGGTGCATATTACGATGTTTTTGCTTTAATAAGTGTTTGTTTGTTTTCCTTATTCATCTTGAGAGTAATGAAGACTAGAAACACTATTACACCCACTCCTGATGGTGTCACCATTATTACACTCCTCTTGGAGAGAGAAGAAGATTTTTAAAGGATTTAATTTGTTGTTAATGTTTTGCATTGTAGGAAACCAAAACTGTCAAAGCCAATCATTGCAGATTTGGCTTTGGAGCGTCTCCTGCCTGTTGCCCATAAGCCCTTTGTATATTTCTAAGTTTCATACTGCTGGTCCTCATTCGCGAGGGTTTGGGTTGGCTTATGATTCGAATGAAGATGCACTAAAATGTGAACCTCCACACAATTTGAAGAAGATGGGTGTGCCAGCCACAAACATGGGGTCCGGAAAAAAGAAGAAAAGAAGTGCCAAAAAATTGCTAATGCTAGTAACATGAACTTTGAAAAAAAATTGAATGAATCTTCCCTTAACTTTCTACAACAAAAAGTATATTTGTATATTATCTAAGACTATAGAAGTATCACATCTTTATGGCTGCAAGTTTGTAAATGAATATATTTTGAGATGTGTTTAAATAAGATAATGAAAAGTGATTTTCTCTCCTTTTCTTTTTTTATATAGTATTGTGAAATGTAGAACAATTTTGAAACCAAAATATATATTATGTTCTCCATCTTTTATTGCCGTTTTGAGTACCCAAGTTTAAAAATAGGAAATTTAAAGACAAAATTAAAAAAATTATTTGAAAACATAAAAGACTTATATTTGCTTAGAAGCATGTATTGCTTATGTCAGGGAAAATTTTAAGGGTCCCTCTAAAAACAAACCATAGAAAGTATTTGGTGAATTTTGAAAAAACCACTTTTTTTTATAGATAAGGTAAAAAAGTTTAGTTTTGAAGGGACCCAAAAGAATTCTATACAAAAAAGAGACCAGCTAGCAACAAAGCCATGAAAAAGAGACAAGGTTCACAAATTCAAACGGGACTTGACCATCCATGCAAACCTGAACGAGGCATAACCTACACTAGGTCTACATGGTAACTTTTTTTTTTACAAAAATACATAAAAAACCATAACAACAAGATTAATAAAACCTAACACATAACCAAGACCAAAGTGCAGCAAAAGGATCACCATTAGTTCACCTTGCTCGAGGAGGCTCTACTTCTAGTTCTCACACTAGGCCCTCTATCCATGACATCCTCGAGTTCATCTTTCCACAAGATAGTGAACTTTTTAGGGGTATTCATATTAGGATCCTTTCCTTCCATTTCCATGATCTCATTATCTTCTAAGCTGCTCATCTCCAGACGCATTTTACCCATTCCTTTCGCTATTTCAAATTTAGAAATTTGGTCTCGGAGGATGGATGTTCTATGTTCTTACATGACAATTTCCACATTTACCCCACCTATTCTCTTATTTTACACCTCAATTTTTCCATGACACTCCCTAAATTCCTGAATAAGGATTTTGTTGACTAGAAGGATTGTGTCTCCCGTAGACTCCACCCTAAGAATCCAAGCTTCCCAATCCACTGTGTCTATCCCTTTCCTTGCTAGCAACACTTTCCCCACCGACTTTATCACCCTATTTCATATTGCAGAGGATGTTGACTGCTATGCCATCTAGATTGTCTTACTACCCCCCTTTTTCCCCTGATTTGTATGTTTGGCAAGGGTTTCATTATCCAAGTCCACCTCCATGTGATTGGGAGGTTGGGGAGGGAGCATGGGTTTACCTTTCTGGTACATAAGCATAATCAACCCCATGATGCAAAGAATTATCCACTTTCTCATTTTGGTATTCATTGATAGAAGAAGTATGGGATATGAGGAGAAATAATGTAAAACTCATAGCTTGATTCCTATGTAGGTAGTTAAGGATAGAAAAATGGTAGGAAAAGATATTTCTAAATTTTCCTTCTAAGGTAAGATACTTCATGACCACAAGATAAATATTTGGCCAACGCTCAGGGAGGTAACTTCTCGCAATACCATCATAAAACATGAGGATTTTCTCATCAAGGTGGAAGAGAGTGGAGATTTCATGGTTGCTCCTGGTTGTATATTTAAAAAGTTTGAGACTTTAATGCGAATATCAATAATGTAAGTGGAGATGAAAAGAGTGGGACCGAGATCATCAGGTTGCAAAGGGGAAATATTTGATTTGGAGAAATTAATGGAAGCAATCTGATAAGGGCTAATGAGGGTGGTGATAGGTGAAGTATTTGTATGGATGAAAATTGATATGCAACCTTCAACCGCACTCGACTCCTCGAGGTTGTGTTGAGAAATATGGTGTAGAAATGTGGATGGCTAAAGGGTAGCGAATGTGGTAATAGAAAAAAGTGTGTGGAAATAGTATGTAAAGGTTTTCAAGGCAATACAATGTTTTTGACTCACAAAAATGGAATCTGCTCATCAAGTGCAATGAAAGCATGTCTAATCCAGATGGGTCGTATGGATAGATAAGAGAGAATAAAAACACAGAGAATCCTATTAATATCAAGCTTTGTAAAGATTCACTCCAATGGTTGTGGAATACGTGTCATACCAATGGGAGCCTCCTAATGATTTCTAGACAAGGTCATGGAAAAGACGAGAAAGAGGCGTGAATCCATTATCTCTATGGATGGTTTATGGGTTTGGTCTAAAACAAGAGGGCTCGATGAGCTTCATCATTTAGGACTTTTAGTTGTCTAATGATGTCAGGTGGTAGTAGAGAGGTTCTAAAGATCAATGCTCTCAATCCAGTGTCTACGTCCAGTTGGTTTTTGGTTCCATTTCCAGTTCGAGAACCGTTGGATCACAAATGTAAATTCTCTCTGGTTGTGGTCCCTCTATGGTCATGCGGTATGATCTAGAATCTATGCCCAAGGGCCAGTCATGTAATCTATGCACGGGGGTGGTCCAATAATCGCAAGCCTTGTCAGCTTCTACGTTTAAAACTAGGAGTTGTTTAATCTTTTGAGAATACAATACTATGGATCTAGCAACTTGTATGCTAGTCCCATGTCTATGTCTGTGAATAAATATCCTAAATTTGGTTTCCAAACTATGGGATCACAAGTGTAAGTTTGTTCTTGGTTTTGTTTATTGATGGTCATGTAAACACTTAATTCTTTCAAGGTAATCTATAATTTGGTTGTTTTGACCAAAACTCATATGCTTTTTAGTCCTCAATGTTTAAAATGTCTAGCTGTTGAGTGATTTCTTGTAGATCTCTAGTTGTTTTTAATACATTGTATCTAATATCTTGGTCAATATCTGCTAATGGAACCACTAGATTCAATTGTGGCACTATTGGTTTGAAAATGAAGTCTCTAGGTTCTCTAGGCCCCATAATTGTCATCCATGAAATCGTTGAATTAATCTAGTGAAACAAATTAACTAAGAAAAGTAAATCTACACCATGTTTTTGTATTTTCCAATTTATGAATGAACAAAGAAATAAAAGTGATTAATTGAATAAAGGAAATGTTTTTGATTATTTTATGATATTCTAAGAACAAAACTTCTAATCTAAATAAATAAATCTATACTGATAGTTTTCCAGATGTAGCTAACTACCTGTGCAATTGTGTATTAAGTCTAACTAATTAAAATATGAACTTTCCAATTTCTTTGTGATATTTAGACAACTTCCTACAGATATTCCCTCATTTAGATCCACAGGGGGGATAAAAAAGAGAGGATCCATCATCGAGAGTTTCTATGACAGATTTTAAATCTCTTGGAAACTAATTAACTATTTATAATTGGAAGAAAACTGATTTCTACTCTATTTGATATGATATAACAATAATAAATTACAACAATGAAGGAAATCAAACAACAAATCCAACTTGGAATTTACAAAACAAAGACGAATCCAGTTATGTGATGATTTTTCCCCTTAGTTGTGTCTTTTGATTCTCTGTGTGTCCACGTGATTCCAAGGAATTGGGAATGTAGAGGCAGCAACAAAAGAAGGCGTTTGAGCAATGGTAGCTTGAAGGCAATTTGGTTGCAATATATGTAGAAGATAGATAACACAAGTGAAAAAAGCTTGGCTATGCAATTTCTAGCAGGATTGTGGCATCAATACAATGCAAGATACACAAAATTATCAAGCCATTTGTTTGAATATAAACAATCAATTTATTGGAATTTAGCTATACTGTGCACAAGCACACTTGGAACCAATGGGATGTCAAATCATCACATGAAGAGGAAGTTAAATATGCAATCAGCAATAATAAGTGAAGGAGGAGTTTTCCATGAACAATTCAAACCTAATTTTAGGAAAATTAACTGAGAAACAAGTCTATAAACTGATCTGAAGTTGAGTTACATGCGTTCAATGGACGAGTAAACATTCTAGAAAATTCACATAAAACCACCACCTAGTGGACAACAGTGATTATAGGACCACCACCCTACTTGGGTGGCGCTTACAAAATCACTTCCCTGTCTTGGGTGGCAGTCGTAGAACCACCACCCAGACATGGCTACGGTTTTGACACTGAAAGTCAAAATCAAACAAAAAGGCAACTGGAAGCTGGGAAAAATCATACGGATGCTAAGTAAGACATACAAGGCTACAAATATAAATGGTGAGTAGGTTTAAGAGCTCAAACACCTTCAAAAAAGCATGAATCACCATTGGGGACCTTTTTATAACCGTTTTCAATAATGTAGCATGTGGAAAATTGGGTGCGTATATATTTCCCCATCGGAGAAGTGTTTTAGCCATGAAGATGCGTAAAATGTAGAATCCAAGTATGGCATTCCCGAAATGGGGAGTTAGAAGCTATACCTAACATACCCATGTCCCGAAACATTGCCATCTGAATTCTTGCTACCTGTAAGACGAAATAAGAACTCAAGTGCAGATATATAAAATATTGAAAAATAAACACTAAATCAAAATAACAAGAGGACTTACCATTTGCGCGAGGATAAGAAGATACCTTCACCAACCCTCTAGTCCGGCGGTCACATACACTCAAAATGAGGTTAAAACACACACACACACACACACACACACAAACTCGTTTTTCAATTCATTTGCACATATTCGATTGGTAGTTTTTGAGCTCTGGACCCACGCTAACTATTTTCGATGAGAGTATAGTCAACACGATCGATGAGAGATTGTGATCATGCCTCCATCCACAAAAAAAATGTTACTAGGATTAGTGTCAAAATATCATCTTGTCTTGTGGAATTGATAAAGTGATAAGAAATGTTGATGATAATATTATGAACATCACTTGAATCCCCGAGGTTGTGTCGAGGAAGCTGGTGTAGAAATGTGGATGGCTAAATGGTAGTGAATGTGGTAATAGATGAGAGTGTGTGGAAATAGTATGCAAAGGTTTTCAAGGAAATATAATTTGTTTAACTTGCAATAGCAAAATCTGCTCGTCAAGTTCAATGAAAGCATGTCTAACCTGGATGGGTCATATGGATGAATAAAAGAGAACAACAACATGTGAGACTCCAGTCACTATCAAGATATGTAGAGATTCTCTCCAATGGTTGTGGAATACATCTAATACCAATGAGAGCCTCGTAACGATTTCAAGAAAAGGTCATGGAACAGATGAGAGAGAGGCATGAATCCGTTAGCTCTATGGATGGTTTGTGGGTTTAGTCCAAAATGAGAGGGCTCGATGAGCTTCTTCATTTAGAACATTTAGTTGTCTAATGATGTTAGGTGGTAATTAGAGAGGTTCTAAAGACCAACGCTCTCAATCCAATGTCTAAGTCTAGTTGGTTTTCGGTTTCATTTGGTTAGGGAATTGTTGCATCACAACTGTAAATTCTCTCTAGTTGTGGTCCCTTTATGGTTATGTGGTATGATCTAGAATCTACACCCAAGGGCGGTCAGGTAATCTACGCATAGGGGAGGTCTAGTAATCGTAAGCCTTGTCAGATTCTACATTTAAAACTAGGAATTGTTCAATCTTTTGAGAATATAATACTAGGGATCTATATAACTTATATGTGTAGTCTCGTATCTATGTCTGTGAATAAATCTCCTTAATTTGGTTTCCTAACTATGGGATCATAAGCGTAAGTTTGTTCTTGGTTTTGTTTGCATTGATGGTCATGTAAACACTTAATACTTTCAAGGAAATCTATAATTTGGTTATTTTGACCAAAACTCATATGCTTTTTCGTCCTCAATGTTTAACACGTCTAGTTGTTCAATGATTTCTTGTAGATATCTAGTTGTTTTAGAATACGTTGTATCTAAGATCTTGGTCAATATCTGCTAATGGTACCCGCTAGATTTGGTTGTGGCACTATTGGTTTGAAAATGAAGTCTCTGTGTTATCTAGGCCCCATAATTGTCATGCTTGAAATCGTTGAATTAATCTAGTGAAACAAATTAACTAAGAAAAGTAAATCTACACTATGTTTTTGTATTTTCCAATATATGAATGAATAAAGCAATAAAAGATATTAATCTAATAAAGGAAATGTTTTTTTATTATTTTATGATATTCTAAGAACAAAAATTCTAATCTAAATAAATAAATCTATACAGATAGTTAGCCAGATGTAGCTAACTACCTGTGCAATTGTGTATTAAGTATAATTAATTAAAACATGAAATTTTCCAATTTCTTTGTGATATTTAGAAAACTTCCTACATATATTCCATTCTTCAGATCCATAGGGGGATAAGAAAGAGAGGATCCATCACCGGGAGTTGTTATGAAATATTTTAAAACTCTTGGAAACTAATTAACTATTTTTAATTGAAATAAAAACTAATTTCTACTCTATTTAATATGATATAACAATAATGAAGGAAATTGAATCAAAAACTTCAACCTGGAATTCAAAGAATAGAGATGAATCCAAATATGTGACAATTTTTCCCCTTAGTTATTTCTGTTGATTCTCTGTGTGTCCACGCGAGTCCATGGAATTGGGAATGCAAAGGCAGACAACAAAAGAAGGTGCTTGAGCAATGACAACTTGAAGGCAATCTTGTTGTAATGCAAGTAGAAGAGAGATAACACAAGTGAACAGAGCTTGGGTATGCAATTTCTAGAAAAATTGTGGCAAAAATACTAATGCAAGATACAAAAAATTCTCAGGCCATTTTTTTGAATACAAGCAATCAATTTATAGGAATTTAGCTATAGTGTGCGCAAGCACACTTTGCAACAATGAGATGCCAAATCATTCATATGAAGAGGCAGTTAACTATGAAATCAACAATCATAATTGAAAGAGGAGTTTTGCATCAACAAATGAAGCCTAAATTTAGGAAATTTGACAAAGAAACGCGTCTAAAAATGGAATTGTAAGTTGAGTTACATGTGTTCAAAGGACTGATTGACACATTTCTAGAAAATTCACACATGATTGCACTACCGAATATAGAGCAGGTAGATTACAGGACCTTCACCCTTCCGTAGGAAGTGGTTACAAAACTGCTGCCCAATCTTGGGTGACAATAGCAAAAATATTGCCTAGGTAGGGTGGTGGTTTTGACACTGAAAGCCAAAAACAAAGGAAAATTGAAGTGGGAAGCTGGGAAAAAGCATGCAGAGGCTAAGTAAGACATACTAGGCTACAAATATAAACAACGAGTAGGTTTAGAAGCTCGAAAACCTTCTGAAAAGACATGAATCATCATTGGGGACCTTTTTTTAACTGTTTCCAACAATATAGCAATGTACAAAATTAGGTGTGTACATACATATTGCCTTCTCGTGTGCTAAAACATCGACATCTGAACTCCTATTACCTACAAGATGAAAGAAGAACTCAAGTGTAGATAGATAAAATATCGAAATATAAATGCTGAATCAAAATGACAAGAGGACTTACCATTTGCATAGGGGATAAGAATATACCTTCACCATCGCTCCAGCCCTGTGGTCACATACACTCAAATTGAGGTTCAAAACAACACACACATATCAAAACAAACTCATTTTTCAAATCATTTGTGCATATCCTAGTAGTGATTTTTGAGCTCTGAGGCCCACTATGACCATGTTTTGAGTGACAGTATAGCACAAAATGACCATTGTGAGATTGTTAAGATGGCCTCTATGACCATGAGAAACCCAACCACTCAAGAAAAAAGTTAGTTTTTCTTAGTTATTTATTTTAAAACCTAAATTATAAAAAAGTTGAAAATCTAATCCTAAGAGGGATATTTTTAAAATTTCTTGTTTTGAAGTGGTCCCTAGGGGGGGTGCACATGGGGTAGTCTTTTATTTCACCTAAAATGGTCCTTTTTTCCAGTTTTTTGGGGTTTTTAGAGGTGAAAAGGATGGCTCATCGATTTTTGTACAGAACCACTGCTCTGCGCAAGGTAGTGGTTACATGATCACCCGCCTTATCAAGGTGGTGGTTATAGAATCGCAACCTTAGAAAGGTGGTGTTTACAAAATTGACGCTTGATCACAGGTATAGGCATTTTTGTCGCTTTTTAGACAACGAACTAATTTAACATACTTAGAATTTTTTTTTTTGAATTTTGTTTATGTTTTGCTATGTTTTTGACAAGCTTTCCTATGTTACTGACTTAATATTTTGTTATTTTATGAATTCATAAGGAGGACTATGTCCAATTGGAGAAAAGGGAGAGAGAATGTGAGTGGCTACCATCTATACTTGAACAGTTGACAAAGGCTGAGATAGACACACTACACCAGAGAAGCAATTTGGAGGATTGCACTTGGGTACCTCACATAACAACTCCTAGCTTAATTTTGTGTGATTTATTCTCTTATTGGGACATAGAATGGACCAAAACACCTTCCAGTTGTACAAGGGTTAAGGGAGAGTGGACCATCACTCTTGAGGATGTATATAGGATACTTGGGTGTTCACCATACTTTGGCTGATGATTGACACTTGAGATGACATGGGATCTACAAATAAGGCCAAACTTTGGGCCACTTACTTCGGAGATGATAGGGTGTCACCTGACACCAAACAGGGTATGCAGGCTTCTTTCTATCCCCCCTCTCACTCCTATTCCTATGCACTACACGTAAGGACATTATAGGTATCTTGGCCTTCACGTTTGATAAGGGATAAAGGTGGGGAAAAGTTAGTTGTATTGTTTGGCCCCAATAGTGATGAAAATAGAGTAGTATGGACATACCTATGCCTGGGGAGTAGATATATATTGGGAATTACATACCATGATCTTTATTGGGTTGTCATACTAAAGGGTCAGTCACTTATCCATCCCACACTCTTGTGATGAGTTGGGGTTTATGAGAGGATTATCCTCTTACAAGAAGGGAGTAACAGTATAGGATCCAGGGGTTGTCAGGCTTGTGAGGTGGATAGGGATGTCAGTTCATAGGGTGCCACATTACCTAGTGGCTTCCTTGACTATTGTTGATTTTATTTTTACACCATACTAGGACATGTCCAACAATATGGGGACTGGATGGGAACACAGTGATATCTTCTGCCACCACCAGTCAGTTAGTTGAGAGATTAGGTAAGGTGGAGACTCATCCTATTTGATAGAGTCCCCTAGTAGGTTTGGACTGCCATACATTGATATTATTCCTACCATTTTGGGCATTTAAAAGAGTTTCAGGGAGTCTCATGACTGGTCCTAAAGGCAACCATGGTTAGACCATTGTGATACTAGGAGTTCCTATTATAGTGAGATGGAGTTTTTGTGCTCATAGAGTAGTTAGGCGTAAACAACTTCTCCTACTCAAGGCTACACCCACTCATAGTGGGTAGGAGAAAGAGGAACCTATTGATTTAGTCTTTGAGACTAGGGTAGAGACGACTGATGATGCCTATGATGAGGAGGTAGGTGAGGAGGCTCCATGAAAAGAGGGGATGATGAGGAGGATAATGACATTGAGTGGCATGACACTCAGGAGATATCCATGGATGAGCGAGAGGAGGTAGATACAAAGATGAAGACATTTGTCTCAGAGTACCCATTTCCTCATGATGGAGGAGGAGACAAGGAGTCAATGATGGGACAACACATTACCTCAAGAGGTGGAGAGTCACAATAGGAAATTGTAACAGCTACACCAGCTACACCGGTGTACCCTACATGGGTTCCTGGAGATATGAATTTGTGGTTTACTCTTTTCTCAACTTTGTTAGCTTAGAAATGTTAATCACTATGTATCACACTTCTATTTTTTTGAGTTTTTGTTATTTTCTAACCTGGTGTTTGTTTTCTTTGTTTTACACCAAATGCTAAGGAATGATGAGATCTTATTCATCGGGTCTGACATGGAAACCTTGCTATAACCTCTGAGGAAGACAAAGTGGAGATTTTGGATGATGTGTGACAGTCTTTGCAAGCCGGTCTTGCACACCTACATCTTTTATCATCTTTGGA
Organism: Taxus chinensis; assembly: GCA_019776745.2. Classification (NCBI taxonomy): domain Eukaryota; kingdom Viridiplantae; phylum Streptophyta; class Pinopsida; order Cupressales; family Taxaceae; genus Taxus; species Taxus chinensis. Next base: position 724,946,601 of record CM034148.1, read on the forward strand.
AGGCATTGAAGACCATTCTTGATATGAAGATGAGGGTTACAGGGTATGAAACAACTGAGATATTGATGACGCAGATGGAGCCACACACACAGTGAGACCATGGGTAGCGGTCGTACTCATGGTGACTCACACCACTCAATGCATTCATGTTTCCAGAGCAGCAACAAATGTCCATAACTCAAGAATCCTCCTTCTCAGGTAATCCCATAGGGATTGATAGGCCATTGGGTCTTTATTGCTTCATTACCATTTTGTGAGGCACATATATGATTTTTAAAATTTTTTTGGGGTCATTGTTAGTATTTTGAGAACACCTAGTGCATGATGGCATTGTACAACAGAACTCAATTTTATTATGACACACACACACACACACACACACACACACACACACACACACCACACATGCTTCTTTTTTGTTTAGTTATCCCTTGCATAGATTTGACTTTCATTTATTATTTTCTTTCTTACATGTAATCTATATGTTCAGAATTTACCAGTTTGGTATGCTTCTTGGAATGTATGTAATGGATGATAAATGATAACAGAATGAATTCTTTTTTTAATTTTTTAATGTGGATTTGAAATGATTATGCAGACATGTTATAATGTTGAACTTTAGCTTTTTCAAGTAATGTTTGGTATTTCATTTTTTTTTGGAAATATATGGTGAATAATGATATGATATTAAAATAAATTCACTCCACTCCATAAACCCACACAACAAATAAGATGTGAGGTCTCAAAATTGAGATCCAGGAGGGAACGTGAGGTAGATGGTTTTGATAGAGACGGAAATGGTTAGAAAAATAAAAGGTCTTGACATAAACCCAATTAGAAACCTATAAATCAACTATGTATACAGTTTACTAAATAACTTAGAATGTTATTGCTAGCAATTTTATCTAATTTTAGATCTAAATATGACATCTTGATTAACATGATCTGGTTTTAATGTTTTAACTCTCTTTTGGAACATGCACATCTAATTCACCTTTCTTGGGATTTTAAGATTTTCAAAGCACCTGTATTAATTGGAAATTGCTTAAATTTATTATTTTATATGAAGATATCCCCTACACCTTGCCCCATTCTACTAGTAGGAAACATGGGATTGTTACCATGGAAATCTAATAGGTGAGTAAGATAACACCTCTCCTTTCAAAACCTCATGCCAGCTATGAGAGGCGTGGGCTCAACATTGAAGGCTGGTGGGGAAAAGAGGTGTGTAAATAAAAAATTTGATTTGATTTTTTATTTTAGATATGTTCTTTTTATTTGTTTTTTGCTTTTAAATTTAATTGTATTTTAGGGAAGGTAGGGTCACCCCTAGCCTTAAACCCACACAACTAGTAAGATGCGAGGGCTTAACACAAAAGTTTTAGGTAGGTGAACAAAAATCCCTAGTGAAAATATTTGCAATATTTTTATACCAAATATATTTTCTAGGGTAATATATGACATCACAAAGCTTCAGCGACACTAGGCAAATATAACTATGCTAAATGAAAGTTATAAGAATAACCAACTATGCATACCTTTGTAGGAATAGTGCAAAAATACCATTTTGTCCTGTAGAATTGATGAAATGATAAGACATGTTGATGATAATATCTTGAATAGTTGACAGAAATATGATTTGAGTAACTCCCATTGTTTTGTAGACTGTTTTTCAGAGTAACTGGAAAATATGTTCCTTTATTACAGGTTTCACAAAATGAGATGAAAAATGATAATGCAGTAGAAAACATATGGAAATGTCAGTTAATTATGCATAATATCTTTCTCAGATGAAGAAATTTGAGGGATTCGATAAATTTCTCACCTTATAATGTACATAGGCAATATACCACATTCTTATAGTCCTCTATGACTCAATATGGGCCCTACCACTTCAGCCTAAAATTCCTGTCATTCGCTACTATTTTTATCTATTCATATGTCAAGTCTCAATAAACAATTCTCCTTCAAAAAATTTTGTACTCATAGACATTGCTATTATATTGACGAGCCATTTGATCAACGTATGACCTATGCCATTATTCAATGTTAAGCCAAGATTCATCAAGGTTTTCTAACCGAGAGAGTTGTGTCTGTCGATAGCCTTCTTCCCCCAAAATACCTTATAGTGAAATGTAGAAACTAGGAAAGTCAACTTCTAGCTGTAAAACTTCTTCTAAGCTAAATAAAAAAGAAAATGGGGTTTCCCCTGTCAACATTTTTACCAATGTCCTATAGGCCCACAAGGATGGAAAGAGATTTAGGTGCCAGTCATGTTTCTTCAACTTGACAGTTTTGAGGAGAATGGACTTTGATGTCTTGTTTGTAGCCTCAGCATGTCTATTGGCCTGAGCATAGTAGAGAGAAACCATGTGGTGAATTATTTTAAAATTCATCACATAGTTCACACACTTACTCATTTTCAAAATATTTACCATTATCGGAGATAATGATTTATGGGACATTGTACCTGTACAGATAATCTAGTTCAGAATGAACTTTGCACGATTACACATCCTCGTACAATGGTAAGAGGCACGATGTCTACCCACTTTTGTAAAGTATTATGTGGTCATAATTATGAAGTTATAACAATTAGTTGATGAGGAAGAAAAAAATCCCTATCAAATCTAGGCCCCACATAAAAAAGGACCACGGTGTTGTAATCAACTATAAAGCCTAAGCGGGTATGTGGATCTCATTAGAGAACTCATGACATTTGTGACATTTGTGCACGTATTCCACTACATCGTAATCTAATGTAGGAAAAAATTAACTAATCTGATTTAATTTTTAAGTGGTGTCATGACCTCTTAAATGGCCTCAACACACTCCTTTTTGGGATTGATAGAAGATCTTTCTAGACTCCTCATTAACATATCTAAGTAACATTTCATCAAAGGGTCTATGATAGAGCACTAATTCTAAGATTACATACTTGGTGGCTATAATGTGCAACCATATTCTCTAATGTGATGTTTCCCCTTTAGGGTCATGCATGATCCAAAATGAAATTAATAATGTCAGTGTACCATGTGGCACATAAAAATGGGGGGTTTGGTTTCAACATAACATACACATTCATTAGGGAAGTCCAAGTTATCTATTATTTCCCCAATCTAGTGGGTTGTCAGCTAACTGGTTTGCAACAATTTTTTCTTTCACAAAAAATTTATTAGCTACCGTTATCTCAAACCCACCCATTAGAGTGATGAAACCTCAAAATTTCTTAGATAATGACCCTTTCATTAGAAATTTTCACAAATAATCTGTTTTAACAATGAATCTTGTTTCTTGGTTAACCATATAGTGTCTTAAAAACTTTGTTGCAAAACCTACAGCTAAGACATTATTTTTCTACCTGAGTATAGCATGTCTTGTAGTCGAGAAACGTTGGACTGATGAAATAAACTACATGCTCTTGTTGGTCATCATTCTCTTGAGCTAGCATGCAAGCTAATGAGACATTCATGGCATGTGAATATAAAATTAGAGGGCAATCCGATTTAGGAGGCATGAGTGTAGGAGGTGATAATAGGAATCATTTGACTGATTCAAATGCCTCGTGACACTTTTCCATCCAAATGTTACAATAATCCTTCTTCAATAGATTATTTATCGGATGAATGGAAAAGGTCAAATCAAGAATGAACCTTCGGATTGCAGTATGCTTTCCAAGGAAAAACCTAATGCCAAACTCATCTGATGGTGGGATCATTTCCAATATTGCTCAGATTTTGGCTGGGTCTACATCTATCCCTCATGAAGAGATGATGTATCCTAGTAACTTCCCTCCCATCAGACCGATTACACATTTTTTTAGGATTTAGCGTAACGTTGTACTTGATTAGACAAGAGAGGATGATACAGAGCACTTCAGGGTGATTACAATGCTTCCTAGATTTATCTAGAAGATCATCAACATAAGATTCCTTCCACAATCTTATGAATAAGATCATGGAATATAGAAGTCATAGCTTGTTGGTAATTTTCTCCAATGTTCTTAAGCCTGAATGACATGAACATGTACTAGTAAGTTCCCAAGGAGTAACAAATGTGGTCTTTATATGATCTTCCTTAGAGATCCTGATTTGATTATATCCAGAGAATCCATCCATAAGGGACAACAAATTGTAGTCAGTTGTTGCGTAAACGATGATATCAATGGAAGGCAATGGGAAATCGTCTTTGGGACATGCTTTATTAATATCCTAAAAATTAATGTAGATGCAAATTTTCCTATTCTTTTTTAGAATGAGGACAATGTTAGACACCCATATTGAGTAGTCAATAGGCTTTATGAATCCTACATGTAGGAGTTTCATTACTTCCTCTTTGACCATTAGTGCTACTTTGGCTTCATTGGTCTAGACTTCTACTTGATGGGTTTAACATCAGGTTTGGTTACCAGGTTATGAACTACTACATGGGGAGAAATTCTCATCATTTCTATATAATTGAACACAAAGGCTTTCAAGTTATCCTTAAGGATTTTTGTGTGTATTTCTAATTCTTCAGGAGTTAACGAGGAACCTAGTTTCATAATATTTAGATCTTCCTCCATACCGATGTTGATATCGATGGTACCTTTGATTAGAGAGGCATTACCCTATTCAAACTCAAGTGGGGCTAGAGATAATTATAACTCTCCTTCTTCTATTTCACAAACTTTGAGACCTTTCGGGGAGGAAAGGTTCATCTTGTGTTCTCCTAAATAGGAGTAGGAGTGAGGAATGTGAGTAAAACCTCTCCTATGATGCTGGGGATGTAGGTTAGTGTAGGAATGAAGATACCCTAGAATAGCCTCATCACTTTTTTCATAGTCTATGGCGGAGGGTTCGTTCTCATTCTCAACATAAGAAAAGATTGGTTTTGTTAGGACTTTGCGTACTAAGGGTTATGCGTGAACCAAAACCATGAAAATGGTTTCTTCTTACTCTCTGCTTGGATAGAAACGAGAATCCAAGTGGCTATAGAATATGTGAGAAGGTTCTATTCTTGTAGAATGGCTTTAATTGAAATGAAGTCAAAACCCTTTGTTAGATTAAGCACTGTAGTCTTATAGAGCTATAGGTGTTCCGCTCTAGTCTCATATACTTCTGAAACCTGATTGGCGACTAGTTAAGAATCACCCAACACCCTTATGTTACAAGCACCAATCCTCTCGGCTACTATGAGACCAAGGAGAAGAGCCTCATACTCTGCACCATTATTCATACATTTGAAATCTAGTTTGAAGGAAAAAGGCATGACCTTTCCTTACAGAGAAGTAAGATTCACACCTACCTTAGCGTTGAAGCGGAAATTTTCTCCGTCAAAGTGAAGTGTCCAACAATTATTTGGGAAGATTGACATTGGATCATTCTTGGCATCCTCTTCTTTTGATTTTATCACTTCAACCATGGAAACCTTCATATGGAAGAGAGATGAGTCCTAGAGCGTAACCCATACCCATAGAATCAAATGGAAAGAGAATAGGTAAATCATTCTCCAATAGCTCAATAATATTCACTGTGGTTTCCATTGACACTATTTCTATGACTGTCATTTCATCCTTGACCACATGAATCCCCTCGATCAACCCAGTAACTTCTAATTCCGTTATAGGAACTAGCTTTACCTTGGGTGTTTGACTAGTAGGTTTATTTAACTAGTTAACAAGAAGCTCAAACTCAAAATGAACCCCTAGTCTTTTCTTCAAATTAGCTAGATTTATGTCAAAGGTTTTTGGGTTACCTCGCACAATGAAGACCTTCCCCAAATATAGGAATCTTACTTCCTGAAATAAAGTGGAGGGAATCACCTTAATGTGATGAATCTAAGGACAACCAAGGATTATATTATAGTTGGTTTCCTGATCTATAATATAAAATTCGGCTAGGACCGTATTAGGTCTAAGGGTGACTGGAAACACTATGGTTCCAATGGACCTTGCTTTGATACTGTCATAAAATCTCAATGTGTTTCATGTTAAGGAGTAATTGGTTTCTCTATAACCTAATTTCTAGAGGAAAGAGAAGGGGACATTATTGAATCCTGCCCCATCGTCAATCATCACACACTTCACATAGATATTGTAGATCCAAACCTATTAAAATAAGGCCAAATCACCTCTATGTGCTATTTCAGCATCTGTGGGAATCTTACTGATGTTGAATACAAATCTGACATCTCTTTTAGGCTGCCCTCGAGGAAAAATGTCAAAGTCTATATGGTTTATCTGCACTTTTGGAGGAGGGGTTACATTAATCAAATTTCCAAGTCCTAATGCTTCTAACAAAGTGACTCTTTGAGGAGGGGAATTCTATAATATATCTAAGAAGGAAATATGAGAAAAATTCTTTGTTAAGTAATTGATTAACTCATAAGCTCCTACCAGTTTTCCCAGCATCTCATGAATGTCTTCTAATATAGTCAGGTAGATTGGGGTAAGATGCGAAGAATGGTATTTGGTTCTAGTGGTAACATTTATTTAAGGCTCAATATCTAGCTCTACAACACCCACTATCTTATCTTGTTGACGATCATCCAATGGAGGTGTGACTGATGGGTTTGATGAATTTGAAGCTTCATGATCGTTAGTTCCCACCATGACACCCTTATTTGATCCATTGGGATCCAGTGTACCATTATTGGGATATGTTGGGAGAGGATCATTGAAGATCCTAAGTGGAATATTTTGGGGGAATACTGGTCCCATGAAACTATTTTGATTAGGCAAAGTGGGATTAGCCAAAAACATGTCGATGAAGAGTTTTATTTGGTCCTTGGGTAAGCATTGTAAAAACTTGTTACAATTTCGGTAGGTTCTGACATTGTGACCTTGGAATCTATGAAATCCATAATATAGACCAGGATTGTAATCCCATGGCCTTTGATTGGCATCTTTTTGCGGTCCAAAGTTCTTACTATTGTTTAGCTACTGGTTATTTTAGTTGAAGTTTGGAGGCCATTGCCCTTAGTTTGGATACTAGTTTGGGTACCTGTTTGGGTACCGATTGGGGCATTGAGCCTGAATTTGTCTTCATTGTTGTTGTTGTTGTGGTGGTGGTGGTGAACGGTTGAAGTCTACCACATTAATCATGGGAGTAAAATTGTTAATCCTTTGATTGATACCATTATTATCATTATTGGTGTTATTTGTACTTGGGGTATTAACAATGTTAGGTTTCTTCATTTGATCGATAACTCTATCGGTTATAACACCACAATTTTTATTTAAAACCTTAGGTCCTTGGTTATTATTTGTATTGTTAGGAAAATTCGAATTACCATGATTAAGAGTGACTATTCTCCCATTAGATCCATAGGTGTTGTGACCTCTGTCAATTATTGCTTGGTCTATTTGTAGAGCACACTCTAGCACCTCTTCATAGCTCCTAAGTGGGAACTTTTGTACCTCCTCCTTTATTTCTCGATTAAGAGAATGAAGGAACAAGTCACCAAAAATCGTTTGATCCATGTTAGGAGCACTTTCAGAGGATTAAAAAACTTGTCACCATATTTGAATGAAATGTGCGGCGGACTCATTATGCTCTTGTTTAATATGGAGGAATTCTCCGATCCTTGTTCTTAAAATTTTGTTCATGTAAAAAGATTTAATAAACTCTGACATGAGTTGCTTGAAAGAATGTATTGAAGCCTCTGGTATTTTGTAATACCAGTCAAGAGTAATACCTTATAACATTTTAGGGAATATTTTTGCAATGATTGCATCCCATGATAGCAGTTCTCAAACGAAATTTGTGTATGCCTTGATGTGTGCATTTGGGTCTCCCTCCCTTTTAAATTTTGGGAGGTCTGGAAGAGGTCTAGGGGGCATGACATTCCGTATGGATAATTCAAGGGGATCCTTGACATATTCTGAGTAAGTCCCTACTACATAAGACTCAACCATTGATGGCATCTATTAGGAAGGTGGAGGTAGAATCGGTTGTTGAAATGGTGTAGCATATATGTTTGTCAAGGCATAGGTAATCCTCTATGGCTTACCATATGGGTAAGAGTACATCTCCCCTTATGATGATTTAGAGTACATGTGTACGTAAAGAGGAACATTAATTTGATATAGACTTGAAAGAAAAAAGCCAGGGACCATTACATTCCATTTGGTATGGTGTTTGAGAATGCGCTTCCAGATGGTGCTTGTTTTTGATATCTTTATGTTGTGTTGGGGGCATAACTAAGGTACCCATCCCAGTGAGAATATCCCCAGGGCTATGAGAACCCGTGTAAATTTGAGGATTATGAGTGGTTGGCATTTGGTTGTAGGTCTGGTGGTTATGATGAATCTTTCCTGGCCCTGCGTATGAAGCATTGGCTGCATGGGCAAGTTCTAATTCCCTAACCTTGTCTAATAACATCTAGATAACCTGGATCGATGATGGAAATTTTTTTTTATTTGGCACGTACTGTTGAACCTTGGTAGGCTACGAAGGTGTATGATATCCTGATATAAATTGTCATTATTTTACCACCGCTCTTTAGGAGTATTTTTTGTCATGGGAGGGGTAGTGGTAGTGTTTTGAAGCAAGACATCTATATGTCCTTCAACATTTTTAAAGGTTGGTTCATACTTTGGAAGCATTTTTCACTTTGGGTGTAACGTGCTAGATACTCCTCATCTAAGAATGGGAGCCGATCAGACTGCCTGTTGATCGACTGTCTGAACAAAACCCAAGGAGATGAGCCTGAATCTCTAGTAAATGTCATGTTATTGAAGCTTAAAAGTTCAGGCTATTGTGTGTGTGTGTGTGTGATTTGGTCAATTTCCTCAATCCTAACCAAGGAGCCATTTTTGGTCCCTTGAGGAGGAGGAGGATGAGTTTGAGTGGCGTGAAGATGGGAATAATAGTTTCCTACCCATGTAGACAACAAGGGAGACTGTTGTTGTTTACTCATTTGATTGTAGTATACTTCCAGACCCAATATGGGTCAGTTGTATCCTTCATACCCCAACATATTCAGGGGGTATATAAATACCCACAGAATAATGGGAGAGAGGAAAGGTGGATGAAAAAATGGAAACTAAAATAAACTAGCTCTTCACATCAGGTTAACCAATTTGTACGGATGAAAATTGATACGTGACCTTCAACTGCACTCGACTGCCTGTGGTCATGCGAAGGCAACTGGTTTAGAGATTTGGATGGCTAAATGGTAGCGAATGTTGTAATAGAAGAAAGTGTGTGGAAATAGTATGTAATTTTTTTAAAGGAAATACAATGTTTTTGACTCGCAACAACGAAATCTTCTTGTCAAGTGAAATGAAAGCATGTCTAACCTAGATGGGTCATATTGATGGATTACAAAGAATAAAAATGTAGAGACTCCAGTCAATATCAAGCTCTACAATGCTTCTCTCCAATGGTTGTGGAATACATGTAATAACAACGAGAGCCTCGTAATGATTTCCAGACAAGGTCATGGAACAAACGAGAGAGAGGCATTAATCTATTAGCTCTTTTGACGGTTTACGGGTTCAAATTAAAATGAGAGGGATTTATGAGCTTCTTTGTTTAGGAAGTTTAGTTGTCTAATGATGTCAGGTGGTAATGAAGAGGTTCTAAAGACAAACACTCTCAATCCAGTGTCTACGTCTAGTTGGTTTTTGGTTCTGTTCAGTTGGGTTATCATTGGATCACATCCATAAATTATCTCTCATTGTGGTCCCTCTATGGTCATGCGGTATGATCTAGAATCTACACCCAAGGGTGGTCAAGTAATCTATGCACGGGGGTGGTCCAGTAATCGTAAGCCTTGTTAGCTTCTACTTTTAAAACTAGGAGGTGTTCAATCTTTTGAGAATATAATACTAGGGATATAACAACTTGTATTCATAGTCCCATGTCTATGCCTATGAATAAATATCCTTAATTTAGTTGCCTAACTATGGGATTACAAGAGTAAGTTTATTCTTGGTTTTGTTTGTTGATGGTCATGTAAACACTTAAAAAACCATTTAGTTATTTTGACCAAAAACCATATACTTTGTCGTCCTGAATTTTTAACATGTCTAGTTGTTCAGTGATTTCTTGTAGATCTTTAGTTGTTTTGAATACATTGTATCAAAGAACTTGGTTAATATCTTCTAATGGTACCGCTAGATTCAGTTGTAGCACTATTGGTTTGAAAATGAAGTCTCTGGGTTCTCTACGCCCCGTAATTGTCATGTATGAAATCATTAAATTAATCTAGTGAAACAAATTAACCAAATAAAGTAAATCTACACTATGTTTTTGTATTTTCCAATATATGAATGAACAAAGCAGTAAAAGTGATTAATATAACAAAGGAAATGTTTTTATTTTATTTTATGATATTATAAGAACAAAATTTCTAATCTAAATAAATAAATCTATATGGATAGTTATCCGGGTGCAGCTAACTACATGTGCAATTGTGTATTAATTCTAACTAATTAAAACATGAACTTTCCAATTTCTTTGTGATATTCATAAAAATTCCTACAAATGTTCCCTTCTTCAGATCCACAGTGGGATAAGAAAGAGAGGATCCATTATTGAGAGCTTCTACGAAAGATTTTAAAACTCTTGGAAACTAATTAACTATTTTAAATTTAAAGAAAACTGATTTCTACTATATTTGATATGATATAACAATAATGAATTAGAGCAATGAAGGAAATTAAACAATAACTCCAATCTGGAATGCACAATAGAGATGAATCAATATGTGTGATGATTTGTTCCCTTAGTTGTGTTTTTAATTATCTGCGTGTCCACGTGACTCCAAGGAATTAGGAATACAAAGGAAACAATAGAAGAATGCACTTGATCAATGTCAACTTGAAGGCAATCTAGTAGAAATGCATGTAGAAGAGAGATATCACAAGTGAACAGAGATTGGCTATGAAATTTCTAGCAAGATTGTGGCAGCAATACAATGCAAGATACATTGAATTCTTAGGCCATTTAATTGAATACAAGCAAATAATTTATAGGAATTTAGCTGTAGTTTTCACAAGCACACTTGGCAGCAATGGGATGCCAAATCTTCACATGAAGAGGCAGTTAACTATGCAATAAAAAAATGTAAGTGAAGGAGGAGTTTGCATGACTAATTCAGGCCTAATTTTAGGAAAATTGACTGTGAAACGCGTCTAAAAATGGAACTGAAGTTGAGTTACATGCGTTTAATGGACGAATAAACATTCTTTAAAATTTGCATAGAATCACCACCCAGTGCAGAGCGACGATTATAGGACCGCCACCTTGCCTGGGTGGGGGTTACAAAACCGCTGCCTTGTCTTGGGTGGTAGTTGTAAAACTGTCACCCATGCAGGGCAACATTTTTGATATTGAAAGCCAAAATCATAGGAAAAGGCAACGAGAAGCTGGGAAAAATCATACAGAGGCTAACTAAGACATACTAGGCTACAAATATAAACTTTGAGTAGGTTTAGGAGCTTGAATACCTTTTGAAAAGACATGAATCATGATCGGGGACATTTTTATAACCATTTCTGACAATGTAGCACGTGCAAAATTGGGTGCATACAATATCATTGGGTGGAACCTTGATGGATTGCAGGACCTCAATGAGGGCCTAACGATGAGAGTCAGAGGTTTGAATGAAGTCAAATAAAGACATCTTCAATAGGGACTGGTGAAGATATTTGATCATTGAATGATGTGCAACCCGAGAAGAAGTAGGTGGTACCGGCCAAAGGATGGTTATCTTGGGGGAGGTGCAAGTGTAATGGTAGGTGAAGGTGAACTAGAAGTGTTACCAACTTTTTCCTTTTCTTTGTCTTGCACATGTTGTGACTAAGTGGCTATATGCACCATGTTAGTTTCAAAGATACGAGGAGGAAAAGTGGGTTGTTTAGGATTACCTTTATCCCTAGGTGGGTGTGAAGGAAAATCTTGTTGAATGGATTTGGGGCTAGGTTGTGTGGTGATAGGTGAAGGAATAATGGGATCCTCCTCCAACAGATCATCTTCTTTGAAGAGACCATCATAATTGCAAAGATGAGGATAATGGTTTTAAGATCCTCATAACTCTCGACATCATGCCCTAGTGAGGATGATAAGCGTAAATTTTTGTGTCATCAAACCCTAATGGTTTAGGTTTGAGAGGATCATAAGGATTGATAGGTGGAATTGACATAACAAATGTCTCTAACAACCAAGTGAGGATGTTGGAGTAGGATCCAACCAAAGGATCGCAATGAGAGATCAAGGATGTCTTGGGCAAGGCAAGAGATTGTGGTGGTGTAACTATATTTTTGGTAGGTAGTGAAGGTCTGGGTTTAGGTTGCACCTTCTTGGGTAAATTTGGAGGAATAACTCACGAGAGTGAAGGAAACTCAAAAGGTGTAGGTATCCGAGTAAGCCGAGGTGAAAGTGTGGGTGTTAGCAAGAGTGAGGGTAAATGTAATGACGAAGGTGTGGGTAGAATGGGAGGTGAAGGAAAGGGTATAGGTTGTCACACTTATGGTTTGCCTTGTTAAAGGAGTAGGTTAACCAAGGTTGAAGGATGTGGGACCCATATCGACGACAGAGGTGAAGGTGAGTGAGAAGGTGTGAGGGATACCGGGGTGTGGGCCCTAAGAGGTTGGTTCTTCCTTTTATGTGTCAGAGTAGAGTTTGTGATTGTTGGTGAAAAAGTTGACAAGTCTAGCTTCACAGGGGGATGTAACAAACTTGGTACCGGTAAAACCCATAAGGTGGTTCTAGGATTTTGAGTAGATGGAGGCCTGAGTGGAGGGGGTGGTGATGAAGAAGGGGCTAATAACACCAGTTCAGGCATAATATCCTTAGTTGCTTTGAAGATAGTAGGATTTGTGTGGAAATGGGGATTCTAAGGCATCCCTAGAGGTTAGTGTAATCGACTTACTCCAAGTGGTCAACCAAATGAAAGAAGGGTTTTGGAGTAGATGAAGAGGATGATGACTTGGTGTTAAATCCCGTGAAGAGCTCAAAGACCCACGAGATAGGGAAGGTGTTATCCTCTAACTCAGAGGGTATGAGTGAGGTAAGAAGAGTGATGGGGTATTTAAATTCCTTTGGAGAGGTATCACCAACACTAAAAGTAGATAAAATTGGATCTTTTATGAGTTGAGGAGAAGGAAAAGTAGGTAATATATACTCCTCTACGGGTAGAGAGGATGATAAGGAGGGTTCCTCTATGGGTAGAAGAACATGTAAGGTGGGTTCCTCTATGGGTAAACAAACAATGAAGGTGGGTTCATCCATGGGTAAATGAACATGTGAGGTGGGCTCTTCAATGGGTAAAGAAATAGGTGAGGCGGGATCCTCTGTGGGTAGAAGAACATGCAAGGTGGGTTCCTCTATAGGTAAAGGAACAAGTAAGGTGGCTTCCTTTATAGGTAGAGCAGTTCATATGAATATTTCCTCAGTAGATGCTATAGGAGGATACTGGATAGAAGGATCAAACATTGTATTGAATAATTTCTGAACCACATGTACATTGTTTTCTTCCTTAGACATCTCACCAATGTGAGTTGATGAAGGGGCATGGTTCAAAAAATGTTTTTTGAAAATTTCCAAGTTTGCATTAGCATATGCATTAGGGTTGTCAAGGACAAGATCACCACTATCTAACATTCCTTGCACAATGTTTTTAAAGGTTTCCCAATTTGTTTCACTATGTCCTCTTTGTGGTGGTAATTATAAAATTCATTTTCCTTATACCAAGCCGGTGTGGGGCGAGAAGGATCAAAACCAATATGTGGTTTGATAGGAGGAATAATGATGGCTCCAGCATTAAACAACTTTTCCAATACAAAAGAATAAGGCTCCCCAATGGGAGTGTAACTCTTTTGTTCATATCGATATTGAAAATTTTGCACCAACGAGAGATTTGAATGAGCTTAAGGTTAATTAGCTGGATGAGAAGGACCGTCCTTTAAAACAACTAAATTAGTGGATCCTTTTGGCTTGGGATGGTTGTTGGGTGGTTTGGAAGAAGACTTGTTTGATTTGAAGGTGATGTTTTTCTTACACAATTTTTATTTGTCTTCTTCGAAGGTGTGGATCTCAAGCTTCTTATCCATGGTAAAATCCTCATAAAACTAACGAAACGTTTGAACTTGAAGAGTTGAGGAAATGTGTTTGGCACATGCTCTTGTAAACAAATCTATGAGCTCCCAATATGGGAGAGAGAAGGAAAACAAATTGATTAGGCTTCACCACTGTGTGACAAAATCAATGATAGACTAATCATCATATTGACTAATAGAATATAAATCTGTGATAGATACCTTCTTAGAAATGTTTATCAAAAAGTGATCGAGAAAGGTCTGCGCCAATTGATTTAAGAAAAAGATCAAGTGCTTGGGAAAATAATTGTACCAGTCTAAGGCAGGTCTTGATAGGGACATGGGACATGAAGGAAGGAGCAATGCATCATCGTGGCCTATTAGGTAACAAACATGTCTAAATAAAGGCAAGTGTTGTTGTGGGTCCTCCTTACTATTGAAGTGGTTGAATATCGGTAGCTCCCATTACACAGGATATGGATGAATAGGTATAGACAGATGGATGAGTTCATTACAAATCTCATAATATGTTAAGACATTATGAGACCTAGAAACTGAGGCCTCAAGCATCTACATTTTATCCATCATCATTTTAATGAGATCTGCGGTGGGGTTTGATTGAGGGATGCCCCTTGAGGTATAAGGGGATTGATAAGATGAATGGGTTATAAAAGGCATACTAGTATGTGGTAGTGCCGAGAACGTGAATTGAGGCATAACTATGTAGGAAGTAGTGAATGAGGAGGACATATACCTTGAATATGTAATTCAGGCAATGGGTTGCATTTGAGGTAAGGTAAAAGTGGGAGGGGCTTGTGGAAAGATCCTCGTGGTGATAGGTGGAAGAGTTTGGTGAATAAAGATCACCAAATTCTGAAATGGAGTGGAAAAAGTACACACAACTGATGGTTGTGTAGGAATAGGAATATAAGATATTGATGATGATATAATAGGGGAAGTGGAGTGGGAGAGAAGATGTCAAGTATGTAGAGGCTACATGAGAAGTAGGGGGTTGTAAAGTAGGATTAGGCAATGCTAGAGTAGTTTGGGTGGCCACATTAGCATTCCCTGATATGGGAAAGATGGTAGAAATGGTGAACATGGAAATGGGTATTCCATAAAGGGGCTGTCCTAATGAGTTGTGGGTGGAAGAAGTAACAAGGTAAGGTTGCAATGCCTTGGTGTTATGATCAAGGAATCTAGTGAATTCCTCATCACCTACGGGTATGATCATAGAAGAATTAGGATCCATTGGAGGTGAAATGGAAGGCAGTGAAAGGCTAGAAGGAAAAGGTATACAACTTGCATGGAAAGTAAGAGATTGTTCTTATTGGCGAGTCTAGAACATACGAAAGGATGTAAAACGGGTACTCTGTGCTTTGTAAAAATGAAAAAAACTCAAAAACAAAATTTTGGAAAATGTATGGAATGTGAGATTAGCTTGTTGTTTTTCATAGAAAATTAGAAACACAGAGACCGATACCAGTTAGTCAACCAGTGCATGTAAGAGGAAATGATCGATTTCAGTTGCTAAACCAATGTTGGTAGGGTAGATTAGATCTATACTCAAGAAATTTGAAATTTCTAAGAAGATTTTGGTCAAAAGAAGTTGAGAACTAGGCTATGTATATTAATTCTAATCGAACACACTCAAAGAACCATAATTAATTGATTGTGATGGCCGAGTGTGAAAAATAAAAGAAATAAAAGTGATGAAATATGATCTTACACCTCAAATATCTAAAGAAAAGAAAGAAAGTCACAAATCCAATAAGAAAAATCTAACAAACACGTTATCCTAGGAATAATATTTTAGTGTTTTGATGGCTTAAGCCTTAGGACTGACTGTGAGTATATAGAAAGGAGTGGATATAAGGTACCTAGAAGTCAACTATGGATGTTTCAGGAATGTTTTTGGTGGGGGTGTCCTCAATATACCTTTCGGTATGTGAGGTCCAAGATCTGATATGACAATTCAACTAGAACATCGGTCAGGGCTGTCGACACTAAAATTTTCCTCTGTAATTTCTATTTCATTAATGTATGTATTAGGAATAGGATGTTGTTAAGTATAATTAGTAGTAGTGTCTGATAGAAGATAACGATGGTGTCGATACGATGCCACCAATAATGTATAGTACGGTAATAGTCAAAAGTACAATAGGAATGTTGTGGTAAAAAGTAAATATTTGTCGTAAGTGGTCCGGTAATGTTAAAATGTCAAAGTTAGGGTAAGTAGAGAAGTAGGGTCTACATGATTAGGAATTAGAAATATTATATTGGTAATAAGGACAATGAGTGAGGTCATAAATATTTTGTGTATTTTATTTGTAAAAAGTCTAAAAATGTGGAACCCATGTGAAGTGATAAGGTTTATCTTATCTTAAAAGATAAGCTTACATGTACAGATAAGAGTTAAGGTATGGAATATGATTCGTCAGAGTAGATTTCTTATCCTATCTTAGAGATAAGATGGATAAGCCTGGAATTTCTATAAATAGAGAGGCCACCCCCCTCATTTAGCATAGAAGGAAGTAGTGAGAAATATTGTATGAGTAAGTGTGTAAAAGAAGCCATCATTTTGAAGGTGTGTTAAAGAAGCCATTAAGAGGTGTAATTGTGAAGTTTCTCCCATAGTTATGGTTGGAAGGAAAGTGAAGTCAGTAACAATTGAAGTATCTCATGGGTGAGATTGTAACAATTTCATGTTGATATTATAATTTACTCTTATATTTTAGATTTATCATCATTCCTTCTTATCATAGTCTATGGTATTCTTGTGTTATGTTTGTTGCTGTGTTTCCAGATTACATCCACCAAACTAAAAGTTGTGCATAGTAAATAATCATAGCACGAGGAGTTCCCGGTGAAGAATTATCATAGTGCCGGATTGGTGATGACATTTTGGTTCCGTTGACAGGACCATTCCTCGTTGGTGGATTTTCTGGAGAGATATTCCCACTTAGAAAAAATTTGGAGGGTAACCTTGTTTTTACTGTGTATAGTAGTTACCATGGTAAAGTCAATTTTTACCATGAATAGTATTTACCACAGTAATTTCACTTTTTATTATAAATAGTGTTTACCACAGTAAAGTTAGTTTTTACTGTAGTAAGTCAAGTTTTACCATAGTTTACCGTGGTCATTTCTAGTTTCTATTATAGTGATTCCAATTATTTTTGCACATAAGTCTTGTTGATTGTACTTGTGGGTTGGTATTTCACTGTGGTTACTCTTAAAAATGGGGAAGATTCCTGTTTTTTCAGCCCAATCTAATGAAGATGATTCATCTTTCATTCAAGAGTTTAAACGATCTTGCATTTGTAATGGCCTCATAAGAAGGGAACAATGGACTGAATTTTTTCCTACCTTTTTGGATGGTTCAGCCCTTAGGTGGTTTGAAACACTAGGTGATAATGTGAAAAATTCATGGGATTTATTAACTGAAAGTTTTCTTGAAGAATTTGGTGAACAGAAATATGCATATCTCATGATCGATATCACAAAGCTATCCCAAGGAGAGCAGGAGAAGATAAGGGATTATCATGCTCGTGTTCTAGAGCTAAGGAGGAAGCTCGATGCCCAGATTCGGAAGGAAGGATTAGCGGATGGGTTGATGAATGGCATGGATAATCTCCTCTGTAAGCACTTCATTCTTGGGATGAAGCCAGAGATTAGACAACGAGTGAAGTATGACCACTCAGCTACCATTGAACAAGAAAAGGAGATTGCAAGAAGGCAAGAAGAAAGCATGGAAGAGGAGCCCAAAGAAATTGCTGCTAAGATAGAGCCTACACCAGCACCTTTGGTCCAAAATCCACAACCACTCTCGGTGAGCACAAATCTTTTCCCTAGTACATCTACTGAGTATGAAGATCTACTCAAGAAGATGGGTCAGTTAACTATTAATCTTCTTCAAGGAAAGGAATTTAGTTCTCAGGGAGGAGATAGAGGTCCAAAAAGAAATATAACCGAAGTTGTATGTTATGGTTGTCATAAAAAGGGTCATTATAAGTATAATTGTCCAGATAGAGCTTCTACATCTAGTACAAGAGATAATGATAAAGGAAAAGCACCTGTGAATTCTTTTGATGTAATAGATAGGAACATAAATAATGAAGTAGATGTGTTTGTAACATAAAGAAAAAAATAAAAAGATAACCAAGATGGAAATGCTCCTAAGAAGATGAAAGGAGAAACTAGTAAGAAACATAGGAGAAGAAAGTTGGGTGTGCAGGATTTTCTAATTTCATAGGGACAAGGACCATACTCCATCTTAGAAGATCTGTCCAAAAGGCCTGCAAATATTACATATGGTCAACTTATGGCTATGTCTTCTGAGAAGAGGTGGGAGTTGCGAAGTGGACTCAATGCTCGACGAAGTAAGGAGGTTGAGGTACCTGTTTTGGAGGTAGAGGCGGATCCCTACGCTCCACAAGTTGAGGTATTATATAATGGTATTTCAATTCATGATGTCTTAGTTGATGGAGGTGTTGTAGTTAATGTAATGACCGAGTCTGTAATGAATATGTTGGGTTTAAAAATTGATCACCCCTCAACACTTATGTTAAGGTCATTAAATAAGGGAAAAACTAAACCAGAAGGTGTTGTTTCAAATGTGGCAATATCTATTATGGGTGTTGTATGTGTGGTAGACTTTCAGGTGATGAAAAATGGTACTATTGCGTACCCAATGTTGTTGGGAAGGCCATGGCTAAGGAGAGTTCATGCAAGAAACTACTGGAATGAAGGCTTCATGACACTTGAACGTGGTAGAGAGAGAGTGAAGATAAACGTGATCCCTCGACATCATAAGGAAAAAACCTATGGATTCAAGTGATGAAACTGATGATTGGACATCCTCTGATTACTCTAGTACTAGTGAAGTGGACATAAAAGATGAAGAAAGTGAGGTTGATGTTTCGGTCATGGATATCCTTCCAGTCACACCAACTCATGAACCCATGAAATTATCTAAAGAAGAAATTGATGATCGTCTCCAACAAATAAAGATTGGTGATGCTGTGATGGAGAGTGAGAAGGAATCCTACCTCTAGCTCTTTCGAAGGTACATACACCTATTCACTTTTGATTACAAGGAAATCCGTCAAGTAAGTTGGGTAGAACATTCTATTGAGCTAGTAGATGGTGCCAAGCCCATAAAGTAAATGCCATATAGAATGAATTGTAATTTTTCCAAGACTATAAAAGAAGAAATAGATAAGTTGCTTGATACAGGATTCATATTTGTTGTGGAGAATTCAGAATGGGTTTCTCCCATTGTGATCTCAATAAAAAAGAATCAAAAACTACGTATTTGTGTTGATTATAGGAAGCTCAACAAGGCAACAAAGAAGGATCATTACCCTCTTCCATTCTCAGATCAGATCTTGGACGAAGTAGCTGGCCAAGAGTGCTATAGTTTTGCTGATGGATATAGCAGATACAACCAAGTTTGTATAACAGAGAAAGATCAGCTGAAAACCACGTTCACCACTCCTTGGGGAACATTTGCTTATAGAGTTATGCCTTTTGGGTTGTGTAATGCTCCGACAACATTCCAACGCTTAATGAATAGGGTGTTTGAACCCTACATTGGAAACTTCATTAGAGTATTTCTGGATGATTTTTGCATCTATGGGAGCAAGATGGACCACCTGCACCAAATGGAGACAACATTTCAAAGGTTAGATGAAGCACAAGCCTTACTAAACCCTACAAAGTGTGTCTTTGGATGTTCTAAAGGTGTTTTGTTAGGGCATGTTGTATCCAGAGATGGTATTGGTACTAATCATGATAAAGTTTCAAAAATCAAAGAATTACCATTTCCTATGAATAGAAGTAAGTTGAGATCATTTTTAGGCCATGTGGGTTACTATAGAAGGTTCATCAAGAATTTCTCAAAGATTACACAGCCACTAACCCAGTTCTTGAAGAAGGATGTTACTTATGAACCACAAAATAAGGTGCATGAAGCTTTTAAACAACTGAAGGAAGCCCTGGTGTCTTCACCTGTTTTAAAGAATCCAGATTGGAGCAAGCATTTCATTTTGTATACTGATGCCTCAGATGCAGCACTAGGAAGTACTCTGAGCCAAAAAGATGAAAATGGGAATGATCATCCAGTTAACTTTGGGAGCAGACAAATGAGCAGTGCTGAGGTAAATTATACTATAACAGAAAAAGAGGCTCTAGCTATCATTGTTTCTGTAAAGAAGTTTAGAAATTACTTGCTAGGGCAGAAATTTATAGTTGTAACAGATCTTCAAGCTCTAAAATATATTATAAATAAGCCTAACCCATCAGGGAGGATAACAAGATGGATAATTTTTCTACAAGAATTTGAATTTGATATTATAGATAGGCCAGGAAAGAAGCATGTCAATGCAGATGCACTCTCTCGAGCCTATGATGGTTTAGGTTCATCTTGTGATGATGATGATTTCCCAGATGCAACATTGTTATCCCTTGATACAATCCCTAGTGAATACATAGATATTTGGAATTATTTGAATGAATTCAAATTTCTTGATGGTGTCAATGCAAAGACTAAGAGGAAGATTACTCAATCCAGTCGTCCATATTCTATTCTGTATGGAGTAATATTTTGAATAGGATCTGATGGACAATACAAGAGAGCAGTTGGACGTGATCAAGGGAAGGAGCTGATAGAATAATTCCATAATGGTACATGTGGAGGAAACTTTTCTAGACAACTTACAGTAAGAAGGATCTTGGATGCAGGTTATCACTGACCCACTCTTTTTAGAGATTGTTATGATTATTGTAAGACATGTGATATTTATTAAACACATGGTAACCGTAAGACTTCATTAGCTCCATTATGCCCTATTCTTCCACTTGGTCCCTTTGAAAAGTGGGAAATAGATATTGTAGGTCCACTTCCAACTACCCCACGCCAAAATAAGTATATTGTAGTTGCCACAAATTATTTAACCAAGTGGGTTGAAGCTAGGCCATTGAAAACAACTTCCATGGATGAAGTGGCAAGGTTCATATATGAACACATTATCGCCAGATTTGGTTGCCCATTAGAAATTGTAACAGATCAAGAAAGCCACTTCATTAATGAGGTGGTAGAAGCACTAGTCAACAAGTTTTCTATTAAGCACAGGAAGGCAACAACATACAAGCCAAGCACAAATGGACAGGCGAAACGAACAAATTTTGTGTTATGTCAAATTCTAGCAAAAGATGCAGCCTTGCAGGTACATAAGTGGGATAAAAGGATTCATGCAGCATTGTGGGCATATAGGGCAACATCAAAGTCAGCAACATGATACTCCCCATTTCAGTTGGCTTATTGCATTGATCCAGTTCTTCCTATTGAGTTTGATATTCCCACTATGAGAGTTATGAAAAAGGAACGGATGGATGAAAGTGATTCAGTAAAAGAAAGGTTGGCACATCTTCATTTGTTAGAGAAAATGAGGGAAATAGCAAAGGATACAAGCTATAAGTAGAAAATGAAGCAGAAGGAATAATTTGATCAAAAGATCCGTTGGTCTCCATTTCATGTGAATGACTTAGTTCTAGTATATGATTCTAGATACAAAAAAGAAGGCAGAGAAAATTTCTTCCCAAATGGATGGGGCCCTACAAAATAGCAGTTGTGCATGAAAATGGTACATATCGACTGAAGGAATTAGATGGCACTCCCATTATGAAATGGGTCAACCACGATAAGTTAAATATTTTCCAAGCACCAGAATAGTCTACTCTGAGGACGAAGTAGAAGCTAGGAAGGGGGAAAATGTCGACATTAAAATTTTCCTCTGTAATTTCTATTTTATTATGTATGTATTAGGAATAGGGTGTTGTTAAGTATGATTAGTAGTGGCGTTTGATAGAAGATAACAGTGCCGTCAGTACGGTGCCGCTAATAAAGTAGAGTATGGTAACAGTCAAAGTACAATAGGAATGTTGTGGTAAAAAGTAAATATTTGTCGTAAGTGGTCCAGTAATGTTAAAATGTCAAATTTGGAGTAAGTAGAGAAGTAGGGTCTACATGATTAGGAATTAGAAATATTATATTTGTAATAAGGACAAAGAGTGATGTCATAAATATTTTGTGTATTTTATTTGTGGAAAAGACTAAAAAGGTGGAACCCATGTGAGATGATAAGGTTTATCTTATCTTAGAAGATAAGCCTACATGTAAAGGCAAGAGTTTAGGCATGGAATATGATTGTCTGGAAGATATTTCTTATTCTATCTTAGAGATAGGGTGGATAAGCCTGAATTCCTATAAATAAAGAGGCCACCCCCCTCATTTAGCATATAGAGGGAAGTAGTGAGAAATATTGTATGAGTAAGTGTGTAAAGGAAGCCATCATTTTGAAGGTGTGTTAAAGAATCCATTACGAGGTGTAATTTTGAAGTTTCTCCCATAGTTATTGTTGTAAGACAAGTGAAGTCAGTGACACTTGAAGTACCTCATGGGTGAGATTGTAACAATTTCATGTTGATATTATAATTTACACCTATATTTTCAGATTTTTCATTATTCCTTCGTATCATAGTCTATAGTATTCTTGTGTTATGTTTGTTGTGTTTCCAAATTACATCCACCAAACTAAAGGTTGTGCATAGTAAATAACTATAGCACGAGGAGTTCCTGGTGGAGAATTATCATAGTGACAGATTGGTGTTGATAGGCCAGTGGCATGATATTGCCTAAAAAACTCACACTTCATTGACAGGATCCTTTTCTACACCATTTTTCTCATCATGAATCTGATGCACATGTTCCTTTTTTTACTTTCATACTTTCATTACATGTTTTTTACATACATACATGCGTCTTTACACACATCTTTACACATATACAAGAGTATTTGAATACTTGACTATCTTCTCTTTTACAAGTCTATTCGTATGGGAAGCAAGCAGTCAACATCAACAACAACATCACTCAACATCACCCACATCAAAACTAACATTCAAGTACATCACATACATCGACATCTACACACGTGTCTCCACACTCCATCTTTTTATCACTCCACGATTTGTCTAGTCCATCAACACGTTTTCTACATCAATCTACATGGATATCAGGTATGCATCTCTATCTACTTTATGTTACTAAGCGTTCCACTCACGAACATAAAGTGGGGGAAAATGTAGACAAAAAATCATGAATTTTGGGTAATTATCTAGTGTCGATTACATCTAGTATTTACATAGTTCCTAAGTAATAAAAGTAATAATTAACCGATGTATTTGGCCATATGTTTTTCTTTTAGTTGTTGCTCTCAGTCTTGCACCTTTATTAGTGCAGTCTATTTTTTCATTCTTCAATTTTACATTTTCTAGACCGGAGCGCCCAGCTAGGACGCCAACGCTAGGAGACCTCATCCCCTCTAGGCGACCTGTCCTCTTTACACTTTACTCTCACTTTTTGAGTCCTTTCTACCCGTTTGAGCATCTTATCTTTTTGGTAGTCGGATTTTTTGGGGTTAGTTATGAAATTCAAGTGAGGGAAATTTATAAATATAAATTTATGTGATCATAATAAGGGAACAAACACTAAGCACTAGCTACCACCACATAAGGTTGTATCCATCAAAGGCATCTCGAGCTCCATTTGCTTCCATCTAGCTCCATCAAAAGGGACACAAGGATAGTTTTTTTGCATCACACTTCATAGTAGGGGATTTTATTCTATTTCATGCACACATTACTTACATTCTACATCTAGTTATTTCTCTCTACTCATAAAGTGCGACACGCACAAGAGCACCTAGGGCACAATTCCACATACACACACAAAACTACATCGGGTCTGAGATGTAGTGTAACGCTCAATGATAATTCCACCATTGTGGTGGCTAAGGATACTCTGACCCCTTCATATGCATCTTTAATTTTTAGGATTTTGATGCTTTGCTTGGGGTTTTGCATGCGATTTCTTTGTTGTAGGTCTACAACGACATTAGCGATCATACAACGACATACATACGACTAAATATGAACACAGACGAACACATAGTGATACCTCAAAAGGGGTTTATAGAGCTTTTCTGCAGACCAGGGCACCAGAATTGCAAACCAGGGCACCCTAAGCACCCCAATCCAGCCAAATAACCTGAATCTGTATTTTCTCGGGCTCCTGTGCAACAAATTCCTCCTCTTATTCAGCTAGTCTCCTCTATAACAAAGTCCCACGACATCTCTGAATCATCTAAGGCTCTTACAACTCTTTTTTCACATTAGGGTTTCATATTTTTATTGCTTAGTTTGCTTGAGTTATTTCCTTCATTTATTTCTTCATTATTTAATACAAAATTTCCTTAAATTAGGATAAGATATCACATTTTAGATAAATCAGAGAATGGGGAGAACAAGGAGTGAGGGAAAGGATGGAATAGGAGAAGAGATCCACTAGTTCCTCAAACTGTTGATCCAACCAACCAAAGGAGGATTTTTTTCCAAAAATGACTAAGATTTTGGCATGAATGGAGTATGAGTAGAGGGGGAAAGTAAATGGAACAATTTTAAAGATTTGAAAATATTCTAAACACTATGAAACCCTGCAAATGGACCCTATAATGCCTCCTCACATGATCATGCCACAAACACCTTGAATGAAGATCAAAATTGCAAGTTTAGCCCTTTGAAACCCTTCCTTTTGAACACTACAAAACACACTTGAAACATCCCCAATTCAAAAAATTATCCTTCTGAAAGTTCTTCAAATTATGAACAAGGCCAGAAACTAGCAATGAGCACCATGGAACTGCAAAATCATTCTTGGAGTCCTCCAACATGCAAATGAACCTTATAAGCCCTTCAAACCTTCTTAAAATAGAGTGACCAGTACCTTAGGGAAGTAAGGAACAAAATGAGGTTATGATAAGGTTTACATAAAAATGACCATGATAAATCTTGGAAAGGAGAGGCACAATGAGGAACAACATGAAAATGGAAGGGTCACACCAAACAATAATGAATGATTCTACAAAGATGGTTCCAAAGGTATACAAGGATCAAAATGAGCACAAAAATTAGCTCTAGCTCAGGGATGGGCACCACCAGTTGGTGTCTAAATAACCATGTAAAAACTCATGGATGAAGTAGACTAGGTGCCTATCCATTGGGCAGAGGAGTCAAATGGGAAAACACTTGATTTTTTGCATTTTTAGATCACATAAGCTACAAAAACCTACTAAGAACAGGAAAAAGGAACAAAGGGAAACATGACAATAAGGGAACAAAAAATAAAGAAAGGAAACTATACACTGTAAAATGATATCTTTTAATCCATGGAATCAAAAATATCTATCAGATACCTCCAGGATACCAAAAAACAATTGAATATTCAATTTTTTCATGGAGGTCAAGGAAAATTGTCAAGTTACGCAATGAAGAAAGAAATGCCCAAAATAACCCCTGTTCTAGGACCCTGCAGTTGTGTTTCCATCACAAAGTATAGGTTAACAAGATTAACTTAAAAAACATAAGTCCTCAAATCAACATGTAAGTCAAACTCCAAATGAAAGACATGTTGACCAATGTCTTCTTCATCAATTCTTAACTCATGTTATGACCATGTTAAACATTCGTGGTACTTCTTCAATAGTTTGGTGTAAGTTTTTTTCTCATTTTCATTTAGTTTTCCACTTAGCAAAGCTTCGTTACTTTCATTGCAAGTGCCAAAATTAAAATCAGTGCACTCACTTATCATTGGGTTCAACTTGATCACTTATTTTTCAACACCATTGAAAGGATCTTAGAAACAAATAATCCTTATTAGGAATACATCTGATTTTTCCTGAAACATTTCTTCTCCAAACAAGGGAATTACACCGACTATCAAGTGATTTGCCTCTAACTATTTAGCTTCTTATTCAAATAAGGCATTGATATTTGGTGTATACTGAGGCATACCATCTTCAAGCAAGGTACCATATTCAAGCAAGGTCTCTTTTTGTTCATAAATTTCCACCAAGGGAATCAAATTAACTAGATGCTCGAATGACTCATTAGACTAATAAGATAACTCAAATAATTTTTTCTCAACCCTATCAAATTGGAATTCATCGATTATCTCTGGCCATCTCCCCTCATTCCACCTCGTCCTCCTCATCCCCATTAACTCCACATCTGCACTTGGTCATGCAGGGAATCCCTAGTACGACCTCCAAATAATCTGATCAAAATGTAACTCCATGCACTGGTCCACATACCAATCCACCCTCCTCTCACTCTTGTCACCAAAGGCCTGATTGACCCTCAATCTCATAAATCCAACTCTGAGCTCAATATGGTCCCTTGCAACCAATGGAAGCCTTGGTGGCCTAATCACAACAATATTCTCATAATCCCAACAATGAAGCAAGAAACCCACAGCCAACCCTGACCTCCTACCTTCCCTATACATGGACAGCTCATGGTAAATCTAAGCCAACAGAGAAGTCCTGAAAAAAAAACCATTTAATGTCCATGAAAACCAAGCTCCTCATGAGTCTAAAAAAGCATAGAAGGACATTACCATCACGACTAAGCAGATCAATCAACTTCATGGCACTCTAGCTTCATAATACAACTCATATGAAAAATCCCCTAAATAAAACCTAATTTGGGGTGCATCGGCTCCAAATAACCTTGTCAATACTACCAATTTGCTATCACCAGTAATGGTAACTATCTATTCCCTCTGTATTGGAAGCCTAAGGATGCGGTATACATCCTTTAGGGTGATGGTCATCTCCCTTTTCCTAAAACATAATGAACATATCTCCCTATCCCACCTCTCAACCAATGTTATCATCAAGCTCATATCCCATGGGATCCTCTGATAGTGTTTGAATCCACCTAATCCAATTACAGACAGATAATCCCACTCAAAATCTATCACATGTCCACTCCTAACCCTTTCATACTATTAACAATCTTGTCAACTCTAAAAAGATAGGCTGTAATAGACTCATCATCATTCATGTTAAGAGATTCCAATTGATTTCAAAAATTTTGAAGATTAGAAATCCTTACCCTTGAGTCTCCTTCATAGAGAAATTGGATTTTGTACCATTCTTCCTTCACAGATTTAAAATGTATCACTTTTCCCATTTTAGATTCTCCAAGACCACTTATGATTGCATTGAAGGCTTTTGAGTTGTTGGTATATTCCTTCTTTTGGTCATCATTGAGTGGAGAAGTGGTTGGAAGAGTATAACCACTCAAAATAGTATTCCAGACATCAAACCCTTGAGCCATGATACAGGACTTCATTCTCATGCTCCAGAAAATATAGTTCACACCATCAAATAGTGGTTCCTTTCCAATTATGGTGCTTCTCACCATATTGTGCTTTAAGTATCTCCTTTCAAGTTCTCAAAATTCTGTATAAGGACCTGCTCTGATACCAATTGTTATGAGCACAATGGAATGAGAGGGGGGTGAATCAATCCTTACAAAATTTCTTATTATATTTCAAATCAGAATGCTCGAAACTAAATAACCATTAAACCAAAATATCCAGTTAATCAATTCTTAATGTGTGCATATCATATACCATAAAAAATGCAAGCAACCATGAAACAAGGAATCAACACAAGAACATAAGATGTAAGTGAGAAACCATCAAGTGGAAGAAAACCCACTGAAACACAATATTATATTGATATGTTTCTTAATTTAGTGACACACCAACCCCATAAGGAGCATCAACCCCTAGTTTAGTAGAACACCAACCCTACAAGGAGCACCAACCCCTAATTTTGTGAAGCACCAACTCCACAAGGAGGCTAAAACCCCCCAAGATGATCAATCACCCACTAAACCACCTTATGATTTTTAGATATTTTATTAGAGGCTGCCACAACTGATGGAGATCCAATATCCAACGCACACTTCTTCACTTATACCCTAGGTGATCACACTCCACAAAAAAAGATCTTCAACCACTCTAAAAATCATCAAGCCATTGCTCTTATGTTTTCTTATTCTTCTCAACCTACATCAAACTTGAATCAGCCTCAAATCATGCTCAAACACCTGCAAACAAATTTCACCTGGGTTGCTTCACTTGCACACACACAAGTTCCAAAAATCACCCAAAAATATGCTTTTATATGATTATCCTCATTTCAAACTTAGGCACAACCTTTCCCCTTCTTTTTTTTGACCCATACATCAAGGAAACATTTGAAATTTGAGATATAATAGTCACAAGTGACCCAATTACGTAGGCCTAGCTCAAACCATCATTTCATGTGCAAAAAATGGCTCAAAACCCCATGGGCACAATCTTAAAATTTCCCTAACATTAGTACCATAATTTATCATGACCCACAACTCATCACATATGATTAAAATATAATTTAACATTCATACATAGTTGTAATTAATAACAACCAATTTAATTATTTCATTTAATGGGCCTAGTTCCTTTTGCAATTCTCAAAATAGTTGTTTCATGCACCCTTCAACACCTTGGAAACTTCATAAGGCCACCAAATCACTTAAACAAGAGAAACCATACCATGTAACAACTTAATGGAAATGAAATAACATGTAGAACACTTAAGAAGTTATAAGTCATGAAACATCCATCTCTGTAAACCACAACTACTTTTTCCTTCACCAAAACAATATGTCAAAAAAGTTGTTTCTAAAGGTTAGCTCATAAAATAATTTCTACATACATTCAAAATGATTAACTTAGAGAAGGATGAAAGCAAAGAAAAGGACTTGGAAGTGTGATTTCCATGATTTGTAGTTGGTAATTGAACAAAATGTGAAACTTCTTCGTTTCCTGTAGAGGTAGGGAATGCGTGTTTTTCATTTTTCATCTATGTAATGACATTGAATATCAATAAATAGTGTATTTTTGCTCCAAAACTCAACCCTTTATCTATGTTTTTCTTCTGAGTATGGGTTATGATTCCTACATTGGGTGTTTGGCAACTGTATAATTGTCCCCATCATTTTCATTTGCATCATGTGTGCAATACATAAATATAACCTAGTTAATTAATTTCAAAGCCAAATAAAAGAGGTGGCATGCAAGGTTTGGATGTGAATCTTGAATATCAAGAAAACGATTGAGTCATTAAGATATGACAATGGAAATTTGTTCCTAGAGATGACACTGAGCTAACCAAAAAATGTGTGAAACAAAGAACTATCCACAATGCTTGTACTTTCTTGACGGTGTATGTGGCAAATGTTTGGACATGAACAAATGCACACATCTGCAAACCATTTTTTGGAATTATTTTCATGGTTATGAGCTTCAAACCCCTTGTTCATATTCCCAAGTTTTAGCTTTGATTATATGCAAAATAAAAACTCTTCTTTCCCTAATAAGAAAGCAACATCTAAAAATTGTGTGGAAAAATACTTTTGGGGCCTTCAGAAAGCCACATAATAACACAACTATATTGAAATTTGTCAAACACTAAACAAAACAAAAATAAAAAAACAACAAATATCAATATTGGAAAAGCTCCAATAACATGCAAACCAATGTTGTGTTATGTTCCTAAGCATAAATATGCGTGCTTTAATGAATGTTCTTATGATTGCTTGATTTCCTCTAGAATGTTTACAAGTAATCAAATATCTCTATAAAAATTTCAATGTACTTCTTGATTCTCTACTAATTTCCTTTTCATAAATACCATAGAATCCCCTGTATTTATCAACATTTAATTCAAATTAGGACCTTGTGGTGCCCAAATCGACCACCAAAAATCAAAAAGTGAAAATGGCAAAAGGAAGCACACAAATAAGTTCCATGAACACTTAAATGCTTAGGACAAGGCCCATGAGCGTATAAAAGCTCCTGAAAAAGGAATAGACACATCAAAGATCAATTGAGGGAAAAGAGGATAGTTGGAGGGCGTGGAGAGAAATGTTAGGGACCATCAATAGCTAACAAAACACACCAATAAACCTAATATGGTGCGATAATTGACAATAACACATATATATTAAAATCATGCAATTTAACAACTAAAAAATGTCTAGGGAGCATTTTTAGGTATCAAAATTTTAGATGCCTTGTCACCAAAATGAATACTATCACAATGGCATATTGATTATGTAATGATAATATTAAATTATATTTCTTTCCATATTTAGTTAACACAATCTTAAATTAGTTTTAAAATATACTATAAATAAAATCCACATGATTATCCTTACATTAATTATTATCAAGAAATTGATTTGTAACATGAAATATGCCCCAAATGTTAATCCTTTCACATCTTTGTTTGTAATTTTTATCCACCATATTGTCTACTTTAAACTATGGTTTGTGGAATCCTACAATCTCTATGTTCAATATTAAATGTTTCAAGATTTAATAGTTCATAACACATCAAAACACGCTCATAATAGTTCAAACCTACACTAATAAGGGTTTGAAAATCTAAGGCATAGATGACCCGTTAAAGAAATTGGAACAAAAGAATTTGAGTGGAGTCCCCCCTCTTACATTATAGAGGAACATTTTTATATCCAAAAAATAATGGTTTGAAAATCTATAAACATTACTCAAGAGAATAAATGTCTCTACCTACTTACACAAGGTGAAAATTGACAATAGGGGTGATTGTTTAGAAATATGTAACATCATGTGGCATGTTGTACATTTCTAACTAGATTCTCAATAAAAAACTTGTTCCCCTAAATAATAAAGTAAGAGATTAAAAATTCTTCAACAATATCATTCAATCATATTCGGTGTCTCACTTGTTGACCCTCACAAAAAGAGTGAAGAGTGATATGTTTGACCCTTTTATTTTACTTTATTAGAGACATAACAATGATGTGTAAGTCTTGCAACTTGTAAACCAATTTATTTTCTTATAAATATATCAAACTCATGTGGCTATTAATCTTAGATATACCATATTTAATGTGGACATGCATATGGGAGATTTTTTCTTTGGATCTTCTCAAAGAACAATTTTAGTGTTTGCAATAGAAATATAAAATTACTAATCAAAATTCAATGCAAAAATAGGTGTAACCTACAATATGATCCTTGGGTTGTGGTGGAGTGTAATACTATGAGATGTCAATAAAAATGGTATGAAATTTGACGTCCACTTGACCAACGTTTTTTTTCTTGGAGAAGGCCATTGAAAAATTGCAATATATTGAACATGTTGGAAGCAAAATGGAATGAGAGGGAGAAGGGGGGGGGGGGGTGAATCAGTCCTTATAAATTCAAATTCAATTTTAGATTACTCTCATAAACCTTTAATCAATTATCCATTCATTAATGTGTGCACAACAACATACAACATTCATTCAATAAACCAAGAGCAAGATAAGTAACACCATAACACAAGATGTAAGTGGGAAACCCTCAAGGGGAAGAAAAACCACTGAAAAGTTTGGTGATATTACACAAAACAAAGGCTCAAGTGAATATTACACATCACAAGAGATTTCTTTAGTGAGACACCAACACCACAAGTAACACCAACCCCTAAACCCTTGTTGATATTACACACAACAAGAGAATCACATGAATGTGACTCATCACACAATATTTTGGTGAAGTATGACAAATGAAAATATTATGATACCACAGCTGAATGTGATCCAAATATTCATCTCCAAACTCTTCCTAGACCTAGGTCTTCAATTTGCACAATCTAGCCCTTTTTCCACTTCTCATTGCTTCAAAATCTTACACACATTCTTAATGATATTCCTCAACCTATCACATAATTGATTTTATATCAATTCAAGATTCAGAATCTACAAAATCCACTCCCCTGGGTCACACACCTTGCACACACACAACTATCTTGTAAAAGCACCTAAAACAATGCTTTTATAAGCTCCTCTTGATTTAATATTCAAAACCTTTTTCCTCCTTTGGATCAAACTGTGCATCAAAAAAACATCCCAAATTTGAATTATAATAGTAATAAGTGACCCAAGTAGGTCTTCCTAGCTAAAAACCTTATTACATGTGCCAAAAATGGCTCAAAACCCCATGGGCACAAAGATAAAAATGCCCTTACATCAAGACCATACTTAGTCATGACCTATAAGTACTTACACATTCTTAAAATAAAATTTAACATTAATACATGGTATAAATTTATCTCAACCAATCAAATTATTTCATTTAATTGGCCCAGTACTCTCTATATTTCTCAATATTGTTGTTTCCTACACCCTTCAACACCCTTGAAACTTCATTATGCCATCAAATCAATTCAAATAAACCAAACCATGCCATGTAACAAACTGATGGAAATTAAATAACCTTTATAAAAATTCTAAACAATTTATAATCCTTGAAACAATCACCTGCTCAATCCACAACCACTTTTGTCTTTACCAAATCAACCTGCCCAAATAGCAGTTTTCAAATATCAGCTCTTAAGAATATTTTAAAGAACATTCAAGACCTCTAAATGGATTCATTGGATTCCAAATTCATCCATATTAACATTTAAGGTGATATAAAGGATCAACCAATCCATATAATTCTTTAAACATCTCAAAAATTTTAGTAAAGCATATCTTGTCCTGCATTGGAAAAAACCTTATTGTCCAAAGATTGACCTAGAAAACATATCAAATTTCATCATGATATGAGTAGATTTTCCTTATTTTTTCATTTGAGTCATCCTTCGATCCTCTAGCTCATGAAAGGTTATAAAAATGGAACGCTTCAACTTGAAGAATATAATTTGGTTGATTGTTTTGAATATTATAATTCATTTAATTAATTTTAAGATTGTAATCTATCGATGAGACAGAAAATTTAAATAATTGGAATGTATTGAATGCATGGATATTGGTTGAGGAATGCATTTAGATCAATTTTGTATAATATCATGTCATGTAATGAAAACCAGTGAACATCGATCCTCTCTTGTGGATGTACATATGAGTGAAAGGAATATTTTATCTAATAATGGCCTCATGGTGTCATATAGCCCCATGATGGTACAAAAAATCAATTTTTTCTTCATACAATTTCTATAAGTTTATGTAGCCATAAACAAAAGGAAAAATTATACAATCCATAAGTGAACATTTTTATTTCAACTATAAACTTAAAATTTCAACAAAAATGCCCATGGAAATAAATCTAGGTTCAGGCATGCATGTATTCAACTAAATGGAAAAATAGGGCTTTAAGGGAGTTCAATATATTTATGGCTTGAACGCTATATAATCGAGCATTCAAAGCTCATATAGATCCATACAAGAAGCATACTTAAACAAGATGTAATGATATTATAAAAACAATGTCAAAGAGAATAAACCAAAAATATTCTATCTGCGGAATAAAGAACCCTACATCTTATAGTGGCAAGAGTTAATAAAACTTGGTCTCAACTTCTACTAAGAAATTAAATACAGGCGAGGGAAGGAGGCTTGATAGGAAATCACCTTTTTTGCTCCAAGTCTTCAGTTAAATTAATACCTTCATTGCTGGCCCTAAATTTTTGCAGATGATAATTATGCAGACTATGACTTTCCATCGACAAAATTCAAACACAAATTTGGTAGAGCCGTCAATTATGCTTGAATTGGACCTCCCTTTTAGCACATATTGTTGTGATTTTTTGCCTTAGCTATTTATGGAACAATAGGCTATTCCGTTGGAATCTCCACTGTGAGGCGAACGTTTAAATAAAAGACTTTCTCCCATATTAAAGTAAAAAAAATGCCAAAATAAGGCCTAAAAAAGGCCAACGCCATGCCTAAACAATACAAAATTGACCAAAATAATGCAAATTGCAACCCTATGACATCATTTTTATGGAGATCTATGTTTAAATCCCCTTAAGAGTACTACAACAACTCATTTTGGTGGATTCAAGTGGAAAATTGTGTGATAATTGTCGCTGCCTTGCTAGAGTTGAGTTGGGATCCTTATAGCCAAGATGAATAAGGAAAAAGTGTTGTTCATAGTGTTAGAGAAAAAGAAATAAGATCACCACAAATGGAGCCCATTTTAAATGCAACCGAGTCAGAAACTAAAGATCGATATATGATCCGCAACCTATGGGAGAAACTAAGAAACTGAGTTGAGTGTAGTAGATTGGTTCAATGGTGAACCAATGCCAAGGTTAAATGTGGTAGTGCCATTGAGTAGGGAGAGATAATACCATCACACCACCACTGGAATGCCTCCCAATCACCACCGATCTGAGTCAAGATGTGCTAGAGAGATCTGCAAAGGAGTGCAAGAACCGAGGCAGGGTCGTCACAAAACTTGAAATAAAACACATGTTAGATTTGACTACAATGAATAATTGCAAAAATGTAACTTGTTGTAGAATTGTGCACAAATTGATTAATATGGATATGTATTTGTATTTGAAGTAGGTTTAATTTTCTCTAATAGGAAATTGACAGAAGTCCTGCCACTTATTTTCTAGGAATATTTTCTTATTTATTTTTTAATCACACTCCTTACTGTTTAAAAGGAATCAATATGGTTTTGCTGGTTTTGAAAGTAATCAACGACCCCCCTCGATCTTTGTGTCAACACATGCACCCTCTGATTTTCAACGCATGCATGAAAACATGTTGTGGTGTGTTGATCTCCTACAATTGTCAATTTCAGCAAGCCTCACCTCAAATAGATATTCACCTTTGGCATAATAAGCAATAGAATATATATATATATATATATATATATATATATATATATATATATGAAACCGTATGTTACCATAATCAGATTTAGAAGAGATCCTCATAAGAAATCTCCGTATAATATAACTTCCTGAGAATAATTTATTCTTATGCATTTATGAGAGAAGTAAATGTTTAAGCATAAGGGAAATTTTAAAAAGTGTATTTACAGATGTTATGTTATGACGATGATATCATGTGTTATTATTGACATTTTTTGGTATTGATATTTGATGTATGATGATGATTATATTGTTTCATTCGGTAGACGATTTAAGTTGTCGATATACTTCTAGCTTAGTGTGGCTTATATGGATGTTGATTTCGATG
The DNA here is from genome assembly GCA_019776745.2 of Taxus chinensis. Lineage (NCBI taxonomy): Eukaryota > Viridiplantae > Streptophyta > Pinopsida > Cupressales > Taxaceae > Taxus > Taxus chinensis. Next base: position 724,981,615 of record CM034148.1, read on the forward strand.
CATATTATTGTTTTATATTTTTTTTTCATATTAGGAAAATATGACGTTTGCCTTGAGTGTGCATGTGACATGTATTCGATCGTGTGATAACATGAGGTTCAAGAAATGCATCCCAATTAGCACAAAAAGGCCCGTGAGGCCAAACCATTCCTTCCCTATTGATTTATGACACCTTCTCATTGTGTTGTGCATTGTTCGTATATTGTATTTGTTTTTTTTTTTTGTGTTGGTTGGCTTACCTCTTACCTTTGTGATGTATGCTCATGTTGTATTGCTCTAAGTGTGTACCCTTAGCCTCCTTTGGTTATTGTTAACTTGATGTTTTATGCCATCTTTGGTGGTCCTTGACATATTTTGTGGTATGTCATGTTGTGTCTTGGTTAGGAGGGAGTAAGCCACCTAATCATGGATTTGGTGAGCCTAATTTCCCCTCCTAAATGTCACATTTTTCCCAAACTCGGATTTGGGAAAAATATGTCATTTAGGAAGGGTAAATGGAAAGCAAAGGGCTTGATTTACATTGAAAAGGGGCCATAACCCCTATTCATATGGGGGGATGGGCTCTTTTCAATGAAAATGAGGCCCATTGGTCCATTTCCGCCCTCCCACACACTCCAAATTTATGGAGTTTTGATTTTGGGAATGTTTATTGAAATTTAAATCTTCTCATGATTGCTTAGAGCCAAATTTGTTTTCCCCACTTTTAATTTTATGGGGTAATTTTGTCACATTTTGTTTGGAAGTGGTTTTTGGTGGAGGGTGGCATTTTTCACCCTCCCATTTCTTGACTTATGTGGAATTATTTCCTTCTTAACCCCTCATGTCCTTAGTGAAGGGGTTCATTTTTTGAAAAAAATTGGTGGTAGAAGAACTTGGGAGCTTAGAACAAGCATTGTGATTTCTTGGTGAAGTTTTTGGTTGGATTATTCTTGAGTGCAAGGTAGGATCTTGTATCCACTTTGTTTCCTATTTTAAATGTTCTTTGAAATTGTGTTATAAGTTGAATTATGCATATGAATCAGAAAGGTATGTTTATTTATCTTATTTTTGTTGCTCCACCCACCATTGAGGGGTGTAGATTTTGGATATGGATGGGAAGAGGGAGGAATTTCCTCCTTTACATTTTTATATGCTTTTGTAATAAGCTTGAGAGAGTTATTTCTTTTAATTTTTACTCCTACATTTGGCTTGTAGGTAGGGATGCATTTCCATTTGGTTTGGAAATCCATCCCCACCTTCAATGAAGGAAACCAAAGGTTTGAAAATCCTTCTTGGGGGAGATAATGGAGAGATAAGGGGAGTGATTATGGAGTGATAATGGGTGTTGAATCTATGGAGAGATAAGGTGACATATGATAAGAGCCTTATCCATTATTTTGGAATAGATACTTCATCTTGTGCATCCATTCTACCATTGTTGAGTAGAAAGGAAGATCTAAGAATGGCCTTGTAGCCATTTATTGGTGAGATCCTTCCCTCTCTTTAGAGATCAATACAAATAGTGTCATATCATAACAATGTATCAAAGCAATAAAACCCCTGTCAAGCAACAATGTCATGTGATAATGTCCCATCAAAATAACAAAACAAGTAATATTGTCCATGTCATCACAATAATATAGATACAATTAGTTGCACACAACCAAAATGAGAGCACTAAAAAGGGTGGGCACTACATAACCCATCCAATTGTTTAAAACTTATAGGTCACACACATAATGTTTCCTTTACTATGCGAGGGAAAATTCATACCATATATAAATGCTGACAAAGATATGACCACATATTTTGTGAATAGGGACAATGTAGAAGTAAGTGCTCCACATATACCTCTTCTTGTTTACACAATATACATACTAACAGTTTGAAAAAAGTTCATTTTATGAAGTTTGTCTTGAGAGAGGATACGTTTGAGGCATGCGAACCAAGAAAAATCATTTTCTTGTAGAAAATTTATATCATTCTAGATGGGATAACCAGGATACATGATAAATATCGTTGTTAAGGCATCATCTTTCTTCCCTGAGGAGGGGATCAATTTCATAAGGTTAACCCAAACTCCTCTCCTTCACCAATATGGGGACCCATCATGCACCAAAAATATGGAGCTTGTTTATTGTAGGGTGAACAGTGCTTGTTAGTTTGAATTCTATTATTAAAGTTATGTTGTGGAAGATAGATTGCACATTCTTTTTGGCTAGATGTTAAATGTACCTTACCACTATGAGTTTTAATGATAAACTATGAGAAATAAAGTAATTGTTTGAGATCCACATTGAATAAATACGACTCAGAGCTTATATATCATTTCCTTTCCATTTAGTTAGATTTATAAATCTTTGTTATTCGCGTTGTAATTCCAAACTTATATGACACCATTAAAATCCCATTGTTAGTCATCTATTCTTACTATATACCATTAGACACACCATTGTTGCAAATAATATCAGAAAATGAAAAACAATGAGAAAAAAATTGTCAAGAAGTAGGAAATGAAGTTCAAAAAATTAGCTTCAGTAAGAAACACATCCAATTGATTCAATTGTTTACGTCTTGATTTAGTTATTTCATTGGAATTGATTTTTGAGATTTATTGGAATTGAATTTTGATATTTGTTTTAACATTCTTTAACACATTTGAACTCTAATTTAAATTTGAATGTTATTAATATATTGCATATTTTTAGTAACCAATTATTCCATTACTATAATTTGCAAGACATGAACTACTTAAACATAGACTAAACAGAGCATATATTAAATTAAGAAAACAAGCAACCTCTTTCCACATGTATGTTTCATAACACACTTTGATGGTTTTCTGATTCAGGGTCTCAAAGAAATTTGAATCAGTCACCCTTCTTGCTATTGCTTTGAGTAAATAGTCCACAATTGTTTGTAGCCTTCAAAACCTATAAAGCTCTCTAGAGATACTGTCAAAAGATCTCAGGGAAGTAAAATGCTTTTTTATACCCTTTTTAGGGTTCTTACTCTGGGAAAACTTTACAGCTTCAAGACAATGACATAATCCCCGTCGATAGTGCCTCTACCGACAGTTCTGCATGAGGGCCCATAATTTCCTGTTGAATAACCCACCATTACTCCTTTTTTGATGGTCATACAGGCTCCTAGATAGATACAATTGTGAAAATATGGAACAAAGTCGAAGAAAAAAGATAGACAACATCCGTTGCATCCTAGATGACCTACACATCCGATCGCACAATGTCCTTTGACGAACCGATCTCATATATGTCAATTCAGCCCACGGAGGCCACACCTCAGGTGGATACAAAGAATCCCACATCCTCCACATAGTTTCTTGTTGCGGTGGACATTGTATGGCTTTCATGCCCATAAAAGTCCCTTGCATGGTCATAATCCTTGATGAGGTGGATCTTCTTGTACTTGGCCACATAATTTTTTTTTAAAATAGCACACTCAAATGATATTTCTATTACAAAATAAATAAATGAAGGAGATGTCATTCTTGCATGTTCCTTTTCATCTGGCCGACACAACAAAGAGACAATGCTTTTGATACAGACATAGACATGACCAGGTAGACGTCATCAACTCAGATTAATTTCAGGGTCGTTGATATGACGTAAATATAAACGATGAGTATTTAAATATATTGTCAGATCCACCCAATATTTCTACCTATAAACACGCATTTCAGCGTAAATATGCAAGCTGGAAGATACAATGACTTCAAAAAAATTCAAGTATTTTATGCCTTAAAACAAAAGGGAAAATGTGTAAATGGTCATCAAATATAAATCCGACAAACTCCCCATATTTTACCCTTCGAGAGGTAAGATGGGAAAGCTTTCATGTATTTTATGTATGGTCGTAGTAAGTAATTATTTAGGATTTTAAATTATTAAAAAATAAAAAACAACACTCCTTCGAATATCTTGAGGAGTAGTGGTAAAGAAAAATTCTTAGATGAGTTCGCCACTATTTTTTTGTTTGTGAGAAGGAAATGCAAGTGCTTGCATTTTCATCAACAATGCCAATTGAACTCAGTTGGTAGAAAATGGTGCTACAACGCTAGAGGAAAAATATTGGCATGTCTACGAGGATAAAATGAAATGGAGACTCTTGTTGGCTTATGATGGCACCAAATATGTAGGTTAACTTTATCATAGACACAATAGTTTTATATACTTATGTAATTTCACTTGTAAAATGTTTGCAGTCTAGTTTTCTTGTATGCTAGTAAACCCATGGGATGTAATTTAACCTCATAAAATCAACTTACATTTCCAATTTTAGAGAAGAAATTGCCCGCAAGATTTTCATTTACTTTTAAAGGAACATATAAAATATTACTAAAATGATTGCATGCCACTCTCAGTATCAGATTTCAAGCATCCCCATGTAAGTTCACAACTCATATTAAATTTTTGATATGCCCAAAGTGGATTTGCACAACTCTGTATGACATCATTAACTTATATTTATTGTGGTGTAGCAATAAGGTGGGGTTGGGGGCACTTATGGAAATAATGACATGGGTTCAAACTACAGAGGGCGTACCCCTCTTTATTTCAATTTTGTCGAATATTCTACTATTTATAATCTCAAGAGAACTTGATACATACATGTATGTTGATACGAATGAGGATGTGGATAGTGCGGATTAAACGATGTTGTCAGAGCCCCTCGGGATTTCTACATGTAAACACACCTTTCGACGTAAAAATAATCTATAAATTATGTTGGAGATAAAATAAAATAAACTCACAATAGTAAACACATAGCATTCATTACATGCATTGCTCTTTCTTCTCTTATAACAATGAAATTAACACTAAATTTGGATTAAAATACATAACTATTTAAATTTTAAAATGGAAAATATTCTCACACTTTTAGTGTTGGAATGATGTCTTTCCATAATATTCTAACATTTTAATTGGTTAAAATTTTAATTTTTAATTGTTTTCTTAAATTTTGTAATTATAAAATAGATAAATGGATTAGAACCAAATTACAACACAAATAAATATTACATTTAATAATGTTAATTAAACATATTCATGCAGGTTAATTTGAATTCATGAAGAATATTGCATCAGCCATAAACATAGATTTGGTTTAATCAAGCTTATGTATGTGTATTTGTGTTTATGCGTCTTGTTAGACATAAAAAACAAGGAAAGTTATGAGTGTGAAGAAAGTTCATCATAGTTTAAAAACACCACCATAATTCGTAATGATATAAAAGCTAATGGTTAGAGAGAATAAAATTATTTCTACCATGTCCCAATTTTAAGTGACCTCTTCTGGGGACAATGGAAAAACCGTACTTTACATAAAGTGACATATATAAATAGCTAGTTTGAGCAGATGGTGGTTGCTTCAATATATTGAAACCAACAGTTTCACTTGTAGAATATGAAGAATAAAATAACACTTGGAATTATAAATTTCACGCTCATGGATGTGTTTTTTCAAGATGTTTAGGACTCTAAGAGACACCCGGATTAGTGTCATATTGGAGGCTCAAATTCAAAGGGATATGAAGAGTTGAGTCAAGTGTGTAAGGACAGGGGTGAGGCGGCAGGACAAGCTTCAATATTCAAAGAACACAAAGCAAGGGTGCATAATAGAGAGAGTTTGAAGAGATTAGATCATACACGGATGGAAGTAGAGACAAGGCCTTGGAAGTGTGATGTCCATAAATTGTGATTAGTCATTTAAATTAAGACTATGAATCTTCATAGTCTATAGGGGTGGGGAGTGTGTGCTTTATTTGTTACATCTTTGTAATATTGTTGAATATTAATAAAGAGTGTGTTGGTCCCAAAAGTATTCATTTTTTCTGTGTCTATTCATTAAGTGTAGGTTATGCGTCCTAAATTAGGGAGTTTAATAGTCATTTACTTGGCCCCGTCATTTATGTCTACATAAATTGAAAGGAATGATAAGAATATTGTTCCAAGCCATGATCTTAGATGATAATAACACACCACATTAGATTTGCAAAATAGAAGAGATAAAATACCATATATGGAAATCCATTACAATCCATAATGCTCAATACATTACAATGAATTGAATTAATCAATAAGAAAGATGTACATATAGGAGAAAAGAAGTGCACCTACTACCTAAATCAGTGGTGAAGAATTCCCACTAACTGATACTGGTAGTTAGGTTAACTCCACAAGACTAGTAAGCTAACTCCACATAACTAAGAAGCTAACTCAACACAACTAGTAAACTAACTCCACACAACTAGTACACCTAAGCAAGATAACCCAACAAGTGTAGGCATAACACAAGTGTAAGAATTATCCTAATAAACAAACAAAAGAATAAATAATAACCTACACTAACACCCCCCGTAAGCATATCTTAGGTGGGTGGAAAAGAAGGTGGGTCATGACAACAAGGCTTGATGAGGTACCCACGAACAATAACTAGGAAAAATGGACATCACAAGGTACTCAAAACCAGTAATAACAAAGAAGAGAGAAAAATACCACTACAAGATATCCCAAGAATATCAGTGCTAAAGACTCATATAATGCTAAAGAAGTTTGGTGCACACTATGGTTTGAATCCACTGCTCGATCATAGAACTAAAATTTACGAGAATCGAATAAAAAACAATTCACCACAAAGTAGTTTCACTCCAACAAAATCGTAATGGCTCCAGCGTAATCACAAGGATCGATCAACAATGGAAGAACTTGCTCAACAGAAATAAATCTTGCACATAGAGGAAAGATAGCAGAGTGTCTTGGCATACTCATAAATCAAGAATGAAAGGGTACATATAGGGTGCTGAGTAACCCTAGTGCATGAAACACAAGAAAACCCTAAACCTAACCCATGTGAGATGACCCTCCATATGTGAGTGGAGGACACATAGGATCCCACACACCAACACCCCCCCTTCATCGAAGCTGGGGTAGTGGCTATGATGAGTCAGACAGAATAAGAAGACACTCCTAAACAACTAAGAAAGATGTGTCAATGGGGCCCAACAACTAAAGGCCTGATAAGGTGCCCATATACAAACAAAATCTTCCTAGAAGAAGAACAAGAAGAGAAGGAATATATAGCCTAAAGAAGATGAGCAGCTACATAAGACCTCACCCCAAGAAGAGACTGCAAGTGAAGAAACTTCACCTCAGTAAAGGGCTTGGTAAATATATCTACAATCTGATCAACTGTCTGAATGTACTGAATGTCGATGATACCATCATGAATAAGCTCTCATATGAAGTGCATATGGATCTCAATGTGCTTCGTCTGCTGATGCTGAACTGGATTTCTATAAATTGAGATAGTGCTTGTGTTATCACAATAGATAATGGTAGGACACCAAAAGTGGATGCCAAACTCTGTCAGAATACCCTGTAGCCAAACATCTTCTATGGCAGCATTAACTGCTCCTTTGTATTCCGCCTCTGTAGAAGATATCGCAATTACATTCTGCTTCTTGCTAGACCAACTAACATGACCCGAACCAAGAGAGAAACTATAGCCAGAGGTAGATTTCTGATGATCTAAGTCACCAACCCAATCAAGAATCTGTGAACCCGATCAAGTCAATATCCACCCCTCCATAATAGTGAATGCCATCAGTATAGGTTCCACAAACATAATGAAGGATCCACTTAGCTGCTTTCCAATGCAGCTCATGTGGCTCCTGTATGAATCTGGACATGATCCCAACAACATAAGATAAATTCGGTCGAGTGTGAGTCAAGTAAATCAAGCTCCCCACCAATTTTCGATAAAGGGTGCCATCAACCAAGGGAGTAGAGCAATCAGAAACCAACTTAACCCCAGAAAGAAAAGGAGTAGGAGAAGACTTGCAATTGGACATTTGAAAATGAGCAAGCAAGTTAAGAGCATACTTAGGTTTTGAAATCACAATTCTCGAGTCAGATTGTGAAATATGGATCCCAAGAAAGTAATGAAGCAGACCTAAGTTAGTCATGGAAAACCTGTTGGCCAAGGTGATCTTCACAGAATCAATGATAGAGGAAGAGATGCATGTGATCAACAAGTCATCAACATAGAGAACAAGGATGAGTATGGAGTCATATTGCCATAGAATATAAACATTTGGATCAGAGTGACACCTAGTAAACCCTGATGTAAGTAAAAAGGAGTCCATCTTGGCATACCAAGCCCGAGGGGCTTGTTTAAGGCTATAAAGAGACTTCTTTAACTTACAAATGAGGGAGGGATCATGGACATAACCCAGAGGTTGTTCTATGTAGATATCTTCCTCTAGGTCACCATGAAGGAAGGCACTCTTAACATCCATTTGATGGAATTTCCATCTGTTTGCTATGGAAATGGCAAGGGTCAGTCAAATAGAAGTCATCTTCACAATTGGAGCAAAAGTTTCAGTATAATCAATCTTAGCTATCTGGGAGAAACCACTTAGCTACTAATCATGCTTTAAACTTTTAGATGTCTCCATCTACTCCATACTTTGTTCGGAACACCCACTTACACCAAATGATTTTTCTTCCTTTTGGAAGAGGGGTGAGATCCCAAGTATCGTTCTTCATGAGAGAGGAATACTCCTCATCCATGGAAGAATCCCACTCAGGAATACTAGAAGCCTCCCAAAAAGACTGTGGATTAGAAGAAGAGGTAAAGAAAGAGTGGGGTCCAATGAAATCTGAGTGAGTACATCTCATATCCGAAGTATCTCCAACTAAATCTCTAGCACTTTGCAAAGTTTTCCTAGCCCAAAGAGGACAGGAGGATTAGGCTCAGAGTCAGAAGATTCTTCACTTGAGTGAGAAGGGACATAGTCCTCATCATCACTACTGTCAGAATTATAAGACTCAAAATTCTGATGGATGGAGGATCAGGAAAAGGAGCACACTCATTAACATCATCATTTGATGAGTCAGAATCTGAATCAACGAGCTGAAGAACCTCAATAGGTAGAGAAGTAGAAGTCGAAGAAGACTCATTGAACTTAAAACTTCTCTCAATATAAATCTCATGAGAAGTAGGATTCAACAAATGATATCCCTTCACATCATCAAGATACCCTACAAAGATACAAGGTTTGGATTGTGGTTCCAATGCCTTACGTTTCTTCTTGGGAATCTGAGCCATAGCCTTGGATTCGAAGACTTGAAAGTGCTCAACATCAGGCTTGCATCCAAACCAGACTTCAAAGGGTGTCATCCCTCTTACTGCCTTGTGTGGAACATAATTCTGAATTTAATTAGCACAATTCATTGCTTCATCCCAATACTACGGAGGAAGAGACTTCGAGTGAATCATACAAGTGGCCATCTCCTTAAGAGTATGGTTCTTTCTTTCTGATACTCCATTCTATGAAGGGCTACAAGCAACTGTATGCTGTAAGGAGATCCCTTTAAAAGTACAGAAATCCATGAACCTATTGTTTACATATTTGCCTCCATTGTCAGTTCGAAGAACCTTAATAGACCGTTCTGCCTATTTCTCAGTAAGAGCCTTAAAGTCCTGAAAATGTTCAAAGACTTTAGACTTAAGCTTAAGAAAATATACCCAAGTATATCGTGAATAGTCATCAATGAAGGTGAGCACATAAAGAGCTCTAATAAATGAAGGAGATGGAAATGGACCAAAAATATCGCTGTGAACAAGATCCAAGGGATGAGTAGCTCTCCATATTTTCCTTTGTCAAAGTTCTTTTCAGGATGCTTTCTAAGGGTACAACCCTCACAAATACCCTTAAGAAAACTTGACATGGGGTAACCCATTGACCATTTCATTTTGGCTCAATTGTTCAAGGTAGTGATAATTTAGATGTCCAAAATGCTCATGCCATAGCTTACTAACCTCATTTGCATGAGTGAGCAAGGTAGTGGGTGTAGAATCAGAAGTAAAGTGGGAAAAGGTATACAACTGTGAACGGTGATCCACCTTTCCCTCAGCCACTGTAGTGTCATCGTTAAGCTCATAAATAATCACCGAGTTAGGACCAAATTCCACTCGCATTCCTTCACCAAGGTGAGTAATTTGGTAAACCGATAGGAGATTGGTAGAGAGATCAGGAACACTCAACACTTGGTTGAATGTTCCCCCATCCATCTCTATCGATCCACTATCAGAAACTGACACTGTCATGTCATTACCCATCATGATTTGGGACATACCACAAGGCTCGATGTTGGAGAACTCAACATGCGAAGAAGCCATGTGGTGCATGAGGCACCATAATCTATAATCCATGTCGATGAAGGAGCAACTTTGGCTACAAGGGCCTTTCCTTTCTTCTTATCAGATTTTGACCCTTTTGCAGTAGAAGACTCGACCTTTGGAGCATTTTGTTTGATAGACTCAGGAACACCTATTTGATTTTTCTCAAGTAAATGAGTAAGGTGATCAATTTTTTTTCTCATACATAGATGCTCTTTATGACCAGGCTTCTTGCAATAGGAACACAAAAACTTGTCTTTCTGTGCTCTAGGCTCAAAAGTCAAATTGTTCGTGTTAAATTTAGTTTTGGTCTTGGTTTCCTTCTTAGGTTGATCCTTTCTTTCTTTCTTCTTTTCAGTATTCTTTTCCTTACTAGTACTTGCTACAAGGGCATGTGACTTGGACTTGAGAGACCCCATTTGAATGAGTTTGTCCTGTTCTCGAATGAGTTGGGATGAAAAACAGTCAAAGGAGGGCATATTCCAATCATTTCCCAAGGCAGATTTTGTAGCGTAAAAAGTTAACACAAAGACAAAATATTCAGGACCTAACTTAGAGAGAATCGACAAGATCAGTTGAGAATCTTTCTTCTCTACTTGACATTCCTTTAACAACAATCTAGTGTGGACAAACTTAGAGAAGTATGCTTGTAGGTTTTCAAAATCACTAGGATTTAACCCTAGTAGTTCATTTTCCAACTCATGCACTCTCATGTCATCTTGTTGTCCAAACATTTTATCTAACGTTTTCCACGTAGAATTAGGTGTTTCAGATGACTCAATGTGGAAGAGCAAGTCAGGAGAAACAAACATGCAAAGAAGACCTAAAGCTTCATCACTACGGTTTAACCACTTAGATTTTTCAGGGTCGTCGTTTGGTTTAGTCTCAGTTCCCATGGTGATGTACGAAATAACCCTTTACCTCTTAGTTTCATAATCATTTTCAATCTCCACTCAAAAAATTTGAACGGTGTAAGAAAAGGAATTGAATAAGCATCCATTGTGAAGAGAGAGAGAGAAGGAATGCAAAAAAGAATCACAACCACCCAAGACAATATAATAACCCCCCTGCTTTCGACACTTTATAGTTTAGTGCGTTGAATACAATCAGGTGCGAGTGTGCATCATGAAACAGTTGGTCACTCACCTTGCAATAATCATAATAACACACAAGAGAGGGGACCACAATTAAGTTTCATGGAGCGCAGCAAAGTGACACCGTAAACAAGCACAACGTGCAAAAAACTATTAAAAGGAGGTGAAATCAAATCCTGGTTGTGAGAAAAAGTGTCTCACATCGCAATGGATATCCCCTTGCTGTAAATTGTGGCGAATGCTCACTAGTTGCAAGTAATAATAAGGGTAAATACAAGTTTTAGACAAACTCAAGATGAGTCCCAATGATCTTCAGAATGCCAGAAAAGTGCTCGGAAGGAAAATAGGTGCTTAGAGTGTCACTGCACACTTGAGCGCATGATTAGTAATTTTTTTTGACAATAACGCCTAAAGATTACCATTTTGAAATGTCCAATTTGGCTAATTTTAGAGCTATTGGAGTTTTAAAAAAAATGACAAATAATGTTAATTTAAAAGATGATTTTAATACTTTACTAATCTAAAAAAAAGAAGAGATCGTAATTAATAGAAATAGATTTAATTACAATTAAATCTAATTAATTATGAATAGAAACTAATTAAGATAATGAAATCCTAATTAATTATTCCAAATATATTTCCCTTTTAAAAGAAATACCCAGTAAAAAAATGAACACCCCCGAAAGAATTCCCACCAAAAATGAAATTTAAAAAAACTTACCAACTGGCCGTGGCTTGGTGGAAACTATTGGAGGTGGGAGGATCCTGAGTTGGGTGCAGTCGGCATGGGGAAAGCCATGAGGAGCTCGGAGTGGGAGGTGGGAGGATCCCGCGTTGGGTGGAGACCAAGAGGTGGAGACTGTTCGGGTGCGGGAAAGATAGGATGCTCGGAGTAGGGAACAACAGAGCTCAGCACGCAGAGAGTAGGTGAAGCCGTTAGAGATCCAAGTGGAGTAGGCTTAGGGAGTAGGATTGAGCACGGGGTAGGGAAGGAGCTCACAGAGAAGAGCAACATAGGGAGGAGCTTGTGGGAGTGGAAAACCAGGGCCAAGGCAAGGTAGTGAAAGCTCAGGGAAGAGGGCAAGACACGGCCATAGGGAAGAGCCAAGGTGAGGTTATAGGTCAAGCAGGTGAGCTAGAGCCGAGGGCATGAGAAGTTTGACTGAGGATGGGGGAAGACCAACTCAGTGGGCACGAATGGAGGGCCAGGTAGAAAGAGAGAAAGCTTAGGGTAGAGCCAAAACACCACATAGTCTAGGAAAAACACGCTGCAAGGTCTAAGAACCTCGCTGAGGGTGAGTTCAAAGAATTTGTGCATGAAGAAAAAACCACAAGGTAGTGGTTTGACATGTCTACCCAACCAAACAACGACGAGTTTGTGCGTTGAATAGAAGAGTAAAACAATGCAACTTGGCCTGCTGGTTTGGAGAAAAGGAGCTTGAAGGTAGGTTGAAGACGAGCTTGGTTGGGAGTGGAATGAGCTCAGTTGTGAACCACAAAACCATGCAAACCACAAATTTCAAACATGTATTTTTCAAAACCACTATGCAAAAAACATAGAGACCAAGCAAACATAGATCTAAAAATTTCTAGTTTAATAAAAAATTAAAAAACTAGAAAATAACCTCTATTTTAACTGATTTGACAGATTTAGCTGTAGTTAGCTAAATGTAGCTATAAAACCCCTAAAATATTCAGGAATACTTGCACATGCACAAAGAACACAACAAACTGAAACAAATTTCCAAGAACAACTTGTTAAATATGTTAGTAAGCTTCTAGAATCCAATGAATGAAAAAAAACTTACACGAGGAATGAAAAATGACACCAAGAGTAATCACAACTCAAATGACAGATGCACGTTTACCTGATCTCATCTCTGATACCATGAAAGAGTTTGCGAGAATCGAATCAGAAACGATGCACCATGAAGTAGTTGTACTCCAACAGAATCATAATGGCTCCAGTGTAATCGCAAGGATCGATCAATAATGGAAGAACTTGCTCAACAAAAACAAAGCTTGCACATACATGAAAGACATTAGAGTGTCTTGGCATACTCATAAATTAAGAATGAAAGGGTACATATAGGGTGCTGAGTAACCCTAGTGCATGAAACACAAGCAAACCCTAAAAACCCATGTGAGATGACCCCCATATGTGAGTGGAGGACACATAGGATCCCACACACCAAAAACTCAATGCAAGGAGACTGTTAATGGAGTGATGTCGAAAGTGTAAAAAAAAACCAAACATAATCAATCAACTGCTACAAATATGTGTGTCATGATCTAAGAACAACCAAGACAACAAGGCAAAGACATAAGATCCAAATAAATTAGAGTTTCATGGTCTAATAAAAGCCAAGGTAACAAGGTAAGGACACAAAACCCGAAGAATCAAGATCAATTGCTATAAATAGGTGTGTCATGATCCAAGAACAATAACCAAGGCAAGGACACAAGATCCAAATAAATAGGAGTGCCAAAATCCAAGAAAATACAAGGTAACAAGGCAAGGACACAAAACATGAAGAAGCAATATCAACATGTAACAAGACAAGGTCACGAAACCCAAAGAAGAAGTATCAACACCACACCCTCCCATAATGATGAATGGGTAGAGTGACACCAGAAATTTATATGAGTTGCCCAAAATCAACTACTCAAACACGGAAAAACTAACACTGGGCTTCACCAAAATCCCCCACAAGAGAGATTATCAACATGCCAAAAAAGCGTCGAAAATATAGATCTAAAATATCTCAACAAACAAGAGAGATATAAATGGTGACACTTTATAATTGAGTGCGTGTTACAAATATGACATTTTGAATTTTAAGTTTATTTCTCAAAATAAACAGTTCCAGTGGAACAAGCATGAAAAAATAAGCACTTTTGAAACAAACAAAACTCAAATTCGAGTTACCAATCAAAACATACAAATTTATTAAGTTTGTGATTTAATATTTATTTAAAAAATAAATAAAATGCACTGCAGTCTTTGATTTATTTTTTGGAAAAAACTTTTGAATTCTATATCTACAAAACAGAAGAAGAGAAAAAAAACCTAGTATTGAACGTGAAAAAACCAGAAATAGTTTTTCTAGATTTTCTACCTCTTCGACATGGATTTCCAAGATCCTCAAATCCTCAACACACAAGAGCTCTGTAGAGCTGAAGAAAAAAACCCATTACTGAACGTAAAAAACCTAGAAAAACCTAGAAACGGTTTTTTTATATTTTTTGCCTCCCAGGCACAAATGTCTAAATGGATTTGTAAATCTTCAAATCCTTTCCACACAGGAACTCTGCAAATTGGAAGAAAAAACCCATGTCGAATTACAAAAAACCCAGAAAAATCTAGAAATCATTTTATGAAATTTTTTTATTTCCCCGGCACAAATTTCTTCCCCTGGCACAAAAATATAAGATTCCCTCTTTCCCATGGAATAAAAACTCTAAGAAGTGGAAGAAAAAAGCCCATTACCAAATGTAAAATACCCAGAAAAACCCAAAAACCATTTTTATGGATTTTCTACTTCCTCAGTAAGGATTTCCCCAAGCATGAATTTGGAAGATGTCTAGATTCTCACCAAATAGGAATGTTGTAGAGTGGAAGAAAAAAACCCAATACCAAATGCAAAAAACCTAGAAACCATTTTTTTGGATTTTCTACTTCCCTGGAAAAAATTTCTTCCCCTGGTACAGATTTCCAAGCAGATTTGTATGTATCAATTTCAGCCTCTGCAAAACCAAAAATAACTAAAAAACAAGGCATTTATTTCAATGGCCAAGTTTACACTTTTTTTTTGGGGTTTTGCCACCTTCCAAATGCAACAAAGCCCTCCGTTTTGAGTAAAAATGGAAGCTACAACAAACTACTAACAAATTCCAAAATTTATGAAAAAATAAAATCTTGCTTACAAAAAACTTACAGATGGATGTCTACATCATCTACCACTCTGATACCATGAAAGGAACTATGGTGTTGATACCACTTCTTCATGTTTCATGACATTGTCTTGTTACGTGTTGATATTGCTTCTTCAGGTTTTGTGTCCTTGCCTTAATACCTTGGATTTTATTGGATCATGACACTCCTGTTTATTTAGATCTCGTGTCCTTGCCTTGTTGCCTTGGTTATTGTTCTTAGATCATGGCACACCTATTTGTAGCAATTGATCTTTCTTCTTCAGGTTTTGCCTCCTTGCCTTGTTACCTTGAATTTTATTGGATTATGGCATTCCAATTTATTTGGATCTCGTGTCCTTACCTTGTTGTCTTGGTTGTTCTTGGATCTTGGCACACATATTTGTAGCACTTGATCGATTATGTTTGGTGTTTTTTTGCACTTTCGACATCACTCCATTGACAGTCTTCTTGCATATAGCTATTCTGGTGAAGCCTAGTGTTAGTTTTTTTTGAGTTCTATGATTGAATAGTGGATTCATACCACAGTGTGCACCAAACTTCTTCATCATTATACGAGTTTTTGGAGCCTAGCTTCTTGGGATATCTTGCAACAGGATTTTTCTCTCTTCTTTGTTATTACTGGTTTTGGGTACCTTGTGGTGTCCATTTTTCCGAGTTATTGTACGTGGGCACCTCATTAGGCCTTGTTTTCAGAACCAACCTTATTTTCCACCCACCTAAGCTATGCTTACAGGGGGTGTTAGAGTAGGTTATTATTTATCCTTTTATTTGTTTATTAGGACAATTCTTACAATTGTGTTAGCCCTACACTTTTTGGGTTAACTTTCTTAGGTGTACTTATTGTGTAGAGTTGGCTTCCTAGTTGTGTTGGGTTATCTTCTCAGTTATGAAGATTTAGCTTACTAGTCTTATGGAGTTAACTTAACTACTAATATCAGTTAGTGGGAGTTCTTCACCACTGATTTAGGTAGTAGTTGTACTTCACTCCACCTATATGTACATATTTCTTATTGAGTAATTCAAGTTATTGTATTGTAATGTATTGAGCATTATGGATTATGATAAATTTCCATATATGGTATTTTAGCTCTTCTATTTTGCAAATCTAATGTGGTGTGCTATTATCATCTGAGATCACATCTTGGAACAATATTCTTATTGTTCCTTTCATAAATTAGTATCAAGATTTTATTTCCTTAATGGGTTGAGTGTGTGAAGCTGTTGTTGAGTCATATGTAGGTTGTGAAAGAAAATATTTCCAAATGTGAGGGTATGTGACACATATAAGTAACTCTTGCTAAAGAAAGATGAAGGGCACCAATAACACCAAGAGCACCTAGAATTATATACTTGATAAGATTCCTAAAACAATCCAAGTGAGATTGGATGTAATGGTGAATGTAAAAATGAGAGGAGAAACAATTGTTAATGACAGTGATGGCGAAGGAGAAACCTCAAATTTTCAAGAAAAATAAGCATGAGATGCCCAAAATGAAAGAATTTGAAGATCAATTACAAGTTAGGAAGCAAACCAAACCCCAAGCTCTAGTGGAAGCCGCATCCTTAGAGGATCTTATTGATTGGATCACAAATTTTGTGAAGTAATTCCATTATGAGTCCATAGAGGATTCAAATAAGGTGAAGTTTGTTTGTATGATGTTGAAATGCCATGCATCGTTGTGGTGGGATTATGTGAAGTTGGAGAGATAAAGAAATGGGAAAACCAAGACCAAAACATGGTACAAAATTGTTGCAAATGTAAAAGACAAATTCTTTCCTTTGGATTATCAATTGAACTTAGTTCAAGAAGCTATAAACTTTGAGGCAAAAAGAGATGAATGCGAAAGAATACATAGAGGAGTTTTATAAACTCACAATTAGAGTCACTCATGTTAAAGTTGATCAAGGAAATATGCCAAAGTATGTTAATGGGATTTTTCCTTCAATTTAAGATGAAATTGAAATGTTTCCATTGACGACAGTAGAAGAGGCCTATCCATGTGTAGTGAATTCGGAAGAAAAGTTGACTAGAAAGCAACAATATACCTCTAGAGGAAGGTTCTCAAGAGGACGATGAAAAGAGAGCAGTGGTAGGGGACAACCTACTCATGAAGGAGAAGATAATTATTTTCAAAATTAGAATCAAACACAAAGTAGAAAAAAGGGTATTCTTCTAGAGAAAGGATACTTTGTTATAGGAAGAGGTAGAGGATTCTTGGGAAAGTTTTTAAGTGTGGATAATATGTTGGACATAAAGCATAGGGATGTCCTAAAGAATTTCAAAACAATAGTACAAGGCTTGAGGAAAGTAATCAAGTTTCTATTGCATCTAAGGAGAGTGTTCGATGTCTAATACAAACAAAAGAGCTAGAGTGTGGTGAAAAGAGCATTGATAAAACTATCCAAAGAAATAGATGAACCGATGCAAAGAAAAATCCTTTTCCAGACTATATGCAAAACTAGAGGCAAGTTTTGGAAGATGTTTATTAATAAAAATAACATGGTAACTAAGTTGATGATGGGATGGTAGGAAATATTGGGTGAAAATATCAACAGATCGCAATGCTATGTACCTTGGGATATGATAATATAATATATATGGGTTGATGGAGATGCTGACATGTGGCACACATCCCCTTAGTTATCTATATGGGTTCACATGGGATATGATAATATAATGTATATGGGTTGATGGAGATGCCGACATGTGGCACACATCCCCTTAGTTAGTTTATATGGGGTCACATAGGAATTAATTATATTGGGTAATGGGTCGGCCTACATTGGGATTAGGTGTTACCCATCCTATTTAAAGGATGTGAGTATCATTATGAGGGGGGTAATGTATGTATGAGTTGAGTCTTCTACTTTTGTAGAGGTATATTGGAGGTGTCCCCCTCGAAGTGGATTCCCATCTTGGGAGATTGTGGAGTTACTCCTTCCTTAAGGAGCATTGTATGGTGTTGCCCTACCTTAAGGGTATTATTTTGCATGTATTGATATTATGGCATCTTGGCCCCCCATATCTCTTGTGTTTTATTATCTTTTGCAATTCATTTATTTATTATATGCAAGGTTCTTATCAAGTGGTACTAGAGCAGTGATCCAGGCAATTTGTGGGATGAAACCCTAATGTTGGTGATTCGTCTATATCTTGAGATAGACTTGGAATTTTTTAGGTTTTTTTTTGGGGAGTGGATAAATAGTTCAAGTGATATTCCCTCTAAATTTCAGATTTTTTGGAGTTTTTTTGCAAAAGCTGTGTCCGTTTTAGGGTTGAAACCCTAATTCTAAGGTTTCGTTTATATATTCTGATTGAAGACGAATTAGGAAATATTTTTTTTGGGTTGTTGCTACTATATTAAATAGTCATACCACTAAAATTTCAGAATTGGTGGATCTATTTTGATAGATTTATTTCAGTCCACAGGCCACATTTGAGGAATTTTCTTGAATTTCTTACATTTTCGGAAATCTCTCAAAATTTAAGCAGGGGTTACTTCTTTGTGGTTTCAGATTTGAGGTTGAATGATTGACAAATCATCAGCTAAAATATTGGTCAAAGGAGTAAGTTTGTGAAACCCTAATTTTTATGCATCATGGATATACCAATTTTCTATGGTAATGGGGAAATTGATGCAAAAACATGGTGGATACAATTTAAAAAAAATGTATTTTGAAGAATTTTTAGTATGGGTTAGTTTTTATCTTCATCTTGGTGGGAAAGCACGACATTGGTATTCTTATTTGGATATAGATCTATTGGATTGGGATTGGGAGGAAACGGAGGATATGTTCTTAGCTAGATGGGAAACAAAAAAGAAACACAATTTTGTTAAAAAATAAGAAGAAGAAGAAGAAGAAGAAGAAGAAGAAGAAAATGTTGATGGTGCAAAAGAAGAAAATGTTGATGATGAAGCTGCTACACAGGATAATGCATCTCCAAGGAAGGAAGCTTCAATATTTCTGTTTGAAGGGTGCATTCAAAGAAAAAAGGGTAATTGTTTCCATAAACCCTAGCAGTAAATATAAATTCATCAATATGGATGTAGCTCAAAACCTACATGTGCAAACAAAGCATATCAAGGAATCTCAAATGGATGGTAAGCATATTCAAGTTTTTGAAGATTTAAAGCTTTTTATGGATAAATATGTTTTACATTCAGATTTTTATGCTTTAGATATGGATGGTATGGATATTGTTCTCGGATATCCTTGGTTAGAGACATTGGGAACAATTATTATTAATGTGCAAAAGAAATTCATGAAATTATGATACAAGAGTAATAAAATTACATTGCAAGATATCACACTTAACAAGGAAAAAAGTAATGTAAAATTGGATCATGAAGATGAATTTGAAGATGGTGAAGAAGGGAATAAGGGATGAATTATAAGGAGAGGATGAAGAACATGATGAAAAAATAAAAAATAGTTTCTGTACTCAAGAGAAAAAAGAAATAGGAAACAAGTTGGGAAGAGGAAAAGAAAGTGGAGGAAAATATTGATAAGGTTGAGCATACTAAGGTTGCACCATATAGACACTCACATAATCATGAGAGGAAAAAATCATGGAGACATGCTAGGACACACAAGGGCAGCAATCTATATGGATATACAGGGAATTGGGAGGAGTAATAATTTTGGCTATACATGGAATCAATGGAACCAATAATTATATGTCATGGAATACACATGAATAATAATTATGGATATGCATGGATGCCAAGGAGGAACACATATGGACCATGATGGAATCATATGAGCACAATGGAATATGGAATCATGTTTGGAGTAAAATCACCCACTAGGATTTCATATGGGTGGTTAGATGATCGAGCATAGTGACAAGTGTGCAATAATTTAAAGCACACTCATTATATGACTTCTTCTTATGTTTCAGGGACGAAAAATGTCAAAGAGGGACGTAATGCTATGTACCTTAGGATATGATAATATAATATATATGGGTTGATGGAGATGCCGAAATGTGGCACACATCCCCTTAGTTATATGTATGGGTTCACATGGGATATGATAATATAATGTATATGGGTTGATATCTCTTGTGTTTAATTATCTTCTATAATTTATTGATTTATTATATGCAAGGTTCTTATCACACAATCCATACAAGCTGTCTTGGTTGCTTAATGGAAATTAGGTGGTAGAGAAAAAAACATTGTAAATTGAATTTTTAGATTAGGGATTTACAAGGAGGAATTAATGTGTGATATGATGCATTTGAATGTATGTCATGTGTTTTTTAATAGACTATAGTAGTATGATAAAAATTGTGTGCATGATGAAAACACTTATAGAATAGAGAATAATGGTAGAAGGTTCACATGGAAACAGGTTTAAAGGACAAAGAAGAACATGTTGATAGGATTTGTAAAGTTTATATGATTAGTAATTTTTGAAGGAAGTACAGAACAAGATGTGTTAGTGATGCATGATCATCCTTCACGAGTCTTAGTGAAGGAGCATAACCAAGTTTGAATAATCCTTCTCAAGGCATGGACATTATGCACTAGGTGTTTCAATAATTTCCCTCCAAAACCATGTTTATTGTTTATATTTGAATTTGTATGTAAAATATCATTATATGAGAGTAAAGGTAGATATGAGTTGTTATTATACTTAGACTACGTGGGAGGAGGAGAATTAGGATGTTATGGGATATTGAGGGAATCATGTGTAAGCTATCATAACCATATACGTTGGAAAAATAACTCTACCTATTCTAGCTTGTAAATTGAAAAAATATCTCAATAAGACGATATGATAAGTCTTATCTTAGAATAAGATATTATGAAAGATTAAAATAAGTTTTATCTAAGGATATAGGTTGAATATATCCATAAGAGGATGATAGAGGAAAGAGTTAGCATGCATGGAGTGAAGGATTTGATAGAAGAGGAGGATAGATTGTTGAAAAGATGACATATGTAAGACTACATAGCTTTATAAATTCATGAGGAAGAATATCAAAGCTTATGAATGCATGAATTTTGTGTTTCAATTGGTTCCTAATGTGTATATGGAATAATTTTCAATGGTATGAATTCATTTTTTAATAATAATGTTCAAATTGTCATGATCTACCTCCAAACAACTTGTACTATGTTGTTTGCTCATTGCTTCCTTAAAACAAGGGTTCAAAATAGTCATAATAAATTTTCATTCCAAACTCCAAATGATATTAAATTTATCATGTAAGTGCAAACATTCATTCTCTAGATGGGTTTTTTTAATATTTTATAATAATTCTAAATATGTTTTGAGTTATGAAGCATAGTTTCCTATCTAGTTTAAGAATGCATGCAAATTGTTTGATATAATGTCTATCTGGGAAAATAGTCATAAGTTTCAAATGAAAGGATGAAAATGGATAAAATTTGGAACATATGATCCTTGTATATATTTCTAGGATTTATAAAAATTTTGGGAAAATTGGCCTTTTGAAGGCAAAGATATACATGACAGAATATTTCTGCAGACTGTTTGCTCTTGAAACAAAGTTTTACATGATGAAGATGGAGGATAAAGTATTTACTTGTCTACATGAATAATAAGCTTAGTTAATGATATAAAATAGTTAATTCAAATTGAGGTTTGTAAATATATAGAGGATAGTCAAGGAAAGCTTAAGTTCAAGCTAAGCTTTCTACAAAAGGTCCCACTATGAATACTCTTGTGTTAGTGATTAATCTTGATGAGTTAGAAGGTAAAAAGCATGTAATTAGTAAATTAAGCTTCATAGAGGCATAATACAAACTTATCCCATTTCAAAAAAATAATGTAAGCATTATGGAAGGAAATTTTGAATGATGTTTGAGTATAACATATGCAAGTTTGAGTGATTGAAAAGGTTTGGAATGAGCCAAGATATGACTGTGGGTTAGTGAAATTAATCTTGCATGTTGATAAGAGAATAAGTTGAGCTAAGATTGGCACCATTTTGGTAATAGAGCGTGAAGATACCTCTTTTATTCTCATATATTTTGCTAGATTATGAAAAATGTTGAATGATTGAATATGATTCAGAATTGCAGGTGAATTGTGATAAGAAGAGACTACAGGTAGTCAAGCCTTAGAGGGATCCTTAAAGGAATATAGTGTGGCAAGAAGAATCCAAAGAGAAGTTGAAGCTCAAAGAGAAAGAGTCAAATGACCAAGGTGAAAAAGACTTGGGTGAGATCCCTAAGAGAATAGACCAAGAGACTAGGGTGAAAAATACCTAGGTTGTGGACTAAGAGGATCCATAGACCAAGGTGGAAAAGACTTGGGTGAAGATCTTAGAAATGGAAGAAGTTGAGAAGAAGTAAAGGGCTTAGAAGAAGGAAAATACCAAGATAGAAGGAAAGAGTTAGTCTCTGATGAAGAGATATAGGAAATAAGAGAGAGGATAGAGAAATTGGGGTCCATGATAGAGATCACGGTGGAAGAAGATATCCAAGAAGTTTGATGGAAGGTGAGAAATAAGGTGAAGTGGCCAATCAAGCTATTGATGGAGAAGAAGAGGAGGGAAGATCTGATTTCCTTGGAAAGAGAGAAGAGGTACTCATAAGAGGATGATGAAGAATGAGTTACCTTGTGAAGAGAAGAGAGTTATCATTGTGGAGAACATGAAGAAAGAGGTTCTAAAGAGGCACTTGAGAAAGAAATCATGAAGAAGAAGAGAGTGTCCATGAAAGAGGCACTTATAAAGATGTTTTGGTATCTTTTTTTGATATGATATATAACATTGTATTTCAGTTTGTATATACAGGTGTGAAGAATGATGGCTTAAAGAATATCAAATATATTATCTTGATGATAGAAAAAAGTGGATCAAACCAAGTGCTTGTGAAGAGAGATGGAGAAGAATGAGTGAACTTGTGATAGTTCATGAAGAAGAGATGCATTCTAAAGCACCTAAAGGAGAAGAATATGTTGATAGGACATTGCTGCAAGTAGGTGAAGAAGATGATAAATCAGATTTCTATGATGCTCTAGAAGATGATGCAGAAGAGATAGATCAAGTACACCAAAAGGATATGTTGATAAGAAATGAATACTTGAAGAAGAATGTCATCATAGAGCATCCTATGGAAGAATGGAAAAAAGTTTAAATGTTGATTTCAGCATGCATGTAAGAAGGAAAATTCAAGAAGCCAAGTCATGGAGAAGATATACACTAAACCAACAGGTTCTTCAAGAAAGAAAGCTTTGTTTCTAAATCTTATTTTTATCATATTTATAGTCAAATGCATAGGTGCACAACATGGTGGAAGGAAGGACATAGTTGATATCTCAAAATTGGCACAAGAACATGGCTACACATTTCCTAAATGGCTCAAGAAATCAGATCCAAAGGTGAGAACTCAAATATGGATAGCCAATAATGTAATAAGTATGTGAAAATACATCTCAAGAAGATACATCTCATGATGATGGGCATGAGAAAGTGATGATAGCACCAAGAAGCCGCTTGAAGAGAATTGAAGCAAATCCAAACAAGCAAGAGGATGAAGGTGAAATGAGAAGAATACAAGAGACATCCAATGAGCACAAGAGGTATACAAGGGAAATGAAAGGTAAACAAGTTGTGTATGATGATTTGAATCATGATTGTTTATGAGTATACTTCTGATTTATTGTCTCAAATCAGTTTAGAGGAAGATGAAATATGGAATGAGATACCTATGATGACTAACATGCAACAGGAGAAGGATCAAAATTGGCTAGCAAAGATCAATGTCATGATCAAGTGATGGTAAAGGATGAGAAACCATTGGATGAAGAGAATTCATACCTCTTGAATGAAGCATATGAAAACTTCTTGAGATAAGAAGAAGTGATGAAACATGTTGATGTAAAACAAAGCTTAGAGGAAGAAAACAAAGGTGTAAAAGCATCATTAGAGCTTAAATTTATAAAGGCTATGGTGATATTGATTATATAGGCCTCCTACATGCCAATGCCAGTTCTTCCTTTTTAGATTTTCCTTCGTTTCTTAGAGTTCTTTTAAGATTGAAGTTTATTTGTTTTCATCTGACTTACCATCAATAAGATCTAACTGTTCAAATCCCTCTAACGTTTGAATGGAAGTCTCATATTGATCCAATCATCTGAGAGGAAAATGAGAATGAAAAAACTAAAACATGGGGTGAAATTGGGATATTTGGTCATGTATTTTACATTAACCTTTCATATGTTATGGGGTGAAGTTGAAGGTTTGCAAGTCTCTATGTGAAATCATGTAACCATAACTTTATGATAAACCATCAACCAATGATCAACAGTAATTGTAATCTTCTTGAACTGATGGCATACAACATTGTTTCTCTCTTCAAAGATAAGACATTTATATGACCCAAAAGGATGTCCATTTACCATCAAGGAAATGATTGAAAAGGTCTTATTCTCTTCCTTCCTTAGCTTTGATATCATTCTAAGTTTTGGTGATGCTTCTATGTTGTTTAGACCTTCCTCCAATGTAACCTTACATTAAGATTGAAACCAATGAAGAAGAAACACATGCATAAGTGTGCATAGCCAAAAATATATTTTTTGGTTGATGCTAGATGTGGGAGAATCCTTCATGAAGCTTAGTTAGACACCATAGGGTAATGAGCTTGTCCTATGAAGGCTACATATTCATGATTTCTCTGGAGCATTTGAATTTTCCCTCCAAACTTGAAACTTTAATGGAATCATCCAAGTTTCATCTTTAGTAACGGTGAAGAAGGATTATGCCAAAAGATTCTTCCACTTAACTAGAATAAACTCTCTAAGTACTCCAATGGTCATCTTCTTGGACTAATTCACACATGAATATTTCCTCAAGTTCTTCTTTATGGTGTCTTAGGAAACCGCATCCTATGCAATTAACACTTGTATAATATAATCTTTCACTTTCACCACTTTTTGTCTCTTAAAGTAATGATACAAATACACAATGTTGAAGATAGGTGATATGCCCACTCCATCCGGAAAGCTCAATTTCATATGCATTTGGTGAAAATATTCTTCAAATTCTACTAAGGTCCAATCTTTTTTCACTTGAATTCACTTGTATGTTCCTTTGGGAACCTTTCCTTAATAAAAATGTGTTAAAACCAAGTCACCAATGTATAAAGCCAAATTTAGTTCTTGACTTATCAATTCACTATTTGTACTTCATATTGGCTACTTTATTCAATATTTTTCACTTCTTTGTGCAGCTTCACGTATACACACTGCAAAATCCTCTACTTTAGCACTTACTATACTCATCTCAGTTGCACATTTAGGTTTCTTTTAAAATCCCTAATATCCATACTGAAAATTGGATAAAACCTTTGGCTTGGATTTATTTCTTACTCTCCCACTTTTCAATGTGTTTGATTTTATTTTTATTATCATTTATTTCCTAATATTTTGTAAATATAATGAATCTTCTTCAGGGGATCACACATTAGGTGAGTTAAATGTTTCCCATTTAGAAATAGAGATAAATTTATAATGATACGGTCCAAAATTATATGTATGGTTTAGCTATAATTTTTGTTTTTGTTTTACCTCTTTATTTAATATGATATTTATCCTTATTTCACCAAATTAATAACACAATAAATTAATGATCTTACTTCGTAAGTTTCTTGAGTATAAAATATTTATGCAACTATTGTTGAAAATCATAAAGGATTTCTTGAACCCTTCTAGAGGGGTTGTATACAAGTCCAAATGCCAGAATGAAGAACTCATGGATCAGATTCAAAAGATGAGTTAAGACTGCCCAGGGCCAAGATAAGTGTGATTAAGACATATCAAGAGTAATGTCATTGGAGAAACAAAGTTAGATGAATAAAACCAGGTATGAAGACACTCAAGGGGTTTCAACTCAATTTTACTTCTAATGTTTCTTTTGATATTTTGAATGCATGTATAGGAATTTGATGAGATGGATGAGGTTCTAAATTCCATGAACAAGCTCACCTTTTATAGCATTGCAGAAAGAACAAGCACTTATTGTAGACATTGGGTGATGTTTGAAGTATGGACATGGATCTATTGCAATTAAGAAATCCTATCAGAAGAAATATCTACAATCTTGAGAGAAATAAAAATATCAGAGTCAAAGAACTTCATGAAGCTGTCATGGCTCTTCACTATAACTTACCAGAAATGCCATGGGATCTTAGGCATTAAAGAAGCCTTGAATTGAAAATGTGTTTTATCAGAAATTTCGAATCCCGACTTTGAAATCTTTTCTTAAGTTTATATGCAGGAGAATCTTCATGCCATTCTGGTGAAGAATGCATATTCATGTTTGATAAGCCTTCTGAAGGTATGGATCTTCTCTCCCTAAGTGTAATTGGGGTTTTTTTCCCTCCTAAAACCATGTCATATTGTTTATATCCTTGAATTTGTAAGTAAATCTTATGTAGGAGTGAAAGGTGTAAGGCAAATATGTATAGGTATTTTATGATTATCCCTACATGTTACGAGGAGGAGGAATTAGTATGTATTAGGATATTGAGGGAATCATATGTAATCTATCATAACCATATAAGTTGGTAAAACAAATTTACCTATTCTAGCTTGTAAGTTGAGAAAATATCTCAACAAGAGGATAAGATAAGTCTTATCTTAAAATAGGAGATTATGACAAATTAAATAGAAGTTTTAATATGAAGGATATAGGGTCGAATATCTCCATAGGAGGAGGTGAGGAGAAATAGTTATCATTCATGGAGTGAATGAGCTGATAGAATAGGAGGATAGAGTGTTGAAAGGATGACATATGTAAAACTGCAGACTTTGTAAAGTCATGAGGGAATAATATTGAATCTTATGAATGCATGAAGTTTGTGTTTCAATTGGTTCCTCAGGTGTATATGGAATAATTTTCAATGGTATGAATTCTTAATTTTTAATAATGTTAACAATGTTCATGATCTACCTCTAAAAAACTTGTATTGTGTTCATGATCTACCTCCAAACAGCTTGTATTGTGTTGTTTGTTCATTGATTTCTTAAAATAGGGGTTCAGAACTAGTCAGGATAAATTTTTACTATAAACTCCAAATCTAAATGATCTTAAATTTGGTATGTAAGCTGAAAGTGGTTATCTATTTCAAATGGATTTTTAATATGTTTTAATAATTCTGGAGTATGTTCCAATTGTATGGAAGCACAATTTCTATCTGGTTTGAGAATGCATACAAAAAACTGTTTGATATAATGTACGTGCATGGGAAAATGGTAATAAATTTGGAATGAATTAATGAAAATGGATGAAACTGCATGAGGAGTGTGAACTCCTTCTTCACAGATGCCTCAATCTAGTGATGTAATACTGCAACGGGTGATGTTGAATACACCTCTTCCTTATTCAGAAAAATTTAGAGGAGATGACAGAAAAATTGTCTGCATACTGCTTTATCTTGAAACAAATTTTTACATGAAGAAGATGAAGGATCAAGTCTTTACTTGTCTACAGGAATAATGAGCTTAGTGAATGATATAAAATCATGAATTAAAATAAAGGTTTGAAAATATATAGATGATAGTCATGGTAAACTTAAGTTCAAGGTAAGTGTTGTCGCCAAATCACTGCACCCTCCGAATGGACAAAATGTGAATAGGAATTTCGGTGTGATTGGGACACATGGGATCACCTCTCAAGCTGTGGGACTTGGGATCGAAGTGAACCTCCAGAGAAGGCCAATTTCCTCTTCCAAAACTAAGTGTTGTACTACTCCTAGTGTAACAAAATGGCTATCTAGTCATATGCTAACATTTTCATGGGTTTTTGGGAAAGAGATTTACAGACATGAAACTATACTAGGGATGGTGATGCATTGAATAAAGGGTTTTTCAAGACTCAAGAAGGGTTAATTTGAAGAGGGTGTGTGCACCACAGGTCAACTTCACCTACTGCAACTTAGAGAGGGTACATAATACCACATACTAAGAAGCACATGTTCCCTTTGTTAAACTCAATCAAAAAAATAAGTTATCAGTATTCCAGTGAAGAAGGATGAAATTGAGAAGGGTGAACAAGCACCACAACTCAAAAGCATGAAATACTCCACCACTTGATAAGCACAGAACTCCAAGAACCTGTAATAGAAACGTGAACTTGCACAATCTACTTGCAAGCATGAGAAAAGACACAAAGAAGTATACAAGGATGAAAGGACCTAAGATTAGTTACAAAACACACACTTTTATTACTTCAATAATGTGCACAATGCATCATACATTCAGAAGAGGCAAAGGTTGCCATTATAGTCTTGGAAGAGGAGGCTTGAAAGTTATCCCTCAACATAGAAGGACGAGCTTGCAGAAGAGAGAGGACTCTTGAAAATTTTTCACTTCCCTATGATATCTAACTTTCCTTTCCAACCTATCTGACCTGTTGGAACCCCTTGGAATGAGCTCCCAACTTACATTTATAGAAGAATATGTGAGAGAGAGGAGAGGAAAGGTCATAAATTCCCTTCCTAAATTAAAGGTACATGATGGTTCATTTATTATAGTTGGTTGAACCAATTTGAGAATCTTATATCATGTGTCATTAATGCCTAGTTTGACCTGATCTTATCAATTAATTAAAATAATATTTAAATAAAATATTTTAATAATAATAATAAATATTATTAATAAAATATTAAAATAAAGATATTAATTTAATTACTATTTTTGGTGGGCCCCCCCTAGATTGACTAGTTTTTGACTTGAGGAGGGGAAAATCATGAGGAAAAGGCCAAAAATAGCCCAACTCGATGGTTGGCTCACCGAGCCAACTCACCCAAGTTGGGCTCATGCTACTCAACCCTTCACCACAAATGAGCTCACTTTAGATCAATTCCTCCATTTTATTGAAAGTCAAGCTCCATGTTCAACGGCTTGCAACATAGTGCCCTTCCCCATTCACTAAGTTAGTCTTCCCATGCATCAAGCTTGCAAAATGAGCTCTCCATCGAGCTCTTTCTAAGCCTATCGAGCTCCATTTCCATGAAATTGGTGAGCTTACAATGACTTTTACAAATTTCTATACATCGAGAAAAGATGTCCCTCACTTGAATGGAAAGTCCAGCTCCATCTTCCTGTGCAGGCTCACCATCTTCGAAACTCAATGTTGTATAATTTTTGCATGATTAGCATTCATCCTTTCTAGTATATACGAGCTCCACGTAATGAATTAATCAATAGACCTCGTAGCACATTGAGACTGTGTTGACGCTCACTCACCTGGAAATAATGCTCGACCAATTTCTCATTCACATGCCTCTCAACGAGCTCATGTCTTTGCTCAACCTCCTCATCAAATTGGTAGAACCTGTGCATACTACAAGTTTGATCTCGAATTCTTCACACCATGGTCTAACTTAATTTTTTTTCAATATCACACTAAGCCTCATCCATTGCCAATGAGCTCAATCTATTTCTGCACTAAACCGATCATCTCCAATGTCAAGTGACATAGCAACAACTCTAGCTTATTCGAGTGATTTGTATGTTGGGTTTGATCTCTGAGCCATTCATCTGCGAATAATTGAATTCATTTTCTTCATGATCCCTTGCTTCAATGGATTACATTGAGCTTTCCTCCCAATTCAAGGTGAGAATGCACCGAGCTCACCTCTCCTTTTGCCACTGAGTTGGTTGGTTTCTCCTTATAGCTCACTATATAGCTCATCGTCTTTCCATTTTCTGAATCTCACCGTGCTTTGATCAAGCCACTCAACCTATTTGAGATCCTTGCAACTTCCTCAAGCTCACAAGTCACATTCTAAGTTGAACATCGCATCTTCTCAAACCTATGCACTTTGTGGACTAGTAACCTCAGACTCGGCCCATACATCTCTGCTCGATCCATCCTTCATGACCACTCACCTAGTCAAGCTTACCCCTTATTCAAGCTGTCTTACCTCCTATTATTTGTTAGCTCACTGCAATCTATGAGCTAGCTTGCCCATGTATTGATCTACGAAGTCACCCGATGTAATTTGGCCCACATAGCCTAGGTTCTCCTCAAATCGTGTCGATCTGATTTCGAGTTCCTCCAGCCTCTTACAACTAAACCTCAACTCGTGCATTGTATGTATGTTGATCTCAAAATTTAACCGAAGATTAATCAATTCCCAACCAAGCTATGTTACTGGACCTGTGTCGATCCCTTTTCCCATCACTTGTCTAAGTTATTATCCCCACCAAGTCACCTCCTCACCTTTGGGCTTGCTTTGAAATGACAACTTGATTTATTCTTTATTTATAATGATCAGTCGAGCTCATCCAACAATGTGAGAAATTGTACATGGCTCACCGAGCTATCTCAATTCCAAGGGGTTTATAATCATGTAATACATGACTAGATTCTGAAGAGCTCGTCTCCATGTCACCCGAGCTTGGCACCATCTGGTTGCAACCATTCTCTGAGCTCTCCCAATGATTTTTTTGATCTTTCATCCCATTGAGCCCATTAAATGATCTCATGTCTTTACCTTTATTCAGTGATACCTTTCATTGGATTCGTTGGTGATTTACATAGTATTGCCCATCTCCCAACGACTCAGATTCAACCAACTCCCTAATCTTGGTAGCACGACCCATTTAGTGAGCTCCTTTCGTGTATATTGGTGATGATGGCCTTGTCATTGCAACTAATGGTGGGTAGAGTTTATAACTATATCCCTTTATTTAAACGTAACTTGAGCAAGCATGGGGAGTATTATTTTGGATCCCTATCTTCGATGACCTCAGCTTAGCTTGAGTGAATGAGCTCTTGATCTATGCCTACAACATGTGTACTTAGCTAAAAAAGCTTCCATGAGCTCAAATCCATCACGTGAGACAACTCGTTACCTGATTTTTTGACAACCCTCAAAAAGGACATGGCCACTAGCTCAGAAATCATGAACTCAACACCAAGCTGAGCCTGTTTTCCCAATTCTCCATCATTCTCAAGCTTGTTCGCCACTTATGAGTTTCAATCTGATCCATTCTTTATTTTTAATTCATCATGTGGCTTGATCACCTTTCGAGTTACCATGTCTAATCCTTTCATCAACTTGACTGAGATCTTTTACATTGATCGATCTCTTCTTGTAACCACACTGAGCTTGGTATGTCTTTTATGTGTCGAGACCAGTATGCATGAGTTTTTTCACGAGCTCCATACAAACCTTCACTACCTTGGAAATATGCCATCAGCTCATGGCTTAATGTGTGGCCATGTGTTTATAATGAGATTCCACCCGTGCGTCTGCAAACCCAATATCAATGAACCAATTTGAATAATTTTACTTATAACATATGTAGGCTTGAGTGATTGACAAGGTTTGGAATGAGCCAAGATATGACTGTGGGTTAGTGAAATTAATCTTGGATGTTGATATGTGAATAAGATGAGATAAGATTGGCACCCAATTTGGACTTCTTTCAAAATCCCTCAAAGGTTGGGATGATGAAGACACATGAAATTATATGAGATAATTAGTTTTCTATATGCATATGTTGATATTTTTTCTAGAGATTTATTGAATGGATTGTTGCTTGGATACACAGAGGAGTTTTATAAAATTACAACTAGATTAGCTCATGATAAGGCCGATCAAGAGAATAATCAAGGTATTTTAGTGGTATTTTTCTTTTAATTTAAGATTAAATTGAAATTCTTCCATTGAATTTATTAGAAGAAGCACATAAATGTGCAGTGAAGTCAGAAGAAAAGTTTACTAGACGGAAAGAATATAGCTCTAGAGGAAGGTTCTCAAGAGGATGAGGATAAGTGAGAAATGGTAGGGAAAACCTACTCACGAGGGAGAATCCAATTATTTTCAAAATAAAAATCAAACACAAAGAGGAAGAGGGAAATCTTCTAGAGAAGGGATATTATGTTACAAAAAGAGGAAGAGGATTCTTAGGAAAGTGTTTTGAGTGTGGAGAACACGCTTGACATAAAGTACAGGGATATCCTAAAGCATTTTAGAACAATAGTAAGATGGTTGAGGAAATAAATCAAGTTGATTTTTAGATGAGGAGAGTGTTGGATGTATAATACAAACAAAAGAACCTTATGTGGTGAAGCTTTGTTGATGAAAAGAGCATTGATAAAACTAGCCAAAGAAGCAAATGAACCAATGCAAAGAAAAAATCTTTTTCCATACAATATGTAAATCTAGAGGTAAGTTTTGTAAGATGGTTATTGATAGCAGTAACATAGTAATTAAGATGATGATGAGATAATAGGAAATATTAGGTAGAAAATATTAGTGGATCACAATCCATACGAGGTGCCGTGGTTGCGTAATGGAAATTAGGTGGTAGAGGAAAAATAATGTAAGGTGATTTTCTATATTAGGGATTTACAAGGAGGAATTAATGTGTGATATAATGCATGTGGATTTATGTCATGTGTTGTTGAATATACTGTGGTAGTATGATAAAAAAGACATGCATGATGGAAGAGCAAACACTTATAGAATTGAGAATGATGGTAAAAGGTTCACATTGAACCATTAAAAGACAAAGAAGAATAGGTGGATAGGCATCGTAAATTTAATATGATTAAATTTTTTTGAAGGAAGTAAAGAACAAGATGTGTTGGGAATTCATTATAAATCCAAAAAAGGTTTGGAAAATGAAAACAGATAAAATTACATGAGCTAAGTAGTTTGATGCATGCAAATGTTTATATTATTTTTAGAAATTTTTCGAATGGATTGTTTCTTGGCTACACTGAGGAGTTTTATAAACTCACAATCAGAGTCTCTTGTGTGCTAAATTCTATCAAGAAAATATGTCAAGATATGTTAATGGGATTTTTTTTTCAATTTAAGATGAAATCCAAATGTTTCCATTGACGATAATAAAAGATTCCTATCATTGTGCAGTGATGTCAAGAAAAGAGGTTACCTAGAAGACAATAATATACCTATAGAGAAAGGTTCTCATGAGGATGAAGACAAGTGAGAAGTGGTATGGGACAACCTACTCATGAGGGAGAATCCAATTCTATTGAAAATAAGAATCAAACACAAAGTGGAAGAGGGTATTATTCTAGAGAAGGGGTACTCTGTTACTGGAAGAGGTGGAGGATTATCAAGCATGTGTTTTGAGTGTGGAGAATACACTTGACATAAAGCACATGGATATCCTAAAGCATTTTAGAACAACAGTAAGAGGGTTGAGGAAAGAAATCAAGTTTCTCTTACAGATAAGGAGAGTGTTGGATGTCTAATACAAATAGAAGAACTAAAGTATGGTGAAGCTTTGTTGATGAAAAGAGTATTGATAAAACTAGCCAAAGAAGCAAATGAACTGATGTAAAGAAAAAATATTTTCCATGCTATAGGAAAAGCTAGAGGTAAGTGTTATAAGATGGTTATCAGTAGCAGTAGCATGGTAAGTAAGTTTGTGAGTTGGTAGGAAAGATTGGGCTCAAAAAATTAATGGATCGCAATCCATACGAGGTGTCTTATTTGTTTAAGGGATATTAGGTGATAGAAAAAAAACAATGTAAAGTGAATTTTTAAATTAGAGCTTTAAAAGGAGGAATTATTTTGCAATATAATGCATTTAGATGTATGCCACATGTTGTTGAATAGAATGAGGTAGTATGAGAAAAAGGAAATGCATGATGGAAGAGAAAACACTTATAAAATTGAGAATGATGGTAGACGGTTCACATTGAGACCATTAAAGGAAAAAGAACAAGATGGGACTTAATTCCAAAGCCCTCAAAGGTTTTGGGAAATGAAGATGGATGAAATCACACAAGCTAATTAGTTTTTTGCATGCATATGTATATATTTTTTCTAGATATTTGTTGAATGGGTTGTTCCTTGGAAAATGGAGGAGTTTTAGAAACTTAGAATTAGAGTCACTCATGCTAAAGTTGATCAAGAAAAGGCATCAAGGTATGTTAATGGGATTTTTATTTCAATTTAATATTAAATTGAAATGTTTCCATTGAAGTTAGTAGAAGAGGCCTACCGATATGTAGTGAAGTTGGAAAAAAGTTGACTAGAAGGCAACAATATACCTCTAGAGGAAGGTTCTCAAGAGGATGAAGATAAGCGAGAAATGGTAGGGGAAACCTACTGACGAGGGAGAAGCCAATTCTAGTAAGTTTAATTCTTTTATCCTGAAAAATTATGCAATTTATCTTCCCCCATACTACTAAAAAATGTGGGGAAGAGCAAGTTGCCATACCTTTTGAAGAAAATGAGAAAAAAAGAGAATTTCCATTAAATTATCAAATCAACAATTATGTCAGATAACACCCAACTCAAACCAAATAAGTTTGGGACACGAAAAAATATTTTAAGAGCAAAAGGACACTCTGAAAAATAATGTTTAACTAAATCACTCTCCTTTTCATAAAGAACACGTCGATTAAGTATGGTTAAACACAACTTCACAATGTTATCAGTAGTAATAACCTTATTTTGAGTAGCAAGCCAATAGAAAAAGTTGACCTTAGAACATGGTGTCAAATATGAAAGATTTTCAACTTTTGTTTGAAAGAATCTAGCTTCCTCATAATGTCCGAGCATAGAGAATCTAATGGAATCCACTTTCAGGTCCTACCCCTTTCATTTCTAATTCATTAATCCTTAACTTTCTCCCCTATGTTCTCCTTAAAATAGGATTTCACCTCCTTCCAAGCATCAGATGAACATTGTATAACCAAGTATCATACCAAAAATTAGTCTTATCCCCATCACCGATATTCCATATATTACTTTTCCTTAACAAAAATTTTCATTTGACAATAATGTTTCAAATGATAGATCCAATAGGATGATCCTATGTAGTAAGAAATTACTCTTCACTATTAATATTAGTCATACATTTCAAATTTGTAATCTCAAGTAAAGAATTGAAAATAGATCTAGAGAAATTAAAAGTAATAGTTGGATGGCCATCACCTAGGAAAATGTTTAAAGTTATTAAATTTTATGGGATTGGAGAGTTTTTGTAGGAAACTTGATAAAAACCTTAGCGGTATATTTACACCCATTATAGAGACTATGAGAGGTGATAAGAAAAAAATTGTATTAATTGTTACAACATCAAAGAGATTTCATCTTTTAAATAAAAAGGTAACTAAACAACTGGTACTAGCAATATTGAACTTCAAATAATTCTTCCAAGTAGATTGTGATGCAAGTAAGACAACAATAAGAGCAATTTTGAGTCAATAAATTAAGCCCATAGCTTACTTAACCGAGAATTATAATGAAGCAATGCGTAAGTGATTTTTCTATGACCAATAATTCAGAATTATGATACAAGCTCTCAAGAAATGGAGGCACTATATGTTACCCGAAGAGTTTTTGTTATAAACATATCACCAAACACACAAAGTAGGTTGATATTCTTTAAAGATGTTATTTTGGTTTAAAACATAAGAGTTATCAATAAGGTTATGGATGCTTTGAGTAGGAAGGTTCTTGTGATGAATGAGATGAGAGTAGAGGCCATTGGGTTTGACAAAATGAAGTTATATAAAGAAGACACACTTGAATTTAAGAGATGTATGGACAAAATGCATGAATCTAACTAGCATGAATATAAATTTATGGATATAATAATTGTTGCATGCCATTTTTTTGTTCATCGGATATAATTTGTGCATACCAAAAACATGCATGAAAGAGAACATGATAAAAGAGAAGAATAGTGGAGGCCTTGCAGATAACTTCAGTGTTAACAAAACATAGGCACAAATGTAAGAGAGTTACTATTAGGAAAGGATGAGTGTGGATGCCCAAAAATTTGCACAAGGATGTAGAGTTTATCAACATACTAAAGGAAAAAGTAAAAATATTTATTTGTATCATCCTTTATCGATTCCCAAAAGGCCATGAAAGGAGATACGTATGGATTTTGTTCTTGGGATGCCAAGAACGAAAAGAGGTAATGAATATTTTGGTAGTTGTTGATATATTTTCTTAGATGGCACACTCTATAACTTGTAAACAGATAATTGATGCCACACATATTGGAAACTTGTTCTTCAAGGAAGTAGCAAGATTGCAAATCTTACCAAAGATCTAGTATGATATCGATATAAAAGTTTATTGATTTGTTTTGGAGAACAATGTGGAGAAGGTTGGGAAAAAAATTCTAATTTAATTCATCATATCATTCCCAAATGGATAGAAAAATAGAAGTAATGAACCAGATTCTTGGTAATTTACTAATATTTTTAGTGGGAGATCAACCTAAACAATGAGACATGACATTAGCACAAGTTGATTATGTATACAACTCCTCACTAAATGGAAGTATAATGATGGATAAGTTTTAAATAGTGCATGGTTGCAATCTTAGAGGCATGAGGTGAATCATTTCCTCTTACCAATATGACATGCCTCATCACTTCCAAGTTCATTCTTAATCAAATTATTTTTCACTTTTAAATTCCTCATACAATCATTTCTAACGATGGTGGAAAATTCAAATGAAAAAAATGAAGAAAATATGTGTGAAATTAAAAATCATGCACGAATTCATAATTCCTTATCATATTCAATGTAATGGATAGGTCAAATTTCTAACAAAATTCTTCAAAAGACTATATGATAATTATGCTCTGATTAGCATCTAAATCTTTATCCACAACTCTAGAATTATTGTACCATTGGGGAAACTCCATTCTAAATTTTGTTTTGGCACTGACGAATTCCTTTCAATCAAGATGGAACATCCTTCTCTTTTCATCTCTCTACATGGAATTAATGATTCATTTAATCACCTTTTGAAATACCTCATCTTCTATATTCTGTCAAGCCATTTATAGCCCTGAACTTGTATTTTCCTGTGATACTGCTAGAAATTTCCATTATAACTTGAACTCATGGCATAGATATTAGATAATATAATTATTACTAAAGTTTACTTTATTTTTTGGATTATGAGTATGCATTTATTCTTTTGGTTGCAATATGATGTTAAATGGTGCTTTGTATAAATGTTAGCCTTGTTTGTAACAAAGTTGTAGCATGCAGCAACTAACATGCAACAAAGGATCCATATGCAGCAACTGACATACAATGAAAGGGACTCATCCACATCAATGTGTCCAAAACAAAAGGACCACTTGGCTTCACTCAGCGTGGTCTCTTCTAACCCATCAGTGCTCTACATGGTATACACCTCGACATTACCAGTCAACTCCTCTCGACCCCTCCTACTTGGATCATTATTTGACTCAGGACTAAATCCATGCACCGAGCTACTTATCTTGGCCTTTAACTTACCGATGAGATTGTCCACCCTGCACTAGCTCAGCTCACCAAGCCGACTCACCATGCTTGTGAGTTCACCTTCCAACTCGCCAGTCTAAGCTACTTCTTGGGCTTGCCATATATCTTGCCGAGATGCCACTAAGCTACCTGCCCTCCAACACTCTAGAATACCTTCTTCAACTCCCTTTTGATTTTTTTTTTGCATTTTTCTTACTTTTTAAAATTATTTTAATCTAATTTAGGAAAATTAGAAAAATCGTCATTTATGTAATGGGGATTATTTTTTCCAAGCTCCTTATATAGGCTAGTGAGGACATCTGCCACAACCTTATGGAAAGAGAGCCTTCTTTTTCACGATGTTAGATGCTTTCTCTCATATTGAGCAGTGTTTATACCCTTGTGTTGATTTCTCCCTTTTGTGCTTGATTGTGTTTCATTCATGTACCTCCGACTATGAATTATTATAGCCTCCACTCTTGCGTGGATCTGTCACCTACTATGATGTGAGTGGTCAACTATATGATGTCACATGAACACACCCTATTGTAATCACACACTAATTATAAAGTGCCACAAACATGGGGTTATCACTATTTCTTGGGTGTCGTATTGCTTGTAGATGCATTCTTGGCTAAGCCTGACATTTTTCATTCTTGCACCCTTATTTTTGTGCACCTTTCACTTTTTGCTTCTGCATCATAGAGGATGCTCTTTCGAGACTCGAGCGTCACAAGATCACTTTACAACCTCCACCACTTCTTCTTGGGAGAGAGAACTACACATCATGGCGTGCTTCTATGGAATGCTACTTAACCTACAAGGGTCTTACACACTTTATACTTGGTCCAGTTCATGTACCCACTGATTCTAGTCATCTTGAGGACTTTATCGACACATGTGACCATGTTGTTGGTCAATTAATTTTGCATGTCACCAGACCTCTCCCCTTTCACGTGGTAGAATCCAATCCTCCCCACACCATATGAAGTATCTTTCAATCCTTTTTTGGAGACCCTTCATATACTGCTGCTGATACAGTTGTCTCCTCTTCTGATTCAATGTGACGATAGTCCCATTGACATAAAATTATTTGGTCCTACTTCTGATGATAAGGATTGTGCTTATAGTTCTGATGATAATAGTGCTACAAAGGACTCCTCTCCTCCTCCTCTCACCTTTCTAGAGTATTTTGATACCCATCTTATCTCATCATAAATATGGAAGTTCTCTTTCTCAGCCTCTTACAATTATCACACCATCCTCCTTTCTACTTCTAGTGTGTGAGGCCCTTTCTAATTATCTTCCTTCATGTAATGATTCATACCTATTTGAAATCACTCTTCTATTTGTTGAGCCCC
The DNA here is from genome assembly GCA_019776745.2 of Taxus chinensis. Classification (NCBI taxonomy): domain Eukaryota; kingdom Viridiplantae; phylum Streptophyta; class Pinopsida; order Cupressales; family Taxaceae; genus Taxus; species Taxus chinensis. Next base: position 725,020,426 of record CM034148.1, read on the forward strand.
CTTCTTGGGACATAGTATCTTCCAGACCTTGGTAGTCTTTTCGTAAGTGTCCTACTTGTGATGCAGTACATGTTCCTCATCCATCTATAGGTGTTTCAGAGGATTTCTTCATATTATTTGTTAGGAGTGCTCTTTCTGGGAATCTTATCACTTACACTTTTGAGGAGACCATCATTAATCCACCCTTACTTATGGATCTATCAACACTAAAATTTTCCTCCGTAATTTCTATTTCATTAATGTATGTATTAGGAATAGGATGTTGTTAAGTATAATTAGTAGTGGCGTCTGATAGAAGATAATAATGCCCTGTCAATAATGTATAGTATGGTAATAGTCAAAGTATGATAGGAATGTTGTGGTAAAAAGTAAATATTTGTTGTAAGTGGGTCTAGGTAGTATTAAAATGGTCAAAAGTCAATAAGGTCTACATGATTTAGAATTAAAAATATTATATTTGTAATAATGAAAAGGAGTGATGTCATATATATTTTGTATATTAAATTTATGTAATATCTATAAAGGTGGAACCCATGTGAGATGATAAGGTAATAAATTATCTTAAAAGATAAACCTACATGTAAAGGTAAGAGTTTAGGCATGAAATATGATTGGCCGTGAGAGATTTCTTATCCTATCTTAGAGATAGGGTGGATAAGCCTGAAGTTCCTATTAAATAGAGAGGCCACCCCCTCTCATTTATCATGGAATAAATTTGTAATAATTAATTTATGAATAAAGGATTCATTGTGAAGGTGTGTTAAGGAAGCCATTAAGATGAGTAATTGTGAAGTTTTCTCCCATAAATATTGTTAGAAAACAAGTGGAGTTGGTAACACTTGGAGTAATTCATGGGTGAGATTGTAAAAATTTCTTATTAATAATATATTTTATAGTTGTATTTCAGATTTTTCATCATTCTTTTATGTCATAGTGTGTGGTATTATTTTGTTATGTTTTCCATTGTGTCTCCAGATTACTACTACCAAACCAAAAGCTGTGCATTATTGAAATAATCATAGCATGAGGATTTCTCGATGAAATATTATTAGAGTTCTGGATTGGTGTTGACAAATCCTATTTCTGTTGTGGGGGTTGTTGTATTTCCTTCACTTCACTTGGGAATCCTTTTAGTAGATTTTCCTCTTTCACACTCTGAAAATTCGACGCTCATGGCATTACCTTCAGTTCCTTGGCACTCATTTGCTAGATCTATGTCACACTTCCATGGACAAGATTTAGAATTATTCATACTGCTGCCTTCATTTTCCTTCATGGAGTAGGTGGAATTCTAGTTTTCCCTTTTTATCCTTCCTAAGGGCACTCACACAATTCAGTGCGGGTGGCTCTTCTTTAGTTCAGAGGCAGATGATCTCTTCATTGATGATCTTTCTGGAGAATTCCTAGAGTTGCAGAGTTCAGATCTGTCCATGGCATATTTTGCACTGCTCTCATATACTTATTCTCCTATGTTCTTCTTCTTTCTAAGAGATTTACCTTTTGTGCATGGGTACCTTATCAAGATCCTTATTTACCGGGACCCATTTGTGGCATATTTCTTAGATTAGAGATTGTTTTTCATCTCTTGTGGTGGATTCTTTTCCCACCGGGTTTTCCTCCATTCCTTGAGATCCTTGTTGTGCATGGGTGCCTCATCAGGCTTCAATGCCAGGACCAATTTCTCATTTCTGACTTTCCACCTCATCCTAAGCTATAATGACGGGGGGTGTTAGTGTGAGTCATTTTCCACATCACGTGGTAGGTCATCTCACTTAGATGAGGCCATAGGTCTAGATGTCACATGGGTGTCATAAGGGTCATCATGAGATTCCTTACGTGTCATTACACTTCAGTGCATCATATGTGTCATATGGGAGCTAATTCCCATTTTGAGAATGTAACTCCCCTTCTCCACCTGAGAGGTCATGATTACATACATTGGGGGTTACACATCACCCCTATTTGTACCCATTATCCTTTTCAAATCTATGAGATGGACTTGATTTTTAACCTCTTTTGAATCTTTACATGCACTACATGGTTGATTGTCTCTCGTCCATGAGACCTCGTCATGCTGCCAAAGTGTAACTATATTGATGTTAAAGTTATCTCGTATGAACCTTGTACTTCACATTTTCACATTCTTCCTCAGAAGAAGGAATGAAACATTTCATGCCCTCTAAAATTGATATGAAATGAGTCATATGAGTCTGAAACTATACCAAAACCTATGTTTGTAAGTGAGAATATATAACTATTGAGAAAATTATGGTGACTGCCCCCATGGTAAAACCGTAGAAATGGGTTAGGAATGTTTGTACGGTCCCGACCACACTATATGTTTTTGACCCTAAGATTTATTTTTTGAGTTTATATTTCTGATACTATTTTTTAGTAATTTTTCCTATTGCTGCCTATGTCTAAGCCTAAAATTATTTATGTCTACTATAGGTGTAGAATATACCTAGATGAATGCCTCATATTTGGGGCATGTGTGATAAAGAGTTTGAGTGTGTGTCTCAAAATAATATATGTGTAACCATGTATGATAAGTATGATAATATGTTTAGAAATCACATAAAGGGATGATCTGGTGAACACCAAGAAGAACCTGTACCTATAAAGGGGATGTACATGGTGGAGACCATGACATGCAATCAAGAGAAAAAATAACAATAAGAAGAATAGTAGTACCTATGTAAACAAGTGTAATATTAGAGCCTATAAGAGTATTGCATATTTAAGTTGAAATAAGTGTAAATATAGTAGTGAAATCAATGTCACGTAAAAGGCTTAACACCTGCAAACATTTCACACCCACAATATTGCAAGATAATCAAGGCCCTCAAGGTTACAATCAAAATGTCATACAAGAAGGCATGATGCCACAAACATGAATACCCATGGCGTCACATGAAAAATAAGGCCCTTAGGCCACAATCAGGGTAAAAAACACGTAACTACACACACACACACCTAACAAACATGTATATGAAACAATAATATCATGATGTGATGAAATGACATAACAAGTGATATACAGGAATATGTGAAGTAATAGATTTCAACACCACACAAGACACTTGTATTATTATTGTTAGTTAAAAATATAGAAAATACACTATATATGTAAAAAAACATAATGAGGATGTGAAAAGGCATTATAATGAAGTAATAACACCTAGTTTGTGTGCAGGTATGCCCCAAGAAGAAGTATGTAAGAAACCAAGATAGCTCCCATAATCATGTATCAATCTATATGTCCCACATCATGATCCATATACCCATGAATGCATGTGGGAAAAGAATAAAAATGCTATCTATCAAATCAAAACAATAAAAAATATGTATAATGCAAAGTGATAAAAATTCAAGTGAAAACACGCACGTCTTGATTTTGTATTTTTGAAAATACGTGAATGTTTTTTCTTTTTATGATTATACCAATGTTTTTGTGATTTTAAAGTGCATATATATAGGGAAGGTGGTAGCATAAGAGCTACCATAGAATAATGTCCATAGAGTGGGGGGAAAACCCTATGGAGTCAAAGAGCCCAACCATATGAAGAGCAAGTGCTATGACATAAATGATAATATTGTATGTAGTATGAACTATTAGAATAGTTGGAACATTGGCATCATTGTCAAGAGTGGTAAAAGTAGGTGCAATCATAAGGATCAATGTGTGAATCAAGATATGTGAAAAATATGTAGTGTTAGAAGGATCATCTATATCAACCTCAAGAAACTGAGGGAGAGACACAATACTCATCGTAAGTAATAGGTGTAATGTAGGAATATTGAAAGCATTATAAATGTATGTATTATCCAATATGATTGTAATAGAAACCATAAACATAAATGTGGAAAGAGGTGTGTAAGTTTCCCCTGTAAATGTAACAAGATGAGGTGTAGCCATAGTATTTGAGTCATGCATAGAATTATGAAAAGTGAGAGAGGGAAGAACATCATGAATCATCATCAAATCATAACATTGTGCTCCTACTTATGGCGGGGAAGTTTTATCGAGTGACACAATATTGGAATCAGTAAGCATAAGATTATTAGAATTACATTGAGAGGTATTCCAAGAAACAAATTTGAAAGCCATGGTAATGGTGAAATTGTGAAGGGGGATATGAGTATACCCCAATACCATAGGTATTGTAGATGTAGCAACCACAATAGGAGAAAACTATCTAGATATATGTAAGTGTGCAATAATAGGTATTAGGGATAAAACAACATTTGTATGAGAGTGAGACATAATATTAATAGTATCATCTATGTCAAGAGAAATTTCATCATGTAAATAAGTAGCATTGTGGTCCACCATAAGAGGAGAATGATGTGCAATGTAAGTAGTTTCTGCATTATCATGTATGAGAGAGATATCATAAAGAAGATCAAAATAAGGTGTGGAGTTTATTATATCAATATCCATGGAAGAAGGTGTCACATGTGCACTATTTGAGAGAGGAATAAAGTGTAAGAGAGTAATTATCAGGTACCTTTTTAATATAGTGTGTATTACATTCATCATCACAATGATAATTATGATAAGAATGCATTGTATGTGTATGCATAAGATTAGGCATGATTACTAGATAATTAATAACAAGAGGTAGAGAATCCACAGGTAGGATATGGTGTAAGATGAATATCATTTTGAACTAAAACAACCACCTCTTAGGGAGGGAGGGAAGGGTAACTACCACCCTTAAAAAATTGATCCAAGTGTCCCTTAATAAAAGACATCCCTTGATGCAAGCTAGAATCCACCACGAACAACCCAGGTTCACTAACACATCACTTAGCCTGAGATGAGCATTCACCCGAAGTGCACAAAGGTACTAGGCCCCTCTTTAGAGTTGTTTGTGTAGGATGTTAACATGTTTAAAGATAGAGCATATTCAAAACCATAATAAGCACAAACATTCCACAGAGCACATTCCAGATCTAGATCTTAAAGAATCATGAATTAAACAATAATCATAATGAAATAAACCATATAAGAACCAATTACAATCATGCTTAACACCTTTATCCAGCCAATATACTCCATTATATTAAACACAGTAAATAAAAAAGCTTCTTACAATAAATAATATCACCCGAAGTCATGCGCGCATCAAGATATAGCAACATAACTTTACAATAATCCACACACAATGTCTTTGTGTCTCTCCACAAACTAATACATACTTATAGGTGTGGGGGACTTTCCCTTCGCTACTTACGTACTTCCCAAAATAGGTCACATGCTGAAAATAGCCATGTGCCTTTACAATAATATGTATACATGTAAGTGCGCTAATAATAGATCTCCTGTAGTTAACTGACAACAACAATCCTATTATTATTCCAAACTCATGGATGACACTTAGTAGACACTCATCCCAAAAATAGCCTTTGCGTGTCGTGTAAATCTCCACCCCATTGTGTGCTCCACACACTATCTCCAAAAATAGCTCGTAACCATGGAAACGGCTAAGTCCCAAATCAGTTTGTCCTGGCGCACATTTCCTTTTCTATCCTTCCACACCTTCAAATGTGCCTTGTTCCCAAGTGAAAATATTATGTGTGGTCCTATCCTTAGTGTCATACTCCATATAATCAGACACTACCCCATACTAATGTATATTACCATCCCAGAAATGGGGTTTCTCCTGATTGTCCCAAATAATAAAGAATATGAGTGGAAAGAATGTAAAGAATCAATGTACAAAGAATAGAATTCTATTTTGTAGTAGCCTCCGCTTCAACTAGAAGGATAAAATTTGGATATTATTTTTTAATCTTATCCTCCAATGTTTGTGAGTCATCCAACGTGGTTCTTGTCTTCTCTGGAATGTCTGTGGTGATGGCTTCCAACTCGTCTTGGGTTATCTCTTCCTTTTCATTCTGCAGTACTAGGACAATATTGGCCATAACATACATCCTTCCCTCCAGAAGATCCATCTTTTACACTATGATCTTGCCAATCTCATCTAGCCTCCCCTTATGCGGGTTTTGTGGTGCTACAAGGGATTCACGCTTTTGTTTTACTAATGCCAATCTTTCTGTGTGCCTTAAAGTCTCATCTTTCATTTCCTTCAGAACTTCATTATCCTCTATCATAGTCCTAATCCTGATCACCACTTCTGGTGCTATACATGTTCAGAGCTTGATCTAATTTCTTCAGCTCATATTGTAAAGTTTCGAGTAATGCCTCATAAGATGAAATAGTCCTAACCATGGAGGCCCTTGTTCTCTCTGCTTCCTGTTCAGGATTCTTTGGTGCTGGCTTTCAAATCGGTCCATCTTCGAGCACCAAATCAACTAATGTTCACACATAATGCATAGCGGAAGGAAAATTCTTAGACACCTTAGACTCTAGATGTGGTCTTGATTTCAAGACATAGTCACCAATTTCTTCTGCCATGCTGATGAAGGCCTCATTATTTTTTTGCTCTAGATCCTTATCTCCTTTCAGATGTGATATTTCTATAGTTTTTGCCTTGTTATCTTCAAGTATCACTCTAATAGTGGAAACCTTATCAATATTCCTCTGCCCCACCTCTGTAGATACCTTAACCAAGGCATTACTTAGCTACTCATTAGACATGAGAGTGGGCTTTATACTCATGTGCCTGATTTGAGGTGCCTTCTTCAATCTTCTCGACACACAAGACTCCTCGCATACATCAAAATATGGCTTGTCCATGTGAGTCTACATGAACTAGGACAACTATTTCCTTACACGCATAGTGGCCATGTCTGGGGTCCATCATATCCCACCCATATAACTCCTTCAGGTCCAATGTGCTTTGAAAATGGGCACAGACAATTTCACTTGTGTCCTCAGCATAGCCCATACTTGGTACAAAATATTCTTCACTTGTTCTCCTTGTTCTTGGCCCCTCAGGAACATGAGAACCAATGTTTGGAGTTGGCCCTTTGACGTCCTGAGTAATATCATACACATGTGTTTGCTCATTATTTTATTCTTCTGGCTCCTTCATCCCTTCCTCTTCATCCTTCATATCCTCATCTCTGGGCTCCTCCATATCCTCTAGTTACACTGGGGTCTCAGGTGTGCTCTCTACAGACTCCTCTTCCTCCTCATTCAATTTTAGCTTTCTCCTATTCTTCTCAATTGTCTCTTTCTAAGGGGAGAGTCATGGTGATATTCCCTTCCTCCTCATCTACCTATATAGCTGCTGCAAGCTTTGGAGTTGACACGTTCTCCACTGTATATATTTCCCTTAGGTGGCCATAGGAGCATGAAATAATTCTCCACATTTTATTCTCCAACTTAGGCTTAAGCTGAAGATATACGAGAGTAGATACACTATCCCCAATATCCAAGCTTATTGGCTTCATAATTATGACATTTGTGTTGATTGTGGAGCCCTAATATCAATGGGGGTTGCAAGGGGGGATTCTCCCCCCTTGCAGGGTCTGGGGGGATGCCCCCTCGGTGGGGGTTTGGGGGCAGTGCCCCTGAAAGCCACATTTTATATTTATTTATGCATTGTGAAATCTGGACCGTTCCTTATTAGGTCACAGATCTAACGGGTGGTTTTCTATGTGTCCCCAAAATGATAAAAACCCTAATATATTTAAAGGGTCATTATGTATGAGGCTCATTATATTAGTGGCAAAACTATGAGAGAGTTTTGCTGGACTGAATAAAAGGATTGGCTATTTCTGGTGGACGTAGCCCATTTTGGGTGAATCACGTTAAATCTATGTCTCTATTTTATTGCATTCATTTTTGTTTTACGTTTTCTACATTATTCATTGCATGCTTATTTATTTGTATAACTGGTATAATCCTAACATTCTGAAATGAGCCTCTTAATGTAGGTAGTCCATCTTGGATACACATTATGTATTCCTGAGGGTGTGGTAGTCACTGTCTACTTTGTTTGCATTGAAGTTCAGACGATGCACATCAGTAAATCTATAAATTGAGGCTTGGAAGTAGTGCATTGTGAAGGCATAAGGTAGTTTGCACCATGGGCTCCATGTCCCATCGCTCATAGAAAACCATGTGATGCAGAAGTTTTGGTATACCTTGAACTATACTTCCTTACCTATTATTGAAGGTAGCTCCTTGGGAATCCGCCACTCCTCCTCAAATTCTATGTGAAGTTGGTCATACCACATTTCTCCTCTCTACTTAAATGGCCCACTCATTGATCCTTCACATAAATATTTTTCAAACCTCTCCATGAGGGACTTATTTACCTAATGGATAATCCTAGATCTTGTTCTTTAGCCCATCGGGCAATCCAATTTCTAAAAACAGAAGATAAAGTAGTATAGTGCCAAAACTTATCTTTTCCCCTGTACACACTTCCCCAACAATGTTGCTTGCAATATAGCCTACTAAGTTGTATACTACTCCCTGAGACATTTTATTTACAATATGAAGCCACATGGTGTTTACCTACGACAATATCTCTTGGTCATTCAATTTGGTTAGCAGATGCGTGGATGCATGCACCATAGGAAAATTCTTTAGTTTATCAATGTCGATTCCACATAGACCCTTAGTATACCCCAAATCCTTTCTTGTTTCTATGACCATTGCCTTATTAGTTAGATCACTAACAAGGTCCACCCTTGTGCCCTTCAATCCCGTTAGTGTCAAAACTAAGGCTACTGTGATCCTAACCCTTCGTCTGATGAAATAAAAGAAGTCCTCATGGACTCGGCTCATAAGCCATTAGTATAAGGGTTCATATTCTCCAAAATATGGGAGCTCATACAACTGATAAACTCCTACTTAATTTAGTAATTTTCCCCAGTGTCGTCATACACTGACATATCCTCGACTATGCACTTGTTGGTCTTCTTATTTAGAGAATCATCCAAATATCCCTCGTTGTCAGTGGTATGGTGGTTGTAGTCACTTATTTTACATTTGCGGATGTCGAAATCCCACTCTTGTCTGACTATTACTCCTTTCGGGTAATGCATCTTTGAAAAATTACTCTCGGGACCAATTTCAACTTCAAATTCTACCTTCTTCTTCCCTTTTGTGCCTGCTGCAGGTGCTTTCTTTGGTGTCATCATAAAAATCCCACCTTTTGTTGTCTGTAATGAGTAAAATCAAACCCTAGCTCAAATCTATGTGCCCTAGCTTAAAACTACATGCCCTAGCTCCTCAATGTTTCTAATTTGCTCAAACCCTTCACCAATAGGGACGTAAGCCTCTTTTGCACAATAGTCTACTCTCCACATCTAGTTTCACAATACTCCACACCTCAACACGTTTTTCTCAGCTTGGTCGCACTTAGCTCACTCAAACACTTGTGATTGTAAAGGTAAAACTAAACCCGCATCACGTTCTTATATAAATTTTTTAAAATGTTAGTGCATTTATTGCTCCTTCACCTACTAACAATCCTCTCATTAATTGACCATTTTCACAATCTCCGTATGATACATCTTCGCACACTAGCTATAAATTTCTAGCATGCCTTCCTACCTTCTGGCTACACGATTCTCTTTAGCACACTTCCATGCGCTCGAGTACCTTGCCACTACGCCTTCCATTGGTAGTCTCCACGGTCGTTGCTTACCTCACATTATACTGTTCCCTCATTTATATTCATCTATGGTCATATTTTTAGAGCAATCTCCTTTCTAACAACTCCTTTCCACACTTAACTAGCAATTGTAACAATTTTGTTCTCATGTGTACCTAGTTTTGAATAACCACCCACACCAATGGTATGTGTAGTCCTTTTTGCATACACATACTTCATATGGTAATTAGATTATAGTGCACAAACATGCTTATTACACAAAATGCAAAACTAAATTGACAAAGCATAATGATGAAGGAGGAAATACAGACAATGAAAACCTAGTCTAAATGGCAACACTGCCTTATTAAAAACACTAAGAAGACTTATTTATAGTAGGTCTTCAACTTACTCATGTTGAAGTGACTAGGTAACCATATTCCATCAAGAATTTTTAACTGGAAAGCACCTGATTCAAGTAACGAGTGATAACATACGGTCCCAACCAATGCCCTTTAAGATTTCCTAGATGGCGCAAAAACTTGTAGTCATAAAGAAGCACCATCCATCCCATCTCAAGCTTTTTTTTCTTGATGTGCCTGTCATGCCATGCCTTCTTCCTAGAATTTTCCTTCTTCTGAATCTAACGTGGTATGACATGCCTCTCATCTAACTGTATCAATTTATCAATTATTTCTTCTAATGCTTTCTTATCGGCTAGACCTCTAGTCTGCACAATACGTAAAGAATGTAACATCAATTCCATATAAATAACTACTTCTGTGCCAAACACCAACTGAAAGGGTGTGGCCTTGTTCAACCTCTTATATGTTGCACTATATGCCCAAAGCATGATAAAAACTTTACCATCCCAATATTTCCTTCCAACATCACAATTTTTTTCAATGTCTGGCTCAGAATCCTGTTGAAGGCCTTGGCAGTCCCATTTACCTAAGGATGGTAGGGTGTAGTCTTATGGTGCACAATCATAAATTCATCTAATAATATCTTGATTGTCTCATTTAAAAAATGTGTAACCCTATCAATTTTCAAGCTTAGCAGGCATCCATACCTTGTAAGAACATTTTCCTATAAAAACTTGGCTGCTGTAGCTGTTGTACAATCCTTGGTAGGTGTTTCTTCTTCCCACCTTGTAAGATAATCTATGTAAGTGATGATGTAGCATGATCCAGTTCTACACGCAGATGGAGAAATAGGACCTACAAATTCTATAGCCCATTTCTCAAATGTCTCTGCACTAGGAACATGTCTTAAAGGCATTTCATCTCTTTTCCCAAGTTTACCAAGGTGTTAACAGTGATCACACGCCTTATAATATGCTTTACAATCTTTGTAGAGGGTCTCCCACCATAATCCAATGAGTAGAGTCTTGCATGCAGTGGTGTTACCTGCATAGTGGCCACCTGCAATACCACCATGAGCCTCTTCCATGAAATCCATATGCTTGTGCTGTAGTACACACCAGAACATTACTTCATCGTGACCTAACTTGTATAGGTCACCATTGATCAACATAAATGGTGCCACACGAATTGCAAGTTATTTCTTCTCTAAGGCTTTCATTCCTTATGGCACCATACATGTATGTAAAAAGATAACAATATCCTCTAATGTTGAAGGCACATGTTGTAACATGTATAACTGTGCATATGACATTATATCTTCAAGTGTCTACATGTCCTCCCCCGACTGCATCCTTGATAAATGGTATAGGCCAAAATTACTTTTACCTGGTTTTACCACAACTGTGAAATCAAATCTTAGAATAAGAGCACCCATCGACATATACGCCCCTGTAAAATGGACTTTGTTACCAAGTATTTAAATTCCATGTGATCGGTATAAGATACAAATGGTTTTGCTAGCAGGTATTGTTTTGAAGTTATGCAGTGTATAGATCATTGACAAGGCTTCACGCTAAGTAGTTGTATAATCCTTCTCTGCAAGAGTCAACTTTCTACTAGCAAAACAAATAGGATGATCTATAATACCTTCTCTAGGCTGAGCTAACACCACACTAATGGCCGTGCCAGAGGCATGCACATGTACATGAAACGATTGGTTCCATGAGGGAAAACACAAAATAGGTGCTGTAGTAAGTCTCTCCTTCAATGCCTCAAATGTGCTTTGCTACGTTTATCCCCAATAGAATGTTCCTTTTCCCTTTAGTAACTCTTCCAAGGGTGTGACAATATTAGCATATCCTTTGATAAATTTTCTATAATACCCAGTGTGACCCAAGAATCTATGCACCTCACTCTGACTGCTAGGCTCTTCCAGGCCTACAATAACTACAAATTTAGCTGGATCCACTAGCAAAAATTCCTTGCAAATGATGTGCCTTAACAAAGTGCCAAAATGTGTAGCAAATACGCACTTCTTGATGTTTAAAGAGATGCTTAATTGTCTACATCTTTTAAACATTAATCCTAAATTTTCACAATGATTCTTAACAAGTCCATACACCATCCAATCATCCAAGTAAACATGTAAGAAGTTGTGAATAAAATCCTGGAATGCTTGAACAACTATGTGTGAAAATACAACAGGCACATTTTTCAGACCAAAGGGCATCATAGTATATGAAAAACTTCCCCATTTAGTGGTGAAATTTGTTTTCTCTTGATCCTCCTGTGTAATCCTGACCTGATGATACCCAGAGAATCCATCTGTAAAAAAATAGATTTCACACCCTACAATGCCTTCTAATATATCCTCTGTGAAAGGTGTAGGAAAGGGATCAATTACACATGCAACATTCAATTCCTTGTAATCCACACAAATCCTAATCCGGCCATCCTTATTTATACTAATGACCATGGGGCTGACCCAATCTGATTCTTCTAGAGGCTTGATGATACCAGATTTCAACATCTTTTCAATTTCTTCCTTAAACTTTACGCATAGGTTAGGGTTCATTTTGTAGGGTCTTTTCCTAACCAGGCATGTACCTTCCTTAAGCTTAATATTCATTTCTCCTAATGATTCATGCACTCATTTTAATTCATGGTAGCCCCTAGGAAATAAGTCCTGAAAATCACGTAGTAACTCAATGATTTTTGGCACTTTAGAGTCGGACCAATAATCCCCAATTATTTCCTCCTTAGGTTCAACATTCATACCAATATTCACTTTTTTTTGTCTTAATGGGTTCATGATAGGCACACACGTTCTTATCCACATTGTCCAACACCTTGTGCATACCTGCTGAATTATTTATATCAAGATATTCTACTTCCTTATCATCCACTATGTAGACCATATTTCCCATTTCCTTCTCAAAGCAAGCATGCTTAAGTAGTGCAACATCTGTCTCTTCTTCTTTATCAAAGCACGCCCTGAGTCGTTCTTAGAAAATAACTCATGAATGAGTTTTTCCACCGTTGCACTGTCTCCTATAGTTAAGTGCTTTATAACCCTTAATTCCTCTTCCACTGGAGGTTTAGTACAGAAGTAGTGAAAATTCTAGACCATTCCTGCAATCAAATACTGCCAATTTCTAGTCTCTCTATGTAGCTATGCATATACATACCAAACACATGCACAACCTTGTAAAGTGGAATAAAATTTGGGAACCCATAGAGAAGGTGGGAAAGCTTACTATCCCTCTATCTAGAGCCTCTCACACTATTAACTGTGGTGTTGAATAGCTTGATTACCATGATATTTGAAGATTTGAGTAGTTGCATTGCTCCTAGAAAACTGAGTTGTTAGAGAAATCCTGACTTCATTCCATTCTACAAGATTATCCTTGTGAGCCACCCATCAATGCAATGCTGTCCCGCATAGGGTATATGCTAACATATTTATTATTTCAAATTGGTCTATCTACTATTCCTCCATGGTACGTAGGAATACCGTAGGGTCTCCTTCTCTAGTGTATCGAGGTACAGAGTTGTTACCTATCCTCCTAATACCATGAGGTTTTCTTCTCCACGTAAATATGCTCATTACTTCTCACCTAACCATCTCATAAGTGCCATGAGCCCAATTATCACAAGCAATACTTGTGGTATCACTAATAGACTGTGCATATTCCCACTGGAGGATTCCTTCCTTATATGGCTCAAGTACTTCTGGGTCCCGAATGACACGTGCATAAATATTGTTCAAATATTCTTCACTCAAAGGCTCAACATAAGGCACATATTTCCCATTTGTTAAAGGGATAATGAATCTTTCCTCCTTGTTCTCAAAACTTATATATCCCTTGTTGAATCATAGATCAACATTATTTGCATAGCACCAAGGGCACCCAAGCAGAGCTGGGAAATTTTCTGCTTCTGTAAGTTCGAAAACCTCAAAGTCCCTAGTGAACTTGGCCCCTTGGATAGTAATGGATGAATCTTTTAAAACTTTGATGTAAGTGGCCTTAGTTCTATTAGCCATAAAGAGTACATTGGAATATGGCTGCAATGGAGGTATCCCCATTTGTACCCATGCATCTAAAGTAAACACATTTACCTCCACGTTTGTGCCAATCAATATATTACTCAAGAGCCATCCATCCACAACAACATTCAGAGTGATCTCCTTGCCATAACCTAAACTATGAGGGGGAAGATTTTCTTATAGGATCTGATGTCCATTGTCAATACATGTGTGTAGAGTGTTTCCCTTTAGCCAACTCCCTTGTAATGGAATGATATTCTCTTGGAGCAAAATTTTGTGTACCTCCTTCAAGCCATCAGTATCTGATTGGACTGTCTCTGCTACCTTTTGTTTGATCTTCCATGATTGCTCCTTTAAACACTGTATTTCACTTTGAAGGTATCTGAGTACCTCCATGGTCTCCTAATAAACCTCCTTCTGGTGCACAGGATCTAGATACCTTGCATGCAAAACATCCTCCTTAGTGATGGTAGGCTTCTACTATAATGTTTCTCTGGCACGTGTAGCTTCAGCGCATGTAGTAATCTTCACAGGCAATAGTTCAAGTTCCAGTGCCAACTTTGGTATCCACTAATTTTCCACATTGTGTTGTATTCTAACCATCCTTGCACCCTTGTTTTCCTATTTATACTACGTTATGAGATGCTCATATAGGTCCAGGAATTTCTCATAGCTATGAATCTTCCCACAAAAATAACAAGTAATATTTTGAGGACATTCACACCTGTAGTGGTCAGAAATTCCACATGTAAAGCATGTTACACAAGGAAATTCACTTCATCCACCACGAAGGCCTCGAACCCTGAATCCACCATAGTATCCTCAATCTCTGCCACATCCTACTTCATAGCATCCCTTATTCCAATCATAGCGTGCTTGATTGTGATCCCAATCCTGGTGCTCAACTTTATCCTTAGAGTTATCTAATACTCATGTCTATCATACACTAATATCTATAGCATCATGGATCTAACCAATCAACCTATAGTATTTTGTATCATGAGTTGTGGACAAGAAAATATTACAATAGAAAGATACATGCTTCCTTATCACACATTATAATAATGAGCAACGAATGACGTCATGGTTCAGATGACATATCTCATAGTCTAGCAATAATTAACACACTGAATTATGGGGACAACTATCCTTGGTGTGCCCTTCCAGTTCATATTCTGTACACCAAATCCCAACGTGTGTCTCATGTGATGAATTTTCCAATAGTTTCTCCAACTACTTTTCCATAGCTGCAATCTGTGCTTCTAGGAATGGGATGACTCCAGTGTCTATACTTCCAACTGCCTCGGCATGTAAAGATGCTTCAAGTGCTTCATGTGGATCAGTGTATGTCTTATGTGACAATGCCCTTCTAAAAGGTGTGATCAGTCCTCCAATGAACCACTGTGCATACTGGCTTGCATGAATATAATAAGAAAGCTTAGACAAAAGTGTTTTAAAATGGGCATCATACTCTTGGAAACTCTCAGTAGTTCCCTGCTTAATATCCTTGAGCATGCTTATACTCTTTTGCTCAAATTTAGGGATATAAAACTATTTAAGGAAGGCATTTTTTAATGCTGCATAATCTACGCAAGTTTGATCAGGGTCAAACTTCCTGTACCAGCTATGTGTGCATCCCTGTAATGTAGTTACAATTTGACTTGCCTTGTTTTTAGAATTTGTGATCCATTTTACGTGCCAAAGTATCTCACACATGTGCATGTGTTCAATAACATCTTTTATGCCCCTATACTCTTGAAGATGGAGAGACATCTCCATGTAAATATTTTAGGGTTAGTGTGGACCCTACCCATCTGATCTAGAATGTCTTATGTTACCTCTGCCTCCAGAACCACCAGATCCACCAGAACTAGTGCCACCTATACCCCCTGATCCTCCACATGTAGCCACAAGAAGACTAGAAGATGTACTTCCTTTCATCCCAACTATAGTACTAAACTGAACTCCTACAGTCTGCATGGTGGTACTCCTCCTAGAAGTGAGTCCAAAATTATGAGCGCTTGAATTCTATGCTAATGATGCACTTGAAAATGTACCTCTAAATAAAAATGAAGACGTTTTCCTTGTCATAGATGTACTTTCTATGTGACTTAATCCTTCTTCCCTACTTCCTAAATTATCTTGCTGACTATTGGATGTACTAGATACTAGAAAACCAAGTGCAAGGGCTAGGTTACCAGGTAGATTCAGATGTGCACCCATGGCCTAGGTCATCTCTGTTGGTGCACTCCCTTGTCAGGCCAAGGATGGTTCCCTATCATGCTTGCCCAAATGGGGGAGTTCCAGATGCTCTGGCTCCATGCCCTCTACGTGAGCTTTAAATCATTCATGATCCATCTCTCTCCTCAATACCATCTGCTCTGTAATATCCCGCTACTTCACCATCTCCCTTTCATGCACCTCATTGAACTTACACTACTTTTCTTCTCTGTCTTTCCACTGCTAGGTCCACCATCTTTCACAAAAACCTGCTTCTACCCCCACACATGGTGGGGTTTAGCTAGCCATCAATTTTTCTTTAAAGATAAGGGTCACCATCAAGATCTTGATCATCAGTGGAATGCCTTACAAATAAGTTCCCCTGGGATAACGTAAAAATTGGAACTCAACTACCTATAGGAAAGAATAAGTGGAAATTGAGTACCCTAGAATGTAGCTGTTCAAAACACCACGGAACCAAGTATGCACAACACTTTTCCAAATCAAATCAACATAATACAAGGCCTGAAATTTTTCCTGCATTTTAGACTAATAAGCAACCAACCACTTGTACAATTCTACCGGGAATATAACAAAGAAGCTCTCATACAAATAGTCGTATAGATTCTATTCCACCCATGTGCATGTGTCAAACTTAGATCCAATGTTGAACCTCCATGCGTACTCTTCTTCCAGATCTTTTATCCACTCCTCAACACTTTCTAGGGTCAAGCGATATGTCTTCATCACGAACCATCTTGAACACAAATGAAAAAGAGGCCCCGACAACGGAACCAATGATGTAGCCTAGAATCCACCACGAACAACCTAGGCATGTTGACACATCACTCAGCTTGAGCTAAGTGCTCACCCAAAGTGTGTAAAGGTACTAGGCCCCTCTTTAGAGTTGTTTATGCAGGATGCTAACGTGTTAAATATAGAGCATATTCAAAACCATAATAAGCACAAACATTCCATAGAGCACATTCCAGATCTAGATCTTAAAGAATCATGAATTAAACAATAATCATAATGAAATCAACCATAAAAGAACCAGTTACAGTCATGTTTAACACCTTTATCCAGCCAATATACTCCATTATATTAAACACAATAAATACATAAGATTCTTACAATAAATAATATCACCCTAAGTCATGCGCACATCAGATTTAACAACATAATTTTACAATAATCCACACACAGTGTTTCTGTGTCTCTCTATAGACTAATACATACTTATAGGGGTGGGGAATTTCCCTTCACCACTTATGCACTTCCCAAAATAGGTCACATACTAAAAATAACCATGCAACTTTACAATAATATGCACACATGCAAGTGTGCTAATACTAGATCTCCTACAGTTAACTGGAAATAGTAATCCTATTATTATCCCAAACTCATGCATGACGCTTAGTAGACGGTCATCCCCAAAATATCATTTGCGTGTCACACAAGTCTCCATCCTGTTGTGTGCTCTGCACGCTATCTCCAAAAATAGCTTGTAACCATGAAAAGGGCTAAGTCCCAAATCAGCTTGTCCTGGCACATGTTTCCTTTCCTATCCTTCCGCGCCTTCAAACGTTCCTTGTTCCCACACGTAAATCTTTTGTGTTCCATATTCGTAGTGTCATACTCTTTCTTCTCAACATCCCTTGGTTAGGGGGTGTATTAAGAGAAATATGGAGTATGTTAAGGAGTTAAAAGAGTGCGACCCTACATGTAGGGTTACACTTGATACATTCAAAGAATGATATGGGTTGAACATGAGAAGGATCCATTAGGGCCACTAGAAATAGAAAGATCAAACCTAAAAGAAGAATTGTGAAAGAAATCATAAATCTGAACCCTATGACACTTATGGTTTGAGGCATGATGCTTGATTCTCACATAGGGTTCACCAAATGTTTTCACACTTTTTAAGTTTGATTAGGGTTTTTTACACTATAATCAAATAGGGAATGAAATTAGAGTTGCAAAGGGCTATTTGGATTAATTAACTTCCAACATTAAGCATTCAATATTAGAATAATACATTAATACTTGCAACAAATGTACAAAATACAATATAAAGTCACAAATACATGTGAATGAGTGTACTTAGCTGATTACATGTGATTCTGGACTGATCTAGGTGATCTGGATGATGAAACAGGGGTACCTAGACTTAAGAATGCTTTAGAATTAGAACCGTGACTCGAAAATCTCCATGGGAAAGACCATACAGTGGGGGCATGAATGTCTGTATGGTCTTGACCTCTTTGTATGATTTTACACCTACTCAAAATTGTGGCATGTGAATTTCTGGGTCTATCACTTGTATGCATATCTTTTTCACCCTCTGTCGATAATTTTTTATCATAATGTGAGGGTTTTTGAATGCTATGCTCAATCTTTCAATTCCTAACCATGGATGATAATTCCTATAAAACAAACATTAGTTAGGTTGTGGGAACTCCATGTCATCAACACTACTCTAAGTAGGCCTCAAACCACAAGTCGTTATCTACCTAGCATATGATATCTAGCTGTAGTGTAATCAAATTTGACATAATTCCTCTAAAAATGTTGAACTTGAGTTTCTTTCTTGTAAATATACTTGAGCGAGTGAATTTGAATGCTTGCAAATGTGGGAAGTAGTCTCCTAGACCTAGTGGTAAGATTTAGACATGCATATGGTGCTACCCTAATGAACGTGAAAAGGTATTTTCAATGTATAGGGAGCTTTGGGTGCCTTTTGTGTTAGCTTTGCAATAGGATTCCATAAGAGTGCTAGGTACTAAATGAGGTGAGTTTCATTTCCTTATACATGATTCTGAAGGTGATTTAAATTACACAAGATGACTGAGGTGGAGTAGGTGACCCAAATAATAATGTAAAACTAAAAATTTGGGACAAAATTGAGAAAGATCAAAACCATACACTAGGGTCAAGAATGTATGGAAGTTCCTACCCCTACTGTATGTTTTTGTCCCAGGAGTGTTAATATGAAGTGTGAAGTTCGAAAGATGATAAGTGGATTTTATTACTGGGTTTCATGCATTCAATTCTAAAAAAACTGTTGATATATGAGTGTGTAAGACCAAACAAGATAGACAAGATACCTAGAGATGTACTGGATGAGAATGGGTAAAGTCTACTTGTTTGAGTAAGAGAGCAATGTCAAGACTAGCATTGTCAAATAGTAGAATTATCAAATTTGAGTGTCTACATTATGATTTTTCTCTCAATTTGTTTTTCACGAGTCCCTCTTCAAGTTGTTTCCCCTAAATTAGGTTAAATTAATGATGTACCATGCCTCTAAGCATGCATATTTTTGATGGAAGTAGTAGGAAAGTATGGATTCCTTTTTTTTTGTCTTACATGTTTCTTTTATTTCTTTCTATTTGATGATTGATTTCATTGTTTATTCCATGCCTTCTAAAATTTATTTTCCTTTGTATTTCAATTATGATTCATACAATGTTTGTTTGACATTTTTTGATTATCTATATCATATTAGATCTATGCTTATATTGATTACACCATGTCTTTAGCATGTTTTTACTCCATGTTTTCATTGTGTCTTAATAGTGCTTACTATGTGATTCATTACCTAGGTGATATGCTTGCTTTGTTTGTGATGGGAATTTACTACTCTATGTTATTTATATGATTAATAAGCATTCTCTATCTAACACTCTCAATCTGTAATTAACATCTCTTCAATATTTTCTTCATACTTTTATATATGTGGTAAGTTTGTACAATGTGTAGTTGTATTATGTGTTTTTTTTTGTCTTGTGGTGTCATGATCGATATCATGCTAAACAATTCTTTATTACATACCTATGTTGTCATGATTCATATCATACATCTATTAAAATAAAATATTCATAATTTTTACCTTACATTGTTTATAACATGCTCATGTAAGGGCATATATCTAACCCATTGGGGAAAATTTATTTTAATGATTACATTGTTTACATTTACTTAATTGGGGCATGCTACCTTTTTTGTTCTTTAACTGATTATATATTGCCCATTTGGGGGAAACTTGTTCCTATTACATTTAAACCACTTGGGACATACAAACTTTGGGATATCATTGATTACATGTTGGCCATATGGGGAATGTTAATCATATATTACAATATTAGGTATTTCAGTCCTGAATATAATATCTTGTGCAATAATGGAAATTAAGAACTAAGAAAAATAATCCTAATATTCCTAAATCATATTACCCTTACTTTTGGAAAACATTTATTTGGTCAAACAATGTGACAATACTTAGAATGTGTAAAAAAATTGATCAGGGTGTCATCAAGTTTCTCATAAAATATCTTGATCTAGAACTATGTATAGGACGAGTTCTTGGAAACTATCCCATGTGCTTCAAACTACCTTTTAGGGATGTACACAAAATTTAATTGTTGCAATCGTGTTCACCTATGTTTGAAGATTTAATTTTTCTACCTAGAACTGTGCGATGATTATGTTATGAAGAGATATGGAATATCCTTGTTTTGAGAACCTATCCTTATGATTAATACCTAAAAATAGGTTAGCAAAAATTGGGATGGAGTGCCTCACCAAAAATATACTGGTGTGATGAAATCTACACTATATACCACTACTCTGAAGAGAAATCAATCCAAATGCTATCTCCCAAACCTACGATGAGATGCATGCAATTTAGAATAAGCAATAAAGATGGATCTTTTGAATCATACCTCACACTTAGAAATACACACTTGTAATTCATATTTTACTTACAATTGATCTAAGGAAACACTATATATGATTTCAAATTTAAGTAGCTTCTTGTTGTAATGAATTATTTAAATAATTACACGTTTTGGTGCTTATTATTGACCTTATTAGAGTGAGAGAGTATAAGATCCCTAGTTTCCCCTAATAGGTTAGGTTGCATGTGTATTTCTATGTGACCATCACTATGTGTTCCTACTCAATTGACAAAAAGTACCAGCTAGATCGACTAAATTAAGTTACCCTTTTGAAAAGTGATCATTATGAATTTAAAGGACATGTTTGTGAAGGTTAGAAAAGTTCATGGGTGAACTTGTCATGTGTCTACGAGCTTGTCTAGGGTCTGAAAGCAATTTGGTATGAGACAAGTGAAAGTTTGTATGATGTTAGTAGTATATGTAGTGATTCTTGAGGAGATAAGATAGAAAATATTATTTATTTAGTGGAATAAAATGTACGAGATAGAGTATGAGGCTATCTTATTTTAGTTAATTCATGTATACATGGGATAAATGTCAAGGTAACTACCAAATACCATATTTTCAAGTGCTCAGGAAAAATTCTAAGTACTACAATTGAATAAATCTGCCAATCCACATGAAACCTAAAATAACATGGAAAATATGTGTAGATCCATACTTGGAAATGGTGTTTAAAATTTAGAAATTGAATTTTAAAAAATGTATTTGTAATGCTTGAAATAAAATGAAATGCGCATAAGAATGACTAACTAGATTGGTCATGTCAAACCATGCCCTCAATTTTTTTGAATGTGAAAATTTCCATGGGGCTTGCCCCCATGAAAAGTGAGTGTTTTCATCTTGTTAATAGTATTTTGATGCTAGTAACATTAAACATTTTTCTGATTTTTGTGAGCCATCTTGCCGTTCTAATAACATAATCTAGTTTTACTGGTAGCATTGTACATTTTGGAAATATAATCTTTCATTCTTTAGAGCTCAATCTAGCCTTGTTGGTAGTATTAACTATTTAGGAAAGATAATATTTCCTTTTCTGGAGCTCAATCTAACCTTTCCAATATCATTAACCATTTTAGGAATATACTCTTTCCTTTTTTGTAGCTCAATATAGCCATGTTGGTGGTATGCCATGTCATTGAAGTCCAGCTTTGTGGGTTGTTGAGGCTGATTTTTCAAATGTATATGTGTGACAAGACTACTAAAAATTTGTGAAAAGTGAGTAACTCCAATTTTAACTATGATAAATCTCAACAATTTGTGTATTTTTATGAAATATGTGTAATATTATAAACAAACCCACAATATGCCCCCATTTTGAGGTGACCGATACCTCTATGTGTCACTCATATCAAAAGAGGAAAGTGGTTTATGTTGGGAGTTGGGATAATAGGATGTTGAAATTGTTAAATGGTAAAAATGACATATCATTACACACACACACACACACACACACACCACACACACACACACACACCACAGCACACACACACCCACACACACACACACACACACACACACACACACACACACCACACACACACACACGACACACACACACACACACACACATCACACACCATCACCAAGGAATAGAGAGGCTATACCATCCATGTGTCAATGTGGCAGTTATCTCTCTGAGGAAATTATCATTTTCAACGTTCTCAAAATGAGAGATTAGTTGTTGTACTAGGTATCTATATGGATTCAAATTATCTTAATTGGTTTGGAAAATGTATTTTATTGATTAATAATAAGTTGTGAATCACCCACAATGTGAATAGAACTCACTTTTAATGTGAGTACAACACATATACCTAAGATTTTAGCCTCATACTCCATAATTATTTTTGTGCACAAAAAAATGAGTGTACAATAATGGGATATATTATCCTTGAGGATTTAACAATATAATACCAACTATAACAATAGAGGAAACATTTATATCCATTAACATAGCATATTTCAAGGGTGAATCGGGAGGTAGGTGGACCATGAAAAATTTGTCACCCACAAGTCATCATTGAGCCGTCGGTTTGTGGGTCAAGGAGCTTCACTTAATTGTTGTAATCACTTATCCCTTTTATCGATTTTTGATGAGATAAATTCAAGATAAAACTCCTATGAGTAACATGACCCATTAAGCTATGCTGATTATGAAATCTACCTATTTACCACTACTCTGAAGAGAAATCATCCAAATGCTATCTCCCAAACCTAGATGAGATGCATGTGATTATAATAAGCAATAAAGATGGATCTTTTGAATCAATACCTCACACTTAGAATACACACTTGTAATTCATATTTTGCTCAATTGGATTCTAGGGAAACACTATATCTGATTTCAAATTTTAGTAGCTGGTTGTTTGTATGCATTATTCTAATATATTGGCACGTTTTGGTGCTTATTATTGCTCCTTATTAGAGTGAGAGAGTATAAGATCCCTAGTTTCCCCTAATAGGTTAGGTTACATGTGTATTTCTATGTGACAATCACTAAGCGTTCCTACTCAATTGACAAAACGTACCAGCTAGATCGACTAAATTAAGTTACCCTTTTGAAAAGTGATCATTATAAATATAAAGGAAATGTTGTGAAGGTTGGACAAGTTCATGGGTGAACTTGTCGTGTGTCTACGAGCTTGTCTAGGGTTCTGAAAGAAATTTGGTATGAGACAAGTGAAAATTTGTATGATGTTAGTAGTATATGTAGTGATTCTTGAGGATATAAGATAGAAAATATTATTTATTTAGTGGAATAAAATGTGAGATAGAGTATGAGGCTATCTTATTTTAGTTAATTCATGTATACATGGGATAAATGTCAAGGTAACTACCAAATACCATATTTTCAAGTGCTCAGGAAAAATTCTAAGTACTACAATTGAATAAATCTGCCAATCCACATGAAACCTAAAATAACATGGAAAATATGTGTAGATCCATACTTGGAAATGGTGTTTAAAATTTAGAAATTGAATTTTAAAAAATGTATTTGTAATGCTTGAAATAAAATGAAATGCGCATAAGAATGACTAACTAGATTGGTCATGTCAAACCATGCCCTCAATTTTTTGAATGTGAAAATTTCCATGGGGCTTGCCCCCATGAAAAGTGAGTGTTTTCATCTTGTTAATAGTATTTTGATGCTAGTAACATTAAACATTTTTCTGATTTTTGTGAGCCATCTTGCCGTTCTAATAACATAATCTAGTTTTACTGGTAGCATTGTACATTTTGGAAATATAATCTTTCATTCTTTAGAGCTCAATCTAGCCTTGTTGGTAGTATTAACTATTTAGGAAAGATAATATTTCCTTTTCTGGAGCTCAATCTAACCATTCCAATATCATTAACCATTTTAGGAATATACTCTTTCCTTTTTTGTAGCTCAATATAGCCATGTTGGTGGTATGCCATGTCATTGAAGTCCAGCTTTGTGGGTTGTTGAGGCTGATTTTTCAAATGTATATGTGTGACAAGACTACTAAAAATTTGTGAAAAGTGAGTAACTCCAATTTTAACTATGATAAATCTCAACAATTTGTGTATTTTTATGAAATATGTGTAATATTATAAACAAACCCACAATATGCCCCCATTTTGAGGTGACCGATACCTCTATGTGTCACTCATATCAAAAGAGGAAAGTGGTTTATGTTGGGAGTTGGGATAATAGGATGTTGAAATTGTTAAATGGTAAAAATGACATGATCATTACACACACACACACACACACACACACACACACACACACACACACACACACACACACACACACACACACACACACACACACACACACACACACACACACACACACACACACACACACACACACACACACACAAGGAATAGAGAGGCTATACCATCCATGGTGTCAATGTGGCAGTTATCTCTCTGAGGGAAATTATCATTTTCAACGTTCTCAAAATGAGAGATTAGTTGTTGTACTAGGTATCTATATGGATTCAAATTATCTTAATTGGTTTGGAAAATGTATTTTTATTGATTAATAATAAGTTGTGAATCACCACAAATGTGAATAGAACTCACTTTTAATGTGAGTACAACACATATACCTAAGATTTTAGCCTCATACTCCATAATTATTTTTGTGCACAAAAAAATGAGTGTACAATAATGGGATATATTATCCTTGAGGATTTAACAATATAATACCAACTATAACAATAGAGGAACATTTATATCCATTAACATACATATTTCAAGGGTAATGGGAGGTAGTGGACATGAAAAATTTGTCACACAAGTCATCATTGAGCGGTTTGTGGTCAAGGAGCTTCCACTTAATTGTTGGTAATCACTTATCCTTTTATCGATTTTTGAGAGAAAAATTCAAGATAAAACTCCATGAGTAACATGACCCATTAAGCTATGTGCTCAGACATATAGGGTTTATAAATAATGAATTTTCACAGGATAAATTTTACAATAACATGCGTTTCTATGTTCAACATATAATGTTTGAGATATTGTGTTGCAAACATAATTACTAGGCATTAATTCTTCATGGGAGTGTAATATTTTTTCTCAGTCCCCTAGATTTTGTCTTATGTAATAAATTTCTCTCTCATTGTATTTTCTATCTTATAGTGCTCATAAATCTCATAGAGCATGCTCTATATCTATTGTTGATATGTATAGTAGTAATGGCCTCTCACGAATAATATGTATAATAATTAATGGATTCAAAAAATAAGTTGTGAACCCATTAAATTCTCTTTGGTATTCATATCTGGATTAAATTTTACGTTTTTTGGTAAAAAACACGTGAAAGGAATATTTTTATTTGCCAGTTGGACAATGGATTGTTGAATAGATTGAATTTTTTCTTATTAAATCTACAATTATTTTTACCTTTTTGGTTGTGGCATTTCCTTGATTGTTTGTACCTTTTTGGGATCAGCTTGTATAAATCACTTTGAAATAATAAATCCTTATAATTTTCTTAATGTGACCTTAAAGACACTTTTTTGGGTTAAGAAGGACATTGTATTATTTCAATCACTCAAAAATAGTTTGTAAAGCAAGAGCGTGTTTTTTTTTTTTTAGATTTTGGCATTAAATCATCAATAGAAATCCTTAATAATCTTATGAATGTAGTCATGAAATATGTGTGTCATAGAATGTTGATACATGGCACCCACATTCCTTAGGCCGAAATGTATGACCACATACTAAAAGATTCCTCACGGGGTGTTAAAAGTTATCTCGTGTTGATCCTATAGATTAATTTTGTTTTGGTTATATCCTATAAATCCATTCATAAAGGAAAGTATCTCATGTGCAACCATATAAATTTACCTTATTAAATAATAAAATTATTTTTATATTCAAATAAAAAACACCAAGATTAGCAACAAATAAAATTTCAAATACCTTTTGGGGATAATCAATAAGTTTTGTCAAACCCATGTCTAATAGTTTTTAGATTTCATCTTTGAATAAAAAGGCTACCTTAGGATAAGTTTGCAAAATGTTTTTCTTGTTTTTATTTTCCTTAGGATATAAAATGATGTTGTATAATGTGAACTTGGTATTTATACCTAAAATTTTCTTATAGGACCAAGAAAATAGATAAGAAGAAACTTGTAACATATCTCGTATCATCTTGTCTTCATCACCATCTAGTAACACATTCAGTAGCACAATCTTAGGGCCTATTTAGTACCAAAATTAAGATATTTATTGGCCTAATTTATCAATGTAGAATGATCCTCCATATATGGTATAATAGGTAGTGTGTTAGCGCCATTTGAATTGATCTCTACATCTAGATATGGTTTCTTATATTTGACGAAGTATGTATGGGCATTCACATTCTTGGGAAAAGTTTTCTTATGATCTATAAGGAAGGAATTATGAAATAAATCCATCATTGGAGAATTGGTCAAGTGGAAATATCTTTGGGGAGGCCTTGTTGTCAATAAATTAGGATGTAGTAAGTCTAATGACATAATATGATTTACTTCTCTCAATTTTCATTTATTTTTCATGAAACCCATAAGTGTTACTTATGTCATGTTAGATACCCATCATCCACTTGAAGTGGAATATCACGAGCCTTGTCATCCTTAAATTTGAGTCCTTTCTAATGTTCAATTTTATATAATTGGATTGTTTCAGTGATTCCTTGTTTAATATTGCCTAAACCTTGTCCTTGTACCTTATTTTGTGTGTGAATATTATACCAAACCTATATTGTTTTAGTGTGCTTATGGGAAGAGGATAAAATAATCTTGTTTCTTTAGTGTGAGAATCATCTTGTATAATGTATTTTAATTTATTGTTCGCAGTAAATGTTTGAGGGAACCGGCTAGGTTTTCCATATTGTTATGGATTACAAAGTAATCAATTTGTATCAGTGTATACTTATGAGTGATAATTACATTGACTAATCTCAAAATAATTGTAATTATATATGTGTTCAATTGGTATGGTTTGTATTGGAGGTTTTATGGTTCATTGTGATGTATTGACATGTGGTATGAATGGATGTATGGGATCAATTATGACACACAATTTGAAATGTGTATCATATGCAGGAATACATATACTAAACCATTGTGAAATTACTTAAGACACTTATACATCACAAATGGAACACTATTCATGTGATGAATCCAAGGTATCAAATGTAAGAGGATATAGTTTAAGTTATTAGGCATGACATCGCATATAGTGGAGAGTATTTTTAATACAAATGTTATGTCTAATGTAATTTGGCCTAGTGATTGACATGCTACATTTTAAAATCCTCTAATTTTTGTGTTGGATAAATTAAGGTCATTTTTACAAAAAATTATTACTTGAGAAAATATTATATTACATATATTCATTCTTGATCTATTCTTGATAATCACATGCTTTAATCCTATATTCATAATTTTCACTTAGATGTATAAGGGTGGGTATTAATTAATAACCTTTAGGGATGGAACAATGATCTTATTTAAACGGAGATGATGTTATCATTATTTGTTAATGTGTGTAAGACAACAATGAAATTTGATGGTTATGTGTCATTAGGTAAAGAAATGTTGTGCAAATAATTGTAGGGTATGTCCTTGTAGACATAAATATTTTTGAGAAATTATAGAATATAAATTTTGGCTTGATTATGCCAGAGCTTATTTATGAGGTGATATTCTATAGTCATAGGTGTGGTGTCTCTAAGGGGAAATTGGGGATTATTATTGTAGTGTGTACCTCAAACAAGTGTGGATTGGTAAAGGTATAACACATAAAGTTGTGAATATTGAAAACCTCCTGCCTATGTGCAAGATGTAGGAATAATATAGTGGATAAGTTCTCTATTCCATCAGAGGGAGGGAGGAGGGGTAAAAGGATCCAAAATATATCACTCTCTTTAGGTAGTCACAAAAATAATTTTAGATTCTACTTGTGTACTAGGAATCATGCAAGGTATATTATTTATGTAATTAGTTATAAAAAATAATAACATTTCTACACGAAGCATGCACCAATAAATGAAACCTTAACACCAATTTTTTTAGGATAAAATTTGAGGCCCTAAGGGAGAAGAATGAAATATTAGGCTGTAAATTTGATAAATAAGAATGATCACCAAAAATATATTAATAAATCATAGTTTTAAGTCTTAATTTAATATATTATGTAATAATAATAATTTAGAACTAAGAAAAAAAATCCTAAATCATGCTAATCTTGGATTTTCCAATTAGAAATTGATAGAGTACACTTAAGGTTTTATGGATAGAGAGGGGAACTAAATTATGCCAAAATAATGTGCTATAGAATGCTCAAAATGTGTTTAAAAGTAAATTAGGGTATCTTCAAGATGCTTAAAATAAATCTTGATCTGGAAATTAGTTCAGGATAGGTTTGTGGGAAGTATGAAACCTTCAACAATGAAAGCGTATCAAAGGATACTAACATGTATTCTAGATATGCACACCCAATATGATAATTTCAATCACATTATAATGTTTCTAGAGATCTAATTTATGGTCCTGGAACTATGCAATGACTGTGTTGTGATGAGGTATGGATTTTCCTTATTGTGAAACCCTAACTCATGTGCTTGAGACCTAAAAATGTGTTAGATATGATTGGAATGGATTGCCTCACCACACTCCCATTGATGTGATGAGTGTCACACTACATACCACTATTATTAATAGATATCAAACACATGTGATTATCCAACTTATGATGCGATGCATATTCTACAAAATAATAATAAATAAAGAGCCCTTGATTTGAACCTCATAATTAATAACACACATACACACACACACACTTGTACCTCAATTTTTTTTTATCATTATTGATCTAGGGAAGCAATGTTATGATGGATGATCTAAGAAATCAATTATTTTAGTGTTTTGTTTTTGACCTTCTTAGAGTAAGAGAGTAGAGGATCCCTTAATTCCCTTAGTAGTTTAGGGTATATGTATATTTATATGCAACTATTCATATGATTTATTACTCAATTGACATAAAAGGGCCACCTATGAGAACTAATATAAGTTACCATTTTGAAAAAATGATAGTTGGAATCATGAGGGAAAAGATCATTATGATTGGAAAGGTTCATGGTTGAATCTATATTGTGAAGGAAATTAGGTTTGAGACATGCAGAAGTTTTTAATAGATGTTTGGTATCATTTGCAGTGATTCCCAAGGAGATGAGTTAGATAGTAGATGTCGTATGATGGACTAAGGTGAAAGATATAGAAGGACCAAGTTTTCAGACCAAAATTTGGGTACTGTAATAGTTTACATTACAGACCAAAATGGGATAACTTTCTTATTATGTACATACTTTCAAGATGACATATTAATAATCTAAACATATTTATTTTATCACTTATCTTACAAATGATACACACAATACATTTGGTTTGAGATATATGATTCACATGTTCATCCCACACCTAAAAATGGGGGATATATTCCAGTCAATTTCATATTATATTCCAAGATAAACGACAAACTACTATTTTTACCATATATGAGGAAATCATATGATGTTTACTCTTAGGTTTACCTAACATATGAAACTTGTTCCTATCATGTGATATATATATTCCTAACCCTAGTCTTACATCAATTTTTCTGTTTAATATCAATATATTGTTATGTGAGCACTGCTTTTCAAGCCTGTTTGACATGGTGATTTTGGTTCCTTTTTGTTGGCTTGTGGGCCTTTCCTTCTTTTTATGTGAAGGGGTTTTTAGTCCCTTCAAAACTAAATCTTATTATCTATATTTTTTTTAGCTTTATTTAGTCATAATAATTACACTTAAAAAATACATATATATTTTAATATAAGTTCCAAGGTTTGGGATTTCAAAAAGAAATCTTCATAATGTTATCCAAAGGTAGTTTTGTTCATTCCATTTTTTCTTTCCTAATTTTTAATAGTTTATTATTTTTTGACAATGTAGATGTTTATTCATTTCAACATGTTATCCATATGTTTGCAAAGAACATGTCTATATTCTAGGAAATAAGGGTATGTATGTTAGTTATATAATCTATACACCCCTCCACTATGGAAACATGTAATTTTTTTTTTTGACTTTTAGTTCACTATTATTCTGATAATGACTTTGAGAACTATCATTCCATTTCATATAATTGAGCAAAATTCTTTGTATCCTTTTTTATATTTTAATTTGATATGTATGTGCACGCACACATACACGCCAAAGTGGGACATTATGTAAACAACTATTTTTTCTATGTTTATTATAATTTTACAATGCTCTATTGTATTTGTGTGTTTGTTGATTAACTATCTAAATTATATTTTATTAGCAATGCATATTTCATATTTTGGATATTTTTTTATATGATTCTCTTGTTTCTCTTGATTTCCTTACTTATTCTCTAATTTTCTTTCTCCTCCCAAAATATTCTTGATTTTTTACATTTTTGATAGAATAATATTCTATGGATTTGATCATACCAAATTCATTCCCTATGGTTATGGGAACTTTCTTATTTTCAGTTCTTTAATCCCTATTTTTGTCCCCCAGGAGTTTTAAACCTTATTTGTCACTTCTTGATAACTATAGTATTTCACATGAATGCCATGTTAGATTAATTATTAATTAACTATATATTAATTAATATATTTATTGTGTATATGGTTATATTATAAACCATATTATTATTTTATTAAAAACATTACAGATGCTGTTATATTGTTTTAACAATATTATTGTTGTGCTTCCCCATATGTAATTTGGAAGCTACTGTATTTTAAATTTGTTGTTGCATTGTTGCAACTCCTCTTTTGTTTGTATCCCGGCTATCCAATATGTATAAATATTGTAGCCTACACCATTGTAAATGGTTGATTCAGTTTAATAAAGATAATCAGGCTTCCACCCTTGTTGCTTAATTTACATTTGGTACCAGAGCGAATTGAAGCTCCTGGTAAGGTTGGAGAAGGTTGGAGAGGAAGGAGAATTCATGGAGAAAAAATTTGTAACAACAGAGAGCCATGTGCTGCCTCCAGTACCTTCCCAGACCTCCCTGCAAACCCACAACCTCCTATTGTGATTTCCAGGTAAATGTAAAGCAATTTTTTTTTACCTTGGTGCCTCATGCACTAGGAAAAAATTTCTCCCTAGATGCTAGGTTTAAAAAAATTATTCCCCATCAGGGGTTTTGTCACTAAATTTTGGTGACAGTGTTAGTTGTAACTAGCATTTAGTGGTTCTGCCAAGTCTAGAGGACTCTCTGCTAAAATTAACCTAGCTCTAGCCATTCAATGGAGGAAAAATTTTCAGTTATATTGATCAGGCTAGCAACCTCCACCAAGGTTGAGTTATATTTCTTGTTCACTGAGTTAAATAAGCACCTAAACCGTGTTGTTTCATTGAGTTTTGTAGAGGCAAGATGAAGGTGTAATAGATTGCAACACTGAGCCTTTCTTTTTTTGGAGACCATGCCTCTCCCCATATGGTCGAGTGCGATCCATTCTGCAAAACGAAGTCTTCGAGCCCATCACAACTTCTACTCACATGGGCCTTCCAGTGAGCCAACAAGCCCCTGCCTCTAACTGATTTACAATAGAGGTCATAACCTCCCTATCCTCAGGCTAAGTTGGATCCTCATGACCAAGCAGTGCTCTTGCTTTCCATTTGAGCTGTTTATGTGTGAATAATGACATCGCAGACCAGGTGTGAATCATTCTACACGACTCAACCTTAGTAGGGGACTCCAAACTGTCTGAGCTCCAAAGCCTGCAACCTGCAACACAAAGAACATGACAATTGCACTAATTTACCAAGCACCTGTAAAACATTCAAAGAAAAATCAAATCAAAGATAAAAGAAAATCCATGGCCATGCTATATACATGCAAAGGAGGACACAAAGGAACTTCAGATCCATGTGTTAGGCTTGCAGAAACCCTAATTCGAATACAAGATCTCCTCCATGCATGCAGCTCCACGTGGAGCCTCAGTCTAGGTCACATGTTTTCAAAAGGTTAGTTTGGATTTCACTTTATTTAAATATAATTTTCTTCAAATTTTTACACCAAGCGCTCATAGAGCCTAATTGGATAGGAGGATCGAGATTAGAAGTGGGAGGTGTGGGGTTCAAACCCCACCCCTAACTTGTTTTTTTTTTTAAAATTTGAATTTAGTTGAAATTTGGAAAAATTGCCATATTTAGAGGCATATTCAGCCAAAAAATATCTCTAAATTGCTAGTTACAGCTAAATAGCCGTCTAAATTTTAGTGAGAAAATCCCTAATTTAGGGTAATTTTTTTTTCTCCTATTAAGCTTGTTTTTTGATTTCAGGACATTTTTTGCTAAAAGGAAGACTATCCAAAAACTTTATCTTCAAGCCTATATTTTTCCAATGGTTTTTGGCATAGTGGGTCATTCTGGGCTCCGGAGGCCACCAAGGCCTGCAAAACAAAACAATTGTCTGCCATTCAATTTTTTCTAGATTTTTGAATGTAATTACATGCTTCAATATATTGTACTAATTTATAGGTTGCCATAGTCAACAAAAACTATTGTAACTTCTTAAAAACTGGTAGAAAGTTGTAATAGAAAACAATATAAAATTGGTTTTGAAACACTCACAAGATCCTAGATCTCATTTGCAGTGTTCGGTATATACAGTGCCTCTGGGAAGTGCTTACAGGTAAAGCCATCATGACTACTACTGCACTTAACACCTAATATAGCTATAACAAATTCATCTAGGCATCGGCCCTTTAAATCGACGAGGAGTAATAAGGTCACAGTGCACACACTATGAGCCATCCCATCTGTCTGTGAATGATTACACGACATAAATCTGAAAAGAGAAATTATCTGAGCATATAGTGAAGTTATGCATGTGTATGAGGATATTTCTTTGAGCCGGTGTCAATAATCACACAGACCCCTTTCAGTATTGTCTTGGTACCACATATTGAATTCTTTCACATACGTTAATGCCTCTTTCACGTACCGTCAGGTATATAGAAAGGGAGAGATTTTTCCACGTACCACTAGGTATATCGGAAGGGCACGTATATAGAAAGGTTCAGTATATTGGACTGAACGGTATATAGATTGGGAGACCTTATACCTAGAGTGATAAGAGCCAAACCCTGTCAGTGATTTCTGAAAAATGGGCACCAATGCCCCCAAATTTTTTCTTCCAGATTCATAACTACTCAGAGGAAACAACTATGCTGCATGGAAGACAAAAATCAAGACACAACTTGAGTTTGAAGAGATCTGGCCTGCTGTGAATGGTACTCTGACCAGATCAACTACTGATACAACACAACAGTGGTAGTTTGATAAAGCAGATCAGAAGGCCAAACTCATCATCTTGTTTGGAGTGTTTGATGATGTGCAACCCCACATTTGAGATGCCAAAACAGCCAAAGAAGCATGGGATAAGTTGAGTATAGTATATGAGGCCAAAAACAAGAATGTTATACTGAATTTGCAGAGTCAGTTACACACATTGAAGTTCAAGAAGAATGGGAAAATTGAAATTTCTTAAGAAGAGTTGCAGAATTGAGGGCTTCACTTCTAGCCCTAGGAGAAGTAGTCAAAGATGATGATCTCATTCCCATTGTTTTGAGAGCACTCCCTTCTTCATACCATATTTTTGTAACAACACTAAACTTGTCAGATACGACAGTTAGTTTTGAAAAATTGGTAAACCTATTGCAACAAGAGGAAGTAATGCACAATAAGGATGATGAAGAGAAGAAGACACTTTCTTCACATCAAAAATGGAAAGGAAAAGGTAAAGGAAAACCTAATTCCTATCAAAATTCCCAAAATCAAAATCAGTATCAACAACAAGGGGACAAACAACAGAAGAAGCAATGTCCAATTTGTAAAAGAGGACATGACTTAAAATATTGTTGGTATAATACTTACAAGAAAGGTTCATCAAGTAACTCTGGACCTCCACAACAATCTCACAAGGGAAATTCTAACTACAATCAAGGGTAGAAAAAGGGGAACTGGAAAAGAAGACCCCATCAGTAAGGAAATATTGCCGAGCAACAAGAACAGTCAGAAAATGAAGACTACTTGTTCACTTCTCGATCAAGTGAACCATCCACATCATCTAGTGATGTTTGGTATGTTGATTCGGGGGCCACTCAACACATGACCAGCCACAGAAGGCTGGTTTACTTCAATGAGGGACATGCCATCGAAAAATCATGTTTTCATTGGGAGATGATTCTTCATATACAGTTTAGGGGATTGGGAACATTTCTCTACCCCTTGGTTCACACAACTGTAGACTATCAGATGTCTTATATGTCCTTGGGTTGAAAAAAGAATCTACTTTTAGTCAGTCAACTCCTTGATCACAACCTAAAAATTGAATTTGATAGTCATTCCGGACAAGAAAACGTGTTTGATTCGAGATAAATCATGAGGCTCGAAAATAGTTGCAAAAGCCTCCAATGTGGGAGGCATGTTCCAACTTGATTTTGTCCACAGAGACGATCAGGCACTTGTGGCTAAGAACTCTACCTCAACACAATTGTGGCATCAGAGACTTGGTCATGTAAGTTTCAAGTATCTCGAGACACTTCACCAGTGCAATATGGTACATGGGCTACCATCTCTTCAGAAGGATACATAACAAGTGTCCTCACTGCCTAGCAGGAAAACAACATAGAGCTTCATTCTAGAAGAGTACATTTCAAGCTCATGGAAAACTTGACCTGGTTCATACCGATCTTTGCGGTCCGATGTAACCAAGTCATTCTAGGTTTCCAGTACTTCATGCTTTGTGTTGACAACTATTCAAGAAAAATGTGGATTTTTTGTCTTTGCAAGAAAAGTGAAGCTTTTGAAACTTTCAAGAAGTTCAAAGTAGCAGTTGAGAATGAAATTGGTCATCACATCAGAACTCTCTGCTCAGATCGAGGGGGGAATTCACTAGTAATGAGTTCTGAGAATACCTACAAACTCACGAGATTTGTCAAAAATGTCCTCCTCCACACACACTGTAGCAAAATGGTGTTGTTGAGAGAAGAAATCATACTATCATGGAAATGGTGCGATGCATGATCGATGATTCTAGACTTGTAAAGACATTCTGGGAAGAAACAACAAAGAAAATAGTGTATTTGTTGAATAGAGTTCCCACAATTTCTCTTGACGGAGTAACACCATAAGAAGCATGGTCGAAAGTGGAAACCATCTATTGCACACCTTAGAGTATTTGGGTGCAAAGCAAGCATGCACATACCCAAGAATAATATAAAGAAATTGGACATGAAGTCACAGAAACTTGTCTTCATTAGGTACAATGAAGAGACTCTTGGGTATAGATTGATGGATCCTAAGACTAGAAAAGTCTACACCAGCAGAGATGTTGATTTTTTTGAGAAGAAGGAAGCAGACGTCTCCTCCTCCAGACTCACCAAATGTAGATTTTTCTCTAGTTGTAAAAATTGAAGCTGATGTTCCCACATATGATGAAAGTGAAGATGAGGATGATGGTGTTGATCATATAGAACCATGACCCACGGGAACAGTTCAATGTATGCCTAAGTGGTGTACTAGCACATTATGAGATGAAAGAATGGATGATCCACCGGATACATCCACCCCTAGACCATGGACTCACATTAAAGCAAGAGAAGAAGTTAAATTTGCTTTGATGAGTAGAGTTATTGAATATGATGAGCCCTCTACAGTCTAAGAAGCCTAACAGTCAAAATCTTGGAAAGATGCCATGGAATCTGAATATCAATTAGTGATGAAAAATAACACTTGGTAGCTTGTCGATCTTCCACCAAGGAAGAAACCCATTGGATGCAGATGGATATTTAAAATAAAGTACAAAGCAGATGGGATAGTGTACAAGTATAAATAAATACTTGTTGCAAAGGGGTATGTACAAAAATAAGGCATTGACTACAAGGAGACATTTGCTCCCATAGCTAAGATCAGAACAATCAAGATGTTCTTTTCTCTAGCTTCACAGTTTGGTTGGAAAGTCCATCAGATGGAGGTAAAAAGTGCCTTCCTAAATAGATATTTACAAGAAGAAGTCTACATGACTCAACTTGAGGGATATGTAGTACCTGGTCAAGAAGCAAAGGTATGCAGACTCAGGAAATCTCTGTATGGCCTCAAATAGGCACCCCGGGCATGGTAAATCAAGATTGATGAGAATCTTGTACAACATGGATTTTTTAGAAATCCATACAATCCCAATCTTTAGCTCAAAAAGTAAGGGGGGGAGATTGTGATTGTCATTGTTTATGTGGACGATCTAGTCATCATTGACAGTTCAGTGAGGATGATCGATGCAATGAAGAAATATCGTAATCGATCGTTTGACATGATTGACCTCGGGATGATGCATTATTGTCTTGGATTGGAAGTATGGAAAAAAGAGAATCACATTTTTTTTTCTCAGATGAAATATACCAAGAAAATGCTCGAGAAATTTGGGATGATGGATTACACACCAATTGCTACACCTATGAGAACAGATTGCAGCTATCTCATTCAGATCCATCTCTTGAGGTAAAAGCCACTCTCTATCGGCAGTTGATTGGGAGTCTCATTTACCTGACCTACACTAGACCAGATATCAGCTTTCCAGTGAGCTATCTATCCAGGATCATGCAGGAACCCAAATTTTGTCATTGGAAAGTAGCAAGGTGCATCTTAAGATATCTCGAAGGATCAGTGGTACTTGGTCTAGAATACAAGAAGAATGACAACTTCTTCTTGACCGAATATTTGGATTCAGATCATGCAGGCAATAATGATGACAGAAATCCACTTCAGGATTTGTATTTTTTATGGGATCTGGACCAATATGATGGGGAAGTAAGAAACAACACTTTGTTTCTCATTCTTCCATAGAAGCTGAGTAATTTTCTGTAGGAGGAGTTGTCTATGAAGCAATTTAGCTACGTCGCATACTGGAAGGACTTAGAATACCATAGGATAAACAGACCACCATGTATGTTGACAATGAAGGTGTTCTCAAACTTTTTGCAACCCAGTGTTTCATGAAATAACAAAGCACATTAAGGTACATGTTCATTTCATACATGAGCATGTGTTGAAGCGCAACATCCAACTTCATTTTTGTCCAATAGATGATGATGTAGCCTAGAATTAACCAGATAACACCCTAGTCTCACTGGCACATCACTCAGCCTAGACTGAGTGCTCACCCAACGTGCGCAAAGGTACTGGGTCCCTCTTTAGGGTTGCTGTAATAGGATGTTAACATGATGAAGGGAGAACATATAGATTCATAACTAATCCATCATTCTACAATGCATGCTACCCTAAGAACTATGAAAGAACAAGTGTAAACAGTAATCATGATTGAATTAAAAACATGCACTATTCAACTATACACAAAATAACACTTAGATTTAGCCAATATCTTCCATATATTAGTAAATACAGAAGCTCCTTACAGTATTGTCAATCTATACCAATGTGTGTATGGAATAGATACAGTGATTCAATCATATGCACATATTCTTTGACATACATCTCATACCATCTATACATACCTCTCTATCTATCTCTCTCTATATCTCTATATATCATATATATAGGGTGGGGAATTTCCCTTCAC
Organism: Taxus chinensis; assembly: GCA_019776745.2. Classification (NCBI taxonomy): domain Eukaryota; kingdom Viridiplantae; phylum Streptophyta; class Pinopsida; order Cupressales; family Taxaceae; genus Taxus; species Taxus chinensis. The sequence goes on from CM034148.1 coordinate 725,058,446, forward strand.
TGCTTATCTATTCCAGAAATAGGTTGCATGCTATTGATAGCCACACACTGTTTACAAGCATAGCCACACATGCAAGTGTGTTATCTCTAGTCCTCTTGTAGTTAACTGAAATGTCAATTCTATTCTCAGCTCGTCTCCATGCATAAACACTTTGAACCACTTCTCCAAATATAGAAAATGCATGGCACACACGTCTCTGCATCGTTGGTGTGTTCCACACACCATCTTCTAAAAATAGGTCTTCATGCTCAAAATCAGCTAAGTCATGAAATCTAAAATTTCCTTCCACGTGTGGGTCCTTCCATACCCTTGGTTCTTGGCCTTCTATCCCACTTAGAATCCTTGTGTGATCTTTGACAAGTATTCTTTGATCAACATTACCCCCACACTAACCTCATTGTCATCCTGACAATGGATACCTCTAAGAATTTCAGCAAAGAAATAATAGAAGAATGGAAAGAATACAAATGAAAGAATGCAGATAAAATAAAGAATTTTGATGAGGTTAGCAGGAAACCTCCTCTGTATCAGTTTGCAGTATCAACTTTGGATACTCCTTTATTTTAGCCTCTAATACCTGTCAATCAATGAGTGCTTGCCCTACATTTTCTAGGATGTCCATTTTGAGCAATGGATTCCAACTCATCCCTCACAATCTCTTCTTTCTCATTTTGCAGAAACCAACACAACACTAGACATTGATGTCATTCTACCTTCTAATAGGTCCATCTTTTACGCAATTAGCTTTCTAAGCTCTTCCAACCGAGTCTTATGCGGCTCTTACACTACTGCTAGGGCCTTGCGCTTCTGTTTAACCATTGACAACCTTTCTATGTGTCCCAATGTCTCATCTTTCATTTCTCTCTAGACCTCATTATTCTCTTCGAGGGTCTTGATGTTGATAAGCACCTCTGGAGGTGTGCATACATTTTAAGCATGGTATGCTTTCTTCAATACTTCCTATAATGCTTGCAACAACCCTTCATAAGATGTAAATTTTCTCATCACAAATGCTTTCAATCGATTGACATCTTGTTTAGAGTTTCATCCTCAAATACCAAGTCCACCAATTATTCCACATAGTGTATAACCGAAGGAAATGTCTGTGGTACCTTGTCCTCTAAGTGTGGCCTTGCTTTGATTACATTATCCCCAATCTCCTTTGCAATGCTTATAAACACCTCATTCTTCTTCTACATGAAGTCCCTTTCCTATGTTAGGCACTCTATCTCTGTGTCCTTTGTCTTCAACTCCTCATGCAGTGCTCTAATCATGGCAACTTTGTCCATGTTTCTTCTAGCCACCGTAGTAGAAAATTTCACCAATACATTGCTGACTTTCTCATCTGACATAATAGTAGGCTTTACCGTCATGTTTCTGGCTTGAGGTGCCTTCTTCAGTCATCTTGAAATGCATGAATCTTCATAAAAATAAAATTCAGGCTCATCCATGTGGGTGTGCATGGACCACGATAGTTGCTTTCGAGTGCACACCATCACCATATCTTCATCCATTAACTCCCAGCCAAATAAATCCTTCTACGCTATCATGCTCTGGAAGCGGGTGTGGACAATTTTTCCTACGTCCTCTACATACCCCATGGCCGGTGGAATGTGATCTCCACTTGCCCTTCTAGAATTTTTCTACTTACGAGCTTTAGCCTCCAAATTTGGGACTTGTGTCTCTATGTCCTGAACATCCTCTACAACTGTCTCCTCTGGTATTTTCTCTTCCTCTTCTTTTTCCTTTGATGCCTCACCCTGTTCTTCTGTGTTCTCTCGAAGTGTAGGAGAATTAGGCACGTGCTTTTCTCTAAATCTTCCACCTCCTCATTCAAATTTAGTTTCCTCCTTCTCTACACGGTAGCCTCCTTTTGTGGGGAGAGTATGGGTGATTTATGCACAGTGGTTGGAGTAGCACCTTGGGTCCTTGTTCTCCTAAATAACCTTTTAAAACCATGCTCCTTTTAGACTACATTCACGTCCTCATCATCCCCATCTTGTGGCTGAGGTGGTGTAACTATGCACTCATCTTCACTCTTATTTGTAGGATGTCTCCTACCCCTATGCTCCAAACCACCACTATCTTCAATGCTCCTCCTTCTCATACTGAACTTCAACTAGTTTTGTGGGATTAGGTGCTCAGATGTTTTCCACTGTATACTTTCCCTTTGGTGGTGCTGGAAGTAAAAACTCACCTTCCACATATTTTTTATTCTTCATCTTTGGCTTCAACTGGAGATACACCAATGCTGCCCCCACATCTTCTACATCTAGGCTTATTGGCTTGATATTCAGTACTTCTAAAATGATCCTCTCTATATAAGCACTTCTTCCAGGATACACATACTTCTTCCTTAGTGTATGGTAATCGCTGAAATATGGAAGATCATACAACTGGTAGACCCCAATTCTCTTCAAAATATTTTCCAACCACATCATCATATACTGGCATCTCCTCCACCGTGTGATTTTTCATTATAGAAGTGAGCAAGGAATCTAAGATCCTCCTTGTTCTCCGAAGTCATGTGATTATATTCACTCACTTTTCTATTTCTGATGGATGAATCCCATTCTTTCTTGACGATGAATCCTTCTGGATATTGCATCTATGAAAAATGGCTTTCGGGTGCCAGCTCTTCTTCCTCGATGACCACCTTGCTTCTTCCCTTTTACTACTGCTATAGATGCCTTCTTCGGTGCTATTGTTTTACCTTACAAATGTCTCCTCTTCAACTCTGCAACCTTTTGAATCAACCCTAGCTCAATTACCTATTATGCACCTAGGTGGAAACTTCGTAACCTAACTCTTTTCTATCTCCCTACTTCACTCAAACCCTTCACCACTAGGGATCTCAAGCTTCTTGTGAACACATATTTGGTTGTCACACTTGTTTTCACACCCTTCACAACTTAACTCGATCGCTCAACTCTTCACACTTCGCTTTTTTCTCAAATACTCTTAGCATACAACAGTAAAAATGAATCCGCATCCCATCCTTATATAGATTTTTTCAAATTTTGATGCATTTATTGCTCCTTCACCTACCAAATATCCCCTCATTCATTGACCAAATCCGTTCATTCTGTTCATGGCACATATTTTCACGCCCAACTATAACCTTCTAGTGCACCCTCCTACCCTCTGGTCACTGACTTTTCTTTACACGTGTACTCCAATGCCTGAAGTACCTCATCACTGTACCTTCTCTTGGTAGCTATCATGGCCTCCGCTTACCTCGTGTTATCCTTTTACTTCTTTCATTCATCTCCATCCTTGGTCACTTTTGAGAAGTAAATCTTTCTTTGGACTTAAAAGCACACCCATAGGAGCTTATTCCTTTCACCTTTCAATTCCCATAGTATACTTTCACTTGGATAACTACAACCACCAACACGAAAAGTATGTGCATTCCTCTATGCATAAACATTCTTCATATAGTAATTAGCTTCATGTGCGCAAGTGCCCTTATTACACAAAAACAACAACTAAATTGACAGAGCATAGTGAAAATGAAGGAAATACGTTAAGGGAATACATAATTGAAAACCTAAACTAAATGACAATACTTCCTTATTACAAACACCAAGAAGACTTATTTATAGTAGGGCTTCAACTTACTCCCATTAAAGTAACTGGGTAGCCGTGTTCCATCAAGTGCTTCTAATTGACAAACACCTGATTTAAGTATAGAAGTGATAACATACGGCCCCAACCAATGTACCTTGAGCTTGCCTGGATAGCGCAAAAACTTTGAGTCAAAAAGAAGTGCTATTTGTCTAATCTCAAATTTCTTATCCCTTATGTTTCTATCATGCCATGCCTTTTGTCCTGGCCTTTCCCTACTTTTGACTCCATCTTGCTATGGCATGGTGCTCATCGAGTTGAATCATCTTTTTGATATGCACTCTTCTAAATCCTGTTCATCAGCTATACCTCTAGCGTGCACGCAATGTGCAAAGAAGGTAACATAAAATCTATAGGGAGAACAACTTCCATGCTAAACACCAACTGAAATGGTGTGGATTTGTTCAATCTCTTATAAGTTGTTCTATATGCCCAAAGAATAACTGATACTTTGTCATCCCAATCCTTTCTTCCAACATCACAATTTTTTGTCAAAGTTTGGCTCAAAATCTTGTTGAAGGCCTCAACAGTTCTGTTTTCCTGAGGATGATAAGGTGTAGATTTATGGTGTACAACCATAAACTCATCTAATAGGATCCTGATTGTCTCATTCAAAAAGTGTGTACCTCTATCACTTGTCAAGCTTAAGGGACATCCATATCTTGTAAGGACATTCTCACACAGAAACCTAGCTGCTGTAGCTTCAGTACAGTCCTTGGTAGGTGCTTGCTTCTGGCCACTGCGTGGGATAATCTATGTAAGTAATGATATAGCATGATCTAGTCCTGTGCGCGGCTGGTGAAATAGGTCCTACAAAGTCAATGGCCCATTTATCAAATGGTTTTGCACTGATAATAGGTCTCAGTGGCATTTCATCTCTTTGTCTTAGTTTTCCTAGGTGCTGACAATGATCACATGCCTTACAATAGTCTTTACAATCTTCATACAATGGTCTCCCACCATAATCCAACAAGTAGGATCTTCCGGGAAGTCGCATCACCTACATAATGGCCTCCTGCAATACCACCATGAGCTTCTTCTATAATATCCTTACGCTCATGTTCCAATACACAACGATGTAATGCTTCATCTTTGCCTAGCTTGTAGAGGTCACCACTGATTAACATAAATGGTGCCGTGCGTATAGCAAGCTGCTTCTTTTCTAATGCTTTCATCCCTTCTGGTGCTATACATGTTCGTAGAAAGAAAACAATGTCTTCCAATTCCATGGGCACACATTGTAACCTATATAACTATGCATCCAACATTGTCTCTTCAATTGTCTATGCATTCTCTCCTGAATTAATTCTAGATAAATGATCTGGTCCAGAATTGATTTTCCCTGGCTTTACCACAAATGTGAAGTCAAACTCTTGAAATAGGAGCACCCATATGCATATGTGCCCTTGTAAGATGGGATTTTTTACTAAGTACTTCAATGCCATGTGATCTTTATAAGACACAAATGGTGTTGCTAACAAGTACTGTCAAAAATTGTATAATGCATAGATCATTGACAACGCTTCATGCGATTTGTAGTTTTATAATTCCGTTCCGTAGGAGTTAGCTTCCTACTAGTAAAACAGATTAGTATGATCTATAATACCTTCACTAAGTTGAGTTGACACAACGCCAATGGCCATGCTAGAAGCATCCATATGCACATGAAATGGTTTATCCCATGAGGGGAAGCACATAATGGGCACGGTAGTAAGTCTCTCTTTTAATATCTCAAACGCGCAGTGTTGCTGTGGTTCTCCCCAATAAAATGTACCTTTCCCCTTCAATAATTCTTCCAAGGGTACAACATTTTTGGCATACCCTTTTATGAACTTTCTATAATACCCTGTATGACCCAAAAATACGTGCACACCTCACTCTGACTGGTAGGTGCTTCCAGGCCTAAAATGACTACAACCTTGGCTGGATTAACTAACAAACCTTCGTTGTAGATTATATGTCCTAGTCGTATCCAAAATGACATAGAAAATATACATTTCTTGATGTTTAAAGAGATACTCAATTGTCTACATCGTTCAAACATTAAGCGCAAATTGTCACAATGATCTTTCACAAGCCTATACACTATCCAATCATCTAGATAAACTTGTAAGAAGTTGTGAATAAAATATTTAAATGCCTGAACAACTATGCGTGAGAATACATCAGGCGCGTTCTTCAATCCAAAGGGCATCATAGTATAGGAAAAAATTCCCCATTCAATAGTAAATGTTGTCTTTTCTTGATCCTCCTGAGTAATCCTAACCTGATGATACTCGGAAAATCCATCCGTGAAGGAATATATTTTGCACCCTGCAACTCCTTCTAGTATTTCCTTAATGAATGGTGTAGGGAATGGATATGTGACACATGCAGCATTCAGCTCCCTATAGTTCACACATATCCTAATCCATCCAATACTTCTTGATACTGATCACCATTGGGCTAACCCATTCTGACTCATCAAGGGGCTTGATAATTCCAAATTTCAACATTTTATCAATTTCTTCTTTTACCTTTTCACACAGATTAGGATTCATTATGTAAGGTATCTTTCTAATTGGCCGTGCACTTTTCCTTAAGTTTGATCTTCATTTCCCCAAGTGATTCATGCACGCCTTTAAGTTCATGATATCCTCAAGGGAATAAGTCTTGATAATCCCTGAGTAACTCGATAATCTTTGCTACCTCTGAATTCGACTAGTAATCTCTAATTATGGTCTCCTTAGGCTCAGCCTCCGAACCTATATTCACCTTCTTTGTCTTCATGGGTTTGAGGTAGGTGCGCGTATCTTTTCTGAACTGTCCAAGACCTCACGCACCCCTTGTTGTGAATGTTCAAATCTAGGTTCTCAACTTCCTCATCATCCACGACGTAAACCATCTTTCCTTTCTCTTTCTCAAGGTAAGCACATTCAAGTAGTAAGGAGTCCATTTCTTCTTCCTTTTAAAAACATGCTCCAAACTCTACCTCACCAAACAATCCCTGAATATGCTCTTCTACTTTTTCAATATCTCCTATAGTTAATCTCTTGACAAATTTTAATGCCTCTACTACAAAAGGTTTAGTTGAGAAGTATTCAAAAGTCTTTATCATTCCTGCAGTCAAATCGTGTTAGTTCCTAGTTTCTCGATGTAGTTCTGCATATACATACCAAGCATGTGCACATCCTTGTAGCGTAGAATAAAATCTATGCACCCAGAGTGAAGGTGGTAATGCTTCCTGTCCTGTTGTCCAGAGTCTCTCACACTGCTGAATGTGATGCTGAATAAGTTGATCACCATGATAAGTGTAGATTTGCATAGGTGCATTGTTCCTTCTGAACCTGGTAGACAAAGCTATTCCAATCTCTTCCTAGTGTATAAGATTATCTTTGTGGACTATCCACCACTGCACTGATATCTCGCGTAGTGTATAGACTAACATATCTCTCCTTTTAACTTTATTTGTTCACTATGTTTGCATGGCCTTCAGAAAGGCAGGAAGATCTTCTATCCCTATATACCAAGGTACTATGGTACCTATTCATTGAATTGAATGAAGTCCATTCTTGTGTGCAACTATGCTTTTCACTTTGCACCCTACTAATTCATATGTGCCATGAGCCCAATTGTCACAAGCAATACTCATAATATCACTAATAGAATGCAAATTATCCCACTGTAGGATGCCTTCTTTTGATGGGTCATTGACGTCTGTGTCCTGAATAATGCATACATAGACTCTGTTTAAATCTTCCTCACTTAGAGGTTCAACATATGGTGTATAATTTCCATCTGTTAAAGGTATCACAACCCTTTCCTTGTTTTCAAAGCTGATATACCCCTTATTGAATCTCAAGTTAGCATTATTCGCATACACCAAGGTTGTCCAAGTAGGTCTAGAAAATTGTCTTCTTCTACAAGTGCTAATACCTCAAAATCCTCAGTGAACATGGCCTCTTGTATAGTTATAGATGCACCCTTCAAAACTCCTATGGGAGTGGCCTTAGTCCTGTTTGCCATAAATAACACATTAGATGATGACTGCAATTGAGGCCTCCTCATTTGTACCCATGCATCTAATGTAAGCACATTTACTTCTGCACTTGTATCAATCAATATGTTTCTCAATAGACACCCATCCACAACAACATTTAGAGTAATTTATTTTTCATAGTCAATGCTATCAGGGGGAAGATTTGCATATAGAATCTTCCGTCTGGTCTCAAGACCTGTGAGTGGAGTGTTCCCTTTTAACCAACTTCCTAATAGTGGAATAATGTTCTCCTGGTGCAACATCTTGCACACCTCTCACAGATCATCAATATCAGTTTGGACTATCTTTGATCCTTTCTTTTGCACCTTTAGGTATTGTATCTCACCCTAAAGATTCCTTAGCACTTCCATGGTATCCTGGTAAAATTCCTTCTAATGAGAAGGATCTAGGTACCTTGCATGTAAAACCTCCTCCTTGGTGATCGTAGCCTTCTGGTGCAATGCCTTTCTCATGCATGCTGCTTCAGCACATGTGGTAATCTTCACTGTTAATGCCTCAGGTCCTTCTGTTATCTTGGGCATCCACTGATCTTCTACTATGTGCTAGATTCTAACCATCCCAACACCTTTATTTTCTTACCTATGCTACTTAATTAGATGCTCATATAAGTCTAGGAAATATTCATAGCTATGGTTCTTTCCATAGAAAGTACATGCAATATTTTGAGGAAATTTACATCTATAGTGGTAAGGAGATCCACATGTATAACATGTTCCATGAGGGAACTCACCTCTTCCTCCACCATGGCCTCATCCTCCATATCCACCATGATATCCATGTCCCCTTCCACGAAATCCTTCAAAACACCCCTCATTCCTGTCATAGCGCGTTTGATTGTGATCCTAAATTGGTGCTCATTCTTACCCTTAGAACTATCTCTTATAATTTTTTATCGTACCCCAAGGTCTATAACATCATGGATCTGACTAATTAGCTGTCAATCCTTAATATCATGGGTCATGGACCTTCAAATTTTGAAAAAGCAAGATACATTCTTCCTTATCATGCACTATAATAAAGGAAAATGGCTAGCATCATGATTCAAATGAAATATCTCATAGTCCAACAGTAATGAGCATACAGATCTGCGAGGGCAACTATCCTTGGTGTGACCTTCTACTTCACAATCTATACACCAAATTCTTGAGTGCATTTCATGGGCTAAATTTGCTGATAGCTTCTCTAACTGCTTTTCCATAGCTGCAATCTATGCTTCTAGGAATGGACTAATGCCAGTGTCAATGCTCCCAACTACCTCAACATGCAAAGCTGCTTCCAGTGCTTCACACAGATAAGTGTATGTCTTATGTGACAAAGCCCTTCTAAAAGGTGTAATCAATCCTCCAATGAACCACTGTGCATGCTGGCTAGCATGAATGCCATAGGATAGCTTAGATAAAAGTGTCTTAAAATGAGCATCATACTCATGTACACTCTCAGTAGTGCCTTGCTTGATATCCTTGAGTGCACTTATACTCTTCTGCTCAAACTCAGGGATATGGAACTATTTTAAGAAATCATATCTCAACACTGCATAATCCACACAAGTTTGATCAGGGTCAAACATCCTATACCAGCTGTGTGCACACCCCTGTAATGTAGTGGTGAATTGAATTTCCTTTCACTCAGTAGCTATGATCCCTTTAGCGTGCCAAAATATTTCACACATATGCACATGTTCGGTAGCATCCTCTATACCTCTATACTCTGGGAGATGAAGAGACATCTCCATATAGATATTATGTGGTTGCTGTGGACCTTGACCACCTGATCCAGAACCTCCTGTGTTCCCTCTACCTCCAGAATCACCAGATCCACCAGAACTAGAACTACCTATACCGTCTGATCTGCCACCTTTAGTTGGAATAAGTCCTGTAGATGTACTCCCTTTACTCCGACAGTAGTACTGTACTGTACCCCTACAGTTTGTGAGGTAATTCCACTTCCAAAGGTGAATCCAACATTCTGCACGCTCACATTCTGTGTAGATGATGTGCCTAAGAATACTCTTCCAAATGACATTAAAGCCATCTATCTTGCCATTGATGTTCTTGATCCCTGACTTACTCCTACTCTCCTACTTCCCAAGTTAGTTTGTTGGTTACTTGTCGTACTAGATACTGAAAAACCAAGCACAAGGGCTAGGTCACTGTTTCACTTGGAATGTTTCATTCCTTTTAGAAACAGATAAGGGTTGGGGCTAGGAGGAATACCTGTAGAATGTCGAGATGATGTGCGCGTACCGTAGAGAAAGATCAGGCTGACTGCGAAGAACTCCTTTTTGTCTTGAAGGAATACCTGCAAATAAGAACACAAGACCACAAGATTTTAATTAGACAATAAATGAGGAAACTGCCTTGGGCCCAGGAAATATAAAACTTCCTTTCGAAGGGGGTCAGTTCCCCTGCTAATATGAATTAACACAAAAGACTATAAGATATCAATTAAATTGCTTTGTTGAACTGGGTAGGGGAAAGGCTGGTTATTGGTTATAGTCAGTATAACCGATGCCGGTTACTGATAACCGATGGCGGTTACTGATGACCGATATTGGTAGAGTCTAAGATCTGCAGGTTGGTTGTTTTGTGGGGTGGTGGTGTTGTTTGGTAGTTGTGTTATTTGTAGGGCTGTATATAGGTAATATTAGGAAATAGGGCGATGAGAGGTAGATGAATGACAGTTAGATGCAATGGCACGCTGGGTAGTGGATTCAGAAATGGATTTATGAGGAATGTGATTCAAAAGGCATAAGAAATGTTATAACAGAAGACATGCAAGATGTGACTTACTGGTTTTGACGAAGATGCAAGTTGATCTCCTTTACTGTAAACGCTTCTGGTTTCTTCACTTGTCTCTGCTCGGTCAAGTGAAGATCTGGACTCTGTTGATCGCTCCCAATGATTTCTCTTGATTCCAAATCCTTCCACTTGATCCAAAATGAAATTTCGATCCTTTGTTTTTGGTTTGGGGAGCCCATTTACAGGGAACCGATGGTGGTTACGTAACCGACGGCGGTCGAGTAGGAACCGGCATCGGTAAGGAAAAAGTAGGCTATTTTTAGTAAAATCACCCACCTTCCCTGCTTTTCTCCCGAGAGATTAGTTGCGGGCTTGGTCAAGTGACTAGAAGGTCAGTTTTAGGTGCGAGAAAGGGGTCCTTAGTCATGGGTGTAGGTGTAGACCAAGTTTTAGGTTTTAATTAGGTTAGTTTAGGGTTAGGGCTAGGTCATGATGAAGTGGCAAAATGAGGTGGCAGGTAAGGTGATGTGGATTTATCCATTACAAGGTAATTAATAAATAATTGTGTAAGGTTTAGGTGATGAGGTTATATTGCGAGATGAGATGCGGGTCACAAGGGGTCGTAAGACACAAATTTGGTGTCTACATTAGCCCCTTATTGTCGTGTAGCTTGTTTTGTAAAGCTGCACGGACAATAATATGAAGTGGTTTCCTTTGTTAAGGGTATAGGTAATCCCCCTCAAATCTATCACAGATTGAGAGAATGTGAAATCAGGGATAGGGTTGATAAAGGGTAAATGGTGTAGAGGGGATGGTAAGGTGGTGGGGTAGGTCCAAAGAAGCAGACGCATGTTGAAATGTAATAGTACGACTAGGGTACATGATTTGACGAGAAAACCAGCAATGTATAGGCAAAGGTCGATAGTTTATCCAAACAAGGGTGATATAATCCTGGTATCCAAGGCATAGGAAGTAGCTCCAGGGTATATAACAGGTAAGGTACAGGAACGTTTAGGCATGTTCGGCAGTACCAAATGGTTGGTTTGGTTGAGATAAACGTCACGGTCTAGGTCTAGGCAAAGTTGGTCGACAGATCAAGTCAAGGACCCTAATCATGCTAAAACACAAACAGGTGAGCTCGATTGAACAAAAAACTACAGGACGGGTGGATAAAAGTGTATGGTTTTGATTTTAGGTAAGGTATTGAGGTGGTATGGCCATGGGTCGGGCCAGGTTGTTGGGTTGCGGCCTTGGCGCGGGCCGGGGGGGTAGGTTGAGGCTTTGGGTCAGGCCAAATTGTTGGGTGGCGGCTTTGGGTCGGGTCGGATGGGTAGGGTGAGGCCTTGGGTCGGGCCAAATGGGTAGGTTGAGGCCTTGGGTCGGGCCGAATAGGTAGGTTGAGGCCTTGGGTCGGGCCGAATAGGTAGGTTGAGGCCTTAGGTCGGGCCGGTTAGGTAGGTTGAGGCCTTAGGTCGGGCCGGTTAGGTAGGTTGAGGCCTTGGGTCGGGACGAATAGGTAGGTTGAGGCCTTAGGTCGGGCCGGTTAGGTAGGTTGAGGCCTTGGGTCGGGTCGAAAAGGTAAACAAATGGTGTTCAGCAAAGGTGGATATAGGCGATATGTGGTTAAAAAGGGGCAAATGGTAAATAAGGGCAAAAAATTGGGGGAAAGTTGGAAGAAAAACCGATGTCAATTCTACATGACCGATATCGGTTAAGGGACCGATACTGGTTCATTAGGACAAAATGAAACCGAGGTCGGTTAAGGGTGAAAAACCTATAAAAAGAAAAATATGGCTTGTCATTGTCACTTGTGTTATTTGAAAACCAAATTGATTTGTCTGACGTGGAGAGTTGAGATTGGAGGTTTTATTGAGTGAGGTGGAGCTTTTTTGCTGGAGGAGTGAGTTGTTGGCGGGCCCGAGTGAGGAGGAGGCAGCAGTTGATTGGCCGGGGACCCAACAGATCAGAATTGGAGCTATGACACAGGCAGGAGGAGCAGGAGGGGCTGGACCAGCTGGACCACCACCACCCATCCCACCACGACGACGTGTCGTCGTTCGGGTAGGTTCGAAACTCTTTATTTTGTGCATTTGAATGGTATGAAGCTAAATTGGGGGTTTGGGTAGGAATTTACATGTTTTAGGAAATAATGAGTAAATGGACGTAATTTGAAAAATGAAGAGGATAGATGGGTAAAATAGGGAGAGGCGGCTAGGTGGGTAGGTTTTTAGGGTGTTTGGGTGGGTAGATAAGTAGAAAAATGCAAAAATGTGGGTGGGGGGGCCGCGCGGGGGTTCGGCTCCGGGAAATGACAGTGACCGATGTCGGTCGCTAAGCGACCGGCATCGGTAGCAAAATTTTAGGGGCTGGGTTCTGTGTGGTTGACCGGCGTCGGTCGGTAGTTGACCGGCGTCGGTGGGAAGAGGGCCGTGGTTGGTTGTTTGGTACCGGTACCGGTCCGTAGTGTTTGTGTTGTTTTGTTTTGGTTTGTTTTGTTTGTTTGTTTTGGCTTGTGTGGGTTTATTGGGGGTTTGTGTGGGTTTGTTTTGTTTTGGGGTTGGGTGGGTTTGGGTTTGGGTTGGGCTTGTTTTGTGTTGGTGTGTTTTGGGGTGTGGGTGGGGTTTGTTTTGGGTGGGGTGGGTTTGGTTTTGGGTTGATTTGTTTTGGGTAGACTTTGGGCTTTGGGTCGGGTAGTGGTTTGGGTGGGTTGAGTTATGGGTAGATATGGGATTTGTATGGGTTGGGGTTGGGTGGGTTTTGGGTTGGGTGGTTGAAGGTAGGTTGCTAGAGAGGGGTGGTAGAGAGTTGGGGTGTGGTCGGGGGGATAAAAGGGGGTTTAGAGGGTAAAGTAGATGTTGTGATAAAGAGTAGGTCTAAGGATGTGGGTTGGTTTTGCAGGCACGTCAGCAGTTGACGATGCGGGATAGGATGCCCCCGCTGTTGGTGCGGATGCGGCCACACGTATCTGCGGCTCATTAGGCGATCATGCGTAAGGTGGGACTCGGCGGAGTCCAACGATACAGAGCTATTGATAGAGATCACAGCCTGATGGTCGCCCTCATCGAGAGATGGGATCCGGCGACCAATGTGTTCCATCTCCCGACCGGAGAGATGACCATCACATTGGAGGATGTGTATCGCATCCTTCGACTCCCGATCGAGGGAGAGGCAGTGTTCCAGGTAGATTTGGAGACGGTGATGGATAGCATCCTGCAGGTTTTTGGAGATGCAGCCGCGTTACTTACCTATCACAGCGTGAGTATCGGGTATGGTGACATGTACCGTGCGCACCGACACGAGACACGACTGGCCGTGCTGATGATGATTGGGATCACCTACTTTGCCCTCCCAGACTCAGAGGGAGGCCGTTTTCCACGGGCATTGATGTCGATTCTACATGACCGATATCGGTTAAGGGACCGATACCGGTTCATTAGGACAAAATGAAACCTAGGTCGGTTAAGGGAGAAAAACCTATAAAAAGAAAAATACGGCTTGTCATTGTCACTTGTGTTATTTGAAAACCAAATTGATTTGTCTGACGTGGAGAGTTGAGATTGGAGGTTTTATTGAGTGAGGTGGACCTTTTTTGCTGGAGGAGTGAGTTGTTGGCGGGCCCGAGTGAGGAGGAGGCAGCAGTTGATTGGCCGGGGACCCAGCAGATCAGAATTGGAGCTATGGCACAGGCAGGAGGAGCAGGAGGGGCTGGACCAGCTGGACCACCACCACCCATCCCACCACGACGACGTGTCGTCGTTTGGGTAGGTTCGAAACTCTTTATTTTGTGCATTTGAATGGTATGAAGCTAAATTGGGGGTTTGGGTAGGAATTTACATGTTTTAGGAAATAATGAGTAAATGGACGTAATTTGAAAAACGAAGAGGATAGATGGGTAAAATAGGGAGAGGCGGTTAGGTGGGTAGGTTTTTAGGGTGTTTGGGTGGGTAGATAAGTAGAAAAATGCAAAAATGTGGGTGGGGGGGCCGCGCGGGGGTTCAGCTCCGGGAAATGACAGTGATCGATGTCGGTCGCTAAGCGACCGGCATCGGTCGCAAAATTTTAGGGGCTGGGTTCTGTGTGGTTGACCGACGTCGGTCGGTAGTTGACCGGCGTCGATGGGAAGAGGGCCGTGGTCAGTTGTTTAGGACCGGTACCGGTCTGTAGTGTTTGTGTTGTTTTGTTTTGGTTTGTTTTGTTTGTTTGTTTTGGCTTGTGTGGGTTTATTGGGGGTTTGTGTGGGTTTGTTTTGTTTTGGGGTTGGGTGGGTTTGGGTTTGGGTTGGGCTTGTTTTGTGTTGGTGTGTTTTGGGGTGTGGGTGGGGTTTGTTTTGGGTGGGGTGGGTTTGGTTTTGGGTTGATTTGTTTTGGGTAGACTTTGGGCTTTAGGTCGGGTAGTGGTTTGGGTGGGTTGAGTTGTGGGTAGATATGGGATTTGTATGGGTTGGGGTTGGGTGGGTTTTGGGTTGGGTGGTTGAAGGTAGGTTGCTAGAGAGGGGTGGTAGAGAGTTGGGGTGTGGTCGGGGGGATAAAAGGGGGTTTAGAGGGTAAAGTAGATGTTGTGATAAAGAGTAGGTCTAAGGATGTGGGTTGGTTTTGTAGGCACGTCAGCAGTTGACGATGCGGGATAGGATGCCCCCGCTGTTGGTGCGGATGCGGCCACACGTATCTGTGGCTCATTGGGTGATCATGTGAGAGGTGGGACTCGGCAGAGTCCAGCGATACAGAGCTATTGATAGAGATCACAGCCTGATGGTCGCCCTCATCGAGAGATGGGATCCGGCGACCAATGTGTTCCATCTCCCGACCGGAGAGATGACCATCACATTGGAGGATGTGTATCGCATCCTTCGACTACCAATCGAGGGAGAGGCAGTGTTCCAGGTAGATTCGGAGACGGTGATGGACAGCATCCTGTAGGTTTTTGGAGATGCAGCCACGTTACTTACCTATCACAGCGCGAGTATCGGGTATGGTGACATGTACCGTGCGCACCGACACGAGACACGATTGGCTGTGCTAATGATGATTGGGATCACCTGCTTCGCCCTCCCAGACTCAGAGGGAGGCCGTTTTCCACGGGCATTGATGGGGGTGCTGCTTGAGATGGTGGAGGAGCACACCTGTTACGCTTGGGCACCAGTATACCTGGGTGCAGTTATACAGGGAGCTATGGGGCTATCACCGGATGAGGCGATTTGGGATTTGCTCTACCTTTTTACTTCACTATTGGGCATATGAGCACATCATATGCATCAGACTAGTAGGGCTGCCCCAGCAGCCAGGGCCACAGGTTATATACAGATATGGCTTTCAGAGGTGGTTGGGAGTCATGGGGCAGCCACGAGCAGTGCTTGCAGGGTGGGATGTCGCCTATTATAGACATTTGTTAGAGGGCCTGACAGCGGTAGATATCATATGGAGACCTTACATAGGTCATCACCCCACATAGAGGAGGCCGAGTACAGTTACGCTGGATCCAGTACACTTTCTGGATAGTAGGACGGAGGCCGGGAGAGTACGAGAGGATACCCCTAGAGAGGGTATGCAGGTAGATGGGGCTACGACAGGACGAGCCACCTCCCTTCCCTCAGTACAGGAGGGATGATGTAGAGGCCCCACTGCCTGCACCACAGCCCTTGGATCCAGATTGGGTTGCTGAGAGGCCAGCAGATGACACAGTAGATGATGCTGGTTGTACAAGAGCATACATGGTGTGGTGGGCTGGTCAGAGAGCGGCGAGGGTAGCACAGCCAGACTTGGCAGCTGTGACGGCAGAGAGAGATCAGTTTAGGGGTTAGGTGTAGCTCTTACAGGGGCAGCTTGCTGCTGCACAGGCACAGATAGGGGTCTTACAGGGGCAGCTAGCCCAGGCTCAGGTACAGGCACAGGCAGCACCACCAGCAGCAGCACAGCCACAGGTGCAGGTACAGGTACAGGTAGCAGTACCAGCAGCAGCATAGGTACCGGCACCACCGCGGCCACAGGCACTAGCAGTGGCACCAGCACAGGCTCAGGGGGCATTAGTATTAGGTGCCAGTGGACCAGCCCCAGCTCCTTCAGTGGCTCGAGAGTGCTATATGGAGGTTAGAGCGGAGGCCCGATACTATCAGGATATTCTTAATGGTACCGGAGTTGAGTATCAGCCTTATGTAGCTCATAGAGCAGAGACCTCTCACAGCCAGAGATCTCAGGGAGGTGCAGCCATAGCCAGCTTGTCTGTGACAGGTAGGAGGTGAGAGGCACCACAGGGACCAGCGGGGAGAGGTGCTGAGGGCGGTGGGGAGAGCTGAGGGAGCCTGGCATGGTTTTTGTATTTGTATATTGGATATGGGCACCGGTCTGCGAACCGGTTATGTTTATAGAGGCCTGCGTGCCTACATATTACTCATTTATTCATTCATTCATTTAGTGTATACCGGCCTGCGAGCTAAGTACGGGTTGTACAGTTGGTACCGGCCTGCGAGCCGAGTCGAGATTATTGATAGTTATTGCGGCCTGTGTGCTGGCTTTGTTGGATTATGAGATCACAGAGGCCCTGATGCAGGGCACAGTGTATATTTGAAAAATTGTATATATATAGAGAGATGATGTTTTGATCCACATGTTGTGTTCAAAATGCCCTTAAGTATTTTGTCGATGGTTTGTGATATAGAATGTATGATGAGTTTAATTGACATGTTGATATATGGATGATGTGTTATATGATGAAATGTTGCATGTTTTGGTGCTGGTTTTGGGACATTGTTATATATGTATCTGATGAGTTGGATCCAAATGATGTATAGATAGATAGTTTGTTGTTTTGTTTTGGTATCCTTAGTTGATGACTTGTTTGTTTTTGTAAAATAGATGATGTTAATGAAATTGTAATGATATGTGTGGTGGATGGACAAATATGGATAATGGTGATGAGATGCAGGAAAAGAGGCGGGCGCGACAAAAATTAGGTAAAAATACGAAGAAAAGAACCATGTTTCAAAAAGGTAGGTGTATAACCGATATCGGTTAGATAACCGATGGCGGTAGTTAGTAGACCGATATCGGTTACATAACCGATACCAGTTATTTAGGTATGAGCTTTTCTAAAAATAAAAAAGCTAGGGTGGCAACTTAAGTTCTAATTTTGAGAGCCATGCAAGAAGTTAAATACGTGAATGCAACACTTTTTGACGACTGAGATAGGTAATTGCATGAGAAATTTGAGTGATAAGGAGAAAAGAGACAGGGAAAGTGAATGTGTTCTGAGATTTAGAAGGCAGAAAGGCGAATTTGAAAAGGGTGGTGATCATGGTAGAACGAGGAGAAGCATCCAGCAGGCAGGGACGAGAGGGAAGACAAGGGCCACCTCAAGCTGCTGCAACTCCAGAGGTAAACGTTTTGGTTGTGATTTGATTTCTGCATGTTTTGTGAATAAGATGGGGGAGAGTATGTGGGTAGATATGAGAAAGAAAAGATGATAAAAAGGGTTATAAATGAGGTGAGTGTTACGTGGTAGGTAATCAAGGGTGTCAGGTATGTCTGTGTATACAGAGAGGAATAAACGAGCAATTTATCGTCGTAGGTGGTTGTTTAGGCAAGGTGTATGAAAGTAACAGTGACCGATATCAGTTAGGGATAACCGGTATCGGTTACTCAACCGGTACCAGTTAGCTGTAAACGATACCGGTTGTTGTAGGAATTTCCAGAATTTGAGAAAAAACCCAGGGGGATTTGAGGAATTGAATGGCTTTTTTGTTATTTGGATGTATGCAGGTAGAGGTTAGGGTTGAGGATGAATGATAGTGTACCAGCGCTGTTGTCACGAATCCGAGCGGATGTAACGCCAGCTGAATGGACATTGATAAATCGTTTGGGGTTAAGTGGAATCCGCTATTATTCACGAATCACACGTAACCATGCTATGTTACAGGCGTTGATTGAGAGATGGAATCCAGAGAAGAATACGTTCTATCTGCCAACAGGGGAGATGACAGTAACATTGGAAGATGTGTTCCGTATTTTGAGACTCCCAATTACAGGAAAACCAGTATATCAAGCATTACCTAGCATGGCACGGGGAGCGATAATAGCAGTATTTGGTCCATACGCACGAGATTTAAACACAGCGAGGTTTGTCATTCACATATGGGATAATGTATGCAACACACCCTGAGGAGACAAGGTTAGCAGTGATATTAATGATAGCGGTAGGGTATTATGCGTTACCGAGGGTGGATGGGGGAATATTTCCAAAGGCATTGATGTGTGTTATTTGGGAGATGATAGAAAGGAACGTGACTTTTGCATGGGCACCTACATATTTGGCGGAGCTATATAGGGGTCTATGGGCTTGTAGGTGAAATCACAGGATGATGCTGGATTGTTCATACTTATTACACTGTTGGGCCTATGAGCACATTGTTTGTGTGCGACCAATAGGCCGACCCATCCAATCAGGAGAGACCGGAGTACAAAGGTTGGGATTCAGACGATGGGTCCAAATAGAACAAGAGGCAAGATCCCAGGCTGTGACGGATGACTTTGAGTATTACAGGCAGGTATGGGAGAGGGTGACGATTTCGGATATCTGTTGGAGGCCTTACGGGAATTATATGGTAACAGAGAACATAGTTGAGGAATTGAGGGGTGTAGAGTGATTGAGATTGATCGCGGGGCATAGGCCAGGTGAATATGAGAGGATTCCTATAAATCGCGTGCGGCAACAATTTGGATTTGTGCAAGATATACCGCAGGCTTATAGACCCTATATGAGGATCGATGCAGAGGCAGTATTCTCACCTCCTCAGCCAACACCTCCAGAAGGGCCTGAAGAGGTAGCAGCCGATCGCAGGGTAATGGATGCAGGAACGACAGAGGCCTATAGATTATGGTGGGTAGCAGAACTGCGAGGTGTACGTGATCGTCCTGATATAGCGGTGATTACAGTAGAGAGGGATCGTCTACAGCGTTTGGTTCAGCAGCTCCAAACGCAGGTGAATGAGACAAGAGGATTGTTAGTGGTTGCGGAGTCACGGGCGGAGAGACTAGAGGCTGGAGTCCTCCATGCGAGAGGGCATATTCATATGTTACAGGAGAGATTGGAAGATCAGTGGGTGGTACCAATAGCCGTGGTACCTTTGAGGACAGAGAGGCCTGGCGAGAGGGGTCAACGATCACGATCATCACCTAGTTCGGGATGAGGCGTGAGGGTCTAAATAAATGTTAGCAAGGTATAAGAATAAATAAGAGTACCGACCTGCGTGTCGATGATAGAGAAGATGTATTTGTTTAATATCTAAATAAAACGAGATATGTATGTTGATTTGAGTTATAATAATAAGAATGTTTTTGTTTTGATTTTCGGTGTTTTGAAAAAAAGATAAAGAGGAATGTGATTAAATAGAAATACACAAAAATATTTATATTTACCACACATGATAGGTTATGGTAGGGGATGGTCGAGCTAACTTTGGGAGACCCCATGTCTCCGAAGTGCTGCCTACATAGCCCATTGCACAAAGCAAGGAGGGGCCTCAGACCGATGTAGTTCTCCCTTAGGACCAGGGAGAGGTGAATTCAGGCAATTTGGTACGGTTTAGGCAATTGGTTGGTTGGTAAGAGGTATTGATATTAATATTGGTAAGGTAAGGTTGATGGTGTTGGTAATGAATTGGTGATGTTGTAAAAGGTATAAGGGAAGCGAAAGTTAGCCTACCCAAGTGGTAGGGAACCATGTCCTGATTAAGATCAACACACAATCCTAGATGCGAGGCAAAAAAGGAAAGATTGCTCCATAGGTGAAAAGAGCAAAACAAACCACACAACATAGAACGCACTTGAAGCCCTAGGTACCGGTGCATAGACGAGAAGTCAATAGGTGAAAAGAGTTGTATGATCACAACCTATCAGGTGTACGACACGTCCCTTGAGTTGAATAAATAATGAGGTGAGGTGAATGGTATAGTTGAGGTACGGAGAACTCATTACAAAGTGAGTGTTCTGACGAAAGAGAACCTACCCTAAATAGACAAGTCCATGACCCAAAAAGTTCTTTTGAATGAGGCTTTTATTTGACTGAATATAGACTGATCGATGCGGGAAGTCTACAAGGGATATTGATTGTATTATTCTTGAGGTCTTCACGAAGCTGATCAATGCGAGAAGCTTCTGATAAAGGCTGACTGTGTATAGCTGTCCTTCGAGGGAGCAGTCTATTTATAGTAGCAGATATGATTTTAGTGCATAGCTGTCCTTCGGGGGAGCAGTCTATATATAATAGCAGCAATAGTTCGGCATATAGCTGTCCTTCGAGGGAGCAGTCTATATTTAATTTAGATGACTAGATGTTCTTTTGGCATGAAGCATCTAGTTTAGTAGGAAGTTTGACTCAAGAAAATCCCATAAGAATACGGCTTATTTTAATACTTTGAAGTCATGGACTAGACTAAAAAGGGGAAGGCATCGTTTAGGTGAGGTGAGAATCAAACTATGTGAGCTTGATTTTTATTATGAGGTGTAGGAAACGAAGTGCATGTAGTGGTAAATGAGCTCAAGGGACGAGCGGCAGGTAGATAAGAAGTGATATAACACTAAATTCAACAGTAGAATGGTCGAAGATGCAAGGCATTAAGGGGTTTAGGCTCAGGTTTACCATTAAGCGAAGCTAAACGATAAGTGCCTGATCCATAGGTGTGAGTGATTATATAAGGCCCAATCCAATTGGGAGAAAATTTTCCACGTTTGCTCTTTTCTAGTTTGGTGACATGTTGATTCTCTTTGAGGACAAGATCACCAACCTTAAAGGTACGCTCATGAAGTCGCTTATCATAAGCACGTTTGATGCGTTTTTGATAGATTTGAAGGTGATCAAGAGCTGTAAGACGACGTTCGTCAAGAAGCTCCAATTGGGCTAACCGCTCTTGGCGGAAATCATCGTTGGTGAGAATATCCTGAAGAGATATTCTAAGGGAGGGTATTTGTATTTCGAGAGGCAAAACAGCCTCGGTACCGTATACCAAAGAAAAAGGTGTGGCATTAGTGGAGGTACGAATACTAGTACGATAAGCCCAAAGGGCAAAGGGGATGTGATCATGCCAATTTCTGCCGGATTCATTGACAACTTTCATGAGGATTTTGGTTAGTGTTTTATTAGAGGATTCGGCTTGTCCATTTGCTTGTGGATAGTAGGGTGATGAGAAGCTAAGTTTGATGCCAAAGTTGTCGCAAAGGTCTTGCAACAACTTGTTTTTGAAAGATTTTCCATTATCTGTTATCAGGCAATGAGGAACACCAAAACGACAAATAATGTGGTGGTTAATGAACTCTACAATTTTTTCTTTTTTAGTTGAAATGAGTGGAATAGCCTCCACCCATTTTGTGTAATATTCGGTTGCTGTGATAATCCATCGGTGACGTTGTGAAGAGGACGGATGAATCTCACCAATAAGGTCTAAACCCCATTGTGAGAAAGGCCAAAGATCTCGTGCGACCTGTAGCGGATGGCTAGGAGTATGTTGGAGGTTGGCATGTTGTTGACACATGACACAACGCTTAACATATTCGAGGCAGTCATTATTGAGAGTAGGCCAATAATAACCTAGGCGAAGGATTCGTTTAGCCACGGCAAGACCGCTAAAATGTCCGCCACAGATACCATCATGGACCTGTTGGATGGTATGGGTGACTTCCGCGCCGGTGAGACATCGAAGGAGGATTCCATCAAAGCCGCGTTTATAAAGGAGTCCCCCCATAACTACATAACGAGAAACGCGTTTAAGAAAAGTGCGTTTACCAGTACTAGTAAGGTCAGATGGGAGAACAGAGGTTGTAAGGTAGTCGTGAAATTGGTGATACCAAGTATCCTGTGAATTAGCAGACACATTATTTATCATACAAACAACCGGGGCTGAATAAGATGGGGCAAAGAGTTGTTGGACCAAGACGAAAATGTCAGAGTCAGTTGATGAAGCTGGAATTTGCGAGGCTAAGCAAGCCATAGTATCCGCAAATTTGTTAGTGGAGCGGGGAATAGTTTGGATAGAATAATGAGTAAATAAGGCAAGAAGCGAATCCACGTAGTGTTTGTATTTTTGAAGTTCCTCATTTTTGCATTGGTAGATGCCCATAACTTGATTGACTACCAATTGAGAGTCACCAAAAATATTGATAGATTTGATACCTAAGTGCAGCGCAACCTGGAGACCCAGAACAAGGGCCTCGTATTCCGCTGTATTATTAGTGCAAGGGAAATCGAGTCGGAATGAAAGAGGCATAGGCTCGGCGTCGAGAGGAATAAGAACAACGCCGGCTCCTCCACCGCGTTGGCATTTGGATCCATCGAAGAAGAGAGTCATTGAATACGACTCTTCCTGGAGTGAAAGAGTGGCAATGAGTTCGTCGGGGAATGTAAAATTGGTAAATTGTTCCCCAGGTAAAGGGGCTTCCGCAAGTTGGTCTGCGATGGTTTGTCCTTTGATTGATTTCTGGTGGACGAACTCAAGGTCGAGGTCGGCGAGGAGCATGAGCCATCGGGCGATGCGTTGGTTTAGATGAGGTTTGGCATACATGTAATGGATGGGGTCTGTGTTGGTGATGACGAAAGTTTTGTGATTCAGAAGGTAGTGTCGGAGTTTGGTAGCCACGAATGATAGGGCTAGGCACAACTTTTCTACATGTGTATACCTAGTCTCATAGTCCACCAAAGTACGACTTATATAATAAACGGCTTGTTCTCGATTTTCAGAGTCACGATGTGCAAGCATGGCCCCTACAGCGTGGTCAGTGGCGGAAAGGTAAAGGTAGAAAGGGCGGTCGTCTTGAGGTGGGATAAGCACGGGTGGCTGCAAGAGATAAGTTTTGAGAGCTTCAAAGGCTTGGTGGCACTCTTCGCTCCATTGAAAATCAATGTCCTTCTTAAGGAGGTGATGGAAAGGTTGACATCGATCCGAGAGTTGGGAGATGAAACGTCGGATAGATTGTAACTTACCTTGTAAGCTACGCAATTGTTTGAGATTAGTAGGTGGGGGCATTTCTAGAATAGCTTTGACTTTAGATGGGTCGACCTCAATGCCACGCAAAGAGACGATAAAGCCAAGAAGTTTTCCCGAAAGGACACCAAAGACACATTTTTTTGGTTGAAGACGGACAGAATATTGTAACAGGTGATCAAAAATAATGGTTAAAACATCGAGATGTTCACTGCGATGTTTAGACTTGCCAAGAAGATCGTCGACGTAATCTTCAAGGATTGTGTGCATAATGTCATGAAAAATGTAGGTCATAGCCCGCTGATAGGTGGCACCAGCATTCTTAAGGCCGAATGGCATGACACGGTAACAGAAGGTTCCCCAAGGAGTTATGAAGGCAGTTTTGTGTTGATCGGCAGGGGCAACCAAAATTTGGTTGTATCCTGAAAAGCCATCCATGAGAGAGAGCATCTCATGGCCTGCAGTGAGATCAACAAGTTGGTCAATACTAGGTAGGGGGAAGTCATCCTTAGGGCAAGCGAGGTTAAGATCTCGGAAATCCGTGCATATCCGAAGTCCCCCCGTCGCTTTAGTGACAGGTACGATGTTAGAAATCCATTGAGGATAGTCAATAGGCAGAATGAAGGAAACAGAAAGGAGTCGTTGGAGCTCCTCTTTGACCAAGAGGGCAATGCGTGGATGCATTTTTCTCAATTTCTGTTTAATTGGCTTGGAATCGGGTTTCAGTGTAATGTTATGGACAACAATGTCAGGATCAATTCCTGGCATGTCAGCGTAGGACCAAGCGAAAGCTTGGTTGCGAGCACGGAGGAAAGTAGTAAAGGCGACTTGTTCTGATGCGTTAAGGGATTGTCTGATCTTCACAATGTGAGGATCCTCCTCCGTGTGGATGTTGATTTCTATAGTAGACTCGTTCAGCATGGTTTGGGTTTCAGATGGTAAGGCTCGTTGAATATAAGAGTCATCCGCGCCAAGGTAAGTGAGGATGGAGTCATCATCCTGGCACTCAACAACGTTAATTGAAGGGGAGTCCTCTTCAATCATGTCTGGATATAGAAGGGGAATAGAAGAGGGGTGCTCATTATCGCGTTGATAAGTGAGAGGACCTAAGAAGATAGCATTTATGAAAAAAAAAAGTTAGGAGGGATAGATTCAGGATCTATCGACTCAGTGGGAGACGAAGGCAAAATGGGTGATGATGGTTCGGTAGGGGTGATGTCATCATCTTCTAGAAGACAACTGACACGAGGTTCTGTCGATGTAAGTGTTCCCGGAAATCCGAGACCACTACGATCATTATGTTTGCGTGTGGTGATGGGGATGAGCGTATGTCGGCCTTGTTCATAAAGACCAAAACCAAAGCCTTTCCAAGCACAGTGAGTCAAGAAGGTGAGGGCGAAGCGACGATTTGTCAGGTATTGAAAATCGGATTGGAAAGGAACCACACCAAGAGGAGGCTCAGGGGCAACGGAAGACGCGTCGACACCCCCATACGTTAGGTTAGTGCGGCAGTGAGGTGGTCCGTAGGAGATTACTTCCCCCACACGACGGTCATAGTTAGGATGGGCATGTACCTGTCCGTACTCCTGTGGGGTATGGAAAGAACTAACGTTATATAGGTGATACTCCCCCAGCGTAAGGCGCTGAAAAACATCTACTAAGGGGTCGGAGGTTGGGATGTTAGCTGCGGGAAGGGAAGTGGTTTTTGCGACGGTAGTTTCATCAGTTGAAGGCGTAGGTGTGGTTGAGGTGGATGGTTGAGGCACAGTTGAAGAGGATGGTTGGGTTGAATGAATGGGTGTCTTGATTGGTACAAGCACATCGTTTGGGCGGTATAACATATTGCAGGTTTTAAAGGGGGGAGGATCAGCTTTTACGGTGTAGGACTTCCCCTCGTACTCAAATTTTATGCATCTATGTAATGTTGAGGGAACGCATCCCATAGCCCGGATCCAAGGGCGACCTAACAACATATTGTATTGGAACTCTCCCTCAAGGACATAGAAGAGTTCGGGTAAAGTACGTGGTCCTACACGAATGTTAAGGATCACGGTGCCTAAAGTGGAAGTAATAGCGTCATTAAATGACCGCAACATGATGGGGTTGGCACACATGTAGCTAGAAGGGATATTCATTTGTTGGAAGGCTTTTGAAGAGATGATGTTTAGGCTAGCACCCCCGTCAATCATAACACGACGTACCCGAATGTCCCGGACGTAAGCGGAGATGAAAAGGGCAGGGTCAGGGTCTTCTGTACCAAAGTCGACAATTTCATCTTCAGAGAAACTGACTGCAGCAGCTTGTGGTACAGAGACAGAAGTGGTTGGGGCGGTGGGTTGTTTGGTGAGAGAGGCAACGTGATTGGGTGTTAGAATAGAGGTAACAGGCAATGTTTCGTTAGGTAAAACCTCTATCCCTTGAAGGATCTCAACGAGAGCTTGTCGATGAGATTCAGAAGTCTGAATGAGATCATACAGTGTCATTTTTACGGGCGATTGATGAAGCTGTTTGATCATAGTTCGGTGGGCAACTCCATTAGAGACGGGGTAAGCAGGTCCACGAATAACCACTTTGGGTGGTGGTGCAATCGGGATGTTGGACGGAGAAGGAGAGGACGCAGGTGTGCTTTCTTTTGCTTTCCCATTGTTTTTCTGCCCTCGAGTAGCAACACTAATCATATTAATCTCGTAGACCTGAGATGAGGAAGATGGTTGGGATAAATCATGGTCTTCAAGAGGTGGGGTTGTAATAATGATAGATCTTGGTGAGGCGGGGGACAGATGGTATAGTAGAGGGAATTGAAGCTAAAGGTCTTTCCCTTCGTAAGTTGTCTTTCTTAACCTTTCTATCTGGGAGAGGTGACTGACGAAGGATGGTTTTTAAAGCTTTGCATCCCTCCACATCATGTCCTGGTGTGCGGTGATAAGCGCAGATCTTAGACTCATCATAACCTATAGGTCGAGGTTTAGACGGGTCATAAGGTCTAAGTGGGGGTAGGGAAATGGTCGCATTCTCTACTAACATAGCAAGGATTTTGGCGTAAGATCCTTTGAGTGGGTCAAAATCAGAAGAGGATGAGGGTATTGATTGTCTGGATTTTGGTAATGTTTGGGCGTGGTTGGTTCGTACGGGTGGTGGTTTAGCCGAGGGGTGTTGACACGTGGTTTTCACTAAACGTGGTTTCTTTGGCGCAGAAGCTATGTTGGATGATGAGGCCACAGATGATGTGGTATCAGAAAACAACCACGGGGAAATAGGAGTGACCGAAAACAAATCTTTTGATGATGGAATTTGTTTAGGGTTGATAGGTGGACAGGATACGTGGGGTGACGGTGTTGATATACCCTGGGCTTTCTGTATGGGTGCGGAAGGCGTAGGTTGCTTTAAAGAAAACGCAGGAGGTATGATATATTGATGTAAGGTAGAGGGATGGGGTCCCAATATGGAAGGTAGGTGTGACGATGATGGTTTTAGTTGTGATAGAGGTATAGGTTGAGGAGATTGAGTCTGTCTCCTAATGGGGTGGGCGGCTTTATTTTTAGATAAATCAAGCCGCTTAGGTGGGTGTGTTAGACTGGGTATGGGTAAGGTCCCAAGTGTAGGGGAAGATTTGGCTAAGTTAATAGAAGTGGACGGGGCATTTGGTAGAGGTGAGGGGGGTGAAGGTGAGAACATGGGCATTTTAAGCTTCTGTAAACACTTCGGGTATATGGTGGAGACATCAGGATCGGTCATTTGCATTTGAGTAGAATAGGGAGTACTCAAACGTTCCCATAGGATTCGTCTATCTTCTGGAGAATGACAGTCTTCAGGTTTGAATTGTAAATTTTGTACGGAAGAAAGGTGGGTTGTGATTCCAGTCCACTGTGGGTGTGATACAGGGGGTAAATGAGGCACTGTATCAATAGATGTCAAGAGGTCAACCGGTCGTTGAAAAGATTTAGGCGATGAAGAACTAATAGGTAAGAGGGCATGTTCGAGAGGATCCGTCATGGTTAAAGAATTTGGTGATGTCGGTGCAAGAGATTCCTCGTCTAAGGATGTCAAAAGGAGTGGCGTACCTTCCTCTTGTGCAGCAAGAGGGGTAGAAGGGGAAATCTGGGAAATAGATAGGTTAGATAACATCCGTTCGCAATCTTGTAGGGATGTGGTATAAGAAGACTCATTGATGGGAAGAGAAGTCTGGGCAGTTAACTCCTTTATGGGTAAAGGAATGATTTCGCTTTGGTTTGATGGTGGTAAAGGAGGTTCGGGCTCCTGTGTTAGTGAAGAGGCTTGATTCAAAATTTTGTCGATAGAGGCTTTGGGCTGGGTATCAAAGACTGCATGGATCTCATGAACACTCTCCTCGGCTAAGATATCCTGGTTTACGTTGCTATTGGAAGAGTGATTCGGGAATGGTTTGTTGAAGATTTTCAAATTTCGGTTGGCAGGGGCATTAGGATTATCGAGGGTTATATCCCCTGCGTCAACCATTTCCTGCACTATGTTTTTCAACATCTTGCAGTTCTCATGACTGTGTCCCTTCACGCGGTGGAAGTTACAGAAGTCATTTTCTTTGTACCAGGAAGGTATGGCGCGAGTGGAATCAAACCCGGAATGAGGTTTAACAGGAGGCAAAGTGATAGCTCCTGCTTTGAGCAATTTTTCCAAGATGACGCCATAGGTTTCTCCTAAGGGAGTGTAATTGATGGGCTCGGCTTTGTACTTATAGGTGGTTTTTGGTGGAGTATTAGACGGTGGTTGAGATTTGACCATCACCGCGTGGACAGCTCCTTTTGATTTAGAAGAAGTGGACGCGTGAGGAGTGGTGGTATTTGGTTTATTGGTAGAATCAGGAGTTCGGAAATTGGGGTTTTTGTTGCGCAACCGCAATTTCTCTTCTTCTAAGGCTCGAATTTCTAGTTTCCGAGCCATGGTAAAGGCCTCATCAAATGTGCGGAAAGTTTGAATTTGAAGAGTAGGAGAAATGTGCTTAGCACATGCCCGCGTGAAAAGTTCGATAAGTTCAGTCTGAGGCAAGGCATATGTAAGTTGGTTGATAAGGCCCGCCATCGTCCAACGAAATCTGCGATAGATTCGTCCTCAAATTGTCGGATGGCATAGAGGTCGGTGATAGATACTTTCTTGGCAATGTTAATGGAGAAATGATCCAAGAAAGATTGGGCTAGTTGGTTAAAAGAGAAGATTGAGTGCTGGGTTAAAGCACTGTACCACTCCAAGGCAGGTCCTGATAAGGACATGGGAAAGGTGCGGAGTAACAAGGCATCATCATGAGCAATCAAATAACAAGCATGTCTAAATGATCGCAAGTGTTGTTGAGGGTCCTCTTTACTGTTAAAACGGGTAAATTTCGGCAATTCCCATTGAGGAGGATATGAATGAAGGGGGACAGAAGGGTGAATGGGCTCCCGACAAACTTGCTCGTATGTCAAGGCGCTACGACTTCCTGAAACAGAAGCCTCCAGGTTTTGCATTTTGTCCATCATTTGTTTGATGAAATCCGTGGTTGGATGGGATGATGGTGCGGTTGTGGTAAACGGAGGCAAATTGGGCCAAGGGCCTCCGCTGGACAATGGTGGGGTTAAGTGTTGATAAGGTATGGAGGATGAATATGTTGAGGCGACAGAATAGGGATGTCCCATATAAGGTGTTGAGGTTACGGGATACGTGTATGGGAATGAAAAGGTAGGCGGAGCTTGAGAAGGAAAGCTCGTGTGGATAGGTGGCAGAGAGCAAGTCATGAATGGAGCAGTCTGCAAGAGAGATGAGGTAGGGGCAGTCGGTGGTAGTGATATGTGGGGTCCAAGATTAACCAAAGGAAAGCTAATCGGGGTCGTATGAACCTCTGAAGCCGTCGGATTGGGAGACGGGGCTAGAGATGCAGGAAGCAAGGCGGTATTATCAGGCGGAGTGGGAGCTAAATGAGCAGCTATACTAATAGGCATACCCACAAGGAGCTGACCATCAGGCGTACGGTCAGGGGTATGAGACAAGTAGTATTGTACAGCGCTAGAATTAGCATCCAGAAACTTGGCAAAGTCCTTATCTCCCACAGGAATTTTAGGAACCTCGCTGGTATCCGTAGGATTCCCCACAGAATGTGAAGGGGGTGATTCAGGTAAAGAAACAGAGCAAGCATGTGAAACCATGGCGGCGGCTTGCTTTCGAGTGATAACAACCATGGACAGGAGTCCACAGTAGGGTTTCAATCTGTCAGGAATAGAAACAAACTCAGATTGGTAAAATTGGTAGGTTGCTGGTTTGTCAGGAATTGGAAAAGACAGTAACCGATATCGGTCTAGTAACCGATGTCGGTTATACTATAGCCGACGTCGGTCAGATAACCGATGTCGGTGTAAGAAGTCTGGGCTAACAAGATATAAAAGGGCTGCTAATTTTATTTTTAACAACGTTTAGTATACTTGTCCAATTATTGATCACAGAAGACAGAGTATGAGAAAGAAAACAGAACTAAAAACAAGCAAGATGCACACACAAATCCAGAGATTAACCCTAGGGTTAATTTTAATTATCGTGGGCTTATGCCTTTAGACGTAGAATGATGTCAGAATCCTAAACAAGAGACTTAGGGGAAATGTCAAGTTGTTTTGGCTTATAAGGTTACCTCAATCGGGCGGAGGAATACCGCGGAAAAAGGGGGGATGTTTGAGCTGTTGTGTTAATTGTGAAGTGATTTGGTATGTGTTGTGCAGTGAAAGTAAGATTAATTTCCTGTCGATACCGTGGATATCACCCCCACGTGTACGACCTGTTACTTAATCTATGTTTACTAGAATTGAAAAACAACAAGCAGGAATGCAATGCACGTGTTTTAAACCCAAATCAAAAATGATATTCGATGAAGCAAAAGAGATGACTTTCACTAATGTGAGATGTAAAAGCAAAGCAAGTTCTTTTATCAAAATAATACAAAACCTTTTGAATATCTTTTTAAAAGAAGAAAACAGCAAGTATACTCCCTATATGAAAGCAAGCAAAATGAAAGAAACCCAAAATGGGTCCCACCGGGCGTGCCAAAATGTTTCACTCGGAATGTTTCGTTCCTTTTAGAAACAGATAAGGGTTGGGGCTAGGAGGAATACCTGTAGAATGTCGAGATGATGTGCGCGTACCGTAGAGAAAGATCAGGCTGACTGCGAAGAACTCCTTTTTGTCTTGGAAGGACTACCTGCAAATAAGAACACAAGACCACAAGATTTTAATTAGACAATAAATGAGGAAACTGCCTTGGGCCCAGGAAATATAAAACTTCCTTTCGAAGGTGGTCAGTTCCCCTGCTAATATGAATTAACACAAAAGACTATAAGATATCAATTAAATTGCTTTGTTGAACTGGGTAGGGGAAAGGCTGGTTATTGGTTATAGTCAGTATAACCGATGCCGGTTACTGATAACCGATGGCGGTTACTGATGACCGATATCGGTAGAGTCTAAGATCTGCAGGTTGGTTGTTTTGTGGGGTGGTGGTGTTGTTTGGTAGTTGTGTTATTTGTAGGGCTGTATATAGGTAATATTAGGAAATAGGGTGATGAGAGGTAGATGAATGACAGTTAGATGCAATGACACGTTGGGTAGTGGATCCAAGAAATGGATTTGTGAGGACTTATGATTCAAAAGGCATGAAGAAATGTTATTAACAGAGGACATGCAAGAAGTAACTTACTGATTATTCGCGGAGATGAGGTCCAAGAGCTCTGATGGCAAAGGCAGAACTGAGGTAGGATGGTCTCCTTTACTGCAAGTCCTGGGCTTGCTCTCCTTTGCTGCTAACGCTTCTGGTTCTCTTCACTTGTCTCTGCTCGGTCAAGTAAAGATCTGGGGTCTCTTGATCGCTCCTGATGCTCTTCTCTTGATTCAAAGAATCCTTTTCTCTTGACCCAAAAATGAAATTTTGATCCTTTGTTTTTGGTTTGGGGAGCCCATTTACAGGGAACCGATGGCGGTTACGTAACCGACGGCGGTCGAGTAGGAACCGGCATCGGTAAGGAAAAAGTAGGCTATTTTTAGTAAAATCGCCCACCTTCCCTGCTTTTCTCCCGAGAGATTAGTTGCGGGCTTGGTCAAGTGACTAGAAGGTTGGTTTTGGGTGCGAGAAAGGGGTCATTAGTTATGGGTGTAGGTGTGGACCAAGTTATGGGTCTTAATTAGGTTAGTTTAGGGTTAGGGCTAGGTCATGATGAAGTGGCAAAATGAGGTGGTAGGTAAGGTGATGTGGATTTATCCATTACAAGGTAATTAATAAATAATTGTGTAAGGTTTAGGTGATGAGGTTATATTGCGAGATGAGATGCGGGTCACAAGGGGTCGTAAGACACAAATTTGGTGTCTACAGTCACCATGTGGATTAAGATGCACACCCATGGTCCAAGTAGTATTTATTTGCGCACTTCCATGTGAGGTTGAGGGGGGATCTATATCATGCTTTTCAAGATGGGGAGTTCTTGATGCTCTAGCTCCACATCCTCTATGTGAGCTGTAAATCCTTCATGAGCCATCTATCTCCTCCATGCGATACTCTTTGCAATGGAACACTGCTTTTCTATCTCCCTCTCATATGCCTCATTATACTTAAGTCACCTTTCCTCTCTTTGTCTCTCTACTGCTATGTATTCCATCTTAAACCAAACTTGTTCCTACCCTTGCTCATGGAAAAGTTTAGTTAGCCATTGGTTTACTCTCCAAGTTCAAAGTTACCATTAAGATCTTGATCACCAGTGGAATACCTTGCAAATATGTTCCTCTTGGATACCAAAAAAACTAGAATTTAGCTACCTCTGGGTAAGAGTATGTCAAAATTGAATATTTCAGAATATAATTGTTTAGAACACTACAAAACCACGTATCCACCGTGTGAGTCCAGATCAGATCAATAGCATAGAGGGCCTGAAATTCTTCCTGTGTCCAGAAAAGTGCGCAATACCTCCAATTCCGCTGAGATGCATAAGCAGTAAGCCACTCGTATAGTTCTACTAGAAAGATTACAAAAAACTCTCATATAAGCTTTCATACAGGTTCTGTTCTACCCAAGGGTGTGCATCAAACTCATATCCATTGTTGAACCACCATGCATATTTTTCCTCCAGATCGTGTATCCATTCCTCAATACTTGATATAGTTAACCAGTACGTCTTCATCATGAACCATCCTGAAAACAATTGAAAAAGAGGTCTTGGTAGTGGAACCAATGATGAAGCATAGAATTTACTAGATAACACCCTAGTCATGCTAGCACATCACTCAGCTTAGACTGAGCACTCATCCAAAGCACGTAAAGGTACCAGGTCCCTCTTTAAGGTTGTTGTAACAAGATGTCAACATGATGAAGGGAGAACATATAGATTCATAACTAATCCATCATTCTACAATGCATGATACCCTCATAACTATGAAAGAAAAAGCTTAAATAGTAATCATGATTGAATTAATAACATTCACTATTTAACTATACATAGAATAACACTTAGATTCAACCAATATATTCCATCTATTAGTAAATACAAAATCTCCTTACAATATTGTCAATCTATACCAATGCACGTATGGAACTAATACAATGATTTAGTCATATACATGTATTCTCTGACATACATCTCATACCATCCATACATACCTCTCTATCTATCTATCTCTATATCTCTATATATCTTATATATAGGGTGGGGACTTTCCCTTCACCGCTTATCTATTCCAGAAATAGGTCACATGCTATTGATAGCCACATGTCGTTTACAAGCTTAAACACACATACAAGTGTGCTATCTATAGTCCTCTTGTAGTTAACTAAAATTTCAATTCTATTCTTACCTTGTCTCCATGCATAAATGCTTCGAACCACTTCTCCAAAGATAGAAAATGCATGACACGCATGTCTCTGCATCGTTGGTGTGTTTCACACACCATCTTCTAAAAATAGGTCTTCATGCTCAAAATCGGATAAGTCATGAAATCTAAACTTTCCTTCCACACGTGGGTCCTTCTTGTCCTTCTACTCCCTTGGTTCCAGTCCTTGTATCCCGCATAGACTCCTTGTGTGATCTTTGACAAGTATTCTTTGATCAACAACTAAATAACGGGCAGATATCTTCACAAATTCACTTCCATGTGACAAGTTCAAGTTGTTCAGAGAGTTCCTCTCCTCATCCCTTGAGACAATGCACAATTAAGGGGGGGGAATGTTAGGTTAATTATTAATTAACTATATATTAATTATGCATTTGATATTAATTAATATATTTATTGTGTATATGGTTATATTATAAACCATATTATTGTTTTATTCAAAACATTACGGATGCTGTTATATTGCTTTAACAATGTTATTGTTGTGCTTCCCCGGATGTAATTTAGAAGCTACTGTATTTTAAATTTGTTGTTACATTATTGCAAATCCTCTTTTGTTTGTATCCCGGCTATCGAATATGTATAAATATTATAGTCTGCACCATTGTACCTGGTTGATTGATTTTAATAAAGATATTAGGCTTCCACCCCTGTTTCTTAATTTACATGCCAATATGTTCGAAGCAAAATGACTAAGAGGGGGGGGGTGAATCAATCTTCTTAAAATTTTCAAATCAATCAACCATGCACATGTGTGAATTATTAAGCATTAGGATCAAGAAACAATGCATACACCATTAACCATAAGAGAAATTAAGGTCACAAGTACACAAGAACACCAAATATAAGTGGGAAAACCTCAATAGGAAGAAAACCCACTAGAAATTCTGAAATATTACTCTAATAAAAAAATTTGTATGAATATTACACATCACACAATATTTATTTAGTAAAGCACCCACTTCACAAGGATCACAAACCCCTATTTAGTATAACACCCAATGTACAAGGAGACTACAACCACCCAAGATGATCAAGCACCCACTCAACCACCTAATGATGAATACCACTTAAAATTATTTCTAAAACAACTGATTGAGATCATTCATTTAGCTCATATACCTCAAAAAATTCTCAAATCACACCTTCTTCTTCTTCACCCATATATGCACTATATAGTACTGATTGGGTCAAATGACCTTGCTATCCTTCTTATCTTCTCTCCTCTCCTCTTCATTATGTTATTTTATCTTCCCTAGAGCTCTCTAACCTC
This sequence comes from Taxus chinensis, assembly GCA_019776745.2. Lineage (NCBI taxonomy): Eukaryota > Viridiplantae > Streptophyta > Pinopsida > Cupressales > Taxaceae > Taxus > Taxus chinensis. Next base: position 725,092,951 of record CM034148.1, read on the forward strand.
TTCCCTATAGGAAATTAAATTATAGAAAAATAAATTTAATTCATTTTCAATTCATTTGAATAATTCCTTATTTTTAATCTTTTTACAAAATTAAAATCTAGTGTAGCTGGCATATTCAACGATTCTCTATTTAGTGCTATGCATGGTTTCTTGGTAACTTCAAGTTTGATCAGGGAAACCACCCAAGAAAAATAAGTTAATGAGCTTCTACTTGAGCTTCCATCAATAGAGGTACGTGTCTCTCCTTTGGCTCGCTCAATTTTGCATTCACACCCCTAACTCAAATGAGAAAATACAATGCACTTTTATACACGACTATAACTTACACAACCATGAAGGTTGGAAAATAAATTTAAGTTTGATCATACCAACATTAAAACACATCTACAAAACCATATAAATCACCTCGAAGGACCAAGTGGGTCGACAAGATCCTTATAAGTTTAAAAAATACAATGTATCTCAATTCGGCCTAAAACTAGGTCTTCATCTCCAATGAATGATTATTTTACTTCAAGGAAACATAACAAATTTAAAAATCCTACAACACCTTAGGAAACTCCATAAAAATATCTAAGACACCTTATCCATGCACAATAACCTCTGAACCAGCTAAAACCATGATGAAACACATTAATTTTCAAACTTACCTGATTAGGTCTCATGCACCCAATTTTCACTTCACAAGACCAAACAACTTAGCATACTAAAACACCTCACTATAACACATATGACACATCATCATGGAGCCCTTGATTTTTGGAAACTAAAAAATTCATTAGATCCTTCAAATCATGGCACAAGACCCCAAAACTCATGCATCTCTGAAGCTACTCCAACTAGCAATAAGGTCTCAAGAACCAATCTTGAGATTAAACGTGCTCAAAAAATTCATTCATTACTTCCAAGATCAATCACATGCTAGAAAAATTCAAGGAAATCCTAAAACACTTCTCCAAAACATCAAAACCATAGGTCATATGAAAAAACCATGCCTTCATACATGTTCAAAACTATCTTCTAGAAAACCCTGGTAAGGCTATTTAGGCCACTAGGGTTTCAACATGAAACCACTTCTTCATATCATTCGAAGAGATAAAAAACAACATGTTAGATGTATACAAGCTATCCATACTAAAATAACACTGCTCAATCATATAATTCTATCAAACACACCTCAAACAACAAGACTCGTTTTGCACCTTCTATTCCTTTAGTGGTAGGGAAACTTAGAGGACGTGTCTATCAAATTTTATCCTCTGAAACTATCTAATTATTATCATGAAAATTTAGAAAACATCCCATGATATAGGGAACGATTGGTTTTTCATCAGGAAATCTTCACTTCATGTTTGTACCTATAAATTATTACAAAACAAGGATATTTCTATACCTTACAATCACACCTGGAGTATGCCACGAACACCAAAATTAACAAAGAGAAGTAGTCTACATGCCTGAACCATCAAATCAGATTTCCTAATCCATTTTATGCCCAGACCAATCATTTATTCTCCATCACTACAAGACTAGGGTTTTGACCTACTTAGCTTCTTAATAATGATTGATAAAGTTATGACATCCATTTTACCTCATTCCAATTGTAAAAGATTCTTAACTACATTACATTGAACGTAAAAAGGATCAGATCCCCATGTACATCTCACATGTGTGAGTGAACATTCAAAATTTCCTATCGAGTTGGTTTTTTCCTTTTTAAGAGCTCGGTAGAGCTAAAAACACATTTTATTGCTTTCCTATTTGATTATTGAATTTAATTTGGCTCATAACATTATCATGACCTCCTTCAACTCTCCTAAGTCTCATTTATATCTACATAGTTATGAATCTCTCTATGCTCCATGACCTACCTGTGTCTACATGCCTTGTCTTGACTGTATTTCTCCAAAAGGACCTTAGTCATACATTAAAAACCTGAGTTATGACCTGATGCACCTCCTACACATGTTATAAATACTCATAATACTCATTACATTCTCAAACAAGTCTTCCTACATCATACTTCATGCCACCATACCATATTATTTGGACTATGTCAAGAACAAGGCCTAGAATGGCTTCTTCAACCCATGCTTTTACTAAAACTGACTTGATCATCATCATGTAGACCTTATAACATATTTGACACATCATCCTAAACATGGTAGACCTCATATCAATCTTTGGAGCTCATACCATGACCATACAAGCTAGAACCATGTACTCAACCATGCATGCAGACCAAGCCACTATGACCTGAAACCAAAATACCATATCATGACAATAAGATTGGACACCAGCAATCAAACTTCAAGCTTGATAATTAATGAAACCTCATGGAGACACATAAACCACCTTGAAAACCTTTAAAATCAATGTGACACTTGACATCCGTGACACCAACATAGATATAATGCCCAACACAATAGGTTCATAATTTGAATGTAATATGTCTAGAAGTACATGGGTACTTATTTACATTTAGGATACTAGGTAAAAGGAGTACCTTATCTATTTGAGTGATAAACAAACATCCATGTGCAAAAATAGAAATAATATTTTAGAGAAATATTCAAACATTCAAGTAAGTATGAAATAAATTTATTATTGAATTAATTAGGTCACTAAATGTGATAAGTGTTGGGTATTTTCATCACATTGGACTGTTTGTTAAACTACATTTTAATTGGTATGTTGTCTTCAAATAGATATTATCATTAAGGGGCCTAATAATAATGTAGTGATAAAATAAGTTCCTCAAAATATATCTCATTTTTAATTACGTTTGTTTAAGGTGTTGCTTACCTAGTTGTTTGGACATGCATTGCACTTCTTGTTTTGGATGATTCTCTCTAAAATTGGAAATCATAAATTCCTCTAAAATCATTAGTTGTCTATTACTATTATTTTATGAATACTCTTTTATGCAATTAGGTATGATTTAATTTTTTCTATATATATTTTATATGAATTGCAATGCATGTGGTTAGTTGTATCACATAGCAATGCAAAATTGATAACCACATCTAAATTTTGGTGAACCCAAATTCTATTATGTCCAACTTTAAGGGTTCATTTTTTTTAGATTACACTATGTTGTATGTTTGCTGTCTTTTTGGATTAGAACTTACTTCTTAGTGATATTATTTAATTTTCTAGGGATTCTTTCATCTTTGTGTTCCAAATCCATTATTCCTAGCTATTGTGTATTATATTTCTTTAATAATGTTCCTTACATGTTGTATTTTAATTCCATCCAAAGTGATTAGATCCGAAACCCCAACTAGGAGAAGTGTTATGATAAATTCTAATACGAATGATTTCATTGAAATTATTTTGGCTGATTTAATAATTTTTGTGAAAAATAAAATACATTATTTAATGATGTTAACATTTCTCCTGAATTCATGGGTTCTCTTCCAATGGTTATTATTTGAATGAAAATATTGTGAATGGTTCTCTAATTTCTATTGAATGTGAAGATATTAAAGGGATTTTAAAAAAAAAGAATAATAAAGGATTCAAGACCTTACACAAATTAGAATTTGAAAAACCCTAGTGAAATATGTGAATTGATGAATTATAGGTACAAACATTGCATTGAAAATGATTTTTTGGATATTTTGTGCATATGGTTCATTAACCAGATTTGATAATTTATTGTTGTGCACTTCCATTTATTTGCGTCTGTTCATTCTTCTCAATCAATTCAAAAACAAATCAATTCTCTTATATTCTCTATTTTATCATGATTTCAAGGGATTTATACTCTATTACTTCTTCTAAGTTCACAATGTTCAAAAATCCTAGACAAGTTTGGACCTAACTCTTTCTAGGGGACACAAACCCATCCCTTATCCTATTTTAATCCAATTTTCATATGAGAACTCCTCCATGTTAGCCTTGTCAATCTTTGAGTTATTTTTTATTTTTCATACTAATAAGTATTTAATATAAATTAAAGGCTATTTAAGCATAAAATCTTAGGGAAATTTAAAAAACAAGGTAAGACTAAGTAAATTCCTATAAAATTAAAAATATACATATGATCTTAAGGAATGATTTTAGATATATTTTCAAGTGTTTCAAATTTAAAGTATTTTGGCTACCTAAAATTTCTTGTTGATACAAATTTTTTCCTAAGAATATTTCATATAGATTTGTATTCCTTGTTCACATGATCTTGCTCACATTCAAATAGGAAAGAGAAATATATATGAGTTGATTCCCTCTCAAGAGTATAAATATGTAAGAAATTATCATAACATCATAGGGTTGTGGTGAATCCATTCCAACACAAATTCCAACCCATTTTTATCATGTCAAGTTAGTTTCAAGGGTTTTAATGGAAGAGAAGACATTATAGTTTCCTCATATAGTATTTATAATAGATACATACACACACACACACACACACACACACACACACACACACACACACACACACACACACACACATATATATATATATAAAAGGTATTTTACTACACATATAATTACACACCAGATGATATGTAAAATGATTACAAAAAACTATAACAAACTCTATGTATAGCGATAATGAGTGTCCTTTCTTTATAGATAAAAGTGTAACTTTAATGCACAATAACCTGGAAATTAGTACATAATAGATAAGGAGACAAGTAATTATATCACAGAAACCCAATTGGGAAAAATTCTAGTGCCTCCCATTTTACTATGCAATTATCTAAAAAAATACAAGCTTACTACCAATGTGTGGCCTTCATGAAAGGTTTAGACCTCTCCTACTTGCATTTACTTATTTACCACCCTTAGACTTGGATTCACCCAAAAATGTGCCATATTTGACGCGTTCTTCCACTTGTATTTATTGCTTCCCTACTCAAGAAGGAATAAGGAAGTAAAATGAACCATTTAGAGGAAGTACAAACGTTCACAACCATTCACATTCACATTTTTGGGTAACTGCCACAAAACTGCACCAAAAATTCTTTCTCAAAATATAAATTTCTAGCCTTATCATTAGAAGTTGTTTGGATCACCTTCAAAATGAATTAACCATTTTTACATCATAATTTATATGAGAGTGAGGGATATTACAAGTTAATCTAGATAATTAGACAAATTCAGTGTTTCCAAATCTATTTTTGATCATGCCTCCCTAATTTGAGGCTTTTAAGTCCCTTAAATCTTCAAGAAATGATGAGGTGAGGAAATTTATTCCTCACATCTTCTCTGGAATAACACTTGGCCTTTTTGGGAAATTGAACTTTCAATCCAATCAACCACCTGTCTTGCACTCATCATTGTGTTGTCATCTCTTTTCATTACAATATCAAATATTACTCTAATTCTAAATGAATTTCTGGAGCAATATCCCAAATGAATGGAAACAAAAACCCTTATTATTAATGATCTAGCATAAAGGGCTCAAATATATGTAAGTTTTCAACATTAACAACTGAATATATTCTCATATAAGGAGGAAAATATAGCCTAAATGCATTCTTTTCTACTTGTTCCATAATTGAAAATGGTCCATATCTAAGAGGTTTGAGTTTCTTAGCTTTACCTTGGAGTCTCTCTCTACTCAAGTATAACCATGCCTCATCACAAACAAGGAACAAATGCTTAGCTCTATGTTGATCATGACTCACTTTTTACCTGGTATGTGAATCCTTTAACCTATCATGTACGTGGAGGTGTATTTGCTAAAAATTCTCAATGAAATTCTCATCTTTTTGGACTTTCGGATCCAAAATCCAATTTTCTCTACATGGTAGTCTCAAAACAATATCAAATGATATCTTAGGTAACTAACCCAAACAAGTCTCAAAAGGAGTCTTACTAATAGAAACATGAACTAATTTATTATAATAATGTTGAATATACACCCAATTATCATCCCAAGTCTTCATATGTTTCATGTTATATCCCCTTAAGAGTTGAACCCAATTCTGAGTTACTACTTTGGTCTGTCCATCAGTTTATGGGTGAAAAGCAGCAACCTCTTTAGATTAGTATCCACATTCTCCCACAAAGTAGACCAAGAATTACCAATTAACCACGAGTCCCTATTTGAAACAATAGAGTTAGGAAAACCAAAATGAACCCACACATTAGCAAAAAATAACCCAACCACTTCATTGGATTTGATATTTTTCTTTTAAGGAGTAAGAATACACATTTTACTGAACCGGTCCAAAACCAAAAGAATATAATCATATCCTCTTTTGGAAATAGGAAAACCACCCAAAAAATCCATGGAGATTCTTTCCAATTTTCTAGATGGAATAGGTAATGGAATATACAAACCCAACATTCTATTACTAGGGTTGCTTATACTACATAAAACACATCCTTTGATAAAATTAGTAACTTCTACTTGTATATTTGGCCAATAAACGTACCTATATACTTGTGTAACTGTATTTGTAAAAAAAAGTGACTAACAACTTTATAAGTATGTGCTTATCTCTAAACTACACTCTTTCCCCCTTAGGCACACCGAGTTTAGCATTTTTGTAGAGTAGCGCACCTCGGAAATAATATTATCCTTTAAGATCAAATCCCTCACTTGGAGGCTTCCATAGAATATATCTCCAAAATTCAGATCCTTCTCATAACCTTACTTATATGCTTTACATACAAAAGGTTCAAGAAGAGTTAATGTGCTTATAGCTGAAAGAAAAGGATATACAGACAAGATATAAACTAATTTTTTAGTCACACCTTTTTATATTTTATGATAAAATGAAATTTATATAAGCAACCCATCCATTTATAGTGTTTACCTTGTTGAAATTTATTTTGAGCTTACAAATATTGAGAAGGTTGATGCTTTGTGTGTATGATAGTTTCCTTACCCATCAGATAGTGCTTCCATTTTTTGACCGCTTGAACAAGGACATACAATTCCTTATGTTATGTATAATAATTGAAAATTTCACCATGAAATAATTTAGAATGGTAACATATGGGCCTACCTTATTGAAGTAGGAAAACCCCCATAACATAATTAATAACATTTGTTTCTACTTCAAAAGGAAGCTGCAAGTTAGGAAAAACTAAAGCTGGAGCTTTAGGCATCAATGCAGAGAGTTATCCATTTCCAATGACCTTTACACCAATCTTAATTCATATATTCAATTACCTCTTTAATCTATGATACCCGATGAGATTATATTTTATGCTAATGATCCTCCCCTCTTTATCTCAATCTAGATAGGACAAACCAAAGTTAAACAAGCCCTCATAAATGAAGGTTAAAGTACTTGTGTCACCTCTCTTGACTTAATTAAGATACTTGGTTACATTATCAACAAACTAACATACAATTGAAGTACATGCCAAGGATACAATCATAGACATATTCCTCCCATGGGATGCATTTGGCTCCCCATCACTATGCCTCCTCATATCATTCATTTTAAAGTCATGATCTTAAATTTATCCTTGTATTATAATATCCTCTTATGATGATTGTAGGACCACCACATGTGCGCTATTATGTTATCTACCTGTTAATGTGTCAATTTCACACACCTAGGATTTATCTATAAAGTAAAAGGTAACACCAATCCTTGAAACTCTGACCAATTTCAGAAACATGGGACATTTAAAATCACCACCCTTAGAGAACTTATTACTATCCCATTTTGGGAACACTAATGATTCACCTATCTGGTGGATTCTCTTCATGGATATAGTGGTCACCCAAAAGTTGTGGGATGTACTCCACCCAAAATTCTTGATTCTGATGATGATGAGCCCGATGAAATCAACCTCCATCTCAATACCTATGATCTTCCTAATTCCATTATTTATAAATTTCCTCCCACCTTACGATCAAAATCACGCAAGAAAGATGTCAATCATGTTCCTATCATCATCAATCACAATAAAAATTCTCTTATATAACATCTTTCCCAACCTAATCCTATTATGGAATTATATGTTATTGATACTACTACTCCTAATTATGACAATGGTTATTTCTTAGATGATCCCTTCTTAACAAGCTGCACCCAAACTAAAAATGCCAAAACTATTGGCTATCGTAGTACTTGTGTAGCTAAAATAGAAATATTGTAGTGTAATATAATGCTATAAGAGCAATAAAATAACTTAATATATGAAGTAATAAAATTATGAAATAATACTCAAGCAATATAAGAAATAAAATATGAAATCCTAATGTGAAAAGAGGGTTAAGAAGGCCTTAGTTGATTCATAGATGTCATGGGACTATGTCATAGTGTAGAATAGGTGAACATGAGGAGGAAACAACCACACAAAATCCTGAGAAAGCATAGATATGAGCTATCTGACTAGATAGGGATGCCTGGAAAGGGATAGGGGCACCCGTGGGCACCCTGATATGAGATTTGGGTGCCCTGGTCTATGGAAATGGCAAGGAAACCTCCTATGGAGTTTCTCTAGATGTTGGCCTGTGTTCAATTCCTATCATGTGAATATCATTGTATGTTCACCAATGTTGCTGTAAGACCTGTAATAAAGGATCACCTGTAAAACCATAGAAAAAACATCAAAAATATAAAAAATAAAGATGTATATGAAGGGGACAAACTTTCCTCAGTTGCTAATTTGATGGACTTATCTCTGAGTGCTGCACTACATCTCATATCCAATGTAGTTCTAGGTATGCATGTGTGTGCAATCATGCCCAAGGTTTCTCTTGTGTCAGTCACACTTTGTGAAGTAGTGAGTAAATAAATAGATGTAGACTGTAGTAAATGTGTGCATGGAAACAATAGACTCTCCTCATATGAAGTGTGATGCAGATGAACCAACCATGTGTGCCTTGTGATGGAGCTAGATAGATGTAAATGTAGCTTTAGATGAATTTGATGGATGTAACTCTAGATGGCGATAATATATGCCTAGTGCTTGGTCCCTCATTATGGTCCCATAAATTTATATTTACATGGTTTTCTTGTTCTAAATTTGTAATTAACACTAAAAAGGTTGACCACCAAAAGGATAGAAATATAAAATGGCTAGAAAGTACCCAAAAGGTAAGAGTTAAGTGAAAAGAGGATTAGGGCGCCCCAGAGGGGACTAGGGCACTTGGGGCATCCCAGTCCTGGATGGGAGCCCCAGTCAGAAATAGGAAATTCATAGAATGACAATACATACTGGGAAAGTGTGGGTGCAAGATCAAAATTAATGATATAAATAAAAGTAAAATGTCTAAAGACATGAATTAATTATTACTCTTTTCACTTAAGAACCATATGAATAGTAGTATGAAAATGGGACTAAATAATGACTCAAAGTGCATGATTTTGTGTCTAAATTTTCCCCCACTTTATGTTGGTGAGTGGAAAGCTTGGTAACATAAAGTAGATAAAGATGCGTACCAGTTAATCCATGTAGAGTGATGTAGCAAATGCACCGAAGGACTAGATATAGCATGGAGTGAAGAAAATATGGAGCATGGAGACTAAAGATGAAAAAGTGTAAACAATGATGAGAGTAAACCTAGGGAAAAAGTGCATGTGTAGATGCCAATGTGTGTGATGTACCTACATGGTTAGTATCATGTATTGTTGTTGTTGTTGAATACTTGCTTCCCATACAGATGAACCTGCAAAAGATAAGATGATCAAGTAGTCAAATACACATGTATATGTGTAAACACACATACACACATATGTAAAGAAACATGTAAAAATAGTACAAAAATGATAATGAAAAAGGAAAATGTGCACCTGATCTATGATGAGAAAAAAAGAGGGTAGAAAGGACATCTTGTAGCTTTCAGTGAAGTACGAGTTTTTTGGGTGATCTCATGCTACTGTGGCTGAAGAAGTGTAGGGAGGAAAGTCTGATGTTCCTCCAACTTGTAACCACTTCCCAAGAGTTATGAAGATATCTCTGTACGGTCTGGTTTTTTGGGCAATCCAATGCCACTAGATGAAGAAGTGTAGAGAGGAAATTCTGATGTTCCTCCATCCTGTAACTGCTCCCTAGAATGTTAAGGACAATCTACCCTGTAAAATATGTTGTGTAGGGATTTCTTTAGACTGGTCTAAAATCACTCGCTATGTAACTGTTGATCAGGAAACCTCATTCTCGTGTAGGTGAATGCCGATACTTGAAGCCACCAACAACTTTGAATGATGGAGGGCTTAGGACCTCAGATGAGGATATGAATCTATAGGTGCAAAGAAGATGGATCTGTGATAATATCTGCAAAACTGAAACATATGTGATTAGATAATAATATGTGGGGGTTGTCCTAGACAATGCTCGGTTCCAAGAGGCTATGAACTCCCTTGGAGGATGTCAACCCCCATGTCTAGAAAGATGGCAATAAATGATGAACAATAGATAACATGCAGAAATAGTGAAATACAAAATGCCAAGTAACTGGAATGGTGAGGGGACTTAGCTAGTGCTTTGATATGGAGATGAAATGGGCATCAGGATGGCAAGATGATGAAACAATGTCAAATATTTCTCCAACACTCCTCACCTCTAACTTCTAACAATGGAAAAGGTTTGCCTTGACTTCAAACTTGTAAAAACTTATTTCAAAATTTTCTTCTTCTTTTTGAAAGAGGGGGGAAGACCTATATTTATAGCTTGGAGATGAGGTAGCTTAGGGGTTAATGGGTAACCAGGGTTTGATAAAGTAACCCTGGTCAGGTGAGTGGGGGGGACATGATTTGAATGATTAGGTGAGATAATAGATTTGATTTGATTGAGTGGGGTTCATGATTTGGATGGTGGGGGACACGATTTGATTGAGTGGGGTGATGTGATTTAATTGGAATATTTGGATATTATTAGCACATAATGAGGTTTAGGGATTTAAAGGAGATTAATTGATTAATCAAACATGTAGGTTTGGTGGGAAATGGGATTGCAATGGATAATCCTACTGAAGGAGAGAAAATGTAGAAGGTGATACGAAAATTTGGTGTCTACATTTTCCCCTTTTTGTTGAGTGGTTTGTGATAGCAAGCCATGAGATAAAAAACAAAAAGGGTTGGATGAAATCATGTGTTCTGTAAAAGGGATGGGGATGGATAAAAACATGACCAAAGGCAAGATGCCCCAGGTGAAAAAGGATCACAATAACAATGAAAAATATGGTGGTGACTCCAATATCACATCGGTAGAGGAAAATTGTGGTCTCAACAGAGATGGGCGACAATGTTCTACGGACCAGTGAGTGGGTGGAGACCACTTGCAGTATGGATGTAAACTACGATGACCAATGGGTCATAGGAAAACATCAAATATGTGCAACTAAATGTGCAAAGAGTATGTGAAATCTTTCGTATGTGAGGAATCGAGTGAAAAATCATGCGTCTGCAAAAGGGACGAGGATGAAAATAATGATGCCCCAACACAGGGATCGATATAAAAGGTAAATATGTAAGTAAAATGCCCCAGGGGGAATGAATGTAATCATAAATGATGAAGATAGATAGTGTGAGATAAAATGCTCTGAAAGGGTGATAAATATGGTGATAAAAACATGTTTCATAGAAAAGGTTCATAAGGACGAAAAACTAGTAGGTGAAGAAAAGAGAAAGCAGTCCCACTTCTTTCAGTAAGTATGAGAAGGAGTCAAGCTACTTTTGTGAAGAAATAAAAGTAGAGAAAACATTCATGAAAGAGAACAAGATTGGATACATGATGGCCTGTTATGGTATCCTCCAAGATGAAAAATGTAAAGGAATATGGGATGAGGGATGTAGATGATGATGCCTCCTTGAGAGGGTTGACAAGAATGGAAGAGATAACCCCATTCCCAAAAGGAGGAGAGAGAAATTTGATAGAGGAGGAAGAAATTTGAATAAGACAAGGATATGGACTAAGTGCAGACGTGGTGGAGGGAGAGAAAAAAGGAATGATTAAGGAGGTTGTGGAGGGATGGGGTGTAATAGGATGGAGAAACCATCATCCTCTAATAACGAGGAATGTGAACTGTGATTGATTATGAAGGAAAGAAGAGGAAGAGAATAATAGAGAAGGATAATAAGAAATGAAATCAGAGAGGGCACGATGGGCTTGGAGAAAAAGAAAATAGAGAAAGAGAATAAAAGAAGAAATTGATGAGGAAGGATGAACAAGAAGGAGAAGACAAGATGAGAGGAGGGAAGAATTGAAAGTAAGGAGATGAGAGAAGAGGGAAGAGATGTATTCGTAAGAAAGAAGCAAAAAATATAATAAAGAGGGAATATGGTGGAAGGAATAAATGATGAAGGAAAAAGAAAAAGAGGACAAGAAAAGGATAGAACAAATGGTGAAGGAGCAAAGAAAAAGAAAAGGGAAAGAGAAGAGCGTAAAGGGTGAAAATGAGAGAGAGATGTACAATATGAAAGTAGTGGAAAAAAAGAAATAGAAAACATGTAGAAGATGATGGAGAGAAATGACCAAAAAACAATGGAAGAGATAAGGTAGTCCAGACAAAAGAGATGAAAAAACTGAGAAAAAGAAGGAAATTATGGTGACGAGGAGAGGTGGAGAGGAATGGACGATTGAGAGAGAAATGGACAAGATGATAGATTATGAGAAGAGAAAGAAAATTCCAAAGTGAAGGAAACAAAGGATAGAAGATGAAGGAAATATGAGAGAAGGATGATAAGGAGAGAGGACAAACAAGAAGATGAGAAAATGAAGAGTAGAGGGTGAAATCAGAGAGAAGGAGAGAGAAATGAAATGGAAAATGAAAAGAGGAAAATGAAAGAGATAATAGAGTGAGAGAAAATTGAAGGAACTAGATCATGGTGAGGAAATCCAAGGTAAATAATATGGAAACTGACCACATGGAAATGCATGTGGATGGTGAGATGATAAAAAAGATGGGACAACGCTGAAGATCCAGGTTATCGATGGGGAAGTAAGAAGGAAGCATGAGGTAAAATGGGGAAGAAGATGATACAAAGGAAGTGAAATAAGATGAGGATCAGAAAGGAGGAGAGGACAACAAAGAAAATTATGCAGAAAGAAGGGAACCAAGAACAAAGATATTCGGTAAAGAGTGAGTAGTATAAGGAATGTAAAGAGAAGCTGGAGGGGAGGAATGACACAGATTGGAAAAGATGCAGAGATGCTTGAGATGAGGATAGGTTGATGAAGAGAAAATAGAGAGAGGGTGTATGATGAAGAAAGTAAAGAAATTGGCAAGGAAAAATGGAAGATGGAGATGTGGCAAAGAAAAAGAGGGGAATGGATAGGAGAGGCAATTCCAATAAAGGGATGTTAGGAGAAATCCATCAATAATGATCAATAGGGAAGGATGGGAGGAAAGGTGAGAAGAGGGAAAAAATAAATGAGGAATGGAAGAGGGAACACCAATAAAGGGACATTAGGAGAAGTCCCCTGATAATGATCAGAGGGCACAAAGGAAGGAAGGAATGAAGATAGAATGGAGGAGGTCAAAGAGAAGGAACAGGCTGTGCAGAATGGGGAGGAGTGATTTTTAGGAGAATTCCACCAATAATTATTAGAGCGTAAATGGAAGATGATGATGAAATAATGTTAGGGATGATAAACAACAATGGTGAGTAAACATGGAGGTAGATATGTGGGAGAATTTGAGAAGATGGAGTGGAAAGAGTAAAGAAAAGAGGGATAATGAATTGTGTGAGGATGAAGGCAAGGAGAGGATGTTATGGATGAGGATGAATGAGGTAAAGATGAAGAAACAAGACATGAAATGAATGGGGAAGCAATGGTTAAGTAAGATTACTAAGCGAGGGATGATGGAGATGAAAAGGGGGCAAGTAGGAAGTGGTGTTTGTGAGAATGGAAGAGGAGGTGAGAGGATGTGATGATGGGGAATGAAGAGAAAATGTGGATGGTGAGAATGTGGAGTGGTGGGAAAGTGCAAGATGATAGATCATCCTTAAGAGGGACTCTTAAGTAAGATCGTCAGGACGTAGGAGGAGTTAAGTAAGATCACCAAACTGGTAGTGACGATATGGAAGGAGAAAGACAACATTGTATTGGGTATAGGTGTGGAATGGTTGGTTGGAGAAGATGATTACGATGAGAGATGAGAGACAGAAGATGAGGGAAATATGATGGGATGTGGAAGGGTCAGATGGAAAACCAATCTTAAGAGAAACTCTTAAGTAAGATTTCCATGCGACGGGGATAGTTAAGTAGGATTGCCAAGCCGAAGAAGAAGAAGAATGATGAAAAGACTAAGTGGTGTATACCAAAATGGAACAAGAGATGAAAGGATGTGATAATAAGGAAAAAAAGGAGTGTGATATGAATGTATTGATGAAATATATAGTGTAGATGGAGAGTGTAAGGGAAATCCTTAATTGGGATGCCCACGTGGTGAGCGTGATGATGTAAGAGTATCAAGCAAAAAAGGTGGATCGGAAAGATGTTTGTGGTGGTGATTGTTGTCTGCTGAAAGAGGAGATGGTGGAGAAGATTCTATAATGGGAGGATCCAAGGAAGAAGATATACCTTAACTAATATTCTCTAGCTGTATAGATGATTAAGTAAGATTGTCAAACTGAAAGTGGAAGAGTGAAAGGGAAACTCAAGAGGAAAGGAAAGTAAGATATCCGACATGGTGAAAGGGGACAGAAAGGTGAGAAGGATGATGTGGGGATAAGTGGTGATGAGTGGAAATGAGGAGTGAAGAGCAATGGATCAAAGACATTATTGAACATGTTGGGGGATAAGAAGCTGCAAGGATAACAAACTCACCTTGAGAAGGATCCTCAAGTAGGATTGCAAACTGCAATGGAGATCAAGTAGAATTCACAAACTGAAAAGTGTATTTGCAAGAGCATTCATGGATATTATGGATAGATATAGAATTCATAGTGTGAAATTTGATGTGATTTTGATAAAAGATGACCTTGATGAGATGAATGAAACATAGTCATAGCAAGGGCATACAGGGAAACCATGCTTCGAACCGGATTGGAGATAAACAAGAAAGGTTACCACTCAAGGCATTGCACTTGCAGCCAATAGCAGGTGTTAACACATAACCAACAATAGTTAGTTATACCAAAAGACCATGAGGGAAATATGGATGAAAGATGCTCATAAAGCTAATGTCGACATGACAAAGGGATTAGAGATGTAACTTGTACATGGGAAGAGGGATCTCCATAGGTGGTTGTTCCTAGAACTATGCCCCAACTCTGGGAAGGGGGAAGATGCAAACTGATCAATGCAATATGAGAAGGTTGATCAATACCAGGAATATTTCTTAGGATGCAATGATATATAGAAGGTTGATCAATGTGGGAAGCCTTTGCTACCATGATAAGAGAGTAGCCATCCTTTGAGGGTATGGTCTACTTTTTGCTTTTTCTTTTGGATTTTTTGACTTTTACTTTTGGATTTTTTCTTGAATTTTACTTTTGGATGGTAGTATAAAATATGCATGATAGTTGTCCTTTGAGGGATCAATCTATTCTTATGTTATATGCTTTTAATGAAAAACTGTCCTTTGAGGGATCACTCTATTTTTGGATAAGATAACATGAGATAGGAGCATCCATAATTGGTACTTTATTTTTTGTTTTTGTATTTTATTTTTATTTGATGGGGAAGAGTTAGGTATAGCTAGGTAGACCACTTAGGAGGGGATAATGAATGTACAAGAGACACCCCTAGGACCCTTTACATGACTACAATAGGAGAATGAGAGGGTGATGGATGTAATGATTGTGGAGTTCTCACCAAATGGGAGAACTTATCCATAATGAATATGCTATGAGTAGATCCGTGGTACTCATATTCAAGGTCATATCAAAGAAGTGATGGTAGACCACATAATTCATATCATTACCATGATAGATGGAAGGGGCTAATGGTGGAGGAGTGATCTAAAGATATGACTAAGTGCTCATTGGTAGATATGCTAACAGTAGACTGGTCGCAAGTGTAATGCATTAAGAGGTTCTGTCTCTGGTTTACCACCAAGGGAGGGAAGACAATGAAGTTGCGATAGGATGAGATGATAGCTTGCAAAGGATTAGATGTGATAGAAAAGTAGGAAATAAAACTATGTCCTTAAGGAAACAAAAATATGACCACGACGTGGATTTGGATGAAAATAAATGATGCCCCAAGAGAGACACAAATATGGCAGGAAAAAAATGGCCACAAATGTGGACTTGATGAAATAGATGGTGCCCCAAAAGAGACACAAATATGGCCACAATGGTGGAATTTTATAAGCAAATAAAAAAAATGGTCCCTCACAGAAGGAAAAACATGGCCACAATGGTGGACTTAGAATGAGATGAAGATTTGGACATAATTAGTTTAGATTGGATGAATTTGGAGGAGGTAAATAAAACAATGTCAAGGAGCGAAGTCCCCTAGTGTCAAGGGAGTTGTACAGATGATATGCTCAAGGGAAAGGGAAGGATGCTTCCTCAATGAATTAAATGTGGAGGAGTTAAAGGATGTCGAAAGAGTTTAGATGAGATTGTTTTAGATTTGGATGGGATAAATGGTCGAAGACCACAAGTGTGCTTATTAAGATAAGTAGTATTGATGAACAATGAAGGACCTTCCTTAGGAGGAATTTCATGTGCAGGAGGGATGTTAAGGGATGATATGGATGGAGGAATCGTGGGAAACTTGACAGATGGGATATAAATTGGATTAGATGTAGATGGAGAAGGATTTTCCCCTGAATGAGGAAATTATCTTTCTCAATAAGGTTATGGATGATTGTTTGAAAGGCCTTACAATGTTCAATGTCATGGCCTGGGGTACGATGATAAGCACAAATGTAATTGGGATTAAACCATGATGGATTTGGACTATAAGGATTGAAAGGCTTTAATGGGAGGAAGCGTGATGGCACATATTCAAGTTAAATGTCAAAGGATATCTGCATAGGAACCCATCAAAGTGTCATGAAAATGGGCTTTGATAGAGTATTTTAGCTTGGATTTAGTGGAAGAAGTGGACATAGATTGGATGGGTGAATTAGATGTCTTGAAATCAAATTGATTTTGAGAGGAGAGTTAGATTGTTTGGATTGAGATTTAGGTGAGGATGTACATTGGAAGGGTAGATTATATGTCTTGGATGAAAAATCAAATTTGGTTAAAGGATTGGATTGTTTGGATTGGGATTGATCATTGCAAGATGTCGTAGATGAAGGGACTGATCCTAAAATAGATGTTGTAACACTGGATTGCTGAAAAGAGGGAAAATTTGAATGTTTATGAGGATGCACAGGGGACTATCGGGGATGTTTTCCATGAGGCCTTAGACTTTGATCGAGAAGATTTACCCTTAGTAGGGATGATAATAATCTCAACTGGAGGATCTGACAATGGTGGTGTGGATATTGATGGAGAAAATGTCCTAAAAAAGAAGAGGATATTAATGGAGAAATAGGTGTTTGTATGATGTGATTAATGAGATCTATGTGAGATGTGGATTGTTTAGGTTTTGGAATGGAAAGAGTTAATTTTGGAGAATACAAACCATCTTTATTTGACTTAGGTGGAGGTGTTTGTTCAATATATGTTTTAAATGGTATCTTTGATAGGGTTGTAGATCGAGAGGATTTGGTCATTGTGATAGAAGGATTAAGTAAAGAGTATTGGGATAGACCAGGTGATGTGGCCATAGGCAAGGATATAGGTAAAGATGTCAAGGTAGGGATAGGTGGATTTGTTGATATGATATATATAGGGGTAGTTGGGATAGATAGGGATGTAGGCATATTTGGGATATTTGGAGATGTGGGTGATGTGGTGATGGGCATGTTTGATGAGGGGTTGAATATGATGGGTTGGGCATGAGCCATGTGAGATGAAGTGGTATGTATACTCGAAGCTGATGTGGATGTGGTTAGGGTTGTTGGTGTGGTCGGTACAAAAGAAAGTGCAGAAGGAGGAACTGGGATTAACTCTAAGGATGGTATAATGGGTGAAGGTGGAATGGATGTAGATAAGGTAGTTAAATATACTGAAGGGAATGTGGTAACTGATGGAGTAAACATTATAGGTAATGCAACAAATGAAAGAGTATTATCAGGTGTAGAAGTAGGTAGGACTTGTTTCTTCATAAATGTTTTAAGGGGTAAGAATGATATGTTTGCTAATGTGGTTGATGTTGGAGGTGGGGTTGTAAAAGGTACATGTGGTAGAAATGAGTTTAGTTGGGATGGTTGTAGAGATGAGTGATGTAGATGTAGTAATAGGTGTGTTTGATGCAGTTGTGGGTGAAGGCATAGATGTGAGAGATGTAGGGATATGTGTGGATATCAATAGGGATGAAATAGGTGCTAAGGAAGAATATGATGTGGTGGATTTGGGCATGATTGAAGTGGATAAAGTAGATATTATAGTCAAATTTGATGCAGATGTGGTAAGGGTAGAAGAAGGTGTAGGTTCAGGAAAAGTAGTAAAAGTTGACATAGGTGTGTTAGGTTTTGAATAAGGAGTAGGAATAATGTCTAAGGTGGGAACATGAAGATTTGATGATAGGATGAGATCTTGATTAATGGTGTCAATTGTGTAAGCATTTAATAGTTGAGATGTAAAAGGGGTAGTTTGATTCATTGATGGTTGATTAGAAAAAGGTTGTGTGATTCTGTCAAGGGGTAGGTTAGATGAAGTGGTGGAGACATCTAGTTGAATATCCCCTTGATTTATGAGTTGTTGGATATGATATTTGAAAGAACAACATTTCTCAATGTCATGACCTTTGACTTGATGATATTTACAATAGTGGGATTTGTGATACCAAATAGTATTGGCTTGGGAATTTTCCACGGGTCGTATAGGAGGAAGTTGGATGGAGTTTACGAACATCAACTTGTTAAATATAGAGCTATAGGATTCTCCCAAGGGGGTATAGTTTATTGTTGTTTGAGGGGCTCATTGTTGAGGCCATGTGTTGGATGTAGATGCAAATGAGGGATTAATAACCATGAATTTGACCTCACCTTTAAATGTGTTGTTATGTGTGGATGGTTTTGTAGATTTAAATTTAGATTTGGATGATCTGAGTTTAAGATGACCTTGTTTAATGGCACAAGTTTCAAGTTTGTGAGCCATTATGAAAGCTTTGTCAAAGGTTTGAAATGATTAGATTTTGAAGGTAGATAATATATTTTTCACACATGAATGTGAGAAGAGTTCGATGAGTTTAGTTTTCGGAAGAGTGAAGGATACTTGGTTTATAACACCATGCCATCGTGTGAAAAATTCAGCAATGGAATCATCATCAAACTATCAGATGGTGTATAGGTCAGGGATAGTAGTTTTACATGTAATGTTAATTGAAAAGTGTTCTAAGAATAGTTGCGCAAGCTAGACAAAAGAGAATATGGAATATTGCGGGATATGGTTGTACCAGTCCAATGTAGGACCAAACAAGGACATGGGGAAAGTGTGAAGCAGTAGATCGTGATCATGCACAATAAGACAACATGCATGTTTAAATGCGTAGAGATGTTTTTGGGGATCTTACTTGCTATTGAACTTAGTAAAATTAGGAAGTTTCCAATGAGGAGGGTAGGGTTTGATTGGAATCGACAGATGAATCTATTCATTACAAATTTGTTTGTAACATAATGTATCCATGGGTGCCAAGGTAACAACTTCTAAACTTGTCAGCCTATTCATCAAAGTGTGAATAGGATCATTTAACACAACATTAGGTTGAGACTGGATTGGTTATGTGGCACGAAGTGAGGCTTGATTAGGTGATTGATAAGCTTGTGAATGTGTGGGTATTTGGGGAATTGTTTGATAAGGTGGTTGATAAAATTGTGGGTGTGTAGGTATGTGGGGAAATGTTTGGTAAGGATTAACATGTGTCATGGGTTGAGATTGTTGCATAGGCTAACATTGAGCAATAGGGACATGATGTGTTCATTGAAGTTGGGTAGGTTGTTATGGTAAATGATAAGTGGGGATATTAGTGTTAAGGGGTTAAAATGGTTGGAGCATACGATGGGTAGGAATGTAAGTGTGAAGAGTTTAAGATGGTTGGATAGGCATATTAGTAGCGGATGAAATATAATTGATAAAAAGGGATGTGGGTGGAATGTGATCCACCAATTGAGGAGATTGGGAGGATTGAGAGATTTTTAGGGATATTTGAAATATGAAATCATATATGGGGTTAGGAAGCAATACAAGAGTTATTAAGGGAGTGGGAGATGTGGGTGTGGTTGTTTTAGGAAGATTGAATTGGTGAGAGATACGAGAATCAGTTTCAAGATAGGAATGATTGTGGATGACACGGTTCTCATGTAGCGAGGCCATGTAGATAGGGGGTTGGGTAACTTAAGGCATAATTTTAAGTTTAGAATCTTGTTGGGTGAGATCCTTAGAGGAAGTAATTTTATTGGGCGGAGGACATTTTTGTTTTTTTTCGATTTGAGAGAGAGTGACAACAGGTGTGAAATAAAGAAACATATGTTTATGTAATTTGTTGAAAAACAAATTGAGAAACATATTTTTTATCCTCATGATTAATTATGAGTTGTGAAAAGAAAAGTAAAGTGGATAATGAAGGTTCCTAAAGAATGGAAGTCTAATACTGGTTTCAGGTAGTTTTGGCTAGGGAAATGTCTGAAATGGTTTCCTGTTGGGTGTTCAAATCCCAATTAGTGAACTAGGTGAAAGGAATGTTTTGATGTGTTGATTTTGTTCGTGAAGAGTGTTTGGTAAAATGTGTGATGCAGAGAGTTAAACCCCTATTTAAGCTATGTGATTAGGTAGGATGCAAAAAAGAAAGGTTCTTTTTAAGTCAAAATGAAATGTGAAGTTCGATGCAGACAATCACTCAGAAAAGTGAAATTAAAATGCAAAAAGGAGAAAATAGGGAAAAATGAGGAATAACTGTAGAACACCTTCCCTCGTGATTTGGCTGCATGTGATAATAATGTTTGCGAAGGCGGTAGTCGGTGGCTGGGAATGTCTGGTTAACCTAGAATTGTACCATCCATGATAGTGGATGGGGTCGGTGAAAGGGATTTGTGGCGTGTTTATGTTTTAATGGTTATATTTGGTGGAGTAACTTTGTGTCTTTTGTAAAATTCACCTGCAAAATAAAATAAAATAAGTTAATATAGTTAAGAAAAAATGACGCAAATGTCGTAAGTCATTTATGTACGAAAAGTATAAAAAAAATAATAAAAATAGTGAATTGAAATTATGAAACAAGTAATCTAAATTAAGAAATAATTAATTCATACGATGAAATAATTGATAAATAGAAAATCCTATAATTCGAACAAACCATGTACTATACGATAAACTATTGGCACTTGAAATGATTAAATGTATTCGACATCTTATTCAATTAGAATAAAAAAATATCTACAAAAGCTATCGATAGGCTATATAAATGCAAGATTAATATACATAATGTAAACACTTAGTGTAAATAAGAACGATATAAATAATATAAACTATGGAATGATGAGAAAAGCTAGTCTGAAAGGAACAAAGGACAAGATAAATGAAAGAATTTCTAAATAAGAGAGCACTATGGACAAAATAAATGACTTAGATCATTATAGATTTTATAAAAGAAAAAATACATGATGTAGAAAGGGAAGACTAAATGTAGAAAGGGAAAACTAAAAAAATAATGTACTTGGAAGTTGGTGATGAAAGTCAAATAATTTGGGGAATGAGTCAATTAGTTGACTTGGATTGAATAATGATCGATTGGTCAAATTATATTGGAAGTGGAGTGGTTGGTTGATGTGAAGGGATGTGGGAGCTTGGGTAGGAAATTTTCATTGTCTATGTTGAGGAGTGTGGTTAGCAAGGATAACTCGGCGTAGGGTGGAGGATGGAGATGGGTTAGTTGATGGAAATATATTATCATAATGTCTTCATTGACACATCTCTTTGTTGCATTTAGGTTCTCCATAATTATTCATACTACACATGGGCATGGTTCTTTGCACATACGATGAGAATCAAAACAATTATAAATGAGAAATATATAATTGGCTATGGTGCTACAAGCAGTGTTTATAAATGTATTGTAAATAATTGGTAAGCTGATTGTTAATAAAGATATTTGACAGTCACTATCCACAAAGCTTACATGAATTTGAAGCTAAGATGGAAATAGTTTGAAGCATCAAACATTAGAATCTTGTGAGTTTGCATGGATATTCAATTTCTCCACATGGAGATTTATGGTCATACATGGGTAAATGGTTTTCCTACACATGTCAAACCAGACGTCATTGTATGATGCATATAAGTCAAGTGTTTCGCACAGAATTTTGGTTCCAGAATAGAGTTACTTCTATCTATTCATTCTCTTGAGAAACAAATAAGGGGTTAGGGCTAGGAGGAATACCTGTTGAGTGTTGGGAGGGTGTGCACATATCGTAGAGAGATCAGATTTATTGTGAAGAACTCCTTTTTGTCTGGGAAGGACTACTAATTTCTGATGAGGATACAGGACTGAGGAATGTGGTGAAGAAGAAAAAGCTCAGGTGGGATGATCTGACAATCGAAAGTGAGCTGATGAAGCTATCCTCTGACTCTCCCAATGCTTGGATGAGTGTGACAGTGATCTCATTGATCAGTTACAGTCTTCAACTCAATGCTCTTCTCTACAAACTCTTTTCTCCTTCTCCCTTGTCTCTCCCTTGCCAATGGATTCACCCCCTTGTTTTTGGTTGGGGGAGGTCATTTACAGGGAACTGATGGCGGCTTCCTAACCGATGCCGGCCACGTAGGGACTGATGTCAGTTAGGTCAAAGTTGGCTATTTTTAGTAAAATAGCCAACTTTCCCTCTTTTTCTCCCGAGGGGTCAGTTGTGGGCTTGGTCAAGTCATTATTAGGCTCGTTTTGATGTGGGTGAGGGGTGATGAGTCATGGGTGTGGGTTTGGACCAAGTCATAGGTCTTAATTAGGTTATTTTAGGGTTAGGGATAGGTTATAAGTGAGGTGGCGAGGTGAGGTGGCAGGGTTGGAGATGTGTATTTATTTATTATAAGGTAATTAATAAATAATTCAGTGTGTGAGGTTTTAGGTGGTGAGGTAGGGTTAGGTTGTGGGACGAGATACGGGGTACGGGGTGTTGTAAGACCCAAATTTGGTGTCTACATTTTCCCCTTGTTGTCGTGTAGCTTGTTTTGTAAAGCTACACTGACAATAATAAAAAGTGGTTGCCCCAGTTAAGGGTATAGGTAATCCCCCTCAAATCTATCACAGATTGAGGTGACATGAAATTAGGGATAGGGTTGATAAAGGGTAAATGATGGTGAGATGATGGTAAGATGGTGGGGTAAGTGCAAAGAAGCCGACGCATGTTAAAATGTAGTAGTGCGACCAAGGTACATGTTTTGAAGAGCAAACAAGCAATTCATAGGCAAAGGTCGATAGTTTATCCAAACAAGGCTAATATAATCCTGGTATCCAAGGCATAGGAAGTAGCTCCAGGGGATATAACGGGTAAGTTACCAGAATGTTTAGGCATGTTCGGCAGTACTAAATGGTGGGTTTGGTTGAGATAAACATCACGGTCTCGGTCTAGGCAAAGCTGGTCGGCTGATCAATTCAAGTATCCTAGTCATGCTAAAACACGAACAGGTGAGCTCGATTGAACAAAAAACTACATGATGGGTTTTATAGAAGCGTAATTTCGAGCCTCGGTCGAGGTACTTAATTGGTGCGGCATTAGGTCGGGCCGATTGGTTGGGTGCAGGCGTGGGTCAGGCCGATTGGTTGGTTGCAGCCTTGGGTCGGGCCGATTAGTTGATGACGGCCCTTGGGTTGGGCCAATTGGGTGGTGGTGCAGCCTTAGGTTGGGCTGATTGGTTGGTTACGGCCTTGGGTTGGGCTAATTGGTTGATGGCGGCCTTGGGTCGGGCTGATTGGGTGGGTGTGGCCTTGGGTCGGGCTGATTGGTTGGTTGCAGCCTTAGGTCGGGCTAATTGATTGAGTACGGCCTTGGGTTGGGCCGATTGGGTGGTTACGGCTTTGGGTCAGGCCGATTGGGTGGTTGCGGCCTTGGGTTGGGCCGATTGGTTGGTTGCGGCCTTGGGTCGGGCCAATGAATTCAAAATAAGGCTATTTAGCAAAGGTCGGGGGGTAGGTGATGTGGTGAAAAATAGATTTCGGTGGATAAGGGCAGGAGTTAGGGTAAATCTGGCAGGTAACCAATATCGGTTAGTGGTGAGATATCGGTTTTCTAGGGTGGCGCCCTAACCGATATGGGTTAGAGGTCAAAACCTATAGAAAGAAAAAATATGGCATGTCATTTTCACATTGTCAATTTGAGTGCCAACCTTTTTCTTGTCTGAGTTTTGAATTGATTGGGTTGAGTTGACACTAGTTGAGTGGGGGAGTGAATTATTGGTAGGCCCCAGAGATTAGGAGGTAGAGTTTGATTGGTTGAGGACCCGACTGAGGATATTTGGAGATATGGCACAGCCTGGAGGAGCAGGAGGTGCTGGAGGAGCTGGACCACCACCACCTATCCCACCACCACGACGTGTAGTCGTACCAGTAGGCTCTAAATCCCTATTTGTGTGAAGTTGATGAATTTAGGTAGGATGTGGGTTTTTGGGGTAGGAATCCAAAATTTGGTAAAATAATGAATAAATGAAGGTAAATCGTAAAATGGAGTGGGTAGATATGTTAGGTAGGCCAAAACGGTAGGGTTGGTAAGTTTTTAGGAAATTGTGCTGGGTAGAAGGGTAGAAATAGGAAAAAAGGAGATTTGGGGGCCGTTTTTGATTCGGCCCCAAAATCCCACAGTGACCGATGTCGGTCACTAGGCGATCGACATCGGTCACAGCGTAAGCTGTGGTAGATTAGTGGGTTCAGAGACCGGCGTCAATCATGTGTCGACCGACGTCAGTGCATAAAAGATGGACATACACTGTTGGTGGGGGGACCGATGGCGGTCGAGGGTGACCGGTACCGGTCACCATGGGTAAGAGGTAAGGTTGTGAAATTTGTTGTGTTGATTTTTTGTAGGCAGGTAGGATAGAGTTTGGGGTAAAGGGGGAGAAGGTAGAGTTGTTGGGAAAGGTTATTGGGGTGGGGGGTAATCGGGTGGAGTATGAGTGGGGAGGTTGGTATGGTGTGGGATAGGTAAAGGGGATATTGTAGATGTTTTTTTGGGTGGGGTTATCGATGTTGAGGGAGATTGAGGTGTTTTAGGTTTGATTGGAGTGGGTAGGATATTTAAAGGACCATAAGAGTGAGAGGAATTTATAGATGTACAGGGTAAGATAGGTGGGTGTAGATGTGTTTATAGAGTCAGGTTGTGATTGGGTGGGTGAGTGAGTATAGAGGGTTAAGGTAGTTGTTTTGTAA